>JAUIMM010000005.1:4562500-5162500 GCA_031769625.1 Taudactylus pleione
CTCCCCTCATGCCCCTTAAATGCCATCAGAACCCTCATACCTTCACAACACAGATCCTGATATACAAATTGCCATCAGTAACTGGAGTTCAGGCTTCCTGTTGTTCAAACAGGATCCATGCCAGGTATTAAGAGCCCATGTTGTAACTGATTGCACATTACATATGTCTTTTATAAAGAAAAGTTTTGTTTGTAACTTGATAATTAATCAATAAAGACATAATGTCCCATTTATTGTACTATCCTGTAAAATGCTGTAGAACGTGAGTTAGGATTATTTTACATTATATTGTTTGCAATAATCTGCCCTAGTTGGTGTGTCTGATATTTCTACCCACTGGCCACAGAACACCCAACAATTTAACAAGCTGCAAAATGTCATTTAATAGCTTTAGGTTACTTCTGGCCTGCTTAGTAAATATGTCTTTCTGCCTTTACCCTTTTTGTACCTGTAGTGCCAATAAATGTAATAGCTTTTGTAAGATGTACAGTGATGATTGATGGCATTCAGTTCTGCTTGAGCTATAATGTACAGAGGACAGCAGCCAAACAAGTCACAAAAAATAGCACTGTGTTTTGACCTTTATACTTTGACAATTGCTCATTTCATCTTTGGATTATTCCTGTTAAATAGCAGGAACCATTTGTGGCTCTAGTGTGCATAACTTAGCAACCATTCATAAAGTTGCTAAGTTGTTACCTTTCAAAACCGCTTTAGAACATCTGTCATCTTGCTTTATTAAAAATTGATTCAGAATCTGTAAATCAATATATTCTAAAGCCATATATAAACGGTGGTATTTGTTTGTGTGTGTTAAATTAATCAGTTGTGATCGCAGTTAGTTTACATACTCGTAGATCAGTTATGGTTTTTACTTAATTATTATAATTGTGAACATGGAGACATGTAAGGGTGCACAATACATGCGCTGAGTTTTCTATTTATTGCTATCTTTGTCTCTTGTTCTTTTTTTTTTTTATTTGTGGGGGGTGTATTTAGTTTTACTTTAAAATGCATATGGGGCTCGATATAGAGATGACCACAAATTTACAATAATAACCATATTGTAAACCGTTACATTTTTGTGCAACAAACACATTCACTCTTCTGTATCAATAAAAGTAATAAAACCTATGTAATAAGCAGAAACCGCTACAAAAGTGCATCCAAAAATCAATTATATTCCTGAGTGATGAAGAAGCGCCAACCAGTGTCAGTGGAGCGTATGTACATAGCCAGTCATAAGAGCTTTTTTAGTATCATCTACTGCTATTTGCACCTTCCCCTGACCACACACAAATAAAATGGGTTTGCCAGGTGTATATGCCTCTCTTTCCATCTTTATGAAATTCTATCAGCATCCACTTACTGTCCTTTGCATACAATAGAACATCCTGCCCCATTCTTCCCATCCGTTAGCAGACCGGTATTAGTGACAGAATTGCATATACATACACTACATGGGCATATGAGTGTGCGCCTACTGTTCAGTGCATGCACAGTGCAAATTCTTGCATTGTAGAATTCACCCTGCATCATCTTCTCTATGTCCCAAATATATCACAATTAAGTCACTCCATTCATGATTCATTAACAGTAGTACAAAATTGTAATAACAAATAGGAGTCATGATGCATAGGGCTTCACTATACCAATGTGTCCGGCTTATTCTTTGCTGATTGTGCGCCATACAGGCTTCTAAGTTGTGGCATGAGAAGGTAAGGCGCAGTGAGACTTGACAACATCCACAGCATGCAATACACAGCTTCACCGCTGGGTGGCCAGTGCTCCACTGAATAAGTGTGAATAAAGTGTAAGTAGTGAATAACACAGCAGTGAATGGATACAGTATGGCACTACAGAATACAATAAAACAGTAAGCCCTGACAGACTGACCTATTATATATTGTACGGTATTGCAGAGTGTAAACAGTGACTTTACTACAGTATACAGTACTGTAGTTATTCTACATGGCAAACTATTTTCGGCAGTGATGTGCGACATTAACACAGTGATGGCATGCCTTAGAAGTTAATAGTTTGGTGTTAGCAGCGTTGTATGAAATTATCAATGAACCTCAAATCTCATCCCAGAAAGATTGCAAACTGACTCTGCGTTTTATGCCGCACACTTGCGGCAATTACGGCACTGCCACTAGGAGCTTAGACAACATGTCACTAATTGGTACACAACTGTAAGTGCCTTCACTGCGGCACTGCAGAAAGTGGTGTACGGCTGTCACGTAGTGATGGCATATTTTACAAACTAGAAGTGGGGTCTGAACAGTGGTACATAAAACCATCATTAAACTACAAGTCTCAGCCCAGAAAGAGGTGTCTCTGGATTACAAACTGACTGTGCATGTTATGCCGCACACTTGCAGCAATGTCGTCACTACTGTGCAGCTTGGACTTTGTACAACATGTCTCTAATCGGTACACATCAGTAGGCGCCGGTCACTGCGGCACTTTGAAATCTTTGGAGCGGGTGCTTGGATCATATTACAAACTTGGTGTGCCCTCTAGGTCCCTTCCCCCAAAGCAAGCAAGAGCCTTTCATTAACATAATAAAGGACACTTTGTTAGCCATTTAAGCAGTCGGCTCAAGGTCTGCCCTTGCAATTACAGTACTCGTGTCCTGGAAAGGAGAGGAATGGTGACCATTGCTAGGACACCATTCCCCAGCCGCTAGAAGAACTGCTGTGACCCTAGGAGTCTGTACAGCATGTTGCTAATCGGTACACATCAGTGAATGCCACTGCGGCATTGTAGAAAGTGGTGTGCGGCACTCACATGCTTAGGAACTAGTAGGGGGGTCTGAACAGTTGTACATAAAACCATTACTGAACTACAGGCAGTACTTGGCTGGGGAGTGTTATCAGGCCCCGCTGCCCCGACCACCACCACCACCTCAGAGAAGGAGGATATAGAGTGGATGTGCCATCAACGTACAACTGTGAAACAAAATACTATAATGTCATTTTGCCTCAACACAATTAAAAAAAATAAATAAATAATGCATTGAAACACATTGCACAAACAGAACAAAATCTAAATTCACACTACAGTACATGTTAAAAAAATCATAAAACATTGGCCCAGCTTGTAAACACCATTTACTGTACTGTACAGAACTTACTTGGGTGTACAGGCTTCCCCTCCTCTGCCCGCTGCTGTCTCCTCTTGCGCTGATGTACTGTAAAAATAATCCAGTGCAATGTATACTATTTTAATAGAAATAAATCCCTACTGTACTACAATTCTTTACGCCATTAGTAGTGCCCTTCCATTATACACAATCTGAGGCAGGGCAGGGGTACACGACGGACCTACCATAGGTGCAAGGGGTGCAATTGCTATGGGGCTCAGAGCTTAGGCTTGAGTAGTTGATTCATTGCCCATTGCAAATATATATATATATATATATATCCAGACGTAGAGGCGGCACTCAGAGGTCAATCACCAGACTTGAGACAGAATAATATTTCAACGTTTCGAGACCATTTATTATCTCGTCTTCAGGAAGACGAGATAATAAATGGTCTCGAAACGTTGAAATATTATTCTGTCTCAAGTCTGGTGATTGACCTCTGAGTGCCGCCTCTACGTCTGGATATGTTGGATCCTATGGGGGATACCTAGGAGGGCACCAGAACATTATCGATTCAAGGTGGGAGTGCTGCCCTATGTGGATTTTTATATATATATATATATATATATATATAACATTCCACATGGTCCGGCTCTCCCTGTAATGCAATAAAAGCAGCCCGGGTGCCTGCACAGATAATAGCATATAACATCCACAGGGTGCAGCACTCCAGTTTCAAATAAGCTCTCTCAGCAAAGGGTAATGGCAACATTTCAGTGCCTATATACAGTATTTGTGGCACTTTTGTCAGGAGCTGATGAAAGTGCCACAAATATATAGGCACTGAAACGTTGCCATTACCCTTTGCTGTGTGAGAGCTTATTTGAAACTGGAGCACTGCACCTTGTGGAGGATATATATATATATATATATATATATATATATCGGGTAAATTAAGTATTGAACATATCAACATTTTTCTCAGTAAATATATTTGTAATGGGGCTATTGTAATGAAATTTTCACCAAATGTCAGCAACAACCCATTCAATCCACACATGCAAAGAAATCAAACCATAGATGTCCATAAATTAAGTTGTGTGTAATAATGTGAAATGAGACAGGGAAAAAGTATTGAACACATGAAGAAAGGGAGGTGCAAAGAGGCATGGAAAGCCAAGACACCAGCTGAAATCTATCAGTAATTAGAAAGCAATCCTGCCCCTTGTCAGTGCAAATTGATATAAACTGGTTCAGTCCCAACTGATGACCTATAAAAAGGTGTCTCATTGCCAAGGTGTTACACAAGAAACATTGAATGATGGATAAAAGCAAAGAGCTCTCTCAAGACCTTTGCAACCTTATTGTTACAAAACATACTGATGGCATTGGTTACAGAAGGATTTCTAAACTTCTGAATGTTCCAGTGAGCACTGTTGGGGCCATAATCCGGAAGTGGAAAAATACAAACATAATTTCACCATAAACTGGCCACGACCAGGTGTCCCTCGCAAGATTTCTGACAAAGGAGTGAAAAGAATTATCAGAAGAGTTGTTCAAGAGCTAGGGACCACTTTTGGAGAGCTTCAGAAAGACCTGGAATTAGCAGGTACAACTGTTTCAAAGAAAACCATAAGTAATGCACTCAACCGCCATGGCCTGTATGCACGCTCACCATGGAAGACTCCATTGCTGTAGAAAAAGCATGGTGAAGCTCGTTTAAAGTTTGCTGCACAGCATTTGGACAAGCCTTTGAAATACTGGGTGAATATAGTCTGGTCATATGAGACCAAAATTTAACTCTTTGGATGCCATAATACATACCATCTTTGGAGAAGAAATGGCACTGCACATCACCCCAAAATCACCATACCAACAGTCAAGTTTGGGGGTGGGAACATCATGGTGTGGGGCTGTTTTTCAGAATACGGTACTGGCATACTTCATTAAATTGGAGGAAGCATTTATTTTGGCTCAGAAAATCTTGGTATAATTTTTTTCACTGTTATAAAAAATTGCATATATTAGCTCTTTTGACACAATTTAAAAACCCTTTAATTATAGCCACTCACACACTTCTATACTTATTTCCCTATCTTAGCTTACATTTTTTTTGAGGTACATGCTGATTTCCCCCTTTTCACCTGCACTTTTCGCTGGTCTTTAATGCAAGAATTATCGGGCGAATGTGTTATTGTGCCTTTTGCAATCGGATTGCCTGGTAAATGGGGGCGCACAAACATGCATAAAGTGGCAAATTCGGGCAATTGGTTTGTGACATTTTCTCCAGAGATAACGTAACACTAATGGCTAATTGGATATGGCCCTTAGCCTGTTTACAGACTACATTTTGCCCTTCAAATCATGGGACTCTGGGTTTTTCTGCATGCCACTTAGTACTCCATCATGGCTGACTAGCACTATGCTCCACAAAGGTTGTCACAGTTTGATTCATTTGGGATATCCCCATTGTCACTTATATGGAGGTGTGTTCCCCAACAGAGACAGTTAGAGTTGATGAAGTTTATAGACAGTCACAATTCTAACTAAATAAAATTAATTCAGATAAACTTTTGGTGGTCAAATTTTTCAACAAATTGCCCCAATACAATTATTTTTGGGGTTAAAATTGTTTGCCTGATCATAGTGCAATTGACTGTATTTTAATTAGGCTGGATCTAAATTTGTGATCAATCTTCATTTATGCATTCTAATAGGTTTACAATATTTATTGCATCTTGTCAGGATGACATTATTCAGCTTCATTACTCAGCAACTGTATATGTGTAGTTTGGCTGAGCCCATGAGCGGTCCGTTATAGAGATTAAAATATTATCATCTCAAATTCTAACTTATTCTAGACTATCAGCATTGCAACCAGTTTGCATGGGGCATACCTTAGCTTCCTCTGTACTGTGATGACAATTCTTCTTGCTTCTCCCAGTGTCAAGGATGCACCTCAATCTCTGGTTACCTGATGCACATGATTTATATTCCTGGCTTGTCTTCAAAGTATTATATAATTTCTAAAGACAACATTTTATGTATATCATTTTTGTATCTTGAGTGCTGTGTTTATCAGCAATATAATTTAAAAGATGCCTGTATAATGTGTATTCCTGTTATTCTTGCTCTTTACTCTAACAATTCTGTAACTTGGGCTGTTACAGCTTACAGCACACATGCACAGTTTATTTTCATTGTGTTATACTGCCGCGGTGTTTTATCTTGTTTTGGCTTATTGTTTTTCTTAACTGTTCCTCCAGATATTGCTTCATTCATCTTGTTGTAGCTGAACTTCTGTCATAACTCAGCTCCGTATCACAGTGTTGTATTGTTAGGGATCGCCATCAGGAAACTGCATTGATGTTATTTATATCTAGATATTATCCACATTTACAATCAGTCATTGCTGGCCCAGTATCACCTAAGTATTATCTGTCCAAACAAAATAATTTTATATCATGGGGGAATCATCAAATCAAGTCAAGCAGTGATAAAAATGAGGTAATCACACTGTATATCAGAGCTAATGTTCAACGCGCACATACTGCCAAGATTTAGTAAGTAAAAAAAGCTTGAAACATGACCTCCATATCCTCCATCCCCTTTACCCTCCACATAAACAACACTCACCCCCGCATGTGTGATCCTTTGCCGTATGCAGATGATAGCTGTAGACACCTTTTTATGCTGGCGTTCACGCTGGTGTGACGATCTAGGTGTGTGTACATGCCCAATTGCACTGTAGTGACGCACGGGCCTGTCAAGGCCGAGCCAGGAGGTAATACCTGCCAGCGCTGGGGACAGCATCTTGCATAAAAAATTATGATTTTACTTTATATAAGTTGAAGCATAACCAGTTTTTTTTTTTTTTTCTTTTTTAAATCCATGTTGTTAACTTGCGAATTGTTACAACAATAAGACAACTTATGGTGAATACACACGGTCAGATTTTTCTTCAGATCTGAACGATAACGATTTAAAAAATTGTTCAATCATTCATATCTGAAGGAAAATCTGACATATCTGACATAAAATGCAGGGAAAAGGGGGAATAATCGCACTGGCCAAATCTATTAACAGTAAATCAGTAAATGAAAAAAAAAAAATGAAAATCAGCTTATCCATTATTATAGATGCTATTACTAGACAAGTATTCGAATAGCGGTGGTGCTCACTAGAGTTAGAATATGGAGGTATGAAAGTGGAAAGAAAAGAACTCTGTGATGTGAGCGCTCAAAAGAAAAATAATATTAACGTTTTTAAAATATAACTTTTAATACATATATTTTAATATGGATTCTATCATGTTAGGCAAAAAGGTATAAGAGTATATTAAACACACTAGTCCTATTAACAAATAAATAAAATATGTAAATTTGAAATAGTACTCTTTCTCTAGCTAGGGTATAGACCATAAGAAATCAATAATCATCTAACCGATAGTATGATAAACAACATATAATATGTCACTTAAGAATGATTAACACTTCTAGAATAATACACCATTATAACAATTTTACATGAGCATAATTAAATACTACTCAAAAATGTTGATACCCTGTTGTTTATTAGTTCAAGGCGAAATATAAAACAGATTCAATAATGATTATAGCTTACATAGCTATTCGACAATTGACCCCATAACGAGTGTTTAAAAAAATAGAGGAAAGTAAGGATAGTCAGGGCATAGAAACTGCTTGATCGGATTCTATTTCCCCTCACCTGAGCATCTAAGTCATCTATGAGGAGTGAGAGATCCCTAAAAAGCAGGTTATCCTTAGAAACAACAGAACAACAGTGATGTTGCTCAGATTTTCATTTCTGCTTTTGAAGGTCTTACTGATCAGCATTGGACCCTCAATGAGAGAAATACTAACCCTGAGATTACCAGCTGTTAACAGAGAGATACAAAGGTAGTGGTAATGTGTACTGTGTATAACATCATATAACAATCAAAATCCTATATATGTTGTTAATATAGATGGTAATAGTATCTGATCATGCTAAGTTTCCAATCCTGTGTCAGACTGTTACACTTTCATGTTTTCTCAGTAACACATCAATGAAATAACATACACATTAACAGTACATAACAAAACATAGTAATCAAAAGCTGTAATCCTATTATTGATGTTTACACCTTATTTCCTCCAGAACATAACAGGAAATAACATACACATTTATGGCACAAAACAAAAAATGTAAAAAAAAAAGTTCTGATCCTATTTTTTAATATTAGTGTAGATGGTGATACTGTCTGATCATACAAAGTTACCAATCTTTTATAAGACTGTTACAACTTCTTATTACCTCAATAACACACCAATGATGTAACTATTCATCAGTTTTTAGAATGGTCTAGTCTTTCCAGAAAATAGACACAAATCCCTATGCCACTCGATGTACGTGAGTGGAAAAACTGCAAAAACTGGGCTTATACTATGCAGTAGACTAATCATACATTAGTGTTGTATGGCTATATCTGTGGTCTAGAGATTCTATAATAGAAAGTATAATGCATTAATACTTAATAGTTGATACTAATTGCTCGCGAGAGTTATCACAGCGTTCCACAGATAAGAAAAAATAGTAGAAATAAGAACGTCAGGAACATTCAAACAAAACAGATGTGTCTAATTTTTGCAATTCAACATAGCCAGTAAAATTTTGTTTAATTAAATAGTATACCAGCATACATCAGAACAAATAATTCACAAAGTTCACTGCTCATCTATATGTATATATATATATATATATATATATATATATATATATGTATATATGTCCAGGCTGCTACTACCTAGCACATTCTGCTAATAGTAAGTCGATAAACCGTATTGGCTAGTATATATATTTTTTGTCCAAACATATAATCTATTGTCATATGTAAAAGTAACCTCAAAGTCTACTAAACACATGTGTAAGTTCAGACCACTACTGCCATATCTGTCAGATCTGTCGGATGAACGATTTGAACGATGCGCGTTCCCAATGGTCGGATAACGATATCTGACATCTGATGTGTTTGCAGTCAGACTTGGACGATTCCATTCATTTTAATGCAGTCAAAAATTGTTCAGTCGTTCAAATCTTCGGTAAAATCATTCAAATCGTTCATCTGACAGATCTGACAAATCTGACCGTGTGTATGCTCCATAAGTGCAATGATACATCTGTATAAATATGTGGATATAAATACAGAACTAGAATTTGTTGTACAATATGTTTTTGTACAGAACATTAACATGAAAGCCTTTCCAAAGTATTTAGTATTTGCTGTGAGGAAGTGGAGTGCTTTTCCTCTGCCTCAGGGTGACTGTAGGCAAACTGTATACCTTATAGAGACATGAGGTTACTAGACTTTACTCTAGTTTGCCGGTTCCAATATTTACAGTACTTTATCTGACTATAAGGATGTTGATTGCAGTATTGCAGTAAGTATGGCTTTTTGCTTCTGCTTCATGTTGTGTATTTGTTTTACATTTATTTAAATGCTATTTAAATTGGTTAAGGCCTGTGTGCTGGTTCTGTATCTTGTTGGAGACATTAGAATGCATGACATTTGAAAAATACTGCATAGTCTGTTTTTACGCATGCTGATCATTTTTTATGTATTACTCATGTTCTGTGCAGTACAAAGAGAAGCCAATCTGGTATGCATGGTGAGTGCTGTGCTTTGTAGCTCCATTCACACTGCACATTAATCCATGTCTATTTGAAACATTCGGAGAGTTATTCAATACCGTTGTTCAGTAGGCAAGATGACATTCCATAGCGGTGGCCCTCAATCTTTTTCATCTAGGAACCAAATCAAATAACTGCAGATGTGTCCACATACATCTGTTCCCTGTGCGCACAAGTCGTGTTAGACATAATGCATTAGCGCCGTGCGACTCTATAGCACTGATCGGCTTTTTGTGCGACTTTATCCTTTTAAAATGCATCTTATTGGCAAAGTGATGCGAATAGGTCACACAAGCAGCTTATGCTGATTAAGATATGCGAAATGCCTATTTCTTCTTCGGGGTCCATGGTGTCCCCAGCCATTACGTTGGGGTATATGGATTTGTCCAGGCACCAAACAGTTAATCCAAGCTCTCAGCTCCCAGGATGCACCAGGTCCTCCCCTATATACCCCGCCCCTGGTTACAGGCAGTAAGTTGTTCTGTTTGGTGCCAGAAGGCACCGCACTAACAGTGGGACTGCTGAAGCAGTCCCAAAAGGCAAGTTTTTTGTTTTTTTTTTCTCTCTCAAGCTGGGCAGTCAGCAGTGAGTGTGTTACAAAGTAGCAGCTAAGCATCTGATAGGAGACGCGCATGTCACCTGCTCCATCTACCCCCACCGGCGCCGCAATTCTGGTCTAACGACTGGTACTTTCGGCAGGGGCATATGCTCTGGACCGCGACCAGGTACAGGTGATGCAGGTGAGTGTGGTTGCGGGCGGCAGCTGACGCCACAGTCACGTGCAGTGCATTCTCTGGCATGGACACTGGCCGGGGGACTGCTGTTGTGAGCAGCCAGGGAAACCTGGTCTGCTTTCACTAGACCACCGGGACTTGATGTGCCTGACAGCCGGGGGGATGGCAGCGGCCATGTCAGTTTGCCGGGTGGGTCCATGCAGCATATGGTAGGTACTTTCCCCGGTGACCCCTCCACCAACCCGAACTACCGCCCTCACAAGGTTTCCCGCTTTTGGGTTGCTCCTCCCAGCCTCCAGCTTTATGAGTTTGCCACAGTCACTCCAGCAGCCACAGATGGCTAGGCCTATACAGCCAAAGGCCAGAAGGCGTTTGGTTGCTCATATGACCCGGGACACGGACTCTGATTTGTCCTCGGAGGAGGGCGAGGAGGCCCATGTGTCCTCTCGGGAGTCTCTTTCAGGAGAGGAGGGATATCATTTTCCGGTGGCTGATGTCTCATTCTTAATCAGGGCAGTCAAAGCAGTTTTGAATATTGATGAGGAAGATCCGCTGCAGAAAAAGGCGCCGGTATTTAAGCGCCAGAGAGTAGTTAAAGCTGAGTTTCCCAAATCATAGCATTTGTCAGAGCTCTTGGGGGAAGCATGGAAGGTTCCGGATAAGAAGTTTCATCTTTCCAGAAAAATCACAGCTTTATACCCGTTTCCTTCGGAAAAATGTTTCAAGTGGGAGGTCCCGCTGTCGGTGGACACACATGTGGCACATTTGGTGAGGAGTACCACATTGCCTTTACTATCGGCCTGTTCTCTTAAAAACCCCACTGTTAAGAGGCTGGATGGTTGTCTTAAGGCAGTTTTTTCAATCTCTGGGGCAGCCATCCACCCGGCTATGACTACGGCTTGGGTTGCCAAAGCCATCGAAGAATGGGTGAAAACTTTGGCAGAATCCCTGCCAGAATTGTCTAAGGAACAGCTGGAGATTGTTTCTTATGTCAAGGAGGCTTCGTCCTATTTGGGGGAGGCAGCATTAGATGCGGGGATACTATCTGCTAAAGCATCAGCTGCCTCTGTGGTGGCACGTAGAGATTGGAAGGCGTTAGAGTCCCTTCCATTTACAGGTGGAGTCCTTTTTGGCATGGAATTGGACAAAATTGTGGCTTCAGTGGCAGCCTCTAAGACTGCTGGATTACCCTCGGCATTGGTTCACAGGCAGAGAATTTCTTCCTTTTGCACCTTTCGACAACAGGGAAAGGTCAGAGATCAACCCTCTGCTAGAGCAGGCTTTAGCAGGAAACCTCTATCAAAAAAGCCCTGGCAGAATAAGCGCCCAGGTTCCAGGTCCCAGGATAAGCCTGTGACCTGATGGGGCGGGCCTCCCCCTGGGGGACCCCAGGATAGGAGGCTGACTGCTTCACTACTCAGATACCTGGCATCTCACAACAACAGATGCCTAGGTTTGGGAAGTGGTCTCCCAGGGTTATGCTCTGACATTCTGGAAAAGTCCTCCCCAGAGGTTCTTTACCGTATCCCAGCCAGTGGGTTCGGTGAAGGCTTTGGCCCCACAACAGGCTGTTCAGTCCCTGTTAGGGGCGGGTGTGATCATCCAGGTACTAAGGGATCAGGTACGGAGGGGATTTTATTGCAACCTGTTCCTGGTTCAGAAGCCAAATGGGTCCTTCTAACCTATTTTAAATCTGAAGGAACTCAACAATTTTATTCAGGTACCCAGGTTTCACATGGAGACACTGTGTTCAATCGTATTGGCCATGAAACTGGGAGATTTCATGGATATCCAGGATGCCTACCTGCATATTCCAATTTCGTTTTCCAACCAGCAGTTCCTTCGGTTTGCGGTGGGACAGGATCATTTCCAGTTGCAAGCACTGCTGTTTGGGTTAGCCACAGCTCCTCGAGTGTTCACCAAGGTGATGGCAGTGATAATGGCACATCTCAGGCGTCAGAATTTTGCCTTACCTAGACGATCTCCTGTTACTGGGGCAGTCCCCACAGGGGTTGTTGGGTCATCTCGAATGGACAGTCTCCTGTCTACACAGGCACTGTTGGGTCATAAACTGGAAGAAATCATTTCTCCAGCCAGTGCAACAGTTGGTGCATTTGGGGGCATGTCTGGACTCCGTGAGGCAGAGATTATATCTACTGGAGGACAAGATTGCGGTCCTGCAGAGGCGGATACGCAATCTGCTTCATGACAGACGAGTCTCAGTACACTCGGCAATGCGAGTGCTGGGGTCCGATGGTATCCACCTTCATCATGGTGCAATATGCTCCGTTTCACTAACGTCCGTTACAGCAGTGGATCCCCTCACGCTGGAACGGGGACTATCAGTCGATAAAGTCTCAAAGGTTCCAGCTGTCTCCAGAGGTACAGTTGTCTCTGTCCTGGTGGTTGCGGACGGGCCATCTCTACCAGTGTCGCCCATTTTGGATATCGGAGTGGGTTCTCTTCTCCACCAATGCCAGTCTTCGGAGCTGGGGAGCGGTGACGGGCCGGCACATCTTCCAAGGGAAATGGACATGCAGAGAGTCTTATTCCCATAAATGTCCTGGAACTGAGAGCAGTGTTCAGGGCTTTAGTTCATGCCCAGAGTTTATTGCACGGCAGAGCTGTGCAAGTGCAATCCGACAATGTCACAACGGTTGCCTATTTAAATCGTCAGGGAGGCACTCGGAGTCAGGGAGCCATGACTGATGTGTCAAGGATCCTGGTCTGGGCAGAGCGTCACCTTCCTGAAATAGCAGCTGTGTTCATACTAGGGGTCCTAAATTGGGAAGCGGACTTCCTAAGTTGGCAGGATATAAACGCCGGAGAGTGGGCCCTCCATCCACAGGTATTCCAGAGCCTGGTAGACAGATGGGGTTTTCCAGAGGTAGACCTCATGGCTTTGAAACACAACCACAAGTTGCCCAGGTACGGGTCCAGAACCAGGGATCCGTTAGCCGAGTTCACATATGCTCTCACAGTAAGGTGGAATTTCTGGCTGGCGTATCTTTCTCCGCCTCTTCTTCCCAGAGTCATCAGGAAGCTCAAGCAGGAAGATAGTGTGGTGATTCTTATAGCTCCTGCTTGGCCCAGGCGCCATTGGTTCGCCGATGTACAAAATCTATCCATGGACACTCTGTGGCCTCTTCCTCTGAGGCGGGACCTGTTAGTTCATGGTCCCTGCCTGTATCCAGATCTTCCTCATCTGTCTTTGACAGCGTGGCTCTTGAGGCCTCCGTCCTCAGAGCCAAAGGGTTTTCAGATTCAGTGATACAGGCGCTAAGGGCACGAAAACCTTCTGTCCGCATTTACTATAGGACTTGGCACTCGTTTTTCCAGTGGTGTAAACAGAGGAAATATGACCCTAGTGTGTCTAAGGTCTCTCAAGTGCTTTCTTCCAGTCAGGTTTAGAGCGGGTTCTTCGGCTGGCCTCCTTGAGAGTGCAAGCTTCTGCACTTTGGGGTTTGGTTTCAGCGCAGGATTGCTCCACTGTCTGATGTAAGGACCTTTTTTCAGGGTGTTATAAGGGTGCAGCTGCATTTTGTTCCCCCGGTAGCACCGTGGGATTTGTCCTTAATACTCAAGGCATTACAGGCTCCCCCTTTTGAACCTTTGAAATCGGTAGATCTCAAGTGGATGACAGCAAAGACATTTTTTCTTCTGGCCATCGCTTCAGCCCGTAGGGTGTCTGATCTGGCAGCTCTATCGGTCCGCTCTCCTTCCCTAGTGTTCCATAAGGATAGAGCGGTGCTGCGTACCAGAGCAGGGTATCTTCCTAAAGTGGTATCACAGTTTCATATAAATGAAGAAATTGTAGTCCAAGCCTTTCAGGCCTCAGGATTGTCCGTAGGTGAGGCCTCACTGGATGTTGTACATGCTCTACGTATTTATGTGGATCGCACCAACAACTTGATAAAGTCTGATTCTCTCTTTGTGCTATATGGCTGTCATAAACTGGGTTGGCCAGCCAATAAGCAGACCTTAACAAGATGGCTATATCACAAGCATACACTCAGGCTGGTCGTAGGGTGCCATATTCGGGAAAGGCACACTCTACTCAGTCTGTGGGTCCTTCGTGGGCAGCCCGCTGGGGCGTTTCTGCGGAACAATTGTGCAAGGCAGCCACCTGGTCGTCTGTCCACACCTTTATCAAGTACTATGCATTTGACCCCTTTGCCTCTCAGGATGCCTCCTTCGGGCGTAGGGCCCGCCCTTAGGGGTACTGCTTGGGTATATCCCCAACGTAATGGCTGTGGGCCCCATGGACCCCGAAGAAGAAAATAAGAGTTATGGTATAACATACCTTTGTTAACTCTTTTTTCTTTGAGGTCCAAGAGGTCCACAAGACACCCATCCTAATGCACCTGGTGTTATTGGTTAATTCTTTGCATCTCTGAGTGTTTCCCTCTTTGATGAGAGGTTGGTCTAGAGACCATGGGTCCTTCCTTCTTATCTGTTTTGCCTTCTCTTGGTGGGCTTTTTAAGGAACTGACTGCCAGTAACCAGGGGCAGGGTATATAGGGGAGGACCTAGTGCATCCTGGGAGCTGAGAGCTTGGATTAACTGTTTGGTGCCTGGATAAATCCATATAACCCAACGTAATGGCTGTGGACCCCATGGACCTCGAAGAAAGAGTTAACAATGGTATGTTATACCATAACTCTTATTATTCTGTGTGCGAATGCAGTTATTCTGCATGTGAAATGCTGCGCTACAGTGTCAGTGACTAATGTAGCATTTTGCATGCAGATGGATACAGAATACTGGCATGCCACTTGTTTTAACCAGCAGAAGCTGTTTGTGCGTCTGCTTCACATCGCTTTGTGTACATGACGCAGTTTAAGGGAAAAAGTTGCATGGAAAGATGCTCAGCGCTACAGAGTCACGCCACGTCGTGGCGTGACTAGAAGGGCTGTGTAATGCGCAAGGAGGCTAGATGTATGTTGGCACATCTGCATGATCTGCATGATGTCTGTGTGTTTACACTGACCTTCAATGATTCAGATGACGCAGATTCACCGACTGTGCTAACTATTCCTGTAGTCTCCACACTGAAACGCTCTTTTTTATGTTTCCAATGTCTACTCCCGAACACTGATATTTTCCCTTAAATCACTTTTATCCTGCTTCTATTTGCCTATGTTTGTGCTGGTCTTTAGCTGCCTTACTCCATATTTTTAGCTATCTTTTAAACTCTTATTTAGTTTTTAGGAGGCCCACGGGAGGGGCCAGGCGGTTGTCCGGGTCTGCCACCCGTCTTATCTGTCGATGGCAGCAGCCTCTCTCCCCAGCCCAGCACACTTTGCGGCTTGTGATGCTATGGTGGGTCCAGCTCAGCAGCAGTCACCTCCTCCTTCACCTGATGTGCGGGTGGAGCGGTCGCACTCCTATCCTGAAATAAAATAAAAAATTAAACTTTATTATTTCAATTTACTATATGTTTTTAAAATATTAAGAGTTGTCCAACTAGATGTATACGATGGGTCTCTTCTAATTCTGCATGTTAGTCTCCCCTGTGTATACTATTATTTCCACCTTCCAATATAGGTGTCTAAAATCGGTTATAATCCTGTCTACTCGGTTGCATTGAAGCAAGAAAAACTAGATAAACCTACATTCCTTATCTGATCTGGGTGACACTGCTAGCTGATGCTGGGTTAAGTGGGTTGGACCACCCCCCTACATATCTCTTTCTCTTTCCATGAGGCCTCAGTTGTTATCTAGTGCCTGTGGAGTGACACACTATGTGTCTCTGCTCCGTAAAGTTAGCTTTATTTTTATTTTTTTTTATTTGTATTTTTTTCACCAGCCTCCGCTCCTGTTTACAGGGTTAAGGCAGTCACAGCGGTTCTAGTTAGTCTAGTAGTTGTCAGTTTACGTAGCAAAGTCCAGGGACCCTCAGGCAACTTTGTTGGACACACTGCTGGTTCCGTGGTCCTTCAGTCTGGGGTATCTTTTTCCTCCTCTGTCCATGTTGGCCAAGGTGCTTCAGAAGATTCAGCAAAAGGGTCTGCCGCTCATTCGAATTGCCCCAGATTAGTCGCCTCAGGCATTGTACTTGTCTCTGCAGGGAGTTCTGTCCAACGCTCCATGGCGTATTCCCCTCAGAGAACATCTCCTCTGTCAAGGGCCATGTCTTCACCCCAGTTTGTCTCAACCAACTTGGATGGTGTGGCTCTTAAGACTAAGATCATGAGAACACAGGGGGTTTTAAGACCAGTGGTCCCTATGCTTCAGGCCAGGAAGTCTGTTAATTTCCCAAATGTACCACCGAGTCTGGCACCTTTACATTCTCTGGTGTGAACGCTGTCATCTTTTGGCCAAGATTTTGCAGTTCTCTCGTCTTAAGTCTTTTTTTTTACAAGAGGGAATTGTCAAAATGTCTCCGTCTGTCTTCTTTAAAGAGGCAGGTGTCGGTCCTTTCTGTGTTATTTCAGAAATGTTTATCAGTTATTCCGATGGTGCAGATGTTTCTGCAGGGTATGCTTTGCATCCAACCACCTGACACTCCTCCTATACCTCCTTGGGATTTAAATTAGGTTCTGGACGCTCTTCAAAACCACCTTTGATCCTTTGGAAACGGTAGGGTTTCGCTACCATGTGAATTTTTTCCTGTCACAATTTCCTATACAGTAGTTTGGTTCTAAATTTGTTGCAAACTTTCTCACTTTATATTAAGATAATGCAGTGTCCCTTTGTTTTACTTTGTGTTAGGCTTCTGTTATAAAGTCATTTTTGCGTAGCTTGGAAAACTTGGCCATAAACAGTGAAGTTTTGCAATGTTTATCTCAATTATTTGGAAATGATATGTTTTGAGTAAATAAAACTTTGGTAAGAATATGCATATGTTACTGAAGCTTCTTCTGTAAAATGTAGGAAATGGTGTAAAAAAATGCCCAATGCTGACACTGTATTGATGATGGTTAATGAGCGGAGGATGGTTGTTGATAATGTTGAGGTTGCATTTCAGCAGCAAATCACATAATTATTATCTTGCAGCATATCAAAAAAAGAAAGGAAGGAAATGAAAGGCATTCAGGCCCTACATCTGACTGAATAGCTGTATCAAAATTGCAGGATCAGAAAGTGTTTTCACATAGAATCTGCCTTTATCTCACTAGCTCATTAGCCATTAATGTAGTTATGTTGTTTTTTCTGTCACGGAAAATAGGAAAATTGTCTGTTACATCATGAACAGCAACATTTTAACTCCTTGTATTTTTGGATTATATATATTTATACATGTCTAAAATATAGACTATAAAATGTTCAATATAGTATTTGCATATGATAATTGTGAGTCAGATTGATCCAAAGTCCGTTGTGATGCAGCAAAAAGTCACTCACAGTGTACTAGTGATGCTGGGCTGCGACTTTAACCACACAGGTTTTACACATGTACAAGTTCGCAGACGAAGCACAGTTGAACTTAGGGCCTCATTCAGACCCGCTCGCAAGCGCTATGCTAAGGGGTACTGCACACGCTCCGCTCCGGGGCTCGCTACAAACTGGGTGGCTGTCGTTGGTGATCGACACCTCGCCCCATTTTCTAGGGGGGGGGGGGGGTGGCTGGCCAAGCGGAAGTGTTCCCAAACGCCTGCCGTTTGAGGGCGGCCCTACTGACTTCACTCGTGATGTCAGTAGTGAAGTTCCTGCTCTATTAGAGCAGGAAGCTCACTGGGGCTTGCAGCAGATGAGACCCTACCACAAGGGTCTCGTCGCAAGCACGATGCTCGTGACCATCGCCTGGCCGCTCACAAAAGCTGTGGGTGATCACCCACAGCTTAGCGAGCGGCCGGGAGGCCCGGTTTATAAGAAAAAAGTGGCCGCCCTGATTCAGAGCGAGCGCTCGCTTTTTCCGAGTGGCTCTGAATCAGGGCCTCATTGTGAGGAATAGCAGTGGCTGCTTGCATACCTTATTACACAGATTTGGACTTGCACTCAGATGTACAAATGTTGCAAGCCCCATTGGCCTGTGTATGCTAGCAATGCAGTTTTTGTTGCTGCCAGTTTTTTTTTACTTGTGTGTATAAGATGTACATTTTGATATACGTAGATCATTTTATTTCTGTCCTTTTTTACCTTCCTCCTTATGTATTGCGCATACACTATTATGCAAGTCTCATGACTGGACAGGCAGATCTGCCTCTGGTCTTTGAATCACTTGAAATAGGATCACCACCAACATTTAATGATATTACTATAGTGGTGTTCACTCATGTGCACTCCAACTATTTGCTCTATGTAACAGGGTCCTGGCACATACAATAGTAGGAGAGATGTGACACAGCTCGTGAAGAGAAAAGAAATAACCATTTGGATGCGTCTTGGGTTCCCAAAGAGTTCCAAGAAAACTGCAGTTTTCTTCAATAAATCTGGGTGCTGTAGTCACATAGCAAAAATACACACACAAAGCTTCAGTCCCAAAGAACCAAAAGAGACCAGCACACCACCTTAATAAAGTGCAATATTCTTTTTTTTTATATATCATAGCAGCCCTAAAACAACATAAAGTAAGGTCCTTGAAGAAGGTGGTTGTACCACCGAAACAGCAGTTGGATCATGCTGCTTGGCTACATTCGAGGTTCATGCTATTTCCTCTTCCAACCAGTTCACCTTTGAGTAACTCTCATCTATTGTCCTCCTGGCCGTAACTTCAAATTCCTTGACCGTTTTGTTTGCTGGCTCCTCCACTTGCTCTCCTCAGACCCTCCCTTCTCAGACCTTCCCTTCCTAATTTCAGGTGACTTCAATATCCCAATTGATGCCCCCACTGACCACTCTGCTTTTAAATGTCCTTACCCTCACATCATCATTTGGTCTCTCTCAATGGACTTCCTCACTGACTCATGTGAATGGACACTCACTTGATCTGGTTTTCACTCACCGTTGTGATATCTCTGATTTCACCAGTTAGCCAGTCCCCCTCTCTGACCATCATCATGTCTCTTAACTTATCCCTCACTCCTTCTCCACCTCTGCCTCCCAAGTCTGTCATCACCATGCGTAATACTGAGGCTGTGGACACTGTATTATTATCCTCCCTGCTTTACTCTCTTCTCTACTATGTTCTCTCCTGCTCTGACCAAGCAGTTTCCCTATACAATGCCTCCTTTGCTTCTGCTCTAGACTCAGGTGCTCAGGTGGTCACTACTCACCCTTGCAGATCCATACCTTAACCTTGTCATTCCAAATGCACAAGAGACCTGGAAAAGTGTACGTGAACTGCCGAGCAACAGTGAGGGAAACAATGCAGACTTCCTCCATTTCAAATGTTTGGTTATGACCTACAGTGCTGCTTACTCCTCGCAACAGTCATTTTTCAAGATCCTTCATTTTCCCAGTCCTCCAACCCCTGGCATCTCTTCACCACTTCCAACTCCGCCCTCTGACTCCCCTCCTTACCTTAAGCTGATCTGAGCAACTACCATTTTTCTTTGTAAGTTTGGAGAGGCATGAAGGCAGTCAGCATTAGGAGGAGGTGCTGATGCTTATAGTGCCATGTGGAGGTTTTTTTGGGGTACCTCCAAGGTAAGTTAGCTCTCAGCTTATATATGTACTGTTATCATGCAGTACATCAATTGTAATTATATGACCCAGAGTGGGTGCTACCATTATGTAGCAATAATTATTTTGGGGTGAGCATTTGGGAGTGGGGCCCCCGGGGGGGTTCTGACTGGGCCTTTCTCATGGCATCACCACTTAATTCACATAGAATACTTTTATGACTTCTCTATTTGTTTGTACATTATATATGTCATTTTAATTCTTTATCATTTCATTAACACTTATTGATTTATCTTTACACATCTTTTCTTTATACTTCACTATCACCTTTTTCCCTTTTTCGTGTGATGCCCTGGGGATGGCCCTTGGTTGGAGTTTTTTTGGGGTGCCTTGCTTCTCGGACGTGAGCCCCTTAATATTAGGGAAGCCTGTATAGAGGAGCCTTGACGATTGGCCTGGCGCTTATTCATATATTTGCAAATATGTGTAACCAATACCTCCTAAATCTCTATTATCATGTAGGATTTAAGTATTGTTTTTGCTGCAGTGTGCTGGAGGGCAAATCTCTTTTTTTCTGTCTTCACTACTTCTCTCCCCTACTCACACTCTGCCCTTGTCTTTGTCACCCACTTCATATCTAAATACATAAATCAGGACATCTCATCCCACCAGACCCTCAGCACCCCATCTCCTCCTTTCCTAGCCACCCCTTTCCATCCATTTTACCAACTCTGCCTTCTTTATCCCCAGTATCTGGAGATGGTCTTGGTCCACATCCGGTCCTGCCCCCTTCCACCTCCCCCCTTGACACTATCCCATACTGGCTCCTCCAATACACTCCTGCTGCTGTTCCCATCTTGCCCATCTTTTTAATCTCTCCCTCTCATCAGGCACTGGGCCTGATTCTGACCCGCTCGCGAGCGATTGCAAGCTGGTCGATGGTGCCCAAGTGCGCATGCACACGACGGAGGCGGCTCCGTCATGCGCATGCGGGGGCCCCTAATAACGACGGCCAAGCCGTCATTATGGGTCTCACACCAAAGGGGGTGTGCTGTCGATGGTGATTGACAGCACGCCCCCTTTGGTGGGCGTGTCGGGGGCGTGGCTGCCCAGATGGAGGCGTTCCAATGGGAACGCCTACCATCTGGGTCCGGCCCCACTGACATCACTAGTGATGTCAGTGGGAGTGCTTTTGGCTCTGATAGAGCCAAAAGCACTCCTGGGCTTGCGGCAGCGATACCCTACCGCAGGGTCTCGTCGCAAGCCCGATGGTCGCGATGGTCTTGACCATCGCGACCATCATTTTGGCCGCTCGCTATAGCTGTGGGTGGTCACCCAAAGCTATGCAAGCGGCCAGGGGGCCGCTCCAAAAGGGAGCAAGGACGGCCCTGATTCAGAGCGAGCGCTCTGTCAGAGCGTCCGGCTCTGAATCAGGGGCACTGTTCCCTCAGCAGTATAGCATAACCTTGTCTCCGCCATCCTTAAAAATCCCAATCTTGATCCTGACATTCTAACTACTGCCCCATCTTTCTCTCCCATTTGCCTCCAAACTCCTTGAACGTATTGACTGCAACTGCCTTTCTTTCCTCACGCTCCCTGCTTGACCCATTTCAGTCCAGCTTTTGTCCTGTTTTCTCCACAGAAACTGCCCTCACTAAACTCAACAGTGATATCCTTGCTGCCAAAGCCAACGACCAATACCTTCTGCTCATTCTCCTTAACCTCTCTGCTGCATTTGACACTGTGGACCACCCTTTCCTCCTGCAAATCCTTCACCCCCTCTTTCTATGTGATATTGCCCTCTCCTGGCTATCCTCCTACCATTCTGACCGTTCTCTCCTCTCGTGACTCCACTCCCCCCTCACTTCCTCTACCAGTAGGTATCCTCCTAAGTTCTGTTCTTTGACCTCTCCTCTCTCTTTACATCCTCTTTTGCTGAGCTAAAATGCTCTTTAGGCTTCCAATACCATCTCTATGCTGATGACACTCACATCTCCCTCTCCTCCCATGACCTCTCTCACCTCACTCAAATCTCCAACTGTCTTTTTGCTATTCCTTCCTGGATGTCCCGCTGCTTTCTTAAACTTAACATGTCTAAGACTTAGATGATCATCTTCCCATTCTCCCAAATAACTTTGCCTCTCACAATTTTATTATCTATTGCACTGTCTTGAAGTTATCCTTGACTCCTCCCTCTCCTTTAAACCACATTCAGTACCTTTCACAGTTCTGCCATTTCCATATCAGAAATATCTCCAGGATCAGACCTTTTCTCACAATCATCCACTCACTGGTCATCTCCAGATTGGATTACTGTAACCTTCTATTATCTGGTCACCCACATGCCTCTCCACTCAATCTGTCCTCAATGCTGCTGCCCGGCTCTTTCGCTCCAAATGTACAACATCTACCTCCCCTCTCCTACAAGCCCTACATTGGCTCTTCTTTACAAAGCCCTCACCCAATCCTCTTCTAATTACGTTTCAGAACATCTCTCTTCACACTCCCACCCACCCATTTCACTCCACAAATGCATGCCACCTCTCTTCCCAACTGATCACTTCCTGCAATTCCCGCCTCCAAGATTTTGACTGTGTTGCTCCGTACCTCTGGAACTCTGTCCCTATCAAACTCTCCACCTCTCTACAAATCTTCAAACAGGCTCTCAAAACCAACTTCTTTATCAAAGGCTTCTAACACTCATCCTAACCCACTGCTCTGTGCTCAATGTCACCCCTGTCTGTCTGCCCCCTAATCTTTTGAATGCAAGCTCTGATGAGCAGGGCCCGCTTTCCTCATATGCTCCTCCTTCCTCTATATCGTCCTACCTACAAAGGTCCCTAATCCTTTGGGATCTGCTGCCCATATGCTTATTTGAATATTATAACCGCTGATGCAGCGAAGTTTATAAACCATGTCCTTGTCCTACAATGTTCTGTCCTGTAAGTCACTTTTTTCTTGTTTGGTTCATTCTGTTTGTGTATTTTGTAAGGTCTGGCTTGTAGTGTCATTTAAGCAAAGGAGGATAATAATTATGTATGTGTTGATGATGTAATTGCTCCTAATGACATGCTAAGAACCAGTGTCTTAGCATGTCACTAACGTGTATGCCAGGTCTACTGAATATTTGTCAAGCAGTTCCTCACTGAAACCTAGCAATTGATTGCACAACTTTGTTTATTTATTGTTTTTGTATACTGCTTAACTATGCTGCACTATACAGAGAATATTTAGCCATTAATTTAATTACCTCACTAAAGTGGGGTTTACAATCAATGGGGAGAGATTTATCAAAGCCTGGAGAGAAATAAAGTGGAGAGAGATGAAGTACCAACCAATCAGCCCCTAGTTGTCATTTTTGAAACAACCTGTAAATTGACAGTTAGAAGCTGATTGGTTAGTACTTTCTCTTTTGCAAGCTTTGATAAATCTCCCTCTAAATTCCTTACTACACACACACGCTAGAGTTAATATTGTTAGAAGCCAATTCACATACCTGTATGTATTTGGAGTCTGGGAGGAAACTGGATCACTCAAATGAAAAACACACACAAGGATGGGGGGGGGGAACCATGTGAAATTCCATACAGAAGGGGACCTTATTTGAATAGACCGCATGACCCTGCTACTGTGAGGCAGCACTGCTTACCACTGTGCCGTTGCAAATGCTAGATGATGCTATGCATATCATCATGGCTACTTGAGAGCATTTGATTTACTAGATTTTCAAATAATTAATATAGCTTTATCTTGTGATGTCCTTAAATAATTTTACACAGTTGTCTTACCTTTTTTGTAACATGTAAAATGAGAACGGAGAGAAGTCTGCACAGAAAGATTATATATGGGAGTCATATGGTGTTAACCAACATACTGGTATAAATATATACCTATTACAGGGTTAAATCACTCAAGTTGGTGGTGCTAAGTATGCACATAATATGGGAGAGAAGACGGCTCTTTTTCTGGGGCACTCTTATATGTAATATATAGATTAAAATATAACTTTTATTGAAGTCAAATACAATATTGTTTCTCTAGAAAGTGTGAGTCCAAAACATTGTTAGGACAGTGGAATGGTTCCTTATCTATATGGACATAGCATTTAGGGCCTCATTCAGAGGCGGACGGAGGATGCAAGCGGTCGCTCAGAAACTGGGCGGCCACTTGCATCCTGACCGCCCGCCTCTGTTGCGGTCGTTAGGCTGTGGGTTAACACCCACAGCTCTAACGACCGCTCGGGTGATGGTCGCCATGGTCAGAGACCATCGCGACCATCGGGGCTTACGACGAGACCCTAGGGTAGGGTCTCCCTTGTCGTAAGCCCCGGAGAGCTTCTGGCTCTGTCTGAGCCGGAAGCTCTCCACTGACATCACTAGTGATGTCAGTGGGGCCTCCCCCAAACGGCAGGCGTTCCCATGGGAACGCCTCCGTTTGGGCTGCCACCCCCCCGGCCCGCCTTTCAAACGGGGCGAGCTGTCAATCAACATCGACAGCTCGCCCCCTTTGGATCGAGACCCGCTACGACCGGCGCTGTCGGTCGTAGCTGGTCTCACGAATGCGCGCGACGGCGCCGTCGTGCGCATGCTCTGTGGGAGGCCATCGACCCGGTCCGGGCGCATCGGCTAATGACCCCCCTAGTGTGTACATCAACTCAGATGTGTCCAAACAAGGAACCTAAACAGCAAGGTGGAAATCTGTTAAAACAATAATAAAGAACTTCCGTTCAAATAAAATCACATATATGAACCTGGATGCATACAGTCATCACTCAAATTTGTGTATATCTCAAAATAGGTTACCACATACCCACGAACCTCTTCTAACTGTTAATGTGAGTGGTCCTATTACGGAGTATATCACATGACTATTGTATTGAAATCAACCTATTTGTTAGTAGGTAAACTGATCTCTCAGACCAAAAAAATCAGATAACCAGACAGATGATTATAGCTCTTATGAATCTCTTTTGTTCAACACAGGTGTTATGTGGCAACAGACATAAGTTAATTTGGCTGGCTAATATCTCATCTAATTACCAATATGTCACTCATATGTCACCCATGTATGTGATATAGATTACCTAAATTCAACTCATAGTACATCTATATATTGGGCACACTTTCATAGTCTAATCACAAAACAAGTAATACAATATGTCCCACTGTTTGGAGGGATTCCGGGTCATATATTTGTCCTGTGATTGCACATTCTATTACATTGTACATTTGCTCATCATGCTGGTCAGTATGGAGGTAGTCCCAAATGTCAATAAATGTACATAGACACGGAGATATGATAATGGTCTGAATAATACAGTTACCAGTGGATATGGTGTTTCATATACAGTAGATAAAAATCATTAGATGTAAGCTCACACACAGTATACAAACAGACACGGTGGTCTGATAAAGGTAATACAGTTACTATAGTGTGATACAGTTACCATTGTAGATACCCAGGGTGGAGGCAGGGCCGGCGCTACCACTAGGCAGGCTTATGCAGCTACCTAGGGGCGCCGGCCACTAGAGGGCACTTCTTAGGGTGTCTAACTATGGAGGGTGCAGGTGGTGCAGTTGCTATGGGGCCCAGCAGCTTAAGGGTCCCGCCGGCCCAGCGATGGCATCACCTGCACCCTACATTTGCCGGGTGCCCGCTGAGATTGTGTTACCAGCAGGCACCTGGCTATCCCCCCCCTCACCCTCCTCCCCGGCGGCAGCCGGAGGACGGAGCTCACTCCTGAGCTCCGGCTTCCAGGTCCCGCAGCAGTGCACTATGGGAGTAATGTCATGACGTCACTCCCATAGTTCCGAGGAGTGGGTGCCGGAGACTGACTGCAACAGGCACTGGAGCGGGGTTAATTTAAGTTTTTTTTTTTTTTTGTGTATGTGTGTATAGTCCCAGGCCCCGACAGAAAGGGGGCCCGGGTGACAGCAGAGTGCATAAGGGCCAGCGGCATATTGAAGTTGGTGCCGGCCATGAGCAAATCATAGCTGGTGAACCCGGCAGCCAATCAGAAGCGGATGCAGCTGCGGTGGTGGCTCCTGACTGGCTGCCGGTCCACAAGCTTCTTTTGGCTCGCGCCTAGCACCAAATTCGAAATGCCGCCGGGAAAGTGTAAGTGGCGTGAAGGAGCAACAGTACGGCAACGCAACTTCCTGCCAGCTAGGAGAGGCTGGCCATGAAGAGAGTATCCGGGGAAACCGGGAGCAGCAGCGGGGGGAGGAGCTACCTACAGCCACCGCGCCGGCAGTGCGATGTAAAGAGGAAGTGCCCTTCCACTTCACCATCCAGATATTCCTGGTACAGAGACTCCCGTTATCACACCCTCACTTTGCTCTCACCCTGCACTCTCACCCTGTGCTCACCCAGCACCCTCAACCAGCGCTCATCCCCTCACCCGCTCACCCTCAACCTGCACTCTCATACTCTCACTCTGCACCCTCCCCTTGCACTCTCACCCCCTCACCCTGTGTTCATTCAGCACCCTCAACCAGCACTCACCCTGCACTCTCACCCCGCACCCTCAGCCTGCACTCACTTTTCATTCATCCCCTCATCCTGCACTTTCACCCCCTCACCCTCAACCTGCACTTTCACCCTGCACCCTCATCCCCTCACCCTGCACCCTCAACCTGCACTCACCCAGCACCCTCAACCTGCACTCTCACCCTCCGCTCACCCAGCACCCTCAACCTGCACTCTCGCCCTGTACTCACCCCCTCACCCTGCTCTCACCCCCTCACTTTACTCTCACATCCACACACTCACCCCCTCACTGCTCTCACATCCACACTCACCCTGCTCTCACATCCACAACCTTTTTTAAACTGGTTTACACACCAATTGATGCCACACCTCCACCCACAATATTCACAGCAACACCCATCTCTAACAAACTGTCTTCCCACCCAAATTAAGGAGCCCCGTCTGTTTTTCCAGTCTGGGGCCCCACAATTTCTGATGGCAGCCCTGATGGGGACACTACAGGGGCCTTTATTACTGAGGTCACTGCAGGGGGATTCATCACTTTAATTCGAGTCATGTGAATATTATTAGGGCGCTGTGTATGTGTCTGTGAGCTGGGCGGAGGGTTTGGGGAAAACAGGGGCGGCATTGTGAACCTTTGCCTAGGGCGCCCTGAAACCTTGCACCGGCCCTGGGTGGAGGGAGTGGTCAGAATGTGAACCTGTCTGACCACTTCCATAAGCTGGACGCGTGTTTCACCTGCTGTGAGGCTTGTTCACTATGTCATTTCCAAACTGTATCACACTATAAAGTGTCCCCTGTAGCTCTGGCGGCAGGCAGGGCGCCGGAGCTAGAGAGGGCAATCTTGTGCGCGCGCGTCCGAAAAGGGGGCGTGGTTATGAAAAGGGGGCGTGTCTATAAGACGCGTCCCCTTTTCGTCATACTTGGGGGCGTGCCCGGTACTTACGGACATGCCGGGCAGCCCCTAAGCGCTGCAGAAAGGGAGAATAGATGCCGGGCGCATGCGACCGGCGTCTATTCTCCGGCGGTGACCGGGACACCGCATGTTTCTCCACCCGCGGGACACTGCATCCCGCGGGTGAGAACGGCTCCTGCAGGCTGTTAGGGCAGGGCGCTTTTTGCCCTCCAGAAGGAGGGCAGGGCGCCGCGCCCCGCTAAAACAGCCTAGCAGGAACGCTAACTATAGTAACTGTATTACCTTTATCAGACCACCGTGTCTGTTTGTATACTGTGTGTGAGCTCACATCTAATGATTTGTATCTACTGTATATGAAACACCATATCCACTCTTAACTGTATTATTCAGAACATTATCAGACCTCTGTGTCTAAATACATTTATTGACATTTGGGACTACCTCCATACTGACCAGCATGATGAGCAAATGTACAATGTAATAGAATGTGCAATCACAGGACAAATATATGACCTGGAATCCTTCCAAACAGTGGGACATATTGTATTACTTGTTTTGTGATTAGACTATGAAAGTGTGCCCAATATATAGATGTACTATGAGTTGAATTTGGGTAATATATATCACATACATGGGTGACATATTGGTAATTCTTTATATATGCATTAGTGACTAATAGTTGATATATTAGCCAGCCGAATTAACTTATGTCTGTTGCCACATATCAACTCCTGTGTTGAACAAAAGAGATTCATATGATCTGTAATCATCTGTATGGTTATCTGTTTTTTTTTGCTCTGAGAGATCTATTTTGTAACATGTTGGTCACTAGTTGATTTACAATTGACCAGTGCTGTACCAGTCCATAAGAAGTGGTACGTTCACTCATACATGTAGTCTGTCAGGCATTCATTTTTTTTCTATTGATTGTCTTCGCACAAGAACAGATCAGCTACCCTTCTATAATCCTCTTTCAAACCTGTCAAATGCAACTAGCAGAATTACACTCAGCAATAGATGTTTGCATTCCTCTAAAGTATTAATCTGCTGACTGAATATATGTGCTAATTTGAAGTTGAATTGAGCTGTGGGATTTTTATTTAATGATTGGCTTCATATAAATGTAAATTACACTGAATCCAGGGATTCCTGAGCTGTTTCATGTTGTTTAAATCAGAAGTGCCAGTATTCACTTTGCTTACGCAGTAAATGGCAATACTACCGCATGCAATTATAAAATGTGCTTACAGTGTCTTTTACTGCCAACCTTCATTGTACATCATCAGATCCTACCTATTAATATGGTGTATCCCTTACTAGACGCCATATATAGGACATACTAAGCCACTGTCTATAAGCTACACCTATTCACTTTTAAATGAAATATTCTTATCTGTAATTATGTAATTACAAAAGCATTTGTGGAGGCATATTTAATTCTGATGCGATTAATTTAATTTCATGAGAAAACAAAGCCAGTGTCACTGTTATTCAAGCTAATCTTCCACAGCCGGATTAAACAATGTCGAGGTTTCCAATTTTCAAATGTACTTTAGCAGTGAACAAATACAGTATGTGTTATATTCTGTAAATCTGATTAATAGACATTTTCCAGTGAACAAATACAGTATGTTTTATGTTCTGTAAATCTGACTAATAGACATTGTGAATTTAAAGTTATATTAATCAAAATGTTCCTGATCATGGGTATAGGTAATATTTATTATCGTGGCAGAAAAAAGTCATATCACCTGTATTTTTAAAGTAAATTACTCACTATTGTGAGATGTACAGAACTAGTGTCAGAATACTTCTTAAGTAGGCTTTTGCTTCTATAGTTGGGCATTCAATATTGATTTATATTTTATTAATTATTCTTAACAGAAAAAATAATATATATAATAAATAATCCCCCCCCCCCTTAATAATAACCCATCGTAATAAAAAAACAACATTGCCATTGAGAAGCAATTAGGATATAAACTCAGGATTCACAACATTTAGGGGTCTATTTATTGAAGCCTCAATATAGCGCCAATTGCCCCCACTCTCTTATAATCTATCCTAATAAAACAACTTTGCCATACAAAAGCAATTAGGATTTCCACTAATGTACAGTTTCCCATATTATGCCATTACAGTCCAGGTTTTAAGGATATCCGTGCTTGAGTCCAGATAGTTAAATCAAATTGACTGAGGTACTAATTAAGTCACCTGTGCTTAAACCTGAATATCCTTAAAACCTGCTCTGTAATGGTGGAGTTTGGGAACCACTGCACTAAAAACTCAAATATTTAGAGCCTTATTTATTGAAGTCTCCCAGCCCATAAGTCCTGCAATAACATATGTTGACGCAAGGTTAGAGCAAATATCTTTTTATCACTGCTGTTTGATTACTTTAGCGCATAATATATATCTGAGATATCTACTGGGTTCAGTACAAATACGATCTGACAGACGGCATTCTCATCTCTTCCCACTGGTTAAAGCCCAGCCACAGAGGAATCTTCTGATCCCATCTCTGCATGCTGCACTCTACTCCCCTCATATTTGTAGTCAATAATCCGGAACAACACCTGTAAATATAGTTCTGGCAATGAGTGTATATTACGCTAATGTGATAAATATTGCTAGAACAGCTGCTTATTGGTGGCAATGTCCCAGCAAACATTTGCTAAAACTACTTTTGGTCATTCATCTCAGTGAGATATTATACTTAATGGGCAATATCTATGATTTTACATATCTAGGCCCCTTAGAATATTAACTTTGTGTAACCTCATACAGGATCAAAGGTACTATATGTAAAATAACGAACACTGTACAAAGTTGTACTTTCAATATCATGAGAGTATTATGTAAGTATTAAATAATGTGCATTCAAATGATGTCTTAAATTACCATTGATAGAAGTCATACAGATCTATACATTTGTTTTCACAATATTAATTTTCAACAAAAATACCAAGAATAACGTTTTGCAGTCTGGATGGCCAATATTTCAGGAAGACTCAACTCCAGTAGCATAACTAGACTTTGTCCACCTCTACTAGGGGTGTCAAGCCATGATTAGGCCCCTATGAGCATTCCGGTTTCATGAAAAAACAGTACATGGAAAAAAGGTAAAATATATTTTAAAATTTCACTCCCCTTTGCCTATCTTAATTAATGTTGTGCCCCTTCCCCTTTTATGTAGCTTGCTAGATAGTTTGACCCCTCCCCTGTATATAACTTGTTCAGTTGTGTCCTTTTGTCCCTCCTGTATGTGGGAAGCAGGATGTATAGTGGGAGAGCATAAGCATGGAAGTCCTGCAGGGCAAGATTCTTGCTTTATGTTAGCCACCTGGTGACGAGCACTACTATGCCAAACTACCAGGTGACAAAACTGACATGCACTAACCACCTATGTGAGGCCCGGCTGTGCCTATTCCTGCCAAGGGGGAAGCATTGCTATCCCACCAACAATTGCTTTCACAGGTCCGTTATGGTTTCTTGTTGCATTCTGTTTTCCAGTAAAAGTACTTAATGTGTATAGTACTTGTCACTGTCATTTATCACATTTTTGTTTTTCTTTTTTTTCTGTAATAGTATACTCTTCACATAACATTTTCATGCAATTTATTACACTGCAAAAATAAAGCTCAACCATGTAGCTATTGAAATAAGATCTGGAAGCATCCATGTTACTGCCTTGTGGCCGCAGAATAGTGTCACTGATTTCTTTGATAAATATTCTCTGAGCCAAGTTATTTATTTATAGGGATAACTATTTTTATATGCATTTTTATATAAAATTACTATCCAAATTGAGTATAGGATGCTTTCAGGTAATATCCCACCTCTTTTAGTTTGGCCAACACCTATTTCTGCCTTTAACCACTATGAGGGGTATTCAATATGAAACGTTAACTTCACTGTCGAAGTTAACGTTTCATATCGGAGTTTTTACCTGCGTTAAAGTATCGGGCGCGCTCCCGCTTATACCCGTATTCAATATAAAATTAACGAAAACGGGAAACTCCGAAGTTGGATTTGCGTAAAGTTACGAATTTTTCCTTAAAAAAATTGTAATACCCCCCTAAAGTAGTAAAAACATGGGGGATCACTATGGGTACTCCCGTTTTAGCCTTTAATTGAAAGTCAGGGATTTAAATAGCCGCAGCAGGTGTTTTTTTCCCGACATTGAAGAAGTGATGCAGAAGAGCACTTAGGTTATTTTTTTTCGTTTTTTTAAGTGGCCCCATGAAAATGGGTACTAGCATATTTTGATGTCCCTAAAGTAAGTTTTTAAAAATTCTGCATTTGTGCACCTGCCGCTATAATTCTATTCTAGAAAACATCTGCCGCATACTTGCAGAATAGCCCTGAACCTATTCCCCTATTGTTAAACAATTTTTTCCCATTTTTTTTTTTCACCCCAATTTTTAAATAAATTTTTTGGGGTGTCCCTATTTTTTTGAAAAACTTTTTTTGACGCAGTTCTTTTTTAAATGTCAGTCCCAGGGGTGCAGGCTATTTTTTTTAAGCCTGCACCCCTAAACCCCAATTCTGCACTTTTTTTCGATACCTATTCAATGGTGAAAACTTATCCCCGTTTTTTTATCAAAGACTTTTCAAAACTGCGATAAGTCTTTGAAATTGAATATGGTGTAAAACTAAAACCTGCGATAATGATGTCATACCTCCGATATTAACGCAAAAACGATGTTATCGCACCCATATTGAATACCCCTATAAGTAGCAAAAGGGGGGGGGGATTCTCCCACAGTACTTCTATAGTTACCTAAAACTATAAGCCTTGGGTGTGGTATGATGTCAACATTGACCATGTTGACACTATTTTTGTGGACACTGATAAATTGTCAACATTGTCCCTGATGGCCCAGCAGTCACTTTCCTGCTCCTTTAGGTGTCCATGTGACCATCACTTTCAGGTCAGACCTCTGTTGCGTCAGTGTTCTAGTGAGTATTCCTTCCCTAACTGCTAACTATCCCTCTAGTGCCTTAACCAACCCCCCCTACACCATAACCTTCCCCCACAGCCTAACCCTTCCACCCGCAGCCATCAGGGGAAGCAGTGGTCTACCTGCTCTGTCCTGGTGGGAAATTACAATGAAATGGAGAACATTACAGATATGAGAGGTCTTGTTACCTTACTTAATAAAATACCCTTGTGTGTATGTGTGAAAATAAAGGCAGAAAGCGTCAACTAGTGTATTAAATAAATGAGACTTAGGATAAGTAAAAGTTAAGTACTGTAAATAAGTATCAAATGCAAATGTACCATATATAAAGCCCCACGAAAACTAATTGGGTAATATTCGCTTGTGATGTGTAAACAACTTCTATGAAACATCTCAGAATCCAGATCCTTCTTTGGAGCTCCAAATCATATAAATAAAAAAACGTCATATAGTGTAATACTTTAAAACTTATATATTACATCATATATTAAGCGTATATTAAAATAGTGCGCCATAGATGTAGTGCAAACAAAGCTCATCTGAGTGACAGGATACACAGCTAAAAAGATGAAAATAATTAAAAACAGGAGAAATGTTTCAATGAGTTTTGTCCATATGAAATTGTCTGAATCCATCAGGATTATATTTTCATATTTTGTGTGTGTGTGTGTGTGTATATATATATATATATATATATATATATATATATATATATATATATATATATGTAAGTAAGTAACAAAAGCTGAGAAACATATTCTGAGCTGATGAACTGTGTATGTGTGCGAGTCTAAATATATGTTTGTTCAGTATATATGGACACTCCATCTTAAGCTATCAATCTTAGTTGCCAGTTGTTACAACAACAAATATTTTTGAATAAATATTTTTTGCGTGTGTATATATAATATATATTTAATGGATGTGTTCTTGGGCAAATTTGTGAGTGAGCCCACTCCCTTGGCTGAGAAGCAACCCCACACATGAATGGTCTCAGGATTCTTTACTGGTGGCATGACACAGGACTGATGGTAGCACTCACCTTTCCTTCTCCGGACAAGCGTTTTTCCAGATGCCCGAAACAATCTGTAAGGGGATTCATCAGAGAAGATAACTTTATCCCAGTTCTCAGCATCCAATCCCCTGTACCTTTTGCAGATTATTAGTCTGTCCCTATCCTCCAAAAGTCTTCATCCTGTGTTATGCCAACAGTAAAGCACCCTGACCATTCATGTGTGGGGTTGCTTCTCAGCCAAGGGAGTGGGATCACTCACAATTTTGCCTAAGAACACAGTCATGAATAAAGAATGGTACCAAAACATCCTCCAAGAGTAACTTCTCCCAACCATCCAAGAACAGTTTGGTGACGAACAATGCATTTTCCAGCATGATGGAGCACCTTGCCATAAGGCAAAAGTGATAACTAAGTGGCTCAGGGAACAAAACATCAAAATTTTGAGTCCATGGCCAGGAAACTCCTCAGACCTTAATCCCATTGAGAACTTGTGGTCAATCCTCAAGAGGCGGGTGGACAAACAAAACCCACAAATTCTGACAAACTCCAAGCATTGATTAGCCAAGAATGGGCGGCTATATGTGGCCCAGAATTTGATTAACGGCATGCCAGGGTGAATTGCAGTGGTCTTGAAAAAGAAGGGTCAACACTGCAAATATTGACTCTCTGCATAAACTTAATGTACTTGTCAAAAAAAAGCCTTTGACACTTGTGAAATGCTTGTAATTTTACTTCAGTATGCCATAGTAACATCTGACAAAAAGGTCTAAAAACACTGAAGCAGCAAACTTTGTGAAAACCAATACTTGTGTCATTCTCAAAACTTTTGGCCATGGCTGTATATGTATGTATGTGTGTGTGTGTGTGTGTGTGTGTACATATATATATATGTACACACACATATATATATATGTATAAATAATGTATAAATAACATATACTTCCTGAGGATGGGGTTTACCGTCCGTCCCAGAGCCATTGAAGTAAACGTATTCTATAGATGAAAAAACAATAGTGCCGTGTTTGTTTGCTGCATTTAACACTTCAGACTTTTGTTAAGTGTACATAGGCACGTTGGTAGCCGTCATCGTTTGCATCGGAGTGCCGGACCTATTTGTGTGTGTGCTTGTGTATATATGTGTGTGTGTATGTGTATATATATATATGTGTTCAAAAGTTTTAGGCAGGTGTGGAAAAAATTCTGCAAAGTAAGAATGCTTTCAAAAATATAAGTTGTTAAAAATAAACTATCAATTAATAAAATGCAAAGTAAATGAACAGGAGAGAAATCTAAATCAGATCAATATTTGGTTGTGACCACCCTTTGCCTTCAACGGCATCAGTTCTTCAAGATACACTTGCACAAAGTCAGGGATTTTGTAGGACTAGTCGGGTATATGATTAACCAGTCATACCAAACAGCTGATAATGATCATAAGTTTAATATGTAGGTTGAAATAGAGGGCCTGATTCAGAGACAGACGCTCTGAAAGAGCACTCGCTCTGAAGCAGGGTTTTTTTTTTTGGTACGGCCTCCTGGCCGCTCGCATAGCTGTGGGTGACCTATTGTGAGCGGCCAGGATAATGGTCGCTTTAGGGTCTCGTTGCTGCATGCCCCAGAGAGCTTCTGGCTCTAAGAGAGCCGCAAGCTCTCCCACTGACATCACTGGTGTGACAGGCCATACACATGGCAAGACTGAGCTCAGCAACAAGACACAAGGTAGTTATACTGCATCAGCAAGGTATCTTCCAGGCAAATATTTCAAAGCAGAGTGGGGCTTCAAGATGTGCTGTTCAATCTCTTTTGAAGAAGAACAAAGAAACAGTCAACGTTGAGGACCGTAGACTCAGTGGTCGTCCAAGGAAACTTAGTGCATCAGATGAAATATACATTATGCTTACTTCCCTTTGAAATCGGAAGATGTCCAGCAGTGCCGTCAGCTCAGAATTGGCAGAAACCAGTGGGGACCCAGATACACTCATCTACTGTTCCGATTAGTCTGGAAAGAAGCTGTCCTCATGGAAGAATTGCAGCCAAAAGCCATTCCTTCAATGTGGAAACAAGGCCAAGCAACTCAACTATGCATGAAAACATAAACTGGGGAGCAGAAAATGGCAGCAGGTGCTCTACACTGATTGAGTCTAAATTTGGAATATTTGGCTGTAACAGAAGGCAGTTTGTTCGTCGAAGGGCTGGAGAGCGGTACAATTATGAGTGTCTGCAGGCAACAGTGACGCATGGTGGAGGTTCCTTGCAAGTTTGGAGCTGCAGTTTAGCAAATGGAGTTGAGGATTTGGTCAGGATTAATGGTGTCCTCAATGCTGAGAAATACAGGCAGGTACTTATCCATCATGCAATATCATCAGGAAGGTGTTTGTCTCCAAATTTATTATACAGCAGGACAATGACCCCAAACATACAGCCAATGTCATTAAGAACTATCTTCAGCGTAAAGAAGAACAAAAGTCCTGGAAGTGATTATATGGACTCCACAGAGCCCTGATCTTAACATCATCGAGTCTGTCTGGGATTACATGAAGAGTCAAAAGGATTTGAGCAAGCTAACATGCATATAAGATCTGTGGTTAGTTCTCCAAGATGTTTGGAACAACCTCCCTTCCGAGTTCCTTCAATAACTGTGTGCAAGTGTACCTAGAAGAATTGATGCTGTTTTGAAGGGTGGTCACATCAAATGCTGATATGATTTAGATTTTGCTAATGTTCAATCACTTTGCATTTTCTTAATTGATAAAAATAAACTATTAACACTTCTATTTTGAAAGCATTCTTACTTTGCAGCATCTTTTCCTGACCTGCCTAAAACTTTAGCACAGCACTTTTACCCAGTCTTATTTCATTTCATTGCTGTTTTATTACTAAATAGTTCTCCATTATAATGCATAAAGGGATATGATAGCACTATATAAGTAATTGTTTATAAAATAAATCATATATTTAGATATGTGATGTGTTTATATACTTGTATTATTTCCAATGCTGTAGTGACCATGTTATCAGTTGGGTCGTCATCTTTCATATTCATTAAAATGCAAATTACATGTTCATTATTTTGCCTAGGATGCGTAGTTTAGTTGTAATCAAGCACATCATGTGTTGATGAAGAGTCTGTGAAACAGCCCTGGACTAATACAAATGGTGTGCTTCATGAATGACTGCTAATGAAGAGCTGAATATATAATTGGCACAACTAGAAATGTATTCATTCAACTTTATGTGGGTCTTTTAATCTGTTCTGTGCATAATCTATTCACCAAACTTCATATATGGATAAAGATAGCAGCTGTCCAGGCCATGTGTTTGACTGACTTGGTGTCAGCATTTATTTCAGCTTGTTCTTCTCCAGTACACGTTTTTAATAATTAAGTGCATTTTTATAAACACATCAGGGGCAGTCTAATGAAGATAAAGGTGCACAACGGGACTTGCTGTTACATTTAACGCCTTTGGGTCCTTTTAAGTCAGATATAACTACAGTTGATTCCTTTTTAGGGAGAGATAAAGTTACAGTTTTTCACAGGGGACATATGATTTATGAATGACCTTAACACACAGGGTTCAGAAAAAAGAAGATAAGACAGAAGCCATATTCCTTTTGAGATTACTGTCACTGGCTATAAAGCCTGGGGCCTGAAGTAAATCAATTGAACTTTCGTCCACTTTACTAGATAGCAACACAAAACCGAAATGAGACTGATTTTATTAAGAAAAGGATGATATATGAGTCAGTTAAAAGGTTGTCTAGTTTTAAAATTGCTGGTTTTAGTCATAACAGAGTGATCTTTTTTATCTGTCTGTATGTCTGACATTACTATGGTAACCTAGAGGGCTGATGGAATTCCCTCAATCTCTCTTTACAGAGGGTGAAGAGACTGGAGTGATGGATAGCCTGCTGGAGGCCCTACAATCCGGAGCTGCTTTCCGAGACAGGAGAAAACGGACTCCACGGCCCAAAGGTGACTAGAGTACCTTTCCTCTATTTCAGGGCAAATTTTTCATTTATTTCTTGCATGTGCTTCTGAAACATTCATCATAAATACAGCGCTACCGGGAAGAAGTGCTTAAAGTGCCAGCAGCAAGCGTAATCCTTCTCTGTGTAATGACAAATGTCAGGAAAGATGTTAATTCCTGTTGGCTGATGTCTGTACCACTTTGCTAACCACTGTACTGAACTTAACATAAGCTTCTGATTATGACAAGACTCATCTTCAAAACCATATGTATTTTATCTCTCTCTCAGGGTATATGCTAATGCGATTAAATAGGTTGTACCATCATGATGTTTTTGTAATATGTCAAATATTCAGCTGGTACACTAGCCCATCATTATAGCGGATAATTAAGATTAAATTAGTCGGATTTCTTGCTCTCCTACAGCATCCAGAGTATTAAGTATGAGTTTTATAAAGTATCTTTGTGGTTTTTACAGATATACAGGACAATCTCAGTTCATCATCAGGGAGACCTGTTCTAAAGGCTTGTAACCATGGTAATGAAACATGTTCATGTATTACAGGCTGTGTCTATCTTTATTCTGCTGATCTATGATTTTGGCTTCTGGTTTTCTGCAAAAGGCAGAACAATAATACTAACCATACCTTGGAAGTCTTGCACTGATAACTCTCTCTGTCCTTGCTGTGCATGATGCTTATAGCTCTATATTACATGCATGCTTATTAAACAGGTTATTTGGGCATGCCAGTGAAAATGTTTTTGTGTGTTAAGCTTGCATACTTAATTTTCCTATTTTCTATAATTATCGCAGTCTTTCAGATGTGAGGAATTACCCTCATGAGAATCTTTCTGTTAACTTCCCAGAAGCTAAATCCCTGCCATGATTCTCTGGAGCAATGTTTTGCCCTAGGCATGAAACACTGGCAACAGCGAGTCTCATTTCTTCTTACATATGTTTTAAAAAACAAACACTATCTATTTGAATAATTATGTCATATGACTGTGATCACGTGTTTGTTTGTTTTTACAACCAGAAAAACTGAACATCAAGAAGCCAATTTTGTGACCATTACCGTTCTGTGGCAAATGCCATTACCACCCCACTTTATAGCTTCAGTTACAGTATGACAAAGCTGCAGTGTGACACTTGCCATATGTGGAATGTATAACATGCTTACTTACACAACACATCTTGTTCTCAGTAGCTAAAATAATATGTCAGGTACATAACTGCAATATTCTGATGAGGTTGGGTTTCACAGTTATATATTTTATTTTTTTAAACATTGTTTGCAATATGTTTTGTACTCAACAGCTACTTCACTGTATACAAATTAACCAGCTATAGTTAAATGTTTCTAGTTAATATTAATGGAGATTGCGAGTGACAGCTAAAGATCATGCATATTTTTGGCTAGTTATTTTTATGTGAATCTGCAAGTGTTGATGTTTCTAAACACCAATGGTTTTCATGACATTCTGCAAATGTTGTGTCGGAACCTAATGTACAGTACATTTCAGTAACCGTAAATGTCACAAGTTGTCTTAAGGCGCACATCCACATGCTGACTAAGGGAAGACAGTACGATTACGGCATCGTAATCGTACCGTCATTCCCCATCCCCTGCAGTGCCTACACTGAACGATCAGTCTTTCAGTGTAGGCACCCTGCATCATCCCAGAACATGGGCAATCTGTAGTTATCAGCAGATTGACTGGCATGTTCAGGCGATTGATGTCGGAAACGACCGGATGGAACACACATCGCTTGTCGTTTCCAACATTTGTATGCCCGATTTGTGCCCGATTAACGAGCGATTGAACGATAATGATGTCGTTATCGTTTAATCACTCTGTTTAATCGTGTAGTGGATACCCACCTTTATATTATATTTGTACCATCCTGTAAATACATTTTCGCTTTTTCCTATAATTTTCTTAAAGTACTGTCATTTGACTTATATATATTTTAATAACCAATGACAGTAAATGGGATATAGAGCTGGTTTTATTCTTAATATATCACAACTTTTCATGTTTCATTTTAGTTTACATTGATTTATTTGCACATATTAATGGGGTTCCTCTACACAATGCTCCTATTGGGGCAAATGGTGTCCTATTGAAAAATAATGTCTTAGGTATAATTACAATAACTTCTCGGAAATTGTGTTACAAAGGTGGACTTATTGCTATACTAGTCTATGCTGACTTCAGCTAAATAAGCAAATCCTTTCACAGTCATTCAACTATTTCATTCCTCAAAAATTAAATCTTGTTACATTTGTGAACAGAAGTGAGTGCATTATTGCTATAGGGAGATGTACTAAGCCTTAGAGAGAAAGTACCAACCAATCAGCTGCTAACTGTCATTTTTCAAACACAGCCTGTAAAATGACAGGAGCTGATTGGTTGGTACTTTATCTCTCCCCACTTCATCCTTCTCCAATTGCTTAGTACATCTACCCCATAATTTTTTAGTTCTGTTTGGAACTTCACTGTATGGAACTTTTACAAATCCAAAAATTGAGGAGTATGATTGAACTTATTCTGCAAATGATCCCATACTGCCTACTTATGTGTGCATCCATCCTTGTATATAAAATAGGCAGATTCCATTACAAAGCACAATGTAACTCTTGCACTGTGCCTCCCCTTAGTTTTGCATTTATCATAGACCCAATAACTTCTTAGATATATTACTAAAACAAATGTATCCTTCTGTGGTTTCACTAATTTATGGCCATGTATTGATGTTTGTTCACAGTTTGCATCACTAATGCTAAAACTACAGGTAACATATATTTGTTTAGGATCCCTCCATATTATTATTTATTATTATTATTATTGCTATTCTTATTATACAAATATTAAAATATAGATTGTCAACATTCATACATATACATCCATATAGTGCATCCCAGTTTATATGCTTAATAAGTGTGTTTAGTTTGTTTTATTTGAATGTGCACTTTAAAATTAACTTGTTACTTTGAATAATCACATTCCAATTGAATAGTATAATGGCTCCCAACCAGTAGTATTGGACTGAGTTTTGTTTCTGATACCAGAAGAGATGTCACAAGAATCTTTTGTTAACAAGAGAAAACATTTTTGGCTGGCACCAATTACATAGTAACCCTTTTAGTCAATGCTTTCCATGGCTTTTATAGCTGGGCATGAGTAAAGGGCATTTAGCTGATAGACCCTTGTGCTATGATTCATTCACAGTGTCTGGCAGAAAACTGCACACGCAGGGTCTGCATGTGTGTGGTATGTCCACATTCATCATGTAGACACTGACGAAATGTCGACATGTTAGAATGTCAACATATCATCCCTGGTGGCCCCAGCGGTCACTGCTAAGCTTCTGCAGTAGATTCACTATGGCTTCCGGATCCCAGTGTTTGTGACACTCCAGGTCAGACATCCGATCATCCAGTGTGAGTATTTATCCCCTGATCCCTCTCCCTCTAGTGAGTGCCATGTGAGTGAGTCAGTCTAGGACCTGGTGGGGAAAATAGGCAGATATAGTGCATTTTGAGAGAAAAATGAGTCAAGCAGTTGCGTTTAGGGTGGACTGAAATGGAGAGAGATGTGACCGGTAACGAGGTTGCAGTAGTCCAGTTGAGAGATGACCAATGGAGGAGGGTCGTCTATACATCAATGACAAGAAAGTGCCTGATCCTGGAGATACTGTAATCCTATTATAATTGTATTGCTTTACTAAATAGTGTGTTGTGTAATATGTACTTTATAGGAAAAAAGTACTTCCTGTGACCTTTCACCTCAGAGATTAATTACAGCATTCTTTGTTTGTCATAGCAGCGCAGCCAGCCAATGAGTGTCATACAGTCTCTGATTGGCTGCTGCGGCCACGGAGGGAGCCGGCTGGAGCTCACTCATGAGCTCCCATTCCGACTCCTCCTGCAGTGGTTGATGGGAGAGACGTCATGACATCTCTCCCATAGTGCAGAGCGGGCCGGGAGCAGCGGACAGCGGCGGTCGTCGGCTGGAGCATGGATCAGGTAAGTTGTTTATTTTTTTTTCTTTTGTGAGTATGCGTTACTGTATAAAGGGGGCTGCTACTGGGGGCACTGTATAGGGGGCTGCTCATGGGGGCACTGTATAGGGGGCTGCTAATGGGGGCACTGCATAGGGGGCTGCTACTGGGGGGGCTGCTAATGGGTGCACTGCATAGGGGGGTTGCTAATGGGGGCACTGCATAGGGGGCAGCTAATGGGTGCACTGCATAGGGGGGCTGCTACTAGGGGCACTGTATAGGGGACTGCTAATAGGGGGGCTGGGGAGAACACTGCATAAGTATAGGTGAAAATGGGGAAATCTGCCTGTACCCCCAAAAAAGGCAAAGTGATATAGGATAACATCATAGAAGTGTATTAATGGCCCTAATTAAAGTATTTGGGGTTCTTGAATTGTGTGAAATGGCTGTTTTATGCCAATTTCTAAAAAAGCCAAATAATGATAGAGAGCAATGCCTATAAGTATATATTTGTGTAATTTACAGTGCTTTGAAAAAAAAACCTCAAAATACTCACCTGTAATCTTAAAAACACCTGTACGACTAATATAGCACAGCCATATACCTGTTCCACATCAATTAACTCATTTTACAGCCATTTGTATTTTTACACCCCAAAATGACATGTCATTATTGGCCACATGAAACTAATTTAAAAATAACTTTTTGCCTAACTAATCATTAAGGAGGGTGTCCCAGTGGTACTGAACCAAGTCCCAACATTTTTAGCCAGAAATAGGGGTTTTGTAAAACTTTACACCTACCGAGGAGGTGGTGAAAACTTTTTGTGGCAAATTATATGGAAAATTCACACCCGCGGCTAATAGGATTGTGTGATAAGTACAAATACGTTTTTCTCTGACTAGCAGTTTCCCGCGTCTAATTGAATTCCTCCCATAATGTTAAAGCAGTAACCTAAATTGTGCTCGAGGACAGGTTCTCTCCAATTACTGTAGTTCTTACATCATTACTGTGATTAGTCCATCCCCACATTACTAGTAGAGGAAACAGTAAGGCTCTTTCCCACAGTTCCCCAACACTGTTGTAAAGTTTTGAGTGGTTGCTATTCATAGAGGCAGATATGTAGCAAAAGAAGACCCTAAATTAATGAAAGCTACAGCATTGTCCAGGTGATACCATCATAATCAACAGACAGAAAGATGCTGTCCTCTTGTTAAAAAGAACAATTTGTTTTTTAAGTTTGATCACTCCTGCCTAGGCACACTGCACTATACAGAGGCTGAAGTAGGACATGTACATTCAGTTACAGTGTGCCTGCTTTTCCATTTAACTCTGAAAATGCTGGAAGAGGAGATAGAAATAAAACTGTGTTTATGACATAGCAGTAGCTTCCTTAGCATCCAGGCTATTTTATTAATTGCATTAGTAGCCCATCCTAGTATAATGGCACATAAGGATGGAAAAACTGGTGGTCAATCAGTGATTGGTTCAGACTCTCTCTCTTAGTATTAATGCGCATACACACCGGATTCGCACCATGAGCGACAGTGTCCTGTGTGCCCGGCAGGGGTGTGCTCAGTGTTGTTGGCGATACTGTGCACAAACACTGAACGATATCATGAACAATATCATTCAGTGCCGCCCACTCTCCCTCATCCCTGAACATTTTCAAGCTGACAATATCATCAGGTTAGACAGGAGGTGCGGGCGATGAATGATAACGACCAACTACAAACGGGAGCGCGCATTGGTCGTTATCGTTCATCGTTTTGTTAACAAAACTGATCGATATTTTGGACGACTGAACGATATCGTTATAGTTCCGTCGACCAAGAAATCGCTGTGTGTGTACGCAGCATTAGTGTGTAAGGGCACTCTGTCAGACCCATAACTTGGTATACAGGATCTTTAAATGTAAAAAGGTACAAACACACAAGATGTTTTCCTTTATAGTCTGTCCACACCTCTTTTACACCTCACCAGTCATCTTTTTCGTTTTTACATGTCATTCTGTGTCACACATTTCTGTGCAAGTGCATGACCATTACCCCAGCCCCTTGCCCCCCAGTATGTGCTCTCTCCATTTCTCATCACAATACCCACTCACTTAGATACTAAAAGGTCAGTCCAAACAGCAGTGATTATCTCACACGTGTGAGTCATTGCGGCAACAGCAGCACTTTACAGCAGCCCAAATTCACACACAAGAGCTTGCAGCCCCATAGGGCTCAGAGCAAAACTATGTGAATTCAGTTCTTGCTAGAACTGCAAATCCCATTGAAGATGGGGGCCCTCTTAGATACCCCATGCATAGGAAATTGTAAAAGGATTTCAGAAAAGTTCAGATTTCTTCAGGAACTACTTTGAAATTAGGTATTGCCATAACCTCAGTGGATAATACGCTATGATTATTGTAAATATCACTCCACATGGATATCAATGTAGAAGGTAAACAGGCAATACCTCATAAAAGTATGGGAATTGTGCAAAGGGGAATTTAATTTTTGTGTGAAGCTTCTTTAGACACCATTGCTTCTTTAGCAAGGTATATTGCATCAAAGGTATTGGCCATAATAGTTCTCTGTATATACCCATGAACAGCTGTTGCCCAGTCTAAAATTAGCTTTGCTAACCTACATTTGAAGGAACTTTTTTACTTGTAAAGAAACTAGATTCTATGGGGTAAATTTACTAAGGTGAGAGTTTTTAGAAGTGGAGATGTTGTCCATAGCAACCAATCAAATTCTACTTAACATTTAACTAGCACATTCTAGAAGATAATAGCTAGAATATGATTGGTTGCTATGGGCAACATCTCCACTTCTATAAACTCTCATCTTAGTAAATTTACTCCTATGATACTGAAATCCTCTGGAGAGATTGCTAAAGGAGCAAAAGTCCAAGTAAATTCAACCTCCATCATCATGTAATTAATTCAGAGAAGCAAGGAGCTATAAACCAGGAAGGGAATACAATAAGCATAATGTTCCTTCTATTAGTTTCCAAATGGAAATGTCTTTGTGCATTCCAAGGTTTAATCAGACGTAGCAGAATTGGAAGCTTTGCATAACAGTCTACTAACTTTTATAAAAGCAAGACCATTTTCTCCAGTTCCCTCCAGTTAAGGTGCATACACCCGTAACGATTTTGTAACCAACGATTTTCTGTCAGATTTTCCCTTGAAAAAGTGAACGATTTTTTGAACGATGAACGAATAATGTTCCTTCCCTTAATGAAAATCGTCATGTTGGACAATCTGAAATGGACGATGACTACAAACGGGACTGCGCATTTGTGATTATCGTTCATCGTTATAACTCATAAACTGAACGATTTTTTTTAACGTTAACGACAAATTGTTCAAAAAATCGTTACGTGTGTATGCATCTTTAGAAGTGAATTTTGCTTTATTCCTGACTGTTCCTTGTCAAGAAAACATCAGGAACTTATAACACTATTCTGGACCTGAGGAGGTTCAATAAATTTGTCTTATGGAATTGGTGAGTTCTAAAATCAAGTCTATCAGCAAAGGAGTCTCTCACATTTGTAAACCTTTAAGTTTTTTAAGTACAAAATCATGAGACCACACTTTTTAATTCACCTGCTGGCCTGACAATGCCTAAATAACCTTTAAAAGTACTGGTTTCATTTGTGCATAATTAAAGCTGGAACTCCAGATCTGGCCATACTTTGAAGACATCCTGATTATGGGATTGTCAGAACATGCTGCTAATGCAAAGACAATATAAGTGATAACCTTTCAGAAATATGGCTGTATTATGAAGATGACAGCCAACTGGTTTCTTCACTGGTTTGAGTGTCTGCAAATAAATTCCACCCAGACCAAGGTAACACTGTCAGAGGAATGATACCTGAAAATCCAGTACTTGGCACATCAGGTACCGATCCAACAGTGGACAACAGTAAGGAAAGCATTTCACCTGTTAGGAATGTTTTCCTTGACCATCGGGGTGATTCTCTGGGCAAATGTTATTTGTACCTTCTAACTAGAACTATAAACTCTGCGTGATTACAAACAGACTTCGCTAGATCACATTATGCTATGAAAAAATACCACGGAATGTCTCATGATGGAAAGACTCCAGATTAAATAAGGGAATGCCAATTTTAAACCCTGAATATCTAATACTGATGACCTATTCTAATGCTACAAGCTGGGGGCCCATTTTCTCAAAAAGATAGCATGAGGAACTATCACAAAAAGAAAAGAAAAACTTTAAATGATATGCAAAGCTACAGTGAGATGTTGGACGTTGTAAGGCTGATACCTTTACATGTCGCAGGCAAGGAGATTGCAGGGGCCGATTACCTAAGCCAGAGACAAATTTTCCCAGACAAATTGTACACAGGTATATTCATTACTGGCTGACACATTTTAAAAGAGCCACAGGTGAAGCTAATTATTTCACTTGTGATTCTGTGAGGAGACCAGGAAAAAATGCACTGTTCGTGCTCCCTGAAGAATGAGTTTGGGAAACACTGCTCTAGTCTCTCCGCTTCTAAAAAAAAAATCAAAAAAGTAAAAGTAGAAGTGATAGTTCTTCCATTTTGGACACACCGTCCGAGGATCCCAGTGACTTAATAGGAGCCTCTGCTTTGCCATCTAGGTCTGTTGCTTCAGGGTCTAGACTTTCATTTGAATGTGCAGCAACTAATACCCCTTTTCCACCTAAATTCCGGGTCTGACCCGGAGTTGGAACAAAGTTCCTATCCGGATCAGACCCGGAATTTTGCTGGCGCCGACTTGGGATATTCCCGAGTCAGCGCCGCTCACACCGCAGTCGGGTCTGCATAGACCCGGCTTTTGCGGAGTGAAAGTGGTCGCTTGGTGATGACGTCATCTCCAAGCGCCACTGAAGCCGGACCAACCGGCTGGCTAGCAGCGCACTCCAGGTCATCGTGACCCGGAGTGCGCTGTTCTCACAGCAGGGTTTCACGGGCTATGCCCATGTTAAACCCTGCTAGTTACCTGGGTTGGATTGCCACGTCACTCAACCCGGCGATCCAACTCTCTCCCCTTTTACACCAGGGAGCAGCCCGGGTTAACCCTTCAAAAACCCAGGTTTTAGCTCCGGTGTAAAAGGGGTATAAGACTGATAACATGGAAAATGAATGTGGACTGCTCAGAGACCAGAGTATCAGAGTAAAGCTGCATACACACACAACGATTTTTTTAATGATTATCGTTAAACGATATCATTTAACGATAATCGTTTGCAAAAATCGTTCACTTTCTGAGTCAAACGATGAACGATTATCGTTCATGCGCATTCACGTTTGTAGTTTGTCGTTTGTAGTTTGTAGTTCAGTCAGACTTGTCAACTCAACGATTTTCATTAAGGGAATATGCAAAAATCGTTGGTAGGTCATAAAAATCGTTCATGACATTTAGTAAATGAACAACTTTAGTAAACAATTTTAGTTAATTTTTTCAAGGAAAAAATCGTTTACTAAAATCGTTCATTAAAAAAATCGTTGTGTGTATATGCAGCTTAAGTAATTAATACTAGTGCAAGCACGGAAGAGGAACGCTTCTTTCAATCTGAGTTTGAAAGACATTAATTGCATGATGTCCATTTAAAATATATCCAATTAAAGATACCATTCTAAATACACTTGATTTTTAAGGAAGAAGTTGTTGCCTCATCCTCAAGTCCAATTACTCAGGTCTGCGATGGAAAACATTTTAAACATTTTTAACTTTTCCATAGATTATTGGGTACTGAATTCAGTAAAAAATTGTAGGTAACATTGTAAAACTTAATTTTTTGTGGACATCAGTATATATTTTTTACCTTTTGTTAATAAAACTTCCATTTAATCATAATACATATGAATAGGCTATTTTCAAAAATCTTCACATTCATGTTGTGAAAAATCTTCACATCTGAGAGAAAAATTGCAGTTATTTTTTAAATCAGCACACCAAATACCTTAGGAAAGAGCCAGAGAAATGCATGCATTGTTCAGTGAATCAAATGTTGCAGGCCTATGTTATTAGCATAAAGTGTTTTATTTGAAGTAAAATTCAGAAGAATTAATCTTTTTTTTTTCAAGTGGTGAATATTAGCCCCCCATGTGACTCCAATCTAATGCTTTATGCTTATAATAGTGTTACAAAACTCATTCATCAGGGAGCACGAACAGTGGATGTTGTCCAGGTCTTCTCACAAAGTCACAAGGAAATAATTAGCTGCACCTGTGGATCTTTTAAAATGTATCAGCCAGTAATAAATACACCTGTGCACCAACTAGCAAAAATGGAAACCATGCATTGTTAGTGCTCCTTGAGGAATGAGTTTGGGAAACACTGCTTTAATAGATGCTCTGTTTTAACTAATACAGGAAGCCCTGTTGAGATGGATGACACCTAAGATAGTGGTAACCATTCTTCTGCCACTGTGGTGCAATGAATCTTCTCTAAAGGTTTCCGAGGATAAAAGAACTAATCCAACTTGTTTTACCGGTGGTTGTATCTACATTTCAAATTACACAGATGATTGTTTTACAATAGCTGGCAGATTATAGAAATGCAGGCACTGATTTTAGTGAGAACGATTATCCACTTGCCTGGCACAGTCTTATCAGATACGACCACACCAGGCTGGGCTTTCCCTGACATGGTTGTATCTGATACGACCAGTCAGAAATGCCTACTAGGCGTCTGTGGGAAGCTAATCTTCCCGCAGCCGCCTACATCAAAGGGACCTTCTGGTCCCTCTGCAAGCATGGCTGCCTCTCCAGCATTTCCCGATCACTGCTGGCCACAGTGATCGGGCACCGTCGGCAGCCCCCTCCTGGCGCACTGCCATTGAAGCAGCAGCCACGGCTCATGTAGCCGCAGCTGTTGCTGTGACCCGATCACTGTGGCCAGCAGTGATTGGGCAGCCGGCCCCAGCAGCCACGGCACTGGCAGCCGCCGTTGCTGCTCTGTATCCGGGCCGCCAGAGGGAGACCCTCCCGCTGCGGCTCCGGCACTACAGTGCTCTGTGGTGGAGGAGGAGCAGCAGCGGCTCTGGTAGCCGCCGCTGCTGCTCTGTATCCAGGCCGCCAGCGGGACACCCTCCCGTTGCGGCTCCGGCACTACAGTGATCACTAGGTGAGCACTGTGTGGAGGAGCAGCAGCAACGGCTCTGGTAGCTGCCGCCGCTGCTCTGCCCTCCCACTGTGGCTCCGGAACTACAATGTACAGGAAGCAGCAGCCGCGACTCTGGCTGATGCTTCTTCTATGTACCCAGGCAGCCCAGCAGCCCCCCGCATACTCCCTCCTCGACCTCAGCTCCTCCTCCTCCCCCATGATGCCCATTTTAATAAGGGCCACAATAGTTACATATATATGTATGTATGTGTGTATATATATATATATATGTGTGTGTGTGTGTATATATATATATATATTTCTACTTCAGGGTCCATAGGGTATCCACAGGATACCTTGGGGTATAGGTGTGACGTCAGTCGCTGGGCACCATAGAGTTAAGCTTTTCAGCCTCCCAGGATGCACTAGGGTCCCCCTCCTATACCCCGCCCCCGAGCCAAGGCACCTCAGTTTAGTTTGGTGCCCGGCCAGCGTCGGGTGCACCTGTCGGAGTGGGGGCTAGAAGAGCCCCTGAAGCTTTCTTCAGTGCAGCTGTGGCTGCACATCTGGATGTACAGCATGGACAGTCAGTCCTGACGTCCATGCTGTCTTCCCTACACCCCCGCCGGTACCGATCCGGGGATGCTGGTGAGCATCTGGGGTCACAGCTAGCGGTGACCCCAGATGTTCCGTGCCATGGCCGGATCCAAGGGGGACAAAGGTAAGCAGCGGGGTCCCGCGGTGGGTCCCCGCTGGTCACATGGTCCTAAGTCCCCAGGCAGGGGGCTCCCTGGGGACTGGCTGCAGCGTGGAGCCAGGCGACCAACCTGCACTTTCCACTACCCCCTGGGACAGCGGACCGCAGCAGAGCGGTAGCGCTGCGGCGTCCCAGGGGTTAAATGCATGCCAGGGGAGCGCGCCTTCCCTGTCTCACAGCCGGCGCCTCCCCCGCTGCACACAGCCCTCTCTGCATGCTGCCGACTGGTCCTGTGGCAGCGCTCCTCCCCCAGGCCAGCCTCCTCTCTGCTCCTCGGCGGCCATCTTCTCCAGAGCGCATGGTGAAAGCTGCTGGAAGCGCTGGACGGAAGCATCGTGGTCTGGGTCCCCCCGCATACCTCTCCTCCGCTGTGGTCAGGTCTGTGTCCTACCAGGCCCTGTGTCCTACCGGGCCCTGTGTCTGCATAGTTGAGTGATCAGCGCTGTTAGTGCAGGAATTGATTTTCTTTGCATTGTATGTGACTGTGCTAGCGCTGCTGCCTGTAACTTTTCTCTAAACTGTCAGCTTTATTACTGTCCCTGTTCTTTCTGCTAAGCCCTTGCGGTGCGGTGCTGCAGGGTGGTCTCTCGCCTATTTAAGTTATAATTGGTGAGAGAGGTCACATACGTGGTGCCATCATGTCCGAAAGTGATTTTCCCCTCCGGCTACAGTGTACTACGTGTAAAGTACCGTTAGCGGAGGGGGAGGGTAGCGCGGAGGGCCTTTGCCGGCAGTGTTTGTCCATGGCGCGGCCTCTTACGGTTACAGCACCGGTACAGGAGCCGCCCTGGGCTTGTTTCGCTCAGGCGCTTACCGCCTTAGTGGGCCAGTTAGCTCCGCAGCCCGCATTTACACCGATGGGTTTATCCCAGCAGTCAGTGGTGTCGTCACCCATGCAGGGTTTCCCACGACAATTGGTGGTACCCCACAGTCTCCCTATTTCCCCGCTCCCGGTTTCTCAGGAGCCAGCGTGGGTTAACTCCCTGATGAGTTCTGTACAGCACTTGTCGGCTGTGTTGCAAGGGGAGTCTGTGATGCGGCCGCATAAACGGCCGGTGGCGTCTCTGTCGGCTCCTTATGAGGATGACGAGGGGACGTCTGATGATGGGGAGATTCTGGATCCTTACGATCAGGAACCTCTCCATACTAAGGACGCTGATGCTAAGTCCAAAGTATATATTCCTGGACTTATTCGGGCGGTGCGCACAGCCTTGGTGATTGAGGACGAAGTTCCCCCAGCGGCTAATTCTAAGTATGCCTTTTTCAAGGATGTGAAGGGCGATGCCACAGTCTTTCCTCTTTCGGGTCAGTTGGTGGACCATTTAGAGGAGGCGTGGAAACAGCCTGGCAAAAGATACCAGCCGCAGAGACGCCTGGCGGTGGCTTATCCATTCGCGGATAATTATTTTGCAAAGTGGGAATCCCCTCCACAGGTGGATTCTCACGTGACCCGTCTTGTCCGTAGTGCCACATTGCTGATGCCATCCATGTCCTCCCTTAAGGATGCTACGGACTGCAAGGTGAAAAAATCTGCCTGAAGTCCGCTTATTCCCTTGCGGGGGGGGGGAAGCACGGCCGGCTATGGCTATTTGCTGGGTTGCCAGAGCGATGGAGCACTGGGCGGATTCATTAGAGGCTTCTTTTGATTCCGACTGTCCGGCCGAACAGGCGGAGTTGATTGGCAATCTCCGTGATTCGGCCACCTACATCAACGAGGCAGCCCTAGACATTAGTACTCTGGTGTCTAGGATTTCTTCAGCAGCGGTAGCTGCTCGTCGCACCTCGTGGCTGCGATCCTGGAAGGCGGACGCAGATTCCAAAAAGGGTCTGGAGGCGTTGCCGTTTACCGGAGAAGTTCTCTTCGGTCTGGATCTGGATAAGATTGTGGCCACGCTGGCGGCAGCCAAATCGGCTTGTCTCCCGTCGGCCGCTGCTCCTTCTGGTTCTGGACCATCGTCCTTTCGGTCATCTAGGGCCCAGGGCAGGCCCAAACCACAGTCGTTTCCTCGACAGGCTGGTCCTAAGAAATCGGCCAAGCCCCGGAAGCAGGCATGGAGTACCAGACGTCCGGCCCCCAAGCCAGATGACAAGCCTGCGGCCTGACGGTCCGGGCCTCCCTTTGGGGGATCCCAGGGTGGGAGGCCGCCTGCTACAGTTCGCCCAGTGTTGGTTGACCACTACGGCAGACACTTGGGTTCTGGAGGTGGTTTCCCATGGATACGCCCTCTCCTTCCGGCACAGACCCCCGGCTCGATTCTTCACCACGGGTCTACCATCAGACCGGAACAAGGCTACGGAGCTGCGGAAGGTATTGCACACTATGCTCCAGGCTGGAGTTATAGTGCCTGTTCCATTCTCCCAGAGGGGCCAGGGTTTCTATTCAAATCTATTTTTGGTACAGAAACCCAATGGGTCATATCATCCGATTCTCAACCTCAAAGCACTCAACAAGTCTTTGCGGGTCCCGAAGTTTCGGATGGAGACCCTACGGTCCATCTTTCTGGCGCTGGAACCTGGGGACTACATGGTGTCATTGGACATACAGGACGCTTACCTGCATGTCCCTATTCTTTTGCGCCATCAACAGTTCCTCAGGTTTGCAATCCGCAGCGACCACTTCCAGTTTCGGGCGTTACCTTTTGGCCTGGCGACAGCACCACGTGTTTTCACCAAGGTGATGGCGGTCATGGCGGCTTCTCTGCGGCTGCAGGGAGTCCGCATGTTGCCGTATTTGGACGACCTGTTATTGGTGGCAGGATCTCCAGAGCTCCTGTTACGCCACTTAGACCTGACCATTGCACTGCTGCAACGGCACGGCTGGCTAATCAACTGGCAGAAGTCCACTCTAATCCCGTCTCGGAGGATTCTGCATCTTGGAGCCTTATTGGACTCGGGACAGCAAAGGATCTTCGTGACGGTGGACAAGATCTCTGCTTTACAGTCAAGGGTGCGCAGTTGTCTGCACAGCCGCCGGGTGTCCTTACACTCGGCGATGAGGTTACTGGGCTCCATGGTGTCGGTGTTCGACATGGTGGAATACGCCCAGTTTCACTCCAGACCTCTGCAGCACCTGATCCTGTCCAAGTGGAACGGGCTGCCTCAGTCTCTGAAGTCCCAGACGATTGTGCTCACCCCGGAGGTTCGCCTGTCCCTTGCGTGGTGGTTACAGACGACCCACCTCAACAAGGGACGTCCGTTCTGGGTTCCAAATTGGGTCCTGTTGACAACGGACGCCAGTCTTCGGGGCTGGGGAGCAGTTTCGGGTCCACACTTGTTCCAGGGCAGGTGGACGCCGACAGAAGCAGAGCTTCCAATAAATATCTTGGAACTCCGTGCGTTCTTCAATGCTCTCCAGCAGGCACAGCGGTTTCTCCAGGGTCACCCGGTGCAGGTCCAGTCGGACAACGCTACCACCGTGGCCTACATAAACAGGCAAGGAGGAACTCGCAGTCGGGCGGCTCTCGTAGAGGTCTCTCGGATCCTGGTATGGGCGGAGCGCAATCTTCCGGCCATATCAGTGGTCTTCATCCCGGGAGTGCTAAATTGGGAGGCGGACTTTCTAAGTCGCCAGGACGTTCATCCGGGGAAATGGTCCCTGCACCCGGACGTTTTTCAACTACTGGTGGACAGGTGGGGTCTTCCAGAAATCGACCTCATGGCGTCCCGGCACAACAACAAGTTGCCGGTGTACGGGTCTCGCACAAGAGACGAAGGGGCGTCTCTGGTGGATGCTCTGTCCGTCCGGTGGATGTTCCGGTTCGCATACCTGTTCCCTCCGGTCTCCCTTCTTCCACGGGTAATCCGGAAATTCAAACAGGAAGGAGGGACGCTCCTGTTGATAGCTCCCGCGTGGCCCAGACGGCACTGGTTCTCAGACCTTCAGGGTCTGTCCGTGGACAGTCCTCTGCGATTGCCGCTACGACCGGACCTTCTGTCTCAGGGTCCTTGCCTTCACCCGGACCTGACTCGGCTGTCTTAGACGGCGTGGCTGTTGAGACGGCCATGCTGAGGTCCCGGGGGTTTTCCAGCTCTGTGGTGCGTACCATGTTACGAGCTCGGAAACAGTCTTCCGCGAGGATATACCATCGCGTGTGGCATACGTTCTTCCAGTGGTGTCGACCGAGAGGTTATGCACCGCGGGAGTTTCGTCTGTCTCGGATTCTCGCCTTCCTGCAAGCGAGACTAGATCATGGGCTTCGCCTTGCTTCTTTGAAGGTACAGGTTCCGGCCCTATCTGTCTGGTTTCACCGTAGGATTGCTACAATCCCGGATGTGCGCTCCTTTATGCAAGGTGTTCTCCGCATTCAGCCGCCCTTTGTTCCACCTGTGGCGCCTTGGGATTTGGCTATGGTCCTGAGGGCTCTCCAAGGACCGCCGTTTGAACCACTGGGCTCAGTGGATCTTAAATGGCTAACAGCTAAGACTGTTTTCCTTCTGGCCATTGCTTCGGCCAGACGTGTTTCTGAGTTAGGGGCTCTTTCTTGTAAACCCCCTTTCTTGGTTTTTCATGGGAACAGGGCAGTGCTAAGCACTCGGCCCGAGTTTCTTCCCAAAGTTGTTTCCCAGTTTCATGTTAACGAGGAAATAGTTGTTCCGGCCTTTAACTCACTTGGTCTTTCCGTGGGTGAGGCCTCTTTGGATGTTGTGCGGGCCTTAAGGACTTATGTTGACCGCACTTCTTCGTTTAGGAAGTCGGACGCTTTGTTTGTCCTCTATGGCTTCCGTAAAAAGGGTTGGCCTGCTTCAAAGCAAACTTTGGCAGCCTGGATCCGTATGGCTATTTCTGAAGTTTATCTTCATGAAGGCCTACCGGTCCCTCCTTCTCTGAAGGCTCATTCCACTAGGTCTGTGGGTCCTTCGTGGGCAGCTCGACGTGGTGCCTCGACAGTTCAGATCTGCAAGGCTGCTACGTGGTCCTCTGTCCATACCTTCGTGAGGTATTACAGGTTTGACACCTTCGCCTCTCAGGATGCTTCCTTCGGGCGGCGGATTCTCCTTTCTGCACAGGAGCGTCCCCACCCTTAAAGGATACTGCTTTGGGACATCCCCAAGGTATCCTGTGGATACCCTATGGACCCTGAAGTAGAAAATATGAGATATGGTAAGAACTTACCCTTGTTATCTCTATTTCTACGAAGTCCATAGGGTTCCACAAGACTCCCGCCCTGTCGTACCTGTGCTGCAGATGGGCTTTGCTCTGGTCACCGGTTTTCCGTCTCCCTCTGGTGAGAATGTGATTCTTGTATGTGTCCAGATCTTTTTTCTCTCTCTTCCTTCTCCTCCTCCGGCCTATGGCTTGATAACTAACTGAGGTGCCTTGGCTCGGGGGCGGGGTATAGGAGGGGGACCCTAGTGCATCCTGGGAGGCTGAAAGCTTAACTCTATGGTGCCCGATGACTGACGTCACACCTATACCCCAAGGTATCCTGTGGAACCCTATGGACTTCGTAGAAATAGAGATAACAAGGGTAAGTTCTTACCATATCTCATATTATATATAGAGTACAGAATCTGCGGCACTCAAGCGGGTTTCACAACAATAATAACGATGAGACCAAATCAATCTTCAATGTTTCGGAGTTTAATCCGTCATCAGGAAGAATATGAGAAATACAAAAGCATCACTTACCTAAATACATGTTTTCAAACTCTGAACCCATCACCGATCGCGCGCCATGCTCGGGCGCCAGGCGGGACCATCCTCCAGCCACGACGTCACTCCCGGAAGTGAACAGCCAGGGTCCGGCCCCCACCAGCGTCCGTAACCATGGTAATCCGCGATACACCGCTACGTGTCTAATGTAAGCAAAGTGTACAGAGGACAGTCAGATGGTCACTAAGATAATAATAACATCATTGGAAAAATACAATGTATCATCATATAACTTAAGAACTATATTTTAAATTGATGTTATAATGTTACTACCTCATGGCTTGGTCTTAGGAAATAACAATGTATGGGGATATGTCTACAGCAGCACCAAGAGAGGTACATGGGTTTGTTAGTGCTAGCGATATGCTCTTTATTGAATGTATGAATATAGAAACATTATTTCCTAAGACCAAGCCATGAGGTAGTAACATTATAACATCAATTTAAAATATAGTTCTTAAGTTATGTGATGATACATTGTATTTTTCCAATGATGTTATTATTATCTTAGTGACCATCTGACTGTCCTCTGTACACTTTGCTTATAATAGACCGTAGCGGTGTATCGCGGATTACCATGGTTACGGACGCTGGTGGGGGCCGGACCCTGGCTGTTCACTTCCGGGAGTGACGTCGTGGCTGGAGGATGGTCCCGCCCGGCGCCCGAGCATGGCGCGCGATCGGTGATGGGTTCAGAGTTTGAAAACATGTATTTAGGTAAGTGATGCTTTTGTATTTCTCATATTCTTCCTGATGACGGATTAAACTCCGAAACGTTGAAGATTGATTTGGTCTCATCGTTATTATTGTTGTGAAACCTGCTTGAGTGCCGCAGATTCTGTACTCTACCTATCTATCCACTGCTGTGCACCACGGTATTTGCCTTGGATTAGGAGTGCCATTCTGTTGGACTGTGTATATATATATATATATATATATATATATATATATACGCGTATATGTATGTCTGTGTGTATGTATGTATATATATATATATATATATATATATGTGTGTGTGTATGTATATATATGCGTGTGTATATATATATATATATATATATATATATATATATATGCGTATATATATCGCAGAGCCTCTGATTAGGGATGGTAACCGACCATCGATGGTTTGAAAACCATCGGTGGTTTGCCATTGCTGGTGGCCATCAATGTTGCACCATCGATGGTAACCCTCAATCGATGTTTAGGAAACATCGGCAGTTGTGGTCTACACAGATCTCGACCAATCGCTAAACAATTGATGGCTTCTAACAATAGTTGAACTATCGATGGTACAGCTGTCAATGGCCATCACTACAGTATAACATAAAAATTGCTATTTTTATGGTATACTGTGTTTAAAAAAAAAAAAAATTTTTTTTTTTAATAAAATAGTGATGGATAAGTTTATGTTCTTGACCTAATTCAATCGTAAAAGAAACTGACAATTTTGGAGCGATTTTTGGAAAAAGAATTCGTCAGTTAAGTGGTTAATGTGCATTTATCCAGGACAAAAATCTTTTTAATTTAAAAGTTATTTGTAATTCCACTAGGATAATGGAAAGATTATGGACCTCATTCAGAGTCAGTCGTTGCGGCCGCACGGTCGTACACCACCGATGTTTGCTAAACTGCGCATGCGTAAAATTTGCAATGCGCTTGCGCAAACTAGCTGTTACAATCAGAAATTGCTCTCTCTTTGAACACAGCCAGGTCGTTAGTTTGAGTGACAGGATGAGGCGTTTGTGGGTGGTAACAGGGGAAGTTGCTTGTGAACGGGGGAGTGGAGATCCGAACGCAGGCGTGCCTGACTATGCAAACAGCGTTTTATGGGAGTGCATAATTAACTAAGTAGTGTCATGGCACATGGGAGGTTTTTACACTGACTTGATCGTCGTGCTTAAGAGAGGGTATGGTCAACTTTAAGCTCTACGACCTGCTCCGATGGTCTCGATTAATCCTTATATGCCCGGAGATGACGTGTAATGGGAACAAGAAGGGGGTGTATTTTTAGTCTTACGGCCGCATCCTCCCCTCGCTCGTCCAGCTAACGATCCCATCTTAACGACGCAACTTGCGAGCGCTTCATTTGCATATCCGACCGTGCGGCCGCAACGACCGACTCTGAATGAGGTCCTATGTCCCTTCTTAATGAGCTATTTCTTCACATATTAGAGAAGTCATCATAAAGGCATTCCAAAAAGGTGGACATATAGTTGCAGAAATGAAAAAAAAAAACTTCCTCTACTTGAACGTTGGCACTTTTTTGGGCAAAGAGGGCTCAGGCCTCAGTGACAGAATTTTCAGCGTTCCCTGCATCTATGCATATACCTACTCTATCCATTATTATTCTCTACTGACTGTTGGGATACATGTTTTACACACAGCCACTTAAATACATTTTTGGCTATTTGCAGAATGGTGCTTTATTTTCTTTGTGACCATCTCTATTGTTGTGCTTGAGTACATCCCATTGTAAGGGCTACCATGGAGTTGTTGAAGCGAAAACAGCACATTTTAATTTCCAATTATACCATTTCTGCAAAATCTTCCATGGAGTCCAGGTTTACCACCCATGTTGTTCAGAGGCAGCTTGGGAAGCCACTCAAAGACATAGGAGAAGACTAGGACCCACGTTCTTTCAATCTGGTGGGTTGTTTTTAGCTAGATACAGTTCCCCTACCTAATTTAGAAGGGATTGTAACGGCTTCAGTGGAGTACTTTGAAGAAAAGAAAATGCTGGTAATTATAAGCATCTTTCTACTTTGTTTCTGAAAAAATAACAGAATATAGTGCATTAATTATCAGGAACCATTATCTGTCTTGAAAGAAAATAGATAAAACTAATCCGTGTTTGTATCTTAAACACTAGTTAGCAGCCCGTCCAAATGACGGGACATTGTTGCGTCTGCGAAAAGTCCCATTTGAGCACTCAAACGGGTCACTTTTCAGTCATTTCTGCTCGCCAGCTCGGGTGGTTGCAAATAGAAATGTCAATTCCGGTGGCTGTGCATGCCCGAACAATTGCTCCTTTGGGCGCCATCTAGTGGTCACCGGCACGCAAAACATCTGAATTTCCCCATAGAGGTAAGGAGCAGCATTATAAAGATTACTCCTACCTTACCAAAACATGAATAATGACGCAGGAATTGGCGTGTCTGGGGGGTGAATTGTTAAATTATATCTTTTTATATTGCACTCTGCTGCACAGGGTAAATGCCCACACTGTTTTGCTTTGTGATTCATATTGTAATACGGTATCCTATATTATTCAGTATGTTTAATTGCTTATATGAAGGTTTTAGTACTAAAAAGTTTCAGACTTAAATGACCTTCACTGTCGCATCAAGTAAAATTATCAATTTTATTTTCAAATTCAATGTTTTAAATGCAAATTGAAAATGAAGTCGCTTTTTTTTTTCATTGCTGTTTTACTGGTATACCTTTGTGATGGTGAATTTTTAGATTGATAAAACGCAGCACTTCTGACAGTCTTATTTCCTTTCCTTACTTTGACTTCTCGCTGTTGTTCTACAAAGCATACATTTACTTTGAAAGACACTAGCTGTCTGCCCTCTGCTCACAATTATAATCTCAATATGTACTACTTGACAGGACAGTCATATTGTCCCAGTTTTTGACATAGGAAGGGGACCAAGTCCCAGTGTAGTCTCAAACTAATGTAAATTAGATTTAAATTCTCTTGTCTATTTTTAATGATAGATTGAATTTCACTTCAGTACACAAAACATTATTTTATAGTGATTTTGACTATAATATTCCGTAACTTTGCAATGTTAATACTTATTTGTATGTCTTTTGTTAAAGAAGTTATATTTCAAACAAATAATTATTTTCTTTTTTATTGTGTTGTCTTAATCTCATCTGTGTTCTTAAACCGTTTGTTGTGAGTTCAGTAAAGAATGAGCGGTTTCAAAAGAATTAATCAATTTTCCTATGAGTGTTCACGCTGATAGCATCTAATACCACTTGAATATCTTATCTTTTACACATTTTAGTTTCCTTTGGGTTTAGGTAATCTTTGAGGTTAAAACAAAATACCATAAGCATGCATGACAAATTCTGCTAATTTACAATGCAAAGAGGAATTCACAGTGACTACCATCTCTGTCTGTGTATAAAGCAACTGAACAAAGAAAATAGGAATTAGTGCACATACCATGCAGTCTGTATGTGCTGTATTGTTTTTCTGCAGGTAGATGGAGGAGAAATGCATTGGTTAGCACCACTAGATTGTCCTCTAGTGTTGCACATTACTGGTGATGACAACAGGTCATAGTGTAAACTGACACAATGATGCACATGCGGCATTAGCTGGGAGCCGAAATTCTACAGATGAATAGATGCACCAGAGTATAATATAACTGGCCAGAGTGGCGTTTAGTCCGCACCTGGTATACTTAACCAGTTCTTAGATTTATTGTATATCAGGTAGAACTACAGGTGACACAGGGAATTGCACAAGTGTCACAGCAGTAGATGTAATACACTGTAGCAGCCTGTAGCTCATGGTATTGCTGGACATTATAGTACTCCAGGCATGATCACGATTCTGACATTGGTCGAATAGTAGCACTGGTGGTCTAGCTAACAATGGTGGTGGTATGGTGTAATTGAGGGGCATACAGCAGGGCACTGTAGGGCTCTTTGGTGGGGAGTCTCCTGATCCGACCGGTCCTCATGGATGCTGGAGTGTAAAGACGTTCGGAGATGCCGCACAGGCGCAGTATTTTATGTCAGAGGTCAGACCTCACGTACCTGAGTCCTAGTGAGTAGAAGTATCACAGCAGCAGCACTTATATACAAAAGAGCACTTTAGAAAATACTAGTGCTGAATGTACCTTTGTCAGGAGTAAGATTGTGTGTGGGGTAGGATTTGTAGAAGAAGTAGAACTGACAGATAAGTGAATGAGAGTTGCATGTTTGAGGTTAGTGTGAGTCAATAGGAGAGTATATGTTGTCCTAGCTTCTCAACATTTTTTACATTACTCTTCAGTTGAGTAGCATCATTTGAAGCATATATTGTGGTACAATGCCTTTGTTGTGTTTCCTTGGGGCTCTTATCTGTTTTGTTTATCTAAATGAACCTCACACGAGTATCTGACATCACCATTTTTTTACAAACACACTTGTATGCAATTCATTATCCGTATACTATTGGCTTCTATCCTTGTTTTTCATTTAATCCCACATATTAATATATGGTGAACATTACCTATGGTTTATGTACAGTAGAGAAGCTTCCCCCAAGTAATTGTGTCCTTCAAAATATCTAACAATGCATTTCATTAAGCTGTATTTCAACTGAAAATGACCCTCAACGTCATGCGGTATCACACATCTAGATGTGCACATGAGTTACATTGTATGCCTGTAAAGAATATAGCCTGTCCTTGAAACCAAATACCTGGGAGTTTATTGGTCTTCTGTCCTTCTGTCTTAAACTAAGGGGTCAATCCAATTACACACGATGTACTCGCGGAAGCGAGTCATCACGACAATAGGCGCACTTGACGGCAACCCGAATTCGCATAAGTGTTCGCAGCCCCATAGGGCTCCGAGCAAAATAATACAGGCTCAGAGCGGGGCCGCGAGGGGTGCAAGATGATGTGCTGTTGTTGGCGTTTTAACGCCGTGGCAATGGCAACTCGCACCCGTTGCAAGCAATTGGCTTGACCTCTAAACCTTTTTTGATTTAGTTCTTAAAACATATGCATTTTTGTTGCAGAGGCTATGGTGCATCTGCATTTCTGCCTCAGTAAACATACTGGGATATATGTTTTTACCTCGATTAATAATTATATGTTATATAGTGTCTGCATTTTACACTCAGCTTTACAAAGAATAATCAGTCAGTTACATCAGTGTCTGCCCCTTTGGATCTTAGTATTTATTCTCTACCACACAAACCTATAATGGAATACATTTTGTCACCAGCAGATTAATTTGCTAGTAACATGGATTACGTGAGATTACGCTGAATTCCAAGCATGATTTTTTGGGGCCCATACATCAGCAATCAATTGGGGCAATTCTCTGATTTGCAGATGATTGTGTAAAAATATTTGCAATGTATGGAGAAGTGAACTGAACCGGTAATTAAGGTTGTCCAACATGTTGGATTTCACAACCAATAGGGGCTGTATATTGCTAGTGTACGATCAGCTGACTAGCTGACCGTTACTAGTAAAAGGATGAACCTTTCACCACTGGCTGATATGTTATTTGCTGAAAATGATCTGCAAATCACTGAAAACTCTTAATGCATGGGTGCATTTTAGTGGATTGAAGAATCTTGAAATCAAGAAAAGTAGTTTAATTGTTTTTCTGATTGTTGATGTATGGGACCCATTAGGTAAGTGGTTTTTCAGTACATTGAGTGATGCATACAATATAAAATTTTCCATCTGTCCCAGGTTTCATGGCCTGTTGCAGCTTTAATAAATTTGTATGACAAAAGTTCCTTTTTTTCACTAATGACCATTTGCACAGTCACCATTTCTCTTTACCTAAATGTTAATTATAATCCTCTTTAAAATGCAGTAAGTATATTCTAATTAAATCCGTAGTCGTCCGGGCAGGGCAGTAATCTGTGCGCACTCCCGTAAAGGGGGTGTGGTTTTGTGACACAGTAATGCCCCTAACACATTATGCCGCTATAAGTAATGTCCTTTATAACTCATTGTGCCACACAGTAATGCCCCTTACACATTATGCCACACAGTAATGCCCCTTATGCATTATGCCACACAGTAATGCCCCTTACACATTATGCCACACAGTAATGCCCCATACACATTATGCCACACAGTATAAATGTTCAATACAGTCTCTTACTTTTTTCTCTGACACTCAGACACAGATTCTGATGTGTGTGACACTGCACGTTTCTCTCTCTCCCTCTCACTACTTCTTCCTCCATATGTGGCCATGCCCTCCTTTCCGAGTCCCGCCCTCTGCTTCTCTGCAGCCTGCACGCTGGCCAATCGCTGGAAGCTGCAGGCTGCAACTTGGCATTTCATTGGCCCACTGGCAGCCCAGCACTGCTCTGCTGTGCCGACGAAGGCTGTGAATGCTGTGTAATTGACTGTGCCTGCGCTGCGGAACTGATCAGATCTGTGGCGGGGGCCCTCTCAGAGAGGGCGGCCCAAGAATTCTTTCTCCCAGTGGGCCCCTCTCCCTCCCATTGCGGCCTTGGTGTCGGCACGTCACCTCAAATCCGACACATCCGACAAATACACACCCTATATGCGACCCTGTTGTTATCAAGAGTAAGGGGCCTATGTATCAAAGACTGGAGAGAGATAAAATTGTGGAGAGATAAAGTACTAACTAATCAGCTTCTAACTTACATTTTAAAAGCTGAGTTTGAAAAATGAGAGTTAGGAGCTGATTGGTTGATACTTTTTCTCTCTCAATTTTATCTCTCATCAAGCTTTGATACAAAGGCCCCTAAGTCTGTACACATTTTGACATTATGATGTATTTTAACATTTATAACTTAATTGTGTTCGCTCCAAATAACATTTTAAATTGCTGCTTGCACTTAATTTTTCAAAGTCATTTATATTGAAGTCAATTTGATGTACATCTTTCTCAGTTTAATTCCTTAAAAAGTCCTAATGTTAAGAGATGAATGACAAGTATCTGAATTCTACGCTATTCTGCCAACTCTGTCTCTTAAATTAGTGGAAAGGTAGCATTGCTATTCCAGTGGCTAGGGCCATTTGCAAAAAGAAATTACATTCTAACACTTTGCTCTCGTGATATCAGATTTCATTTTCTTGTTTCTAAAATGGGACACTTACATAATTCGGTTAGATATGTTTCACGAAGGCCACTGGAAGCACATACAATAGACTGAAGACATAATTTCAGTATCTCTCCCTAAAAATATTACAGCATATACAATATTGCATTACATCATAGTTTATATTTGTAACTAGACACCTGTACTTTTAACTTGTGTTGTGCTTATGTGAGGATAAACGGGGTCATGTTAGTTCTTGTGCACTGTCAGCCCAATGGCCTGCAATGCCCCTGACATTCCTGGTACCTCAACGTGAATTATATAAATCAACTAGGAAACTGGAGGGTGAAAAATGCACCCTTTTATTATATATAAACACACACAGTCACAATATTAGCGAAATGTGACAATGCCACTTACTGCACATACACCACCTATAACTCTCCAGTAGATGTGTCCTAGTCACTTTGATGCACAAACTCAACTGCTGAGCCATCCCTAAACTCTGCTACCCCCATGGTAGTGACTGAGCTTAATATCTTCTCACTTCTGGCTGGTACACACTCACTCTAGTTAAGACCAGGCTTTGCCTCCAACCAGAGCTGGACCCCATGGCAGCAGTGTCTAGGAAAGAGACCTTTTAAGACATCTCACGTTCAAGGAGATGCCCCAAGACCTATACTGCCCCCCCCCCCCATTTTGTCACAGCTTACAATGAAAATCTATAGTACTGCTGTAGAAGATATCGCACCATGTGGTTACATGAATTGTGCAAGAGGGTAGAACATTCATTGAGAAATTGCCTTATTAACATTTCTACAGTAATGAGCAGACCAAGTTTATGGCTATAGATTTCCTTTACATATACGCTATACAGTCCAGTGGTTTGAACACTCTGCTAATTAGACTAATTCAGTGCACATTGTTAAAGTTTTAGAATTTGTGAGACTTAAGATGTTGTCACTTTCAAGATTTCATCTGTTTTATTGAGGGAAACACACCAAAACAATACCCTGCAGCAGTGCTTACTCTGCTACCTTTACTGTTATTCCCACAAGCTAATGCAGCACAGAGCTTTTTGCTATTCAGGCAACAAAGAGATTTGCTAAGGACATCTCCTGTCGTGAATACTTTATATAATGCTCTTTCAAGTCCCTCAATTTTTTTAACAGAGAAAAGGCCCAAAAGTCAGCTATAACTTTGTTTTTTTTGCATACATATTAAAGAAAACACACATTAGCAGATAGTGAGCATATAAAATGACAGAGCAAAATTATTACTGGCTTTTATGTATTGACAACCTATTGCACAATGCTGTCAAGAGATCCTGAAATATAAGTAGAAATCACAGAACATAGAGCCACAGTTTTGATTGTTCTGCAATTCCTATTTCTATGAAGAGATTGCTAGCTGGGAACATCTCTTGGCTGTTGAAGTGGAGGAATTTTCCTGAGATCAGAATGTTAGGTTCTGAAATGAATAATTCATTTAAAACATTAGACTAGGGGAGACCAGTAGTGAATAAATGAATCAAGTGGTCTTGGCGATAGCTTTCAAAAATCTAAAATTTATTTTAAGGAAATGTATCTTTAGATGAGTAACAATTCTGTTGGGCAATTTGAAAAAAAGTGTTATACTGCATATTTTGTTAGAAAGACTGGGAGATTTCCATACATATGTATATGTATCTTTGAAGAGAACGTCAGAAGTCAGATATGCCAAGATGCAATCTAGGTTTAAAAATGTTACTAGCTATTACATCTAAAATAAAAGGTTCAGTCTGAATTTTTACACACCCAGAGCCATGAATATGTTTTACCCAGTAATTACCCATTAATATGCTAGAACATTAAGTTACTGTCGTGATTGAGCTGACTCTATGGTCATACTTGAATGGTAAGTTCTGCTACATTATGAGAACACTAGCAAAGCCCCAGTATCCTGTTCAGTGTGATGCCACTGGATTTCATTGCTTCACTGTAGGCAAAGACTATTTTGGGCATAATTATTTAAAGATAATATATATATATATATTATATATATATATATATATATATTTATATATATACCTGCAGTCTGGCGCTCCTCTTTCAAAAATCCACTGGCTTCGGTGCCCTCAGCAAAGGTCAATTCAAAGTGTGGAAAAACTGCTGCAGCACTCAGAGACTGATATCAAATTAATATATTAACAAGTGTCACAAAAGAGTTTTACCAACGTTTCGGAGCTCTAAGCTTCTTTGTCAAGGTATATGTATATATACACACAGTAAATATGCATAATTGTAACTTTATAAATTGTCTTTGTATTGACTGCAGTTCATTGTACATCATTACACCAAAATTGAAAGAGATTTTATTATTTTTCATGTGTGAGAACTGCAGGAAAACTGTTGAATCCTTAATGGGTTCTTTGTCTGGCACATGCTGTGGGGCACTTTTTAGTGTGACTACACTAAGTGAACTTTAGCTGGTTAAATGCAAGAGGTTAAAATTATACCCCCATATAATCCCCTTTATTCATACGTAGTTCCTATAATAGCAGCATCAAAAACTTGTATATAACAGAACTGGAATAGTCCACTAGGCAATTTGCAGCTGGATAAAGAACCTCAAGAAAGAGTTAATTAATTAAACTTTAATTAGACTGGTTTATTGGTCTACATGTTACAAGCACATCGTTTTTAAAACCTGTCCATGTACAGATCAGCAAATGAGAAACAATCATCATTTAGTCATGAATCTAATCTTGTGACGCAACTTTACTATATTATTTGTTTAACAAACTAACATACAGTATAGCAGCCAAGTGTACACCCCACAATACAGAAGCTTTTAGTACCACCATGTTTGGCAGCGAAGACTTGAAGTAACTGTTTTCTGTGAAAGTTTCTCGAACATCGTATGTAAGGACTTTGTGACACTTCTTAAGACAACTCTTGTGTTCAAGTTGAGGTCATTCATTTTCAATCTCCCCCCACAGTATTTCAATGCGGTTGAGGTCTGGATTTGGACGTGACCATTCCAAAACGTTGATTATTTACTTTTTCAGCCATTCATTTGTAGATTTGTGGGGTACACACTTGGCCAACTGATAGGGCAGACTAGATGGGCCAAGAGGCTCTTATCTGCCGTAAAAAATGTTTGTTTCTTTGGATCGCCCGACTTGACAAGTATGTGCCTGTGCATACACACTTACCAATCAGCTGAAAGATATGTCCGGCCAGAGGAAGCGGTGTTTACGTCATTGTAGCTGCTTCATGTAGTCAGCATATAGGTCGGTCAGTCGTATTCACACATCTGCAGATATGAATGATATATTAACAAGCTATATTGCATTTGCCGTGCTGCATGGCCAAAGTGCTGGATCTGTGAACAATGTCACAGATACATCGGGTATACACATGAGCCGAGGACTGCTAAGCTTCAATAGTTGCATGTATGATGCAAATGCAGATGTCTTTATTCCTTGAGAGAGAGATGGTAGCACTTGAGATTGTACTTTCATTTTCACTTGACTGTACCATAATATGGCAGGATCAGATTTTGGCTGCTTAATTTCTCTACTACAATAATTCATTTTGTACCCACCAATCCTGACAGTAACTCCTTTCAAAATATCTGCACAAGTAGAGGAACATGTCTTGACACAGTAAAGATGGCTAAGCAAGCATTCTCGGTTTCTGTCATCAGTGCACATCAGTATCGTGGGATAAGTCGTTTTTGAACTTAGTTGAATCCACTATTGTAGTGGCTGCTAATGACATACCCATTGTGTAAGATGCTGCTTTCATGCTACAGATGTGTTTATTTACCCCATTGTTTTTGTGCCATGTGGTGTAACTTAGAGATTGTGCCATGGGTATCAACTTTCACACTATTACCTAAATCTTGCACCAAATAGCGCCTTTTTTGGAAAGCAGCAGCATACAAACATGTTTGTAGTGTTCTGGGTGCTTAGGATTTGTACTTCTATCACCACTGTGGCAGTGTACATGTGCACATTGAGCATAGTGCTGCGTGTCCATGTCACACAAAGATGGAAGTGATGGTTAGGGTGCTCGTACTTTGTGATTTTTGTCTGATTCGCTGTACGAAACAAATGCAACTGACTTCTACCAGAAGAGTTCACATAGGAGACATGGAACAGATGTCACAAAACCTTGATCATCTCTGACTTAAAGTTCACATTGTATAGTGCAATGCCTGAGAGTATGAGAAATAAAAAATACTTAACTTTGTCAACAATGTAGACACTGTATTCACAACATAATAAATTATCAAATATCTGCTTATATAAATATTCATATTTCTTGCTGTGATGTTACATAGAGCAGCATATATCCACAGTGATATATATATATATATATATATATATATATGAACAATGTTAGTTTAGTCAAAGAAAACATATTTAAAACAGTCATTTTATAGAAGCACCTGGTTTCCATGCTCTGGAAGACCCTTTTCTGTGCAATCTAAGTCAACATTAGCTGGATATGTCCTGGAAATATATTTATTTGTAAGTGTACATGTTCTGGAATTAGGAATGAAAAGTATGTGCCTAAGTGAAGTTTCACATCCAGTTGCTAATGCAGTTTATCCACCAGAATATTGTTCCAAAGGGATGCAGTCGGCATCCCAGTGTACAGGATACCGACAGGTTGGGATCCCGGCACCAGTATCCCGACCGTTAGCATCCCGAAGGTAAGTATCAGGGTATTTGGGGTAGGCACTAGGGGAAGGGTTAGGGTTAGGCACCGGGGATGGAGTGTTAGGGTGTGGGGAAGGGGAGGATTGGTTTAGACACTAGGAGGGGGTTAGATTTAGGCACCAGGGAGGGGGGTGTTAGGTTTAGAGTGCGGGGAGGGGGAGGTAAGGCTTAGACACTAGGGGGGAGGATATGTTTAGGCACCGGGGAGGGTTAGGGTAGGGGTTAAGAAATCACTTACCGTTCGTTCCTATGGGTGTCGGGATGCTGCTGTCGGTGTTCTGACCAGCGGCATCCCGACAGCCGGGATTTCATACCCAACCCGTTCCACAAACTTTGATAAGGTGTATGAGATTCTTACCAGGTAAAGCCCCGCATCACTGAGTATGGTTACCTAGACAAGATAAACATAAATGACTGGGGAAACAGCTTCGCAATGTGAATGACACAGAAGAGTATCATTGTGTAATATTAACAGTATATTGGGTTGCTGACACTGTTCAATGGTATTTTGTTAACTCTGAAGTCCTAGGATGTATCTGAATGTTGGCACACTACGATCTGGCAGTGGTCGTAGGCTCCAAGGTCCTCATAAGACGGAATGCTCTTGACTTTAGTCAACATGGCCACTGTGTAGCCTCCATATGCCTGGACCTCTTTGAATACTGGATTATGTCTTGATTACTGTACCTCACATGACACACTGAATATCTGGACCAATCTAGCAACTGACATCTACACCTGGACACTGGACCTTCTCTGGTTGCTGTACACCCACTGTATTACCACTGGACGCAGGCAAGGAAACACTGGATACCAGAAAATCTGTGGACACAGACCAAGGACATACTCTGCAATACGATGTGGAAGGTTCTCCTAAAATGGCAGCCAGCCTCGCTAGATTTACCAGGTGTCCCCATGCTGCGCTCCCTTGTGCTACCAGCAGTGCTCTTGTAGATTCTCCCACTCTGCAGTACATCTTGGGGGCACGTTTTTGCTTCTCCTCCACACCGCAGGTATGATGAGGAATGTAAACTTAAATACCTCCCCATCATCCAGCACTGCATGGATAGTACAGTACCTTGTTCTGCTGCTTCACCATGGCTTTCCAGTTCACATGAGTGCTGGGGCTTTGGTTACATAAGCATCTGTTTCTTTCATTTATTTATTATTTATTTATACTGTATGTACAGATATGTACTTGCTCATCTAGCTTCAATATGTTATGCAGCGCGGGATGCCTGGCGTGAGTGAGCTGCTAGGTCCAGTGCAACTCTGCTAGCGTCTTTTTTTGATGAAAATGCGTCTAAGTGACAATTGGATACGACTAGAATGCACAAGGAAACTGCTGATTAATGTGATGTGTGACACTTTTTATCTGTGTGCCATTGAGTTTGTAAATGGAACTTGGTGTGGACAAAAGCTGCGGCAGTTGCATTGTAGCACTTCGCATGCTGATTGAGAGACTCAGTCGCACACAGATATACAAGTGTCACATATAAAACTAATCAGCCCAGTCTCCCAGTACGTCCTATTCACAACACATTGCGACTTAGATACATTGTCGTCACGCCAGATGCTAGCAGAGTCTTGCGGACCAGGCGTGCTAAGAGGGGCTGATTGGCGCTACTGCAGCAAAGAAGAGGGAGTACACATCTGTACATGTACAATCATAATATAACACATAAGTTAATCCTAACTAAAATGGGAGACACCAGGCAAATAATAAAGCATGATTGTATGTATTTAAATAAATTTTTAGTTGGTGTGTCAGAAGATCAACCAGGGATCCCGGATTGATGAATATTTGGAAAATTATCTTTGTGTATTTCCTAATATCTAAAATACCTTTGTCTGAGCATTCCACATTGGCAATGTATGCAGCTTCTGTCCTGGGGGAGGGGAATGCATATAGCAGTATAGAGGTCTTGTTGGAGTCCTGTGATTCCAGGCCACTACAGTCAGTCATCTTACATTGGATTTCTCCTCTTGACTGTATGCTTAATGATGCTACAGTATGTTGGGAATTCAATTGTAGGTACGGCAATTCGCACCCTCGCATCGTCATTTCGCACCCTTCATTCTGCAGGCAGAATGCCCGATTCACAGAACAGTGCTCGCTACCTTATGGGGTAGCAAACACTTTCGACCGAGATCCCGCTGCCAATAAAGCACGGCGGCTGCCACGCTGTTTCGGACGGGTGAACGGATATGCCCTTAATTAACTTCCCTTCTATTGCGTCTTTTCGCCTGTCGGAAACTTATCTCCGTTTTCAATACCACCCGCTTTTCGCGTACGTGGGAAGTCAATGCAATGTGATAGGCATAAAAGATTCGCCTCTGAATAGCAGGAGAAAAGAAGTGCAACATTTTTATTTTGGGGTGAAAAGGTGGGGAAACCACTCAGAACCCTTGGGACAGCCCCCCAAAGGACAACTGCATCAAAAAACCTTAACACCCCAAAAAGTACTTTCATTTTGGGGGAGAAAAAGCACAAAGTGGGGGGGACAACTTCAAAAACTAGCGAAATAAGGTTCTGGGGGTGCACTAAGAATGGGTCAAATGTTTTTTGGGATTGCAGGTGCTTTTATGAGGGTGGAATTTCACTTTTATTAAAACTTCACTTTAGAGACATTAAAAGATGCTTGCACCCATTTTCAGGTACCCCAAATTTGCCAGGACTACTTATACTGCTTTATGCCATTCTTCACCACTTGTGCAAAGACGCTAATTAGAGACTAAAGTACCAACTAAGTACCCCAAACAGTTTTATTAGGGCTAATCGGGCACTACTACATTGATTCCCAATGTTTCTGCAGCTTTTTGGGGGGTTCAGACTGACTTCCCTGATTCTGACACCACTTTCCGCCTGTTCTGACTTCGAGTGTCACCGTTTTCGCGCCTTTTGGAATTGAATAGGGCGAATAGCAGGGACACGCACGATAACTTTCCACGGCCAAAAGACGAAAAGTCCGGCAGGCAGAACTTTATCGCCGGTGCGAAACTAATTGAATACCACCATATGTCTGTGTTCATTTGCCAGCTATTTAACATTGGTATGCCTATTGATATCCACTGGGCCATAGCAGAGTGACAATCCCCCTGTGCAGCTACCAATATACAGTATGTAATATCATGTTGAGGGGGAGGGGCCAGGATGATCCTTAGAATGTACCAGGTGTCTGCATGGTGCCATTGCAGACACTCTGCAAACCAAAGGCAGATGCCACTGAGAAACAACGGTGCTACCCCCCAGGTCCTGGAAAGATGATGCACTCTACATACAACTACAGAAACATTTTTTTCCTTCAGCAGATGTTTTGCTCAAAGATGTGATACTTTAACTTTTTCGCTTTGTATATGGTAATTTTTATGCACAAGTACATTATTCTACTTTTCCTCTGCAATTTTAGAATGATATCATCCTGAATTGATTTCTAGACACCTCTGGCATGCCCATTAGATCACAGTGCAGCAATATATACTGTACTTGTGCATCTGAACTGTCAATCTGAAAGTCTTTAGGACTGTATTCATGGAACTTTGCCAGTGAAATGAATGTTGTTTGGACAGCCTTACCACCTTCTTTGAATATCCCCCATTTACTTACCATATCTTCCAGCATCAAACACTGTTACAGATGTGTCCTCATACATTGTCAGAGTCGTGCCAAACAGCCCTTCTCGGTGTGCCAGATCCCCTGCAATGAATCTTTTTTTTTTTTTTTTATGCTTCTTAATTACAATGTTATGCGACAAAACCATTTAACGAGACTGCACTGATTAGTTTGATGTGCTACATTTGTACATCTGTGTGCGGATGAGCCTGAATCTGTATACAAAGTGCTATGATGATGTGGCTATTTTCATCAATTATTCTTCATCTGTCACTTTGTACATATTTAAAACTAATTACTGTGCGGCTAAAGTTGCAGCCCGGCGTCTCTGGTACAGATTGAGTGGTGTTTTGCTGCGTCGTCTGTTGTGCGAATAAGATGCAAATTTATAAAAAAAAAAAAAAAGGTCGCTAGGCTACACCGCTCGGCGCGGCTCACTCGATCCAGGTTTCTCTCGCGTCGCATGGAGTATTGAGGCCAGGTGCATGGGGACACATCTGCTTAATGTTGCTTTTCCAGGAGTGCTTTGGATACACTCTGCTACACTGTAAAGTATGGTATATTTAGTCTCTTTGTCTACTGAGATAAGTGCAACCTGTTGTGTATGCAAACTAAATACAGAAAACGTTATGTGCAAATTCCTAAAATTAAAACAAATCTGGCCAAAACATAGGACATTGTTGGTGACCTTATATTTGATAACCATTGTGACTGGAAGGCTTTTTATGTGCTTTAGTAAATGTATCCAGACTAATGCTATATATAGTAGTCCAGAAGCAGGTATTTGTCTTATATGGTTGAACAGCCTTTTTTATACAGACCTTTTCCTAATAACCTGGGGGGTGGGAAATATTCTCAATTAGCTGCACTTCATGCTCCAATAATTCAAGGCATTGTACTAGGTTGTTGCCTAAATTATTACTAGACAGATTTAGGAACACATTTAAGCCAGAGGGTGCTGAATATATTGTGTGGATTTGGGTAGAAAATATATATATATATTTTAAAACGTCTGTTCAATACACACTGAAACTGCATGCCTCAGCTATATGCGGTGAAACTGAACAAGTTGGAAAATTCTGTACTTAAAAAAAAAAAAAAAAAACTTTCCGTATAGACTCCACAATGTCATTTCTCTCATGCAGGCAGATCTCATTTGTCTTAACGTGGCCTTAGTTAAAAAAAATGTTGTCTCCTCCTCAACCCCTGTATTGCAAAATGTGCAGCATTTCTGAGAATTTAGTCATACTTGTCAACTCTCCTTGGGCTCCCAGAGCTATTCAATACAGGTGCAATGCTGTCTTCAGTCCTTCGCGCCGTGAAAACCGCATTGCCCGGGCAGTTTAGTCGGAGAATGCCCGTTCTCGTGACGAAACACCCTGTTTAAGGCGCGAGGGGTTTCAAGAATGGGCATTCTCCGACCTAACAGCGCGCTGAATTGAATAGCTCCGAGAGCTCCTTCCCGGCGCTATTTAATTTGCGTTCAATTGAAGAGTCCCTTGATTGTCAGGGAGACTCCCTGAAATAGTAGAAATCTCCCTGACTCCATGAAAAGTCTATTAATCTCCATGTATGCACCTTACCACCATTATGTAGCTGTTACATAATTGAAAAAAAAAAAAAAAAGAAATCCAAGCTATATATACATTCAAATGGTATAATCAGTGCCATTTCCCTGCATTGTTTATAAGGCACAATGATCCCTATGGCTACATGCATTTTCATATAAGGTTTATCTTGTCCACTTATATCGAACCCCATGTAAAACACAATACATATGCAAGTTCTGAAAAGCATCAGTGTGTTTTCATCAACAAATAGATCTTCCTAACTGCTTTGGGGCTCGTTTACATTTGGATGGAAGTAAAATTTATGGTACGCCTTTCAGGTGTAGCCCACTTTACCGCCGTGCTCATAGGTGTTGCTTTCACAATCTCCCTGATATGCTTTTTCAAAGTAGGCAAGTATGAATTTTGTACATGTATATTTTGGTATATGTTAAGTGATAGACATGTTTTTTTTAGCACTGTGCAATTGGGGAGTGTCGCAGCACTTTGAGGGTTGGCATTCAGGGCAGGACCTCTTGGACTAGCTGAGGACACTGGTATATTGGAGACACTGGGTGGCGTAAGACACTGTTCATGTGGACCAATAGAGGTTGAGGAGGTGAGCTGCTGCAGTAGAGTGAATAACAATCCTGGACTGCAGATGGAAGGAGCAGTGTCGGCTGCACTGAAGAAGTTAGCTGATGTGTTAGCACTGGAGCAGGATCCAGGTTTTCAGGATAGACAGAGTGGGTGTGCAGGTACAGTCCTAGGATTACAAGTGGAGGTGTTCAGTATTGCCTGTATACGGGAACACAAGAAGAGATGGCAAGTGCAGGTTTTCAGGATGTCCAATGTGGGAACACAAGCAGGTTTTCAGGATGTTCAATGTGGGAACACTGGAGCAGGTTTTCAGGATGCCCAATGTGGGAACACAAGCAGGTTTTCAGGATGTTCAATGTGGGAACACTGGAGCAGGTTTTCAGGATGCCCAATGTAGGAACACTAGAGCTTGTTTTCGGGATGTACAATAAAAAAAAGAGTTTGTGGCTATGGGGCAGCACTGCAGAGACTCTGGGCATAAAGCCACAACACCGGACCAGGTAATGCTCCGAACAGTAACATACTCTTCTAATTAATTTACATTTTAAAACTGCACAAGTATCTGAAAGATGCTGGACATGTGTACCATCTGGACATAATTCTTTGGACTAGAAGAGTAGAGCAGTCAGCTCACGTTATTGTGATCAAATACAGTACATTAGTTGTGGTTAATCCTACGAGTCATTTAGATGATTTCCACAGACTGAAAAGTCGGTTCATAGAGGGTTGTCAAACACAATTCCAAGTCAGCTGGTGTTGTAAGTGGGTAGTATTGTTATATTGCAAATTATGTGGGGAACGTTCAGATATAGGGCTCTATTTATTACAATCCGCATTTTGAATGCAGATTGTAGTGTGATATTACTGACTGAATTCGCATTGCGAATCCAGGCAATATCACAGGGATTTACTAAAAATCCCTTGCAGGGACAGAGCTTGCGATAAAGCTCTGTCCCTGCGAATCCCCTCCGCACTTATCACGGTATTTTCACAAAATATACATTGACAAGTGCTGACGCATGCACTGACCGACCATTGCTAAGCCCCGCCCCCGATGCTAAGCCCCACCCCCTGTGATCGCGGGGGGCCCCCGCAACCCCCCCTCCCTTAATTAAACTTACCTGCAGTGATCGGTGCTTCGGTGATGTCCTCTTTGGCTCCGGTCAGCTGACATCCCATCTTGCACTGCGATCCGGTCAGGTGACGACCGGGCCCCAGTGCAGGCTGGGAGACCAGCTGACCGGAGGGAGGACATCACGGGAGCCCCGATTACTGGTCCCTCGACTCAGGTAAGTTGTTTTTTTTTTTTTTTTAATTTACTAATTTAAAAAAAAAAAATTTACAGTGTATCAGCATGTGGACTGATTAGACCACACAGCTGATCACTGGGACCGGCTGCGGTCTCTGCTTTGCCCGTTAGAGCGGAGCAGGAGTCCGGTAACCAGGGGAGACCCTGGATAATGCCACCACCAGGTGGCGTTATTATCACAGGGCTTTCCCCGGTATTTTTTCACAATTTATTTTTAGTAACTTTGGCCAGATCACATTTCCCATTACAATTATGGGAAATGCGATCTGATTACTAAAAATATGTGATAAATAGGCTTGGAGTGGAATTTTACGACTACTACTACAATTGCCCTTTAGTAACTAGGTGAAACTAAAATAATGTGAAAAGGGTGTGAAAACACCCTTTTTCACTTTATTTTAGTAAAAATAATGTTAATAAATAGAGCCCATAGTGCTGTATAGAAGAGACTAAGCGGATGAAACACAGTTCAATACAATCTGTCGTAATTGCTCCTGCATTGCGCGTTGGGAACTGAATGTGTATGTTTGCCAGTATGCTGAATGGGACGTATCCCTGCAGCCAAACTGACACTATCCATATGCCTGATTTCATAGCTGGCTATATTATCAGCACACACTTCCACCTGCCCTATAAATACATATGCATAACCCGCAGTTACATTGCTACTCCCTCTCTAAATGTAACCAATGTGACAACTAAACCGTTACAGCCCATGTCTCCTCAGTGGCAAAGGGAGATGCAACCGAGGCGCATACAGCTCTGCATAGCCCATAATTCCGTACGATGGTTATCGGGAGCATGCACAGTGTGGAAACATGCAAAAAAATACTCTGCAAATATTTTCTTAATTTATGATTCTAAGGATCAAAAGAAATGGTATTTGGTGCCGTAGAAAGGTGAATTTTGACAGTCTTAACATAAATTTATCTAGACCATATGAGGTTATTAAAATGAGAAGGTGTAGTCTGAGATCTTAATGAGCCCAAGACTTTTCTATTTAGCCTTACAGTAAGAATAGGTCTACTAAAGCACACCGACAATGTGCACTAAATGTTTTTTGACAGTAGATTTTGGTTGATCTTTCTAACAGCATAGAAAAGTGGTGCCTGACCCTAACCCTCCCCCATTCCGGCGTCGAGATTAAGATAGGTGTTGGTATTTCGACGCAATCAACTCCCTTGTCGGGATTCTAATGTCGGTATAGATGATTCCAGTGTCTGTACTACATCCCGTTAAGGACACCAAGCAACCCAAGACCCCTAGAGTCACAACGGTGATGTCTTCTGCTAATAACAGCCACCCGCTGTTCCCTTAGAGCTGGATACGCTCACCGGTACTTAGGTGGCTGTCTGGTCCTAAACTCGGGACAGTAGGGGCTTACACAGCAATCCTGGTGATCATTGGATGTGTAACGGCTGATGGTGGTACAGGTTGGTAAAGGTCACAATAGTAGTCGCTGTGCTAGAATAGTCGATATAATGTGAACAAAATGAGGAGTAGCCACCTTTGGGGTCGAGATGTGACTTGTGGGCCAAGGAGCAGCAAGTTGTGGCCTAGAAGGGCTGAGGTGCGACCTTTGAGGCAGCAGTGCATCCTTGGTGGTACAGGAAGCTAGGCCACAAATAGATGCCGTAGATGGAGGCATGAGCGTCAAATGCAGATAGCACCAGGGCTGGGATAGAGATAGCCGCTCCGAGATGAAATCCGCGGGTGTGGTCAGGCCGCAGGCTGGGTCCGATCTCGAAGTAGCAGAGAACGGCATGATCAAAAGGCAAGGCAGAGTAGCACCACCTGGCAGCACAGACTGACAGTAACCAGGGTTCACACACAAGGCGTAAACTATCACCGACAACGTGGCGGCCGGTCCAGACATACTGATATAAGATCTTCCATCAATGGGCAGTGAGTGCACAGATGATTGAGAGCTGGGACACTGCTCTTCTATCCAGCAGACCCCGCAACACCCGTGACTATCTGGCGTCTTGGTCTCCCAGCAACCCCAGGCGATGTCCCAGTTCGGCGTCCACGTTGCCTGGTGTCCGGGGAGGCTGTCGGAGCCTGCTGCTGGAAGAAGCGGCGTGAATGAAACAAGCCGCAGCGGCTTGTGTCGACAATGTTGAGGAAATTTATTGTGCCACGTTGCAAGCCATAGTGATGTGTTAAAATGGCAAGACAAGGTTGCCTAATTTAAACTGTAATCAGTACTGTATGTGATAAATTATAAAAATTAATTCCTCTAAGTAATAAGTTATATGTTGCTGACTTGGCTGTCTTTATGTTCTTAAATGTGTAATTTACAATCATAACTTAATTTGTAGAGTATTTATTTTATAATTGCTTTTGAAACTAATGGTAGCTTTCAGTTGTGAATGTAGTTGAATAAGGAAATGTATTTTGCATTTCAATAGCTTTGATAATGTTAATGCAGTAGGTAATTGAAAAATAAACTTTACATAGTTTGCTTTATTTAACACACAGGTAATGTGCTCTGTTTAGAGATCACTACTGTACATACATGCCTAGGAGACTTGCATTGCAACCAATTTACATATTTTTTGTTGCTAAAGCTCAGTCTTACTAGCCACATACGTCTTGGTCTATGGCTAGTAAACACTGTACCATACCTGTATGGTACCCGGGCTGGTGTCAGAAATAGCACATTGTTAAAATCCTTATTAGAAATAAGATGATTCATGACAGTAAACTTACCTCCATCAAAAAGCACTGAAGTTTTCAAGTTTTAAATAGAAATAATAGCTTCTGGCTTCTAGTCAAAGCTTCTGTTCATATTTTCCTGCATTGTCAAAAATCCTTTCATTTTGTTACTGGATCATTGAATTTTTTTTTCTTTTTCTTGGACGTGACATTTCTTTCAGCCAGGTAAAGTTTCAGCAGACTGCAGACAGTCCTAACCTTAGCCTTCTAAATTCTGCCTTGGGATGAAATTTCATTGATTTCTGTCTCAAGATGTTTTGGGCACAATCATTTAGCTTTATAAATAATAGACGATTCCACTATCCGCCACGTGGCAACATCATTATCAGGTATACAAATGTACACTTCACATCTAATAATAATTATTTTGACAATTACATAACACCTTTTTTTTTTTTTTAACTCTACTTGCTGTAAATTGTAATATAAACATAAATGCTTACAGGAGATAAAGGGGCCCATTCATCATCATCCTTTAATGGCCCGTTACACATGCAGAAACGCTAGTTTAACAGGCCACTCATCAGGGGTCCGATAAGACCACCTGATATTCATCAAACTCCGAAAACATTAGGCCCTTAGCTAATTTGTCTCATCATATAACTGCAGGAGCACACTCTGTAATAAATTCTGCAATGCAAGTCAAAGTAAGGTACTTAGCATAATTTTGGCAAAAATATGGGCCCGCCCACCACGTCCAGGTGACCACATTAGCCCCCCCCCCAAGGCATCACACCAGTGAGAGATAACAATTAAAGTGTTAAGGAGTGTCAGATAATAAAGGAGCTTATGTGTGAGGAGTCTTATATGGGTGAGAGGTGGTAATAAGGGTGTTAAGTGTTGCATAGACAAAAAATCAAACAATAGTATTGGCGTGCTGAAATAAGTGTTACATTACGATGCCCTGAACCAACCCAAGGGGGCCCCACACCCCAAAGTCTCCCCCTTACTGACATGCTAAATAGAATTCTTAAGGTTTTACCATAATAGTGCCTTCATTATGCAGTCTGAGAATGCAAGGATGCCATGCTGATTAAAAGCACCCAGGGACAGATGGGAGAAATGCTAATCCAAGTTGAAGGAGTCTCTACCATTTAAGTGTACATACATATACACAATATAGGATATATAAGGAGGGGCTCTAGGCTGCACATCCTAACTTTAATATATAGTGAGGTGCTACTGTGCTTGAGACTTACATTGTCACACACAAAAAAAAGAAGAAAAGTGCATATGCACACACTGTAATAAATTCTGTAATTCAAGTCAGACTGAGGTACTTCTGGCCAAAAATATGGGTCTGCCCACGTCAAAGTGACCTCGTTAGGCAGGTCCCTAACATTCCTATGGTACAAGTCCAAACACGGGACCCCCCAGGTCAGCACAACCAAACCACTCCAAGGCATCACACTAGTGAGAGATAGCAATTCAAGTGTTAAGGAGTGTTAGATATTAAAGAAGCTGCAGCTATGTGTGAGTATTATATGGGTGAGAGGTGGTAATAAGGGTGTTAAGTGTTGCATTGTGTGCAACAATGTAAGTCTCAAGCATGGTAGCATCTCGCTACTGTATATATTTAAGATAGGGTGTGCATTTGAGGGCCCCTCCCTATATATCACATTACTGCATACAACTCAACCATTGCTTTCTTGAAACCCCCCTCCCTCCCCCCCTTTTCCCTGCAAATATTGTATGGGTGTAGGGGGTGTGACTGTTACAGGCTGTTACGCTGGTGTCTCTATGGTTTTTCTGTGGGCTGGGCCATATAAATATAAGTGTTAATGGACCTTATTATGGAGACCATTTAGCAGAAAATTGTCAGAAACTATTCTTTTTCTGAGAAATTTGTTTAAATTTAGCATACCCCAGATGTATGAGGTTATATCTGCTACTGAAGTGTATGGGAATTGTGATATTGCCAAATTCGTCAGGCGTAGCGCTACAAAGCTTGCCTCCCAATAGTCAACGCAATCTTTAGACGGCGTTAGCCTTTATAACCTATAGACTATAACTGATTTTTTTTTTTTTCCAGAGCGTGTTCCTTAGGGTTTGGTAACGGGTTTGTGTCCGTCTACTTTTTGACACATTTCTGCGATATGCGGCAGTAAATTATTATTAGGGCTTAAATGTGAGTATACATAAATATGCCCCTAAGTACTTTGTTACGATTTTAACTCTGAAAATAATGATCCTTGTACATGAATATAATTATTTACGTAGGCTTGTGCGCATAGGAAGGTATAAAAAGATGTATCTTGTTTATTGCAAATCATCAAAGGGGGTGAATCTTTTGGCATTTTAAAATATTAAAATTGTTTATTACTGGCTTTTTCAAAGACTATAAATAACTGTTTATCCCTAATATTATTTCATTTACTATGTATTCCTGTTTTATTGTTATAGTCTCTTGATGTTTCTTCAAAGACAGCACAACTCAGCAGTGAAGTACTGTTTATTTTCACATTAAACCCCCCACAAGAATGTGTAATATTTTATATAATAACCATTAATTATGTTGTTGTGCTTGCTTCCTTTATAACCTGCAAAGCCTGTGGAAATGTGTAACTGCATGATACATCTCACCAAAAGGTTCTGCTGATAAATAAGTAAATACCCCAGCAAACAAGGTGCTGGTTTGGGAGTCCTTAAGCAATTGTATTCTGTACCTGCAGTCAGTATGCACAGATCATTAGCAAAGTATGAAATGCCTAGTTTTCTGACTGTACTGTAGATGGTAGTCTTCCCCTACACTCTGCAAATAATACTGAAATCTTCAGCTTACAGCAATCCATCACAGTACAACTACTCCAAAAAAAATGGTATCGTTCTTAAATGCTCTCAAATGTCCAGTAGCAAAAATAAATGAAGGGTATAGTGCATTAAGGGATTCCAGTAGAGTCTCAGAGGGTAGTGGAAACTGCTTGAAGCTGGACTCTCGGGATACCTCTTGCTTTTGCTGCCTTTAGCAATAGCTTCCTAACTAATCAGTCTCTGGGCTTACATCACTGCTTCAAGTCTGTTCTTTCTCTGTTTAGTGACTGAAAACAGGACACAGCCAATTACTCTCCACTGAGTTAACCCAGTTTCTGTTTAGCCACCTAACAGCAGTTGTCGTAAAATCACAGTATTAAAAACTTGCTGTGTAGAGAAATCTGAAATAGGAAATGTCATTGTTTTGGCTCCAAATGAAAAAGAAAGCTTAAGTGTTTGTATCTAATCAAAGATTAGATCATGCATCTCCGAGGAGAGAAATGCTCAGCTTACAGATCAATAGATATTTTACTTCTGCTGTCATTGCTTAATTCTAGCAGGGGAATGTGTACATATACAAACTAAACTCGTGGCATTTGCTACGCAAGATATACAACATTAATTACCTAACACTGTCTGGGTCGATCATGTACTCTACATTCATCTGGCATGTCTGGAAAATAGGCTGTCGTTGGTTTCTCTTGTTCTAAAGGTACAGAATGCTGTTTAGTCAGTTATGTTGCGGCTTCCAATATACAGTATACTACATGTATATATCTCTGTACGGGTTGGTGGTAATGGCTGATCGTCATAATATCGACAAGCACAAGTGGGACTATGGTGCCAAACCTGACATGACGAAAATCTAGTACTGTGAAGTTTACTTTAAACATGATGGCAAAGCATCATGTTTAAAGTGCTAAAGCCAAGATTATCACAATGCTTTACATTAGAGCGTTGTCTGCTAACTATATCTCGAAGAGACGTGCACATACTCTTCTCTCTCTCTCTGTCCTATTAGCCGCGATGATCTCGTGGGTGCGAGTCATCGCGGCAATGGGCGCACTTTACGCCAGCCCGGATTCGCTTAAACTTGCTCGCAGCCCCATAGGACTCCAAACAAAAGTCAGCGGTTTTCGGGCTCGGAGCAGGCAGCGAAGGGTATGAAGTGTCGGTCCGTTGCTGGCATTTTAACGCCGTTGCAGTGGCAACTCGCACCTTTCACCGGACATAGGATTGACCCCTTAGTGTAACAGCCCCAAACACATTTGTAACCAAAACTTTTATTGTGAGCAATTCTCCAGCGTTTTTCTGGCTTTTTTGCTTGTTATCCATTTAACATATAACTCTCTGCTTCTAGTTATTCATTAATAGGTGTAATTTATAGTCCATTTTGTTTTCAAGAGACTAATCATGCATTAATATTTCCTCTTCAAATCAAATGTTAGCAGGGATAAATAAGGTTTTATTTGCAGCTATTTTATTATAAATCTATTAATGTAGTTTTTAAAGTTGGAGCCATACTGTATGTATGTTTGTGTGTGTTTACACACCTGTCAGCCATAACATTAAGACCTCCTGCTTAATATTGTGTAGGCCCCCCTCGTACAACCAAACAGCTCTGCCCCTTCGAGGTATGAACTCCACAAGCCCTCTGAAGATGTCCTGTCGTATGTGCCACCAAGATGTTTTAAGTCCTGTAACGTTTTGCGGTAGAGCCCCCATGGCTCAGACTTGTTTTTCCAGCACATCCCGCAGATGCTCAATGATATTTAGATCTGGGTAATTTGCAGGCCAAGTCGACACCTTCAACGCATTGGGGCATATCCACGTAGCCACGGACTGATTGTCAGTGCTGCCTGATTCAATTAGCTGCGGGAACTCCACACGCTAAGCCCCAGAGGCAGGATTTTTCCTCACAGCCTCAGGAGCTTCGTATACAGATTCTGACTCAGTCGCACACATTACATTAGTCTGTACAACATTTACTTGCGTTGTGAAAATCTGTGTAGACAGATTTAATGTGAGAACCCTATATTAAGGTTATCTTATGACTTGATTATGGACTGAAAAAATATTTGTATATGTATAATATTTAAAACTGCAAAGCTACACACTTATTGCTAGGAGATGTAGTCAGGATTCTGTACCCAACTCATTTCTAGAACTGCTTGTATTTAACCACTGCCTGGTGTGGTCGCATCCGATGCGCCCATGCCAATCTGGGCATTCACTGACCAGATTGAATTTGATGCTATCATGTTAGAAACGCCCACTGGCAACTGCTGGAAGATGATTTTCGGGCAACAGCCGAATTCATCGTACAATGCCTGTCCCTCAGCAACCTCCCGTCTACAGTAAGGCAATCGTAACATGATAGCTTATCCAGAGCAAGGGCTCAGGACTGCTGCGGGTTCTCCGTCTCTCTCTCTCCCCCGACAACACTGTGAGCAATGATCCCTATAGAATCGCCCAGCAACCTGAGCTCCCTACAGCTGCGCCTCCCCTACGTCTCTCACGTTCTCCCAGGCAGCAGGTATGGGTGATTATCAGGAATGCCCAACCATGCTGCTGGCTAAACAGTTCTGCGAGCAACTAGACTAAGAGGACGTTTTAGTATTATAGTTTTATGACTTCGTTGTGTTAAATATATATTTAAATCATTTGTTAATAATTTTTTTTTTTAATTTTAAGGACATTTTTGCAAAATTGCTCAATATAAGCAAATTTTGCTCACATTCGTTTGTAAACAGCCACATTTTATACCCCTTGAATAATTCCATGTACCTTGAATTAATAATGTATTTTATATACAATTTAATGAACACAAAATCATGTCTTTTTAAGAATATGTACAAATATTCTATAAAAGCTTTATCTGCTAAAAATATTTATCATGCACTTAGGTATCTGTGTGAAGTTTTGTACTGTTGCATAAGCATTTTAAATGATACCCTACTTTTCATAACGTTTCATACAGATTTGTCCACATACATCTATCCTCAAATTGTTGCATATAGCCCTGTTTATTGCGCCATAGACTTTGCACCTAAACAATAATCCTGAACACCTAGTCCACTAAAAGCAAACTACTACAGCCGTAACTAGGGCTCTGAGTGTCCTATGCCAGCCCGTGATGTCATGACATTGCGCATAAGGGGGTGGGACCGCCAGCACCTTGAAGACGCTCTGGGCAGCTGTAATTGTGGCAAGGTGCTTGCCTGTAGCGTCCAATGGACACTACAGGCAACACTGCTGCAGCAATGCTGGCTGCCATTCCAGGCACTCTGCTACCAGAAGCAGGAGCCATGGGGTGGCGATGGTGCCACCCACAGAACCCTGCGCTCTGTCTGGGCGCAACAGCTGCCCACCCATAGTTATGGCCCTGCTACCACTGTTATCCTGGTGTCATTGCTGGTGGTGAAGCTGCTCCTGCAGCAGGATTTGTCCATCAGAACAGCCGTGCACAAGCCTGGAGCCGGCAGTGTAGATCACAGACTGAAAGTATAGAAAGTGCTGCTTGTAGTGTGTATATGGAGCAAATATCAGCGGCCGGAATGTCCGTGTATGTACTCTGATCCGACAGCTGAAGTAACTGGTGCTGGTAACACCTGGGTCGGGAATCATCAGAAATTGTGGAGCGAATGTGTTGTCAAACTGCCATGTGATAGGTTTAAATCCCTGGTATGACAGTATTTTGAAATGTGTGTGACTGAAGGTCCTCGGGGAAGTGGCCAGATGGCGGGGGAGTCGGCCAGGGAGGAGATAGGGGCAGACAGGAGATGCCGCTGATAAAAGAAAAAAGCTACAAGTGAGAATGATTATAAACAGAAAATTGACAGGCCTGTACAGTGCCCCCCCCCCCCCCTGCCCTGCGGTGCCCCGTGCCGTGGCACATGTTGCACCACCCTAGTTACGGCCCTGCTAACTACGATGCAAAATGTAAGAAAAAGTACACAATCTAGGGTGAGTGACCTGCGCCGTGCATCGTTATGCTTTATCTGCAAGTTTATACTAATATAGTATTAATACTAAGGACCTGACTACAAGATTTACGTTAATGCAATCGCAACTGCGATCTCTTACGGATCACATTTGCTAAACTATGCGAAAGCCTTCAAAAGCTTAGCTGAGCATAGGGATGACCACTGGTACCTTCTCATATCTGTCTGACCACTTACAACAGCATAACTGTCAGGAACATCGATGCAGATCCGGCAGCCACACAACATTTACTATACATCATCACAAAATACTATCCCTCTGGCCTCTCAACTTTGGCAACCACTTCACACTCATCTACAAAACGTCTCCAGTACCACTAGCAATGTTTAATCCCCTACCATGTCTGATCAGACTCTGTCACAACCTTCAAATCTTTAAAAGCGCTTTAAAACATCTCTTTATTCTTACCCTACTCCCACATATAATAACCACACTAATGCAGCTTCACAACTGCCTTAGATCTATTCTGAGCTGCGCTCAGATCTCATGTACAGTATCTGCTGTGCACTCTTCCAATCTCTCTAATAACGAGGACCTACCCTTTGCTTTCTGCATTTGTTTTGTGTATGTGTTTATGTCCTTATTTTGTGTAGGTCCCGTGTTTCCCACTTTCAAACTAGAAAATGACCAAGACATTTGAGCAGCCCATGTCACATACATGTGCTTTCCAAATTAAATCTCAAAACAAAAGGTTTCATGTACTAGCAGTGAGTTTAGCTGTAACACAGGGCTGGCATGTAGTGCAGTGGTGAAATTATGTGCTGTGCTTTGAGTAAATTGATTAAATATTAAGGGTGGTTAGGGTGACACAGGATATATTTTATTTGGATATATTAATGTGATGGAACACCATCACCTTACACATTTAAAATAACAATAAGAATGATTAAATAAAAATGATCACTATACTTGAGAAAAAAACTAAAACCATGAAGTGCCCCTTATATGCCTTTAGGACCCTCCATATGTCCCTTATATGCCATCAGACTTTGTGTGCATCTGCGGGTGTATGTGCATGCGCAACGCTACGTTACAGGCAGACACGTAGCATTTCGCATGCAGATATGAAGTAGTTTTATTGTACTATGAAGTAGTTGTATTATTATTTACTACTTCATCCAAACACCGTATTACCACCAAGCCCTTGAACAATTGAAACTTTTTTCTTGAGGCTGCTGTCTGTGGTTTGCACCTTGGGCAGATATCCACCCCTGTGCTGGGCTCCTTCTCTACAAGCCACTGCTTAGTATGGTGCCATTGTCCAGCTAATAAGCCTTGCTGGAAAGTGACTTCCTTCACTGCGATCTTGGCCATAACTAACACACCTCAATATGCTCTAAGCCTGAGGAGGAAGTTCATGTGGTGCTAACTGCACTGCGTTCTCCAAACTTCCAGGGAATAAATAAACATGAGACATGAAATGTATGCTCAGCTTTCTGGCATCAGGCGGTTTGTGTGGTACTTCCTGGCATTATGCAGTAGTTCACTTCTGGACTATAAAATGCAATGTATGTGCTCCAATATATATATTTAGATCATACTATCAAGTTAAAGCAGACACAAGGCCATTGATTAATGAGATGATGGGTTGGTTTCTGTGCAACTTTTGTGGACTATATGGATTGGTAGGAAAAACCATAGACGAGGTTTATAAGTGCAGACTAGCATAGTTTGTAGAACAGTGAAGCCGTTAGAGTATTTTAAGCTAATTGAGCAGCACAAGGCATCCGATTCACAGTGTACATATGGCAATATTTGTGTAATGGCTTAATGATGTTTTAGGGTAATGAAGAGCCAAAAGTGACACTTCCCAAGTTTCCTTTGTAGCAAACATTGGGGGAGGCTGGCTATACTTGGGGCTTGCAGGAGAATATATACTTTCTCCAGCTTGCCCACTTTCGCATTCAAATCCTTTTATATTCTTTTTAGTTTGCTTCCAACGGCTTCTAGTTGTGTTTACCATTCTAAACTTTGGTTTTATATATTTTTTTCCACTTCTGTAATACATTTTCCTTTAGTTATAGCCTGACATTTTGTGAAGTTTCAAAGCACTCAACATTTGTAATCAAAGGACTGGACTCTTCAAATGCACATAACATTTATAGCCTTCACTGCGTGCACACGCCATGAAGGAAAGGCTCTGTTCTGCATGGTAAACCAACAGCTTAGTTTAGCTTCGCAAAATGTCCCTATACAATTTAACTGTATAATATATTTTATTAAGATAATGCATCAAAATAGCTCATCAGTAATTGGAGAACATCTCTACAGTTGTTGCTTTTTAAATGCAGAATCACACAAATCTATAAATCTTTTCCAGAGGACTTGTATTTACACAACATACCCAACAATCCTATGGCGTGAAAGCTGCCAATCACGAGTTTGCAATTATCACATGAAATAGCACAAACAACTCCTGCTGCACCATAACAGGCTAATAGAGCTGCTTCATATAATTTGACTTCTAACATTTGCAAAGGAAATCATTTTCTAAATTGTTATGCTACATTTAAATAAAGAATATGTAATGTGTGGTATAATGAAATTACATTTACCTTATCTTGCAGTGCCATGCAGACAGTTCACCTGTATGAGGTACAACAGGCTTTGTATTCCCTCATAGAGTTATCGGTTATGGGTCTGCAGGTTTTTATTTTTTCTACCATCCCCTGTTCTCACTACAAAATAACACTTATACCACCTGCAAAGGAATTAACATTGTTGGAAAAAAAACCAGCATATGGCAGTTTGGCTAAAACCCAGTTATTTATTGCTTGGTGTAATATGGTTCAATATGTTTTTGTTATTATTAAGGCTTATTCTTGGACATATACAAATGCATAACAAATGTAAAAAAGCTTTGGTTTCCCCAATGAAAATAGAAAAATATATACATTTAAGACCAATGAATGAGGTATTAGCTTGCGTGCCAGCTGTTTCATACAAACTCTTACAATGCAGTTCACTAGTCTGTCTTAGCCTCGTGTCGTCTGGACAGCTTAGGTTGCCATAGAAACTAAATTCTGTTTCAAGGAGCAGGGCGAATGCTAATTGTAGCCATTTGTTGTTCCTTCTGTCATTGCTGTACCTAACAGTGTTGTAAAAAAGCCAGAGTTTATGGGCAAACAGTACAGAATACCCCCCAAATACATTGCTGCTAAGGGCAAGTGGTTGCTGCACTGTTACGACACAAAAAAAGGAAAACATTTAAAAAGAGCAACTGGCAGTGCCACTAGATAGGCACAAACACAGCGTGATTTATCTCTGACAACTGTTGATCAGTGACTTGGGGAAGCCGTTAGCTGTGTAAAATCTGTTGAAAGAGGACTGTTGATATGGATATTAATCTGACATAATTTCCCCTGAGACTCATCCAGTGTAAATTTTAACAACTGTTTATCTTAGTTTAAATACAGCATTGATGTGCCAGGGGTATAAGTGCAGTCCTCATGAGCTTTGTCTTCACTTTAATTTGGCACTGCAGTTACATAGCCCAGGGCACTATAACTTATTAGGTTAGCACCGACTGTTTTCTTATTGACAGTGGTATTTAAATAACTGTCAACTCTATACATTGCTGTAATAAGTAAGGCAGATTTTGAGCAAAGCATTAGTCAGCTTGTGTACAGTACTGGTGTGTGTACGATAGATAGATAGATAGATAGATAGATAGATAGATAGATAGATAGATAGATAGATAATGAGTACGAGCAGACTAGATTTGGAGCATATACCATATTGGTATGGGGTATGAACAGCCATCTCTTGTAGGCACGCATTACCAGAATAAATATATGCATCACAAGTTCTTAAAGATTTATATCATGAAAATGTTTTTTAAAGCCTACTAGACAGAATAGGAAATGAGTACAGCTTTATTTGCTTTAGCTTTTTTTATGTAATGGAATGTGTTTCATACTCCACTTTACATGTTATTGGGCCTCGAGAATGAGAACACTCATTGTAAAGTTTAGAAATCAATTTTTTCTATATCGGCAGTATTTTGCCACTGCTTCCTATTTGTGCATTACTGAAGTGTTAACAACCCCTGGGTGTTAAAAAATGGAATGGTATTGAAATTCCGGTGGCTGCCCGACAGGATGAAGATCCCGACAGAGGCAGATAAGTAGCCTAACCTCTCCTGCCCCCCCAACCCTCCCTTAGTGGTGCCTAACCCTAACCATCCCCCCCTCTAGTGCCTAACCCGAACTTTCCCCCAGGGGTGCCTAACCCCCCCTTACCGCTCCCTAAACCTAACCCACCCCCTAGGGGTGCCTAATACTAACCTCCCCTCCCCCCAAAACCTAACACAAACCCCGCTAACTACCCTAAACCTAACCCTCCCCCCTGCAGCTAACAGGATGCGTGGCCCGTACTTACCTCGTTCTGGCACGCATCCTCCTGGATTCCGGCGTCGGGATTATGATAGGCGTCGGTATTTCGACGCCTATCATGGATCCTTTGCCGGCATTCAGCAGTCGGGATTGTGACCGGCGACCCGTGACATTCCGTTAAAAATTATTTATCTTTCATCCACTAGGGGCCACTGGAGGTGCTTATGCTGGGGTATAGAGGCATGGATAGCTGGAGCTGGCACTTTAAAATTTAGAAGTGTGAAGCTCCTCCCCCTCTATGCCCCACCAGCCCTCAGTTTAGAAAATGTGCCTCATGGAGCTGGTCACAATCTGCTGTGATCCAGCAGCACATCTAATTTATTTATTTTATTTAACATTATTTATTTTTTGTTTTATTATTTAAAACATCTTTTACATTATTTTTCAAGTACCCTTCGCCACCTCTCTAAAGGTGGGGTCCAGGTTACTGGCACCCTGTTAACCTCCTGGGTTACAGGAAGGAGTGTGCAGTGCTTCACCAAAAGCATCTGACAGCTCCTTAATGCCGCACACACTTCTCCCCGCTGATGAGCGCGACTAGCGGCTCCTTCTCAGCGGGGCTAGTGCAGTGGGGAGGTGATGACTGCAGCGTGGTGGCCATTTTACAGTCCCTCAGACTTGAGGAGAAAGGGGGCGGAGCCTAATAGAGCGGGCTCCCTATCTAATTAACACGACGGCGGCTGTTAGAGCAGCGTGGAGCCGCGTTTTAACCTGTTGTTTGCCTGCATCTCTCCACTACAGGTAGTTTGCAGGCACATGCAGAAGGCTGATTCTCCTGTCTACATCCCTGGCAAGAGGCTGTGAGTAACACTGGGGTGTCAGTGCAGGGAATCTAATCTGTGGGAGGGGGTACCTCTTCCTCTGTGTCCCAACCAGCCTTCTGTTTTATTTCAAATCACTGCTGTGTCTATTGTGTCTGGGTGACTGTTGTTTATCCATGTCGAACAAAACAAAAGCGGCTCAAAAGATGTTTGTCTGTTCTAAATGTAACCACAAACTATCTAAGCTGCATGCCACTGGGTCCACGTTATGTGATGCTTGTATAACAATTGATCCACCGATGGCTATTCCTGACTCAGTTGCTCCGCCGTGGGCCGCTGACATTGTAGGAGTTATGTCAGACTTAAAGTCAGAGTTAGCTGAGGCAGGTAAGTCTCAACCTCCCTGGGTGGCGGGGCTAACTAAGTCTCTAGACACCTTGGTACAGGTTATGGGCACAGCGGCATCCGCACCCTCCACTTCCTACCAGAGACCGAAGTGTACTCTGACGACTGTTCTCCAGTCAGAGGAGTCGGAGGAAGAATTCCTTACTATGGAGGATACCGAAGAAGGGGAATTGGAGGTTGCATTACAGGACGATCCTCAGGAGTTAGAGTCCACCTCTCCCGGGGTGGAATCTTTAATTTTGGCGGTCAGAAAGACTCTCAATTTACCTGAGAATATAATTCCTGCACCACAGGAGTTTGAATTATTTAACGAACAACCGAAGAGCTCTGCAGTTTTTCCGTTCTCGCAGCAACTTCAGCAACAGCTCTCGGTAGCTTGGAAACAGCCGGATAAGAGGTTCCAGATTCCACGCCGGTTTTCATCTAGTTACCCTTTTCCTTCATCCATGATGGAGAAGTGGGAAAACCCTCTTCCAGTAGATGCGTCTGTCTCCCGTCTCTCAAAGAAAACAGCACTCCCAGTACCGGGAGCTACAGTTCTAAAAGATCCGTCGGATCGTAAGTTGGAGACAACGCTAAGATCTATTTATACAGCAGCAGGTGCTCAACTCACGCCCACACTTGTTACCGCTTGAGTTAACAAGGCGGTGGTTTCCTGGGCTGATCAATTAATTACAGGATTGGACTCAGGTAATTCCAGAGCAGAGTTACGTCTACTAGCAGACCACATCCGTGAATCTGCAGTTTACATGGGAGAAGCTTCAAAGGATATCAGTCAGATTAGTGCTCGCATATCTGCTTAGGCGATTTCAGCCCGCAGAGCCCTCTGGCTACGCGCTTGGCAAGCTGATGCAGAATTCAAGCGTGCGGTGGAAAGTCTACCATTCACTGGCGACATGCTGTTCGGACTGGAATTAGACAAATGGATATCCCAAGCCACAGGGGGTAAATCTTCTTTCCTCCCGTCAGCTGCATCGGCTCCCAGAAGAATTTACACTGGACCTTCGTTTAATTCCTTTCGGGCAACACATTCCTTTCTTGGTAGGACCAGAGGTGCGCCCACGCAACCAAGAGGTGGCAGAGGTAGAGGTCGTCCACACACGGTTGCTCGTAGACCAGAACCTAAACCAGCTGAGAAACAAGTGGGACCACCTGGGACCATCTGCAGTGGGAGGTCGCCTGCAAAGATTTCAACAAGTTTGGAACCAGACTTCCACAGAACCATGGATCCGATGACTAATTACCCTGGGGTACCGAATAGATTTCGAGACCTCCCCTCCACCTCGGTTCTTCACTACAAGTCTGCCAATAGAGGCAGAAAGAGCCAAGGTTCTACAGGAGGCTATCCAGTCTCTAGTAGTATCTTCTGTGATAGTTCCAGTTCCGGAACTTCAACGAGGTATGGGGGTTTTACTCAAACCTGTTTGTAGTACCCAAGCCGGATGGCTCGGTCAGGCCCATCTTAAACCTAAAGTCCTTGAACCGGTAACTGAAGATGTATCGTTTCAAGATGGAGTCTCTAAAGCCAGTAATAGCAAGCTTGGAACCAGGGGAGTTCCTATTATCCCTGGATATCAAGGATGCATATCTCCATGTTCCCATTTGGGAACCACACCAGGCTTTTCTGCGTTTCGCCATTTTGAAGGATCATTATCAATTTCGGGCATTGCCGTTCGGGTTATCCTCGGCTCCCCGTATCTTCACCAAACTCATGTCAGTCATGATCGCTCTCCTTCGGTCATCAGGAGTGAACATAATACCTTATTTGGACGATCTGTTACTCAAGACTCCATCGGTGCCTCTTCTATCGGATCATGCCTTACTGACATATCACATTCTTATCCAACATGGTTGGATAATCAACTTCAAGAAGTCGAATCTCAGTCCGTCCCAGAAACTTTTATTTCTGGGCATGATGTTGTGTGTTAAACAACACAGCCCGGGAAGACTCCAGCAAGACGGCAACAGCACAGAGCTTATAGCCGACACTACCCATTCCCACAAGTCGTCAGCGGACTCCAGTCTGCGCCGTCAATAGGGTAAGATAGGGTAAGCTTTCAAACGCTGCTCCTCTCTCAGCGTGCAAGACACGGGACTGCCACAACAGATTCACTTTCTTCCAGCACACACACATTTTTTCCATGAAAGAGCTACAAACATCCTTTTGTCTTTATGTGTCTATTTTCAGTCCTCTGTTTACTTAGCAATTGCCGGTCTCATTAACTATTGATCATTGTAACATCTGCACATATCTGTTTTGTTCATTACAATACCCTTTTTTCCACCCCACCTGTAATCACTAGTGCGTCCAAACCCCATTTGTATTTCCAGTTATAGAGTGTCAATCAGGTGTCTGATTACACTCAATAGGACAGCTGCTAATTCTCTGATTAAGCGCGCAGGATCCTTTTTGTACAAATCTCATCTGTTCCTACATCGACAGATCTGTCTGAGCCCGGTTACCAGAGTAGCCCTTCTCTGGTGGACACAATCCAGCAATCTGTTAGCGGGAAAACTGTTCGGAATGTGGGACTGGATCATCATAACCATGGATGCCAGCCTTCGAGGATGGGGCGCAGTAGTCCTCGATTATCACTTTCAGGGTCGATGGTCCCCTCTAGAACAGAAGTGGCCCATAAATGTGTTTTACAACTCAGAGCGATTTACAATGCTCTGTTAGAGGCAACAGAGTTGCTAAAGGCTCATCCGGTAAGAGTTCAGTCCGACAACACGCCAAGGAGGGACTCGGAGTCGCATGGCTATGCGAGAGGTAACTCGGATCCTCCAGTGGGCCGAGAATCAGTCAATAATCCTGTCACCGGTATTCATTCCGGGTGTGGACAACTGGGAAGCAGATTACCTAAATCCACAGGATGTCCATCCCGGGGAATGGAAGCTTCGTCCAGACGTGTTCAACGCGCTGATAAGTTGATGGGGATGTCCTCAGGTAGATCCCATGGCGTCACGATTGAATCGTAAGCTTCCAGTATACTTGGCAAGAACTCGAGATCCGCAGGCGGAAGCAGTAGACGCTCTGACAAGTCCGTGGACCTACGACTTCGTTTACCTTTTCCCTCCCATTCCACTTCTTCCTCGTCTTCTAAAAAGAATAAAACAGGAGTCAGCCTCAGTAATTCTCGTGGCCCCGAACTGGCCTCGGAGAAGTTGGTTCTCGGACCTTCGGTCCTATTATCAGACGATCCGTGGCCCCTTCCTCTGTGCCCGGATCTTCTACTGCAGGGCCCTTTCATACACCCCAACTCTACGTTTAACGTGGTGGCTCTTGAAACCGATATCCTAAGACGTAGGGGTATCCCAGACGCGGTTATTCCCACCATGCTACGCGCCAGGAAGCCAGTTTCGGCTGCGCATTATCATCGCATCTGGTGCGCTTATATCTCATGGTGTTCCAGTCGGGATCTTCCGTCTAGCACCTTTCGCTTATCCCAGTTTCTGCTTTTCCTTCAGACGGGTCTGGATTCTGGCCTTCGTCTGGGAACCTTAAAGGTGCAGGTTTCTGCCCTTTCCATTTTCTTTCAAAAGAAATTGGCCCTCGTTTCTGAGGTGCAGACGTTTCTTCAAGGGGTCTTGCGCGTGCAACCTCCTTTTGTACATCCAAATGATCCTTGGGATCTTAATCTAGTTCTTCTGTTCCTTCAGTCGGCCATGTTTGAACCTTTGGAGGAGGTTGATCTTAAGTACCTATCTTGGAAGACGGTCATCCTCCTGGCTCTCGCTTCGGTTCGTAGGGTTTCGGAATTGGGGGCTCTTTCCTATAAACCTCCATACCTAGTGTTTCATGCGGATAGAGTGGAACTCCGGACGATAGCCGCTTTCCTTCCTAAGGTCGTGTCGGCTTTCCATATCAATCAGCCTATTGTGGTACCATCGTTGGTGGAGGACTCTGGTTCTTCTACTTTTGGATGTAGTTAGGGCTCTCCACATCTATGTTGACAGGACTGCTTCCCTTCGTAAGTCTGAGTCGCTTTTTGTCCTGTATGATGCGGTTCGGAGGGGTTGGCCAGCGTCTAAGCAGACTTTAGCACTTTGGACCCGGCTGACTATTCATCAAGCTTATGTTAGTGCTAGCCGTCTGCCTCCTTCGTCAATTTCGGCTCATTCCACACGTTCTGTGGGTGCGTCATGGGCGGCCGGTAGAGGAGCATCTATGTCACAATTGTGCCGGGCGGCCACTTGGTCTTCAGTTCACATGTTTGTCAAGTTTTACAAATTTGATACGTTTGCCTCTTCGGCGTCCCGTTTTGGCCGCCTTGTTCTACAGGCGCCACAGAGCACTCCCGCCCGTGAGGATAACTTTGGGACGTCCCCAGCATAAGCACCTCCAGTGTCCCCTAGTGGATGAAAGAGAAAATGGGATTTTGGTACCTACCGGTAAATCCTTTTCTCTGATTCCACAGGGGACACTGGACGCCCACCTCTGCGCTCTATGCCTGCCTGTTCGGTTTTGTTCTGTATGTTGTATGATTCAGTTATTCTGTGTTCTTCTCTCCTTTCACTCCGCTTGTTCTCCACCTCCTCTCGGTCTTCATTTTCTAAACTGAGGGCTGGTGGGGCATAGAGGGGGAGGAGCTTCACACTTCTAAATTTTAAAGTGCCAGCTCCAGCTATCCACGCCTCTATACCCCAGCATAAGCACCTCCAGTGTCCCCTGTGGAATCAGAGAAAAGGATTTACCGGTAGGTACCAAAATCCCATTTTCACAGCTGATTGTATCAACAAGGAATGCAGATATAAATGGTATTCAATATTTTAATATCTATATAAATACAAACACACTCAATTTGATACTATAAAAGTGCACTTTGTAATACTAAAATACATTGAATAAAAAAGTCATATAAAGTCAGTGGAGTGACGGCACTGTGTGCTATCGGTGCCTGAGCACCGGGAGTGGTAAGAGCATATTATAAGAGACATTGCTCTTGGACTGCTATTACCTATACCGCACAAACCGGGTGAGCAGACAACTGGGATTGTGGGCTATACATATAAACGTGAAACTGGACGCAAAGGAATAAACCTGGCAATTAATATTGTGGAGACAAAAGGCTTAAGTGATGGAGATGTTGCAATGATTATATCAGCTACACCATAATTTATCTGAAAAAGGTGGATTTTTTTCACATGACTTTTGTTGGTTTTTTCATTGTTTTTTTTATTCACTATATTGTACTATTACAAAGTGCACTTTTATAGTATCAAATTGAGTGTGTTTGTATTTATATAGATATTAAAATATTGAATACCATTTATATCTGCGCTCCTTGATGATAGCTGTGGAATTGTTAATAGAGTAAATCAGGATTACTCAGTAGGAGCTGTAGTTACTCATTGTATTTTTATAAAGAGAAACATTCTTAGAAATAATTTTTAAATTTGTTTAAGCGCCTGAATATTGATAATTGAATAGTTAACAGTAATGATGTAAAGTAGCACAGATGTGCTACTTCACACCTGAAGAAGAATTTGTTTCATAAACCTAGATTTAATTGTCAGTTGATATAACTACCGGGGGTTATCAGTAAGAAGGAACCATTTCTAAAGTTTGTTCTTGGGTACATAATAATTCCATTTCCAAGGTAACCTTTTCCCTGTATTAAGCTCCACACTGCAATCTCTCCAAAATAGATAGTAATCCTTAACCTCTAGAGGCACTGGTGATAAACTGACCTATTACTACAGTGCTAGTGTTATGAAGGTGTAGCTTTATGAAAGATGGTGCTCTGCTTTGTTTAAGCCCCAGTGTGGAAATGTTCCTGTCTCTTGTCAAGTTTTTCTACCAATGTGAAAGATGGCAATATGGTTAATAAAGGAGTTACTTTCAAATTTTCATTGAAAATAAACCTTGCCCCTTTTATTTGAGCAGTACAGGATACACATAAAATTGTCCCATTCAAAAATCTGCATTGTGCCTAAATTGTGCAGACTTGTATTCTGTAGAAATTACTTGCTGCGCTCCAATCTTTATAACACTCCCTCGGTTGTCTTAAGCCGCGGTATCCACTAGCGGATGAGCGATTGATAACGACATCGTTATCGTTCAATCGCTCATTAATCGTGCAGCAATTGTGCAGAAAAATGTCGGCAACGACCAGCGATGGACGTTCCTTCTGGTAGTTCTCGGCATCGCTCATCGCCCGAACATGACAGTCACCCTGACGATATCATTTTGAGCATGTTTGGGGATGAGGAAGGGTGCCTGCACTAAACGACACATTGTTCAGTGTTGGCACTGCACAGTATAATGAACGACTGAACGATAACCATATCGTTCTCGTTAAATCCTTCATTTTCGGCTAGTGGATATGAACCATAAGTCTTGGATCGGGTTGTTGCTCTTTGAGAGCCTGTTTAGTACCTTCTATTCTACCTTTATTGCGATCATGTGACATTTAACAAGAAAAACATTACCACAGTGTGCAAAAATTGGCCTCGTCCACTGTTCCTGCCACTGAGGAAAGAATGTAGCATAATCATTGACAAAGTTTCTGCACATAGCATGCAATAGTTTTTCCCTATTGTAATGATGTTTTAGTCGTGAGCTGTTTTTGTTTTGTCTTGTTAAATAGATATACCCTCATATATTTGCGTAAAGTATGACTTTCCAATATCTTGAAGGCGATTCTGTCAATTTCTATTTAGATATTATGTAGTCCTTACAGTCTACCTGTTTTGGTAACTGCCCTTTAATGCTACAGAGGGACAGAAGATGACTAAGGGCCTGATTCGGAGCCCAACGCTCTGACCAGAGCGCTCGCTCTGAATCAGTGCCCTCCTCCATGAAAATGGAGCGGCCTCCACCCACAGCATATGCGAGCGTCCATGGTGATGGTCGCGATGGTCTTGACCATCGCGACCATCGGGCTTGCGACGGAAACCCTGCAGCCAAAATCACTCCCACTGACATCACTAGTGATGTCACTAGACATCACTAGTGATGTCAGTGGGGCCGGCTTCAGACGGTAGGCGTTCCCATGGGAACGCCTCCGTCTGGCCGCCACGCCCCCGGCACGCCCACCAAAGGGGGCGTGCTGTCAATCAACATTGACAGCACGCCCCCTTTGGTGCGAGACCCGGAGCGATGGAGAGCCCGTCGCTCGCCGGGTCTCACGCATGCGCACGACGGAGCTCCCTCCGTCATGCGCATGTGCAGTGGGGGAACATCGACCCACTTGCGAGCGTCCTGCGCTCGCGAGTGGGTCTAAATGACCCCCTAAGTACCTTGTATAACAGGTATCCTTGCAATAACCTCTCATTACTTGTAAGTTAACAATGAACAGAATCAGTAAGCAATGGGGGCATACACAGTAATTGTACCTTTAGGATAAAGTGGTCACAGTACTGTCAGCATTTTAAACCCAGTGACTTATTTGTGGATCCCTCACGTTCGGTGGTGCCTCGCAACTACACTAGCACACTCAGAACTACCACCGAGAACATGAACAATTGAAAACATGTGATGAGTCTTAATAATGAAAGACTTCTGAGACACTACAGTATAGCTTGCTTGCTTTAAACCAAGGCCACATTTTTTTTAGGAGGTCCTAGACACGGTTTATCACAGCATGTGCGTGCGGCTTGGCGATGGTTGCGATTATCGCGACCATCGGGCTTGCGAGGAGACCCTGTGGTAGGGTCTTGCAAGCCCGGGTGGACTTCCTGCTCTAATAGAGCAGGAAGTCCACTACTGACATCACTAGTGATGTCAGTAGGGCCGCTCACAAACGGCAGGCATTTCTTCGGGAACACCTCCGTTTGTGCAGCCACCCCCCCTCCCCGCCTACAAAACGGGGCGAGCTGTCGGCCGCCCCGTCTTGTAGCGTGCCCCGGAGCGAGTGATTTCTCACTCGCTCTGGGGCTCGCGCACGCCACGCATGCGTAATGGCCCACCATCGACCCGCTTGCGAGCGGGTCTGAATCAGGCCCTTAATCTCTATCCACTTTTTCTCTCTCCAAGGCATAGACATAGACCCGTGTGTCCTTTTACGTGAGGGTGTGGCCATCTGTTCAGGCATTAAGTCAGCGTATCTCATTTGTGACCTGATTTGTGATGTGCAGAATAAAAAGCAACACCCCACCCGCCTCCTAGTTTGTGTAGATCCTTACTGTTTTTCACCAGTTAGCAGTAGGCTTGTCTTTAAAGGCCTTCTTTCCTGAAAAAAGAATGTATTTGTTTTGGTTTATCTATTAAAGGTGAATGCTATGAAAAAATTCTAGAAGTGTAAAACCAGTTGCATACTCAAAATAGTTTTATTAAAGACCTGTCTACCTAGTCATTACACCTTACACAAGTACGGAGCTGAATTAGAGGATAACTCCCCTTTAAACAAAATTAAACCTTAATAATCTTGGTTAGAGACCAATGAAATTTAGAAGAAAAAGAACCTGTAGCGTTCATTTTGTTTGCTAGATCCACCACTCTCCGATAGGTCTGACATTCCCATTATGTGCATCACTCTACCTCTGGCTGACGCGGATGTTGAAGCCTCTGCACCAATGCCTCAATCATGCAGACCAATTATTTGTTTTTGGGTGGTGTAAGCCTTTAATATTAATTTAAGTTCTTTATTTGTTTCTCTATTTGTTAACACCACCAGTGCAGTGCAGTGTTCTGCATATTCTCTTCAAGGGTAATGTTACAATGCAAACTGCTATAACAGGTGTTGAAGTGATATATCAGTATTATCCATAAATATATTATTTATATTAGTACCATTTACCTACCTGTCTCGTTAGTGGGGTGATGTGCTGTCCCATTGCCTTATGACAAGGTTGGCCACCTTGCGTACACTACATTACAGTACCACATTCATCCTCATTATCTATACTTTGTCCTTTTATAGTCATATAAAAGAATCAGAAATATCAAATCTTGAGTTTGACAAATATAGAATCCTGTTATTCTATCATTGACCTTCTTGAAATGACCATAGTTAAAAATTATAAAACAAAAGCAAAACCGGATGGACTGAACAGAACAAATGTCTCCTTCTGAGTGATGAAATTGCTATTGATTTATGACAAATGCCAGCCAAAGCAGGCAGGGGCTGTTTTGTTGCTGTCAGATGAGAAGTGAAAGCAAACAGGTTTTGTTATCAATCATCTGTTGTCAATGTCTTACAGTGGCAGGCTGCTATAACGGATGTGAGGACTGGCTTGGATGAGTGCTAGTGGTATCGTGGATTGTGGTAATGCATTAGTGCAGAAATGTGACACAGAATGGAAGTGACACTACGCCTCTAAGGCAGAAGACTTGTACGTTTTAATGAGGAATATTTATCAAAACACTTCAGAGCCACTTTGTTTATAAAGCTCAGCACTGAAGACTTCATTTAAAAAATGTGTTGATTGTGTTAGATTGCACTCATTTGCAGATTGACAGAAAGATTTACATGGCTAAATAGTCCTTAGCATTTGCTCTTTTTGAGTTCCCGGGAACATTTATCTGATGTATAGATGGTGCACAAGCTCATTTCCTGGAGTCATGTATCTGACCAGTAGCATGGTGTTTTATTAACGGGCATAAGGAAAACAAGTTGTATGTATGCGTTTAGCCCCATATCTGGACAGTATATCTGAGGAGGAAGATTGCTCTGGCCTGTTTTTTTTTTTTTTTTAATTAAACCCTTTGCATTTAGCATTCTCTGGGCTTTTATTGGTAGTAAACATTGCAGTTTAACACACAACCATCAGCAAGCTGTACATTTCAGCCTTGTCAGAAAACCAATTACCATTTTATTATTAAGAGATAATTATACCACTGCATTTTTGCATGTCCAGAGTGCATTGATTAGTAAATAGAGATGACGGATTGTGTTATTTTAGCAACAAACTAAAGGTTAAGCAGCAGATAGCATGACCATTTTTTTTTCTTTTTTAATTTATGGACCACATCAATGGCGCAAATATTTTTTGTTTGTGGGATACAATATTGCAGGTTTAGTTCTGACTTTAACAGCTCACATATGATTCACCTACAATATATATCAGGGCTCGAAAAATCCCGGGAGCCAGGTCGCCATGGCGGCCAGATTTTGGTGCCTGGCGACCAGATCTTACAGGGAGGGAAGAAGCAGATTTATCAGCCCCAGCGGAGATTAGTGGGAATTTCATGCACAGTGTGCCAGCCCAGTGATCGCAGTTTTAATCTGGTCAGTTACCTGTAGGACCTGTTGGCGCTGTGGCGGCGGCAGCGTCTCCCCGACCAATCACTGCGCCACTTCCCCCCAGCCAATCACCGCGCGGTGTCTAGCAAGCCAATCACCATGCGGTGTCACCCCTGCTAATAGTCTTCTCCGCGGCACCTGTATACGTGCAGGTGTATTGCCGGCGGTGCCGGGCCCATCTAGCAGTCGGCGCTCCTTCAGCCGTGCTAAGCTCTGTGCATGAATGAGGCAAGGAAGGTGGACACTGCAGAGAGGAGGGAGCTGCAACAATGACCCCGCTGGGGGCTCCCAACAAAAGCAAGGAGGTAACCACTGCCCCATGCCATGGCTCCTGGATTTTAGAAAAATTTGTCGAGCCCTGATATATACCCTTTGGGGGTCAATCCTATTAGGTGTGAGTCCCCTCACGGCGCAAGTTAATGCAGTCATGTGCTGCTCATACACTACTTCCGGACTTTCTTATTTTTGTTATCAGCCCCATAGGGCACAAGATCAGGCCGAAAGGTTGGCAAGTTGTGGTGCCGGTGCTGGCACCTTATGCAGTTGTAACAGCAACTCATCCCTACACACCTAATATGATTGACTCCTTAGTATCTTTGCTAATCACTGTACATAGCAATAGGTGGTAGCTTACCTTTCGAGAGTAACCCAATAAATTTGGATATGCCAATTTCTATCAAGATTAAAAACTCTAGTGCTGTTTGATAAGTATGTTGCTAAAAGATACAACCTCTAATAATCATGGTTTTATCACTGTGACAATAGTTCTGCATCATCCTTATCTTAAAAACCAGATAGACCTGACTTATGTGGGTGGATGTGGTTCTATGGGCTCTAAACCACGTAATACTTGCAGGTTAGGGATTTTAGAGAGAAAGCCACTCACAGGAATCAGCAAGCGAGTCAGTCTTTTATCAAAACTGTGTGTTGCTTACACAGGGAACAATTTAATGCACTATGATATTACCTATCTAACAAGTATTACATAATATTGTAATAGTTAATCTGAATAAGTTAAAAAAAGCAGGCACTAAAGAGTCTTATTTAATCATACAATTTTTTCATATTGTAATTCATTGAGTATAGTTAGTGGATTAGTGCAGCACACGCAAACCACAGCATAACTAATACTCTTTGCGGAATAGCAAAATAAGTAAACCCAATGTGTGGCAGATCTAATTGACTAGCATATTTTACACCCAAAGTTGGTTAGCAGATAGTCCTATTAAGACCCCTATTAACACTGTATCTCCACCACTGAATATATTACATACAGTCAGGTGCATAAATATTGGGACATTGACAGAATTTTCATATTTTGGCCTCTATTCACCACCACAATGGCTTTGAAATGAAACAAACAAGATGTGCTTTTTGAGAATGTTCCAAACAGTTGATTTGGCCACACCTAATGTTTTTGCTATCTCTCTGATGGGTTTGTTTTGATTTTTCAGCCTAATGATGGATTGCTACACTGATAGTGACAGCTCTTTGGATCTCATATTGAGAGTCAACAGCAACTGATTCCAAATGCAAATGTCACACCTAGAATCAACTCCAGACCTTTTACCTGCTTAATTGATAATGAAATAATGAGGGAATAGCCCACATCTGTCCATGAAATAGCTTTTGAGTTGATAGTCCCATTACTTTTGGCCCCTTAAAAAGTGGGAGGCACATATAGAAACCGTTGTAATTCCTACACCGTTCACCCGATTTGGATGTAATTACCCTCAAATTAAATCTGAAAGTCTGCAGTTAAAGCACATCTTGTTTGTTTCATTTCAAAGCCATTGTGGTGGTGAATAGAGGCCAAAATATGAAAATTCTGTCAATGTCCCAATATTTATGCACCTGACTGTATTCCCTGCAGACATTATAGGTTTGAGTTGTCTTCTGAATGAGAAGTTTTTATATGTGGTTATTGTCTTTTTCTCTCCTTTTTAATATAATATTAAAAGTTATATTATAGTAATATTTATATTGCACATTCTTAAGCAGCACTCCTGCAAAGGGTCCTCCCCATAAGCCGCACATAGTGTGTGTACTACACCTGGCATACCACAGCATCAGGCCCAACATAACCCTACAAATGCTCCTGGCTGCAACTGAGAACTCCTTACAACCTGTACCTGCTGTTAACCATGTGTTACCTGTTCCTATTTCTTCCTAGTTAATAAATCTTCCCCTGGTTAAGCCATCTTCCGTATGGACTCACCTCCATTGGCATGCCGCTGCCACCCACCACCCTAGTGTCTGCCAGTATGATGAACCATTCCTTACCAATTTGGATCTGATTTAATATACTGTAGGAGTAAATCCCGTTATGTGGTGTGATTTTGCCCCCTAAAAAACCATACTATGCTTCAGAGTGGGTAGAAGGCCATTTAGAATGTACATAATTAGAGTGGGAAGGGAGAGTTCCCTACTGTAGCTTAACGCTCCGTGTTTTCCCTGCATGCAAGAAAACAACAATTGCACCCCTTTCAGTTACACATGACTTGTCCATGTGCAAATCTACACCTCTTTGCAGGTCGGTCTGTGTAGATAACGCAATAACAAAGATGTTCTATGACTTCAATTTACTGAAAACACTGGCAAGTGATAGTCGACTCCTTGGCAATACTGGCAGTGGTAAGAGGAGTGTCACCACTTTGCTAGTCAGTCATGCATGATCCAGCTTTGCCCAGAGTTGGGCTTCCAGATTCACTTTTGTTAATGAAAAACAATGTAAATAAATGGTTAGAAAAAAATTGTCTATTGTGACCTTAACACTGGAATGGTGTTTGAGGGCAAATATATTTGTAAACTAAAAGATGTGATCCCGCACAGGAATTGACAACAAATATACTAGAGATTATACATATGATGAAAGATGAATATAAGTCAAACCAACCATAGAAGAAATACTCAATGATCTGTGCCTAGCAAAATGTTAGTTATTAGTAATGTTTGTGTTGCTTCCCAGAGTCAAAATTAATACCAGTGTGTACAGTATCTATATTTTGTCCCTATTGCCACAGAGCAACAAAACAGAAAGAGTTGGACTCTTTTTAGGGGCACGCTTTTAGATAAGTGTGTGTTTTTAAAATATAACTTTTAATAAATAATTCCTTAAAATATTATATTAACAAGCCTGTATGAGTGTTGACTTGTTTTTCTTAAAACATCTATTTCTATAAAACCTGATTTCAATCTTGAGTATAATATACACTTATAATAATGTAAATGAGTGTAAGTGTTCACACAATATAAATAGCTAATTGTGTACTCCTTCCATCATGATCTGAATTGTCAAGGTGATATGTGATCCAAAGCACCGCTGAGTGACCGTGTTACCCACAGAGCATACAGTAATGTCATAAATTGTATACTCTTTGTATCAGAAGAGTGTGTTGTGTCTGCTATAGCATCTGACAAATTGTTTGCGCAAGTTCGTTACCATAACATCTAGTAGGAGAATGTAAAAAATATTTTAACCTGGCAATTTCAGCAAAGCAAAGTCTGTAATGATTATGGGGAGCAGGATTTAATATAATTCTTAACTAAAATGGGAATATATATATATATATACACACACACACTGTGCAAAAGTTTTAGGCAGGTTTGAAAAAATGCTGCAAAGTAAGAATGCTTTCAAACATTGAAGTGTTAATAGTTTATTTTTATCAACTAACAAAATGCCAAATGAATGAACAAAAGAGAATTCTAAACCAAATTAACATTTGGTGTGACCACCCTTTGCCTTCAAAACACCTCTGTTCACACATGCGTAGCTGGGCTGACAGGGAGGAGGTAAGTAACGCACTACATCTGTAGCTGCGATACTAACCAAGGGGACAGCTGCTTTTCGGAGCAGCTGTCCCTGCACCGGAGCAATGATGAATTGCTTCGGTGTAATCTATCCCCTGCCGAGTTGGATATTTAAGTATCTCTCACAGCGAGTTCAATACTTAATCATCGGAGGCCGTACAACCTCCGATGATGAATAGACCCTCTAATCTCAATTCATATGGATTGCAAGAAAAGATTTGAATGGCCCGGCATTCTAAGAATAATAAATTCTCAAATGGTTATAGGAGTGCGACTTATATTTTTATCTTCATAGTATTATATCATCATATCGTGTATAAGTAGAGAGGGACACTGTAACGTCTCGCCACTTCTACTGTCTGTCGTCGTCGTCTTCTGGATTAAATTGCAGATGAGAGGGTGAGGAGACAGTATCCCTTGAAAATATAGTTACAGTGGTCACTGGCAGGTCCTATGGGGGAGTTAGATTGTCCCTGAAGCCATATGGCATTGACAGGATAAAATTCACCCAGGACCCTGGTATTATGTCCCAGAATGGAAGTAATATATATTGATATTTACAGAATATAGTTGGATACTATACCATCTCACCCATTTCTGCTATTTGATGTCATCCACTGGATAGGACAAAAAATGTTATGTGCACCGAGTAATAAACTTTCTTTTTTTCCTCTTTCTTGACATAATAAAACTTAGTCAAAGATAGCACTCATGTCTTATAGAGTGGATCAACATCAATATCTATGGAAATGAACAGTATTTATATGTGAATACCATTGTTATTACAATAATAAGTGGAATGATTAATTTTGGTGCAGGAATTAAACTTAGATTTTTTTTATTAGTACTTGCACCTGTGTGAGTACGTATGTGAAAAAGCTGTCAGGCTGGACAAACAGTCTCGCTGCCTGGGGAAAGGAACTGCAGTGTATCTGAGAGAAAACCTGCTACTTGGTACAAGTGAACTATATTTGCTGAAACTTACAATGTTTTGTAGTTGACAGTCAGGGAAGATTTATGTTTAGTTAGTGCCAGACAGGCAAGTTTTTTATTTTTAAGTTTTATTTGATTTCTTAGTTTAGTAAAACTGGCTGAGGTGAGTGAAGCCTTGGACTTGTGTGCTCTCTCGGCTGTTGTTCACTACCATTTATCCCAGTAGATGGCACCTGTCCCCCTAATCCTGTTACGCTATATAGAATATATATAAAAAAGATTTATTTAAATAAAGAATTTTCTCTATGGGCTTCCATCACTATTCTGAAATGTTGTTAGTGAGAGGATGGTGTGGGTACTTGTCCTACTTTGGTCAGCCATAAATAGTCAAAGAAGCATTCACTGGAGAGCCCTTTAGTAGATGATGAAATCCCATCACTTGAGAAACACCCCATATTTGTAGGAGAAAGGTCATATAAGGCTTCAATAAGAAGTCCCTTACATGACACCCTATTGTAAGCAAAATAAAAAAAAATTAGTTTGAGAGACTACAGCCAGCCCAAAGGGTCAGTACATTTCTGTATCTTTAGCTTTGGTGGGATCTCTATTCTCTGAATAATTACTGTATATTCAATCAGTTAGTTATTTTAAGTCTCTTTTCAGAATAATGTTTGGACTATCTAACTATAAGTTGAATTTGTATGTTCGAAGTAATTGTAGAAGGTTTTAGACAATATAAGCTTTGAATATCAATGCACCCCATCAATGACAGTGTTACCACCAGGGAGGTCCTACTTGTGAGCTCTCATTATGTAAGGGTCTGATTTCCCTAGCCAGTAGCAAGATTTGAAACCATAGCATAATTACTATAGGTATGGCAGTTTTAAAAGACTTGTAAGACTTGCCTATAGAAGCAATCTCTTTTGGGTGATGTCAAGCTGTTGTTTTTTCTGCAAGTTTGGGAATATGAAAAGATCATAACACAGTATACCAATTATTTTGCAATAAGGATGTAAAGAGTAGCACACCAAGCCATATTGCTAATGAATAATGAAAGATAGTGCAGCCTATCTTGACAAATGCACAGTGCATTTTGACAAAGGGCAATTCATTACAAGAGTATGGCATACAAATTGCTATTTTAAATTAATTTACACTTTCTAGATTGTTTATTTTCGAACGTGGGTCTAAAATGGCTGTTATTTTCTTAATACACAGAAATGTCTGAACACAGTAGCACTGCTTTAATAAACAAAACTATTTATTTTACCACACATTGAAATGACTAAAATGACCATGTGGGCTTACATATGTGGGAAAGATGATCAGAACATTCAAAGAATTAAAGACACAACGTTGTTCTTCTATTAGGTTGGCGTTCTAGAAAAACAACAGAAAAGCCAGTGGCAAAGCACTTTGTGAAAGCTGGTCTTCAAATTGCATATTTACATTATATGATTATAGACTGGGTGCCGTTCTTGGAAAGAGATGCTGGGTAAGGATTGGCATCGCTAAAGAAGGATGCCAAATGGATTTTTGACCTAGACACTGGCCTCAAGAGGTCTGAATGATTGTAATCCACTTAACATGTTTTTTGTATTATTTTTCGTTTTTTTGTCTTTTCTTTACTGTTGTACATAGAGGACATTGTTATTGACTTTTTTTGGTTAATTTTTTTTTTTCGTTTCATATTTATACCTTGTATAATTTTTTTTATATTTGTGTTTCTGTGATTTATTTGTACTTCTATTCCTTGGTGCTCGATTTTCTAATAGCTATTTAATCTCTTGTCATTTTCATGAAGTATGCCAAGCAGGACTGACTTTGTGCCATGGGCAATGGAATGTGATCTATAATTGTGGCTTGTTTCCACACACACTGAGTATATATTAATTGTTTAAATATTATCAGATGGTTATATCATTTGTCTTATTTGTGGAATTATGTAATTGAATTTAAAACTTGTTTGCTATTGTTTGGTTTAATATGTTACATCATTTCTGGGTCTTGCGTCATTGTTATCTTCGTGTGCCCTGTGCTGGTTGCCTAGCAACTATAATAACTTACTGCCATTTGTTCATTTCATTCGTGGCATATTATTTGATTGTTGTGTACAGATGGGAAACACTGCTTTTATCAATAGATAAACTAGTTTTATCAATGTGTGCCTTCATATGACAGTTATAACCTATTTGACTATGCTATTCACCAGGATCATAGACACTGTGTTGGTTGCGTATCAACTACAAACATATACAGCCGCTTATACTGTATATACATGGTGTGGGCAATAAGCGGACCTCCAGCTTTAGTTTAACTACAAATCCTAGCATACATTGCAACAGTTTTAGTATGCCCAAATAGCAAAACTCTGGCAGGGCATGCTGGGAAGTGTAATTCTACAACAATGCAATTCCATATCAAGGTGGACAAAGTTGCAACATGAAAAAATGTATTTAATATAGAAGTGTTATATATTTTTGGAAAGGCAATTTACTCTAGTTTCCTCAACTGGTCTCCTTTTTCCACAAATATAAATTTCATGAATGTTATAAGCATTTAATAATGTCATGCGCTTGGACTGTTTCAATTTAATAAACATCATAAATATTGAAACATTCATATTTCCCTCACAAGACGCATAGATGGCTGCCAATGTACAGAAGGCTAGGATGTTGCTTTAAGACTTTTGGAGATGAAATAGATGTCGATTTTTTTATAAAAGTTATTATGATTAGGAACTTGGAACTCAGAATTGTCTTACTACTTAGATGGGCCAATAATCAGGTGTATTTGAAAACAACTTAAAAGTTAGCACATTCAGTAAAATTGATGGTTGCGGACTAACCCATGGTCGGATTTATTAATTTTATGGTAAGCTTTATGAAATCAGCATAACCTATAATATGATTTCACATGTTTATGAAGATTTAAGGCTTTGAAATTATGTGTGTGCAGGTGTTGATATTGCATTTATATAGGCACACACCAGTGGATGATTTAAACTATGAACAGCCAAGTTACTTAATCTGTGGTGTTGGTTTATTGAAGTATAGTAGGTACTCACTGTTACATGCACACTGGTAATGGAGTGGAGCAGGGTTCTATACCTGATCATCAGCCGGTGAGTGTATCTTTTAAGCAAGTAGCGGTGCAGGGATGCTTGAACAGCTTTATATGCAGATATTGTCCTGGTCTCTTATAGGAGCTATGTAGGAGACTTCTGTCTCCTACCATGTATAGACAAGATAGCCCCTGCACATGCACAGTAGTGATGATGGTGGCCATCTTGGGAGAGGGCATGAAGCCTCCCTGGAGAATAGGAAGTCTGCAAAGTAGCACACTCCTCTTCAACTTTTTTTTACATAGTGACATACTAAATAAAATGCCTTATGCTGGGCATACACTATACAATTATCTGTCAGACATCTGTCCAATCTGGCTAGTTGTAATGAAAACCTTGTAATGTATGGGAGCAAATGACATTTGACCATATGGTCCCAAACACTGGAAAATGGACAAAAATGTTTTTTTCATATTGGTTAATATCGATTAGAACCAATTTGTCTGAACGACCATTTTTGTCTGTTTTCCAGTGTTTGTGAGCAAATGGTCAATTGTCATTTGCTCCCACACATTACCAGATTTTCATTCCAACAAGACAGATATCTGACAGATAATTGTATAGTGTATGTCTAGCATTAGTCAGTATATAATGCAGCTCCCCCTCTTTCCCTGTGTCTTTTCCTGTCTTTGGTATAGATAGGTCAGTATATTTTTTTGTATAGGGTCCTGGTGACTGGCACAAGCAGAACTTACACAGATTCAGTGCCAGGGGTTAAAGCAATGCCAAGGTTCCAATGTGTCATGGTGTCATGTCACTTATCTTTTCTGGTCTCTCCACGGCTGGCCATCCTTACTCTGTGAGGTTGCCTTGGTTCAGGTGTCTTGCCCACCAGTATTGGCTGGTGCAGCTTTAAACCAGTGCCTGCTATTGTGCCCACAGATTCCAGCCATGAATATGCATGCATGCAGCTCTGGGTCTTCTAGCAAGAACCTGGTTTCATGCCATTTTGTATATTGTGTATAGGTAAAGGAGAATGCCAGTTATGGAGCATTCACAGAGGCAGCCCAGTAGAGCAATACATATTTCAACAATATTTTCATAATCTCATGCAGAAATTTGCTTGTAATGCTAGATCTACTCAAGTGTTCATGCTTATTTCCTTTCTGAGATAGGGATTTACTCAAGGTTGTAATCGCCGTGTCAGCAGATCATTTTATTTCCTTTTCAATCCTCCATGGCAGCCATTACAATGTCAAAATGTGGTTGCAATATACTTTTGAAATGAATTTTCATTTGTTTGTCCGTGACCACTTTCCTTGTTAGTTCTCGACCATACTTTTTTGTCAAATAAGTAAATAAATTAAATTAATTTTATAAAAAAACACATGTTGACACGACTGTACATGTACTGTGTATCATAGAATTAAAATAGGTTCAGTTGCAATACTTAGCTTACAGACTTTTGATTAAGTTGTGTCCCTATAAATGTTGATGTCTTTTGTGTGTTAAGGTGCCCACACACATACCGATGTGATCTCAATCACACGATGTGTATGATTTCCCCCTGAACTCTCCCCGGGAGCTCACTGGCAGTCCTGCACACGATTTGGTCTGAAAATGCTGCCAATTGGACACGCAATCTATCGTGCCTCCTAACTACTCCAGTGCATCCTGACTTGAGATTGTCAGATCTGCCCTACAGCACGGCAGATCTGAAGATGCGATGTGCAACCTGTGGGGATGCGCATCGTGATCGTGAGTGGGGACTCACGATTTTTTTCACGATTTGGCCATATTTTACATGATCAGTCGTTCCAATGTGTCGGAATCAGCCAGATCGGGTAAAATATCGCTATGTGTGTGGGCACCTTTAGTCCGCCACCAAAACTTCAATGGGCCTGAACATACAGTATATTATTTGGAACCAATGTATTATGTTTGATCCTACACTAAATCTTTTGGAGCACCAACTCATTCCACTTTCAGTTTTGTCCCTGAAAATTTAAGACTAGATTATTAAGATCATAGTTCAAAGTGTGTGCTCTGAATGTTAGTCTGCGGCCATGAAATTGCCCGACAGCTGGAAGGCTGCTTATTGCCCACCCCTAGTATATTTAAGTGGGTGTCTCTGTGTGACGCTTTACCACGTGGGGGTAGATATGTGTCTGGTCCAGCGTGACATGCATACTCACTCTATGCTGCTGGATCGGAGGCCACTGCACGCGGAGATGATCAGTCTGTACTGTGTAAATGGATCATGCAGAACTGGACTTAACATTGCAGCAGACCTGACAAGGAGGGTCCTCATTGTCATCTCCTCTTATGTCTGGAGACAGGCAGGAGGGCTGGATTTGCCTTGCTGGAAAGAGACAAACCCAGCCCTTCTGTGTCTCGCCAGATACTGCAGCATCCAATCGCAGATGGAGTTCAATGTGGAGTAGGAGTGCGGAAGGTAGAAAGAGGAGAGTGGCAATAGTAGGGAGGGAGTGAAGAAGTTCCTTGGGAAGTCTGCTTAGAAACATGTACTTCAGAATGAAAGTAAACAAGCATATAGCATGCTTATGAAAAGGGTCACTGTTGGTCACCAGGAGCGTCTCACTTGGACACATTTGGAACTAGTTAAACTCCTGCAATAGCGCTTAATCTCAGTTGCAGGAATTACTAAAAGACGTTACTGCGTCACATGTTTTTGACCATGCCCAACACGTTTTGTCAATAAATCCATTACTGTGCGCACACATGACTTGCTGCTGTAAATGTATGTGGTCATTGCATTGAAGAAGTTAGGAGCTCATTGATTGCCCCTTATTATCCTGCAGCACATAGCTTTGCTATTGCTGTAATACCACAATAGTTAATACTGCTTACTAGCAGAATTCATCAAAGTTTACAATAGTTTACAAATGTTCTCTATTTTCCTTTTCCTGTGGTATAAAAAAAATATGTAACGCTCAAATTTTAGATGTTACACAGTGATTGCAAATATGCATATTTTACCTGGTATTTGAGGATTGGGTGCTCACTTTTAAAAAAAAAGAAAAGGGGCAGTGACGCGCCATTCTGCGGCCAATCCCTGACAGGCTGTCAGGGATTGGCTGCAGCACAGCGCGTCCCCAGGTTCCAGCCCTGCAGCCCTTGAGAGAGACAGCTCTGCCAATTAGCAGCGACTGCTTTTCTGCGAGCTCCGATTGGCTCGCAACTGGCGCCAAATTTGAATGGCTGCGGTGCTATCTTTCAAGGGCTACCTGTTGATGCAGGTGTGGGCATCAAATCCACACCTGTGGATTTGAGAGCTCAGAGATGGCTAGAGGGACACAGCGGGAGCTAGGTAAGAGGCTGCTGGGGAGATGGGAGGGAGAAGCATAATATGTAAGGGGCATTACTGCATGCCATAATGTGTAAAGGTCGGGCATTGCTGCGTGGCATAATGTGTTATAAGGGGCACAACTGTGGTGTAACTTGAATAGAGGGCACTACTGTGTGATGTAACGTGAATAAGGGACACTATACAGTGAAAAACTAAAACAGCCGTCCCCACCTCTGGGCTGCAGTGTCCGGTATGGTACGGCATCTATTCACACCACAGAGAGAACTTGGAGGCAACCCAGCATTATCTTGAGTGCTGGGCATGCCCCCTACAGTGGGAATAAAAGGGCACATCTCATGGACACCCATCCCCCTTTTCTGAGTAACCACAACCCTTTTTCGGGCGTTTGCTTTCGGCTGCTCACTGAATTGTCCCTTTCTGAAAGGTGCCCTGCCTACCCTAATGTGAAGACTAGGGTATTGCAGCAGATATTTGCAATATCTGCTGTGGTCCTCTGTACATACTGTCCATCCTGGTACTTAATATTTACATACCACCTCCAAAAACTATTGTTTTCTGGGATATACCGCACATATTCTTTGATAAATATTCCTCTTGTTATCTAATGCCTTATTCACTATGGGTTTTGTGTACAGTCATATCGCCTGTAGGATCATGGAAGCATTAAACATGCTTTTAAGGGAAGGGGCATATGGGGAGCTCGGATGCTGTTGGGGGGTATCAGATGGGCATTTTAGAGGTATGTGGGAATGTGTGGTGGCATGTGGTGAGGTCTTAGGGGCAAATGGGGAGCTCTAAAGCATAAATTATGATGGGACCCAAGTGGAGGGTCCCAGAGACCCACATATTTTGTCACTCAGCGCGATCACTGTAACATCATTCATTGCTTAAATTTTTGTAGGTCAGTAGCAGCAATTTTTTGCAATGGGATTTTTTGCATAGTATTATCTGTCATGTCAATAATTGTACATTTTAAAAGTATTATATATACATGAGGATATCTTAACTATTAGCTTTAGTCCTTAAGCAAAATGGGTAGTGTTCTTTACAAGACTGGCAGCATTAATATTGAAGCCATTGCCTTATGTTATGTTTCTAATCATTACTTGTCTAATTAGTAGACAGTGATCAATTTTGAGATGTATGCAAGCCAGTATTTTATTTTCTTTCTGAGAATTCTGATCCACACTAACTTAATATGGCTTGCCAACTTTTAATTTGAAATTGTGGAAGTCATTGGTATTGCTGGCAATGATAATGGTGAAGCACATGTCCATAGAAAACTTTTGGATATTTTAGTCACCAATTGAGAGGTGCACTGACCCTGGCAATAGTCAACCAAGAACATATCTGTTGTTGCATAAACAAATTTAGCCCAGTCTATGTTGATAAGTGTACAGCAGGCATGTCAAACTCAAAATACCAACCGGGACGAATATTCAAGGTCTACGGGTGTGGGGGAAAAAAGTCTTATATGCAGATCACACTGCACCATCACATCAGTACACCCCCTCACAGATCCCACTGTACCATCACAACAGTACACCCCCTCACAGATCCCACTGCACCATCACACCAGTACACCCCCTCACAGATCCGACTGCATCATTACATCCCCTCACAGATCCCACTCCATCATCGCTCCAGTACACCCCCTCACAGATCCCACTACACAATCACACCAGTACACCCCCTCACAGATCCCACTGCACCATCACACTAGTACATCCCCTCACACATCCCACTGCATCATCACACAAGTACACCCCCTCACAGATCCCACTGCATCATCACACCAGTACACCCCCTCACATATCCCACTGCATCATCACACTAGTATACCCCCTCCCAGATCCCACTGCATCATCACACCAGTACACCCCATCACAGATCCCACTGCATCATCTCACCAGTACACCCCCTCACAGATCCCACTGCACCATCACACCCTCTCACAGATCCCACTGCATCATCACACCAGTATACCCCCTCACATATTCCACTGCATCATCACACCAGTACACCCTCTCACAGATCCCACTGCATCATCACACCAGTACACCCTCTCACAGATCCACTGCACCATCACATCAGTACACCCCCTCACAGATCTCACTACATCATCACACCAGTACACCCCCTCGCAGATCCACTGCACCATCACATCAGTACACCCCCTCACAGATCCCACTGCACCATCACACTAGTACATCCCCTCACAGATCTCACTGCATCATCACACAAGTACACCCCCTCGCAGATCCCACTGCATCATCACGCCAGTACACCCCCTCATAGATCCCAATGCATCATCATGCCAGTACACCCCCTCACAGATCCCACTGCATCATCGCACCAGTACACCACTTCACAGATCCCACTGCATCATCACACCAGTACACCCCCTCCCAGATCCCACTGCATCATCACACCAGAACACCCACTCACAGATCCCACTGCATCATCACACCAGTACACCCCCTCACATATCCCACTGCATCATCACACCAGTACACCTCCTCACAGATCCCACTGCATCATCACACCAGTACACCCTCTCACAGATCCACTGCACCATCACATCAGTACACCCCCTCACAGATCCACTGCACCATCACACCAGTACACCCCCTCACAGATCCCACTGCACCATCACACTAGTACATCCCCTCACAGATCTCACTACATCATTACACAAGTATACCCCCTCACAGATCCCACTGCATCATCACGCCAGTACACCCCCACACAGATCCCAATGCATCATCACGCCAGTACACCCCCTCACAGATCCCACTGCATCATCACAGAAGTACATCCCCTCACAGATCCCAGATCCCACTGCATCATCACACCAGTACACCCCCTCACAGATCCCACTGCATCATCACACCAGTACACCCCCTCACAGATCCTACTGCATCATCACACCAGTACACCCCCTCACAAATCCCACTCCATCATCACACCAGTACACCCCCTCACAGATCCACTGCACCATCACACCAGTACACCCCCTCACAGATCCCACTGCACCATCACACCAGTACACCCCCTCACAGATCCCACTGCATCATCACACCAGTACACCCCCTCACAGATCCCAGATCCCACTGCATCATCACACCAGTACACCCCCTCACAGATCCCACTGCATCATCACACCAGTACACCCCCTCACAAATCCCACTCCATCATCACACCAGTACACCCCCTCACAGATCCACTGCACCATCACACCAGTACACCCCCTCACAGATCCCACTGCACCATCACACCAGTACACCCCCTCACATATCCCACTGCATCATAACACCAGTACACCCCCTCACAGATTCCACTGCATCATCACACCCGTACACCCCGTCACAGATCCCACTGCACCATCACACCAATACAAATCCCACTGCCTCCCCTCACGCTGCACCATCACAGATCACACTGTGACTACCTGCCCGCGCACTTACCTGTTTTCCTTTGTTAAGGTCACGTTCCCTCTCCTGCCGGCGTTGTGGTGCACAGCGCGACGTCTGCACAGGTTGGAAGTGGATTGGACCGTCAGTGGTGACTGACAGCTCCGCAAAGGCTTATGGGAGGAACTGCTGTGGGTGGGCATGCGCAGCAGCTCCCTCGTCGGCCATGTTTTTGGGAATGCAGTAACACTGCCCGATCGGAGCTGAGCTCCGATCGTGGCAGGGGGTGAATGAAGGGCGGCCCTACTGACTGGGCCGCATAATATATATATTTGAGCACACATTGTCTGGCCGCATTAAAGTTTAATTTGGGACGCATGTTTGACATGCCTTGTGTATAGTATGTGGATAAAGCGGGGTACAGTTTTCATTAAACATATCTAAATGAGAATCAAGAAACAAAGATAAGCACTTTATATTATTTTCTGTTTCTATAAAGCACTAGTAGGCACTCTTTTCCTTTCACCTGGCTGTTGCTATTGCCAACCTGGGTGAGTCAACCAACTTGAGAAAAGAAGTAAGCGCTCTTGATGGCCAACCTAAAACTTTTTTCATAACGCACAGAGTAATGTATTAATAAAACAGCACTGTTAATACAAACAAACATAACAGTGTATATTCATATAATAAATGCTGGTATAAAAAAGTTCTACCATAAACACACAGATAATATATTTGTCTATTTATCTAAGTTGTCATGAACTTTTTCAAGACACATACAGTACATTCATCTAAATGGCTAGGATTAGGAGCTCATATTGGCAAAGTTACTACTTGCACAGTTTTTGTTGCTTCACAAAGATATGTCCCCCAACAAAACATTATCCTTGGCAAAATCAGATACCGCTGACATATTTAAATTTTTCTCTCCACCAAAAATAAAGCAATGTGAAGTGCCCAATCCTTTTTACTGGAAAATTAATCGCCAGCTGTGTAAAACCCTTAGTGTTTATGTAGTACACATTTATAGACAATGCCCCAGGATGTATTTTTCATGTATATTTTTCCCACTGTCTAATACGTCAATCAATGATGATCGTGGTGACATCTTTGCCAGTGTTGATTCTCCTCATCCAGTAAAACTTCAGATATATAATTAAATACCATTATGTTATCACCGTTGGCAAGGACAACCGCACTAGATGCACAGGTGACATTTACACTTTTGGACTGCCCTTGTAGGGCTTGCTTTTTTCATCAAAATGAAAGGTGGATGAATTTCTATATGTTTGATCATGGCCTAGTTCCAAGCTTTGTATTCTGGAGACCATGACTGTGAACATACTATGCATCATTGACATGTTCTCCAAGACACTCTCAAAACAAATGTTAAAACTGACAATTGTGGCTTGTAGGTGTGGGCTGCTTTTGTCGTGATATATGTGGCTTGCATTTCATGGATTAGCTGTTTTTCTTGACACATTTTTGCAACGCTGTGGGCAATGGAAAATTGGCAGCCATGGAACTGATAATAAATTATCAGTTTTACTTTCTGTATGGTAAAGTACTGTCAGAGCATGGTGATGGTGGCAGGATAACCTTGTTCTGCCACCTTGGTTATTCGCTGTTTTGTTTCTTTGATTTCCCATTTTCCCATTACCTATCAGAAACCTGCCATTACTAGTAGTGTTACTCGGACACCAGACACTTTCCGCTGTAAGTGTTAATTGTGTGCCAGTTGTAGGGCTTTGGTTAATGCCACCTCCAGGCACCTTTCCTGACACCTGGAACTGCTAATTTATGGGTATTTGGAATAACCGCTGTAGAACTTTTTTGCCGCTGACTGTGGAATGTTCCTCACGACCGGTTACTTGAGATTATGACCGTAGGGTAGTACAGCATTGACTTCAACACAAAACAGATGGGTATGGATTAGAGGGTTAGTTCTTATCTGTAGATCACAGAAATAATGGTATTTATTGCTCATATGCAGCCCTTAGAAGGACTGTTACACATCACTGCGGTAGTGATGATTCTCCCAGGAGTACATGATGGTATACACCTTATATTTAATGTCCTCTTTATAAAATTTTTATACATAGGTTGGTACGAGGTAAACCTAAACTTAACCAATTCAGGCTGTTTTCAACTCCCCTCTGTCAATGTTGATGGTTATTATGTGCTTCTCCCCCCTGTCCATGGTGCTGGAGATTATGTGCTTCTCCCCCCTGTCCATGGTGCTGGAGATTATGTGCTTTTCCCCCCTGTCCATGGTGCTGGAAATTATGTGCTTCTCCCCCCTGTCCATGCTGCTGGATATTATGTGCTTCTCCCCCATGCTGCTGGAAATTGTGCTTCTGGCCCCCTGTCCATGGAGCTAGATATTATGTGCTTTTCCCCCCTGTCCATGGTGCTGGATATCATGTGCTTCTGGATCCCTGTCCATGGTGCTGGATATTATGTGCTTCTGGCCCTCTGTCCATGGTGCTAGATATTATGTGCATCTCCCCCCTGTCCATGGTGCTAGATATTATGTGCATCTCCCCCCTGTCCATGGTGCTGGATATTATGTGCTTCTCCCCCCTGTCCATGGTGCTAGATATTATGTGCATCTCCCCCCTGTCCATGGTGCTGGATATTATGTGCATCTCCCCCCTGTCCATGGTGCTGGATATTATGTGCTTCTTCCCATGTCCATGGTGCTGAATATTAGGTACTGCTTGTAGTTGCACAAACACTGCTTGACACAACTTTGCATCTACTTAAAATTGGTTGTCTACTATATATTCATTTTGTAAGACTGTCTTTTAAAAACAGTTTTCTTATTTAGAGGGCAGTAAATATAAAGTGTGTCAGCGTAAATATAACAAATAACAAACCATATTGGTGAAGCAGTACACACTGTGTTTTGTTTTTCTTTTTTTTTGTCACTTATATATTTGGATCCATAGATAAATCCTTGGGTGACTACTAAGAGGACTGGGTTCAGAATCAAGAATCAAAGATAAGCATCTTCTATTTTTATTCTCTCTTTCTACAAAGCACTAGTAGGTGCTCTTTTCCTTTCACCTGATTTTCTATGTGTGGATCACCACCTCTAATTTATTTGATTTGAGTTGACACCCTTAAAACATAGGGGAGTGCCAGACCACTATAAGATTCATATATGGTTTTAATATGTATATTCACGTATTGAGATTATTGATAAAACTCACGTAGTGTGGTTTAAGAATACTTCCCTACACACCCTCACTAATGCTGGGCATACACTCTACAATTATCTGTCAGATATCTGTCCAATCTGTCTGGTGGGAAGGAAAATCTGGTCCGTTTGGGAGCAAATTTCTATTATTTGCTCCCATACATTACCAGGTCTTCATTCCAACCAGCCAGATTGGACAGAGATCTGACAGATAATTGCATAGTGTATGCCCAGCATAAGATTCACTAAGTCACAGGGTGCTGAAATAATTTTGTTTTACTAATATATATATATATATATATATATATATATATAGAAGGAGGGTTAAAAAGACTTGCGCCTGATAGTGTAATATTGTTGATTAAAGTGAAAATCGGTGCTCAATATAATTGTGCATACCAAAAAGTAAATCTTCAAAGCTTATCTGGATTCCAAGGTACAGGGCTCACACTGGATGGGGTGGACAAGATGTCATCTGCTGGATCACCTTAGAAAGAGCTAATTCAAGCCCAGGGGAAAGGGATGATATGGTGCAGTATTTCTTTACATGAGTAGCAGGACAGGACTACAAATAACTGCGTACCAGATAATTCTGTATTTAAAGCCTGTAGTATGTAATTCCAAAGTATCTCCTAGTATCCCTTTTTCCTCTGTATTTCTTGGAAATGTGTGTGGTGAATACACACAAGCTGAGGTGACAAACACAGTGGGTGGAGCGTTACAGTATCAGTCACATGGGTCCATATTACTCAATAGCAATGTGGGGCGTGGACTGCCACCACATTGCTATTGAGTAATACAGGCTTTAAATACAGCATTATCTGGTACGCAGTTATTTGTAGTCCTGTCCTGCTACTCATGTAAAGAAATACTGCACCATATCATCCCTTTCCCCTAGGCTTGAACGAGCTCTTTCGAAGGTGATCCATAAGATGACATCTTGTCCACCCCATCCAGTGTGAGCCCTGTACCTTTGGAATTCAGATAAGCTTTAAAGATTTTCTTTTTGGTACACACAATTATATTGAGCACCGATTTTCACTTTAATCAACAATATTACACTATCAGGCGCATGTCTTTTTAACCCTCCTTCCAGAACCACTCCAACCGTTGGCCAAACGGGACACCAAGAAGACTGCTGCCGCCTTTTATTTCAAGGATCAGTGACTTTTATTTGACTTTATCACGTTATTTAATCAATATATTGCACTAGTTGCATGGTATCTAATATTTAACTTAACTTTTATTTGTGCGCTGTCCCTACACACATTTTCCACTTAAATAAATATAAATATATATATATATATATATATATATAAAATTGAGCTGGATAGGGGTGCATTAATGCCACTTTTATTTGCTTCATCACTTCTGACACTACTAGTCATTTTAACTTGTCACTTTTTTGTCCAATCAAGATTTTGCTTTAGTTTCTCTTGGTAAATTTACCAATTGTGTAAAATATACACTGTTTTGATTTTACTATATGTTGTTTTATTTATATTTGTGCATGTATAAAGCTGATATTCCAGTACAGAAAACAACCGTTATTGTGGTGGTCAAGCAGCCAATGCTGCAGTACTGTTACCCAACTATACAACAGATCATGGACGTGCTATTAATAGTCAGAGTGCGTGCACTGACACTGCAAACCAGAAAAAATAACTTTTTTTTTTTATTAAGCTACAACTATACATTTGTTGATACTTGCTGATTGACTTCCTCAAGTTCCATGAGCTGTGATTGGCCTGATTCTCCAATTTACACTACTTATTTGACAAATCTGTACTAATTTGGGATTTCTTAATGGCAACAAACATCTGTTTCTTCAAGCGCCATTTTCTGTTGCTGTTCAGGCAAAAAGTAGATTCATACTGACATTGGGATTACTGGTCCTAAGACATCCCAATTAATTTTAAGGTTTTACTCTATGCTTGATTCAGAGAGGATCGAAATAATGAAACACACATAGTCACAGTTTAATAATACGATTTGTGTAGAAAATTGTTTTTATTTTAATAAACAGCATTTTTTTCTCCTGATGTATGACCCTTTCCAGCTCCCTCCTTTCCTATTAGGCCTTTATTATATGGAAGGTCATATTAAGGGCCACAGGAGTCACATGGATCTGATGCAGAGAATGATTAAGGTTTTACTGAGAGATGTGAAGGACCTATGACCTGTGCGGTGAGGGCATGGCTATATGAGCATGTATGCCCCCAACATTACCAGCCCCAATCTCTTCCTAAATGTGTAGAAGTAGCAAATGCAACATTTCATGAGGAAAAAAGAAATGTGTCAAAATACTTTGATTTATGGCCAACAGTGTGAACATGTGGACAGCTGGTCATCATCATGCTCTCGAGTTGATGGGCCTATTTTTATGAAGACCTGGAGCTGTAATTCTACCCACCCCATTGTTAATTTGTCCCTGATAGTTTATTTGGAAGGCGCAACAAAACTCTGCAGCTCATGACAGTGGGTATATACAAAGATGGCACTGGTATCAGATCTTGTCCACTTTCCCAGAATGTCCTGGATACTCCCGAATTTCGTGTCTTTCAAACTCCCAGGAGTGTAGACCACAGTGAAGTGGGTGAATCACAGTGCCACACCTTCATTCCTACCACCTTTACATCACCCTCTGTGATGAAAAAAGTCTGCACATAAGCATCAGATGTCCTTCCCAAGAACTGTCTACCTAAAGCAGTTGTCTTTGTATTCATCCACTGTTTACAGATATGCCCAGCTAAATACTTGCCCCTGGCGCAGCAAATCACGCCACGCATAGCGCGAGACGTGCGCCACTGAGCAGGTAGGCGCTCTGCGTAAGCGACCGCGCCTCCATAGGATTGCATGGTGCAATCGCAGTGCGCGCAATAGCATACCGTAGCATATGCAGGCGTGGGAAATAGCATGGCGCGATGAGTGAACGTGTTTGTGGCTGAATCAGCCACAATGTAACTGGGCGCATCTGTACTTTCCTTATAGGTTACTGTGTCTAAAACAAATTTATATGCATAAAGGATTAGTTGGCATGAAAAAGAATTTGGGATTATTGCAAATTATAGCTGTTTTCATTTTTTTGATGATCTTTGTAAATGGAATTTAGTATTTGGCAACATCGTGTTCAGCTAATCTTTAAATGTTCATCTCTAGAGTGTAATTACAGCATGGGTAGAACAGAAAAGTCTATATACACTAGAGATCTAGGTTCTGTTTGTTTCATTATTTTTGATCCCACATCAAAAACTACTGTATTTTAGTGTAATAATAGCACTCCTGTGGTTGCTCACGTGTTTGTTTGCATACTAGATTTAAGTTACGCTCACTTCCCTCCTATGTATATCCATACGTGTGTCTTTTGCAGTCTTTCAGTTACATGGAATCAATGCCTAATGCCTCTCATAGTCCATTGATGCGCTTTTCCATAATTTGACTGCTAGATAATACGTACATTACATGCCACACAGAAATGCTGGGAGGGAGGGGGAGTATTCCACGTGGAATACTTAAGGCCAAATCCTGAATGAGAAACATGAAAAGCCTGACACCCGCATTTTCGAACTACTGTTACTTTCCTTTAATTCTGTTACTGCCTTTTTTTAGCTACAGGACATTGCAAAAATGCTAAATGTATTGTTTATGCCAAACAGTGCAAAGAAAGCAAAACAAGATGTTGTCGCTGCAGCAAAGCTGTCATTAATTTATGTTGGAATTTGCAAATTGAACATGTCAGTCTCTGCTGTATTATATTGATCTAAGTATGCAAAGAAAGCATATTCTCGCTTTACATTATGCTCTGCCCATACAATGTGTTTTTCCTATTTTGTCTAATAACCTGCCCTTTGCATAAGCCACAGCGCTGCTACAGACATGCAATCAGAAATCTGATCTCCTTGTCTAGCTTGCACGGGAGCCATCAAGGCTGATGGATTGGTTTGGGTTACTAGCTATACATACAAGCTAAACCCCACTTTGTAGGATCTACTCGTCTTCCGTTTATATAGCTGGTGGTGTCATGATTGGTTCATTGTAAAATGAAACAATATTTATGACGTTTCGATATCTGTTTACGGGTAAGGGACATGACTCCATTGAAAAAAAAAAAAGAAGAGAATGACAAAATTGTTACATCTTTTAAATTCTTTAAAGTTGTTACAGCAATTTCCCGATTTCCCTTTTTCATGATGTTTCCCCTCTGGTTACATACACATCTCAGCCTAATGCATTTTTCTTAATTAACAGTAGCCGGAAGCACAAGCCATCAGGTTTTTGAAGGAAATATTGAACGTTGATTTCCCTCCTTTGAGATATGTAGATTTTCTCGTGAATGTGCTTTATGGTTAGTATTTAGCATTAGGCAGCATGTTGCAATGAAACATAGCCAGAATCTTAATTAATTATTCTAGGGCAGGAGGGATGTCAATTAATTTAGTATTATCTGGGAAGATATAGACTTAAATTGATGACACTTTAGTTCAGTGCCGTAGTGGCACAAAATGCTACGCTTTGCATTGCTGCTTGGAGAAGAGTTAAAGAGGATAATTATAAGATATCTGTTTTCCTTGAACCCCACTGCGCTTGTTTATTGACAAGGAAAGAATTTAAATCAGGAAACCATGATCAGGAAACCAGTGAAGCCGGACAATGTGACATTAATTACTGCTGCCTTAAAATATTAACGTTACCTTTGGGCTTTCATACATTAATTAGCATAGTGCAAACATTTAATTCTCCATGCTAAATAGAAAGTAAATTCGCATTCACTATGCCTGAAGTGGTCAATTATTTAGCCCAAAGACAAACTTTGTTTTATCGAAGTCATTTTTTTCCCATTGTAAGTAAATCTGACTTACTGTTTTAATAGGCATTGTAAAGCTTCATAGGCATCCAAGTGAGTGATTCTTATTTGAACAACCTCATTTACAGACATCTTGTATTCTTTTCTGCAAGTCTGCTGAGATTTAAGCATTTATAATCCTTAGTTTAGGACTGAAAGAGCCTTAAAATCTGGAAAATGGTTGTGACAGCGCTGTTGTCGTTGTAGATTTAAGCTCTTACATTAGTTTTCCAGGAAGGAATATTTATTTATTTGTCCTAATAACTCATTTTCTCAATCATATTGCTTGTGGCCGTCCCTGTATGTAAAGCTTACGGATTGAGGTAAATCGTAACATCTTTGATTTGTTATAGGTCCAGGAAAGATTTCAGTTTATATTTTCTTCTAAGCATTACATAAATGTTCTCTGTGCTGTTTTGTATTCTCATCTGTCTGATTGGCACCATTTATCCAGGCTATTTCTTGTAAGTGCAAATTACAAAGTATACCAACATCCTTGGTAAATGTGCTTTGTTTTACTGCTTGCTTGTATTACTTAAGAAGTTGGAAAAAGTAATTGGGAATGATATTGCTTTCTCTAATTCTGAGTATTGAAACATCCCTTATTCCGTGTAATTGAATCCTGTGGGTTATTAGTCCCGTAATATTTTTCCAAAGGCAAAGTTTGTTCAAAGTAATTACACAAAGATTTCTAATATACTCTCTTCATAGAATGTTAAATATATTTCCCTTTTTAAAGCACATATGTACTATGAATTGCATAGTAGCTCAGTGTAAATGCTGCCTGCCAGGGAGGTGTAACAACACCGTGCTTCATGGCGGAACGTGGTCGCGTCTCTGGCCTTGGCTGCACCCCTCTCAGTACTGGAACTAGACCAATCTCTTGGCAGCCTGGCTCAGTCTATTAACCCGTGAGCCAAAACATTATGGCCTCCACCATATGAAGCTAATGACGTCTATCTCATAACAATGGCTATAAAGGATATATTAGACTGCAAGCTGACATTAAGGACTTGTAGTCGACGTCTTGAATGCAGAAGATATGAACAGGTGTAAAGTCCTGAGTGGCTTAGATTAGGGTCAAATTGTTATGGCTGGATGACAGAGTCACAGGGGCGTATTTATAATGGGTGCAGGGTGTGCGGTGCACATGGGGCCAGGGGCATACTCTGCACCCATACTTTTTTTTATACTAACCTCTGCGAAGTCCCACGGAGTAGCGGTACACAACTTCTGGAGCATGGCCACCATGGCTATTTTCCCGGCGTTTTGCGCATGCGCAGTAGGAAATCGCCTAGTGCCAGGAGTCTACTACTGCTGTCAGTTCACTAGCGGCAGCTGGGGAGAAAGTACACATTCTTTATTTATCTAGGGAAATAATGCACTAAGATGCATTGTGGGAGGGTATCTAGCCAGTGGAGGAAGTTTAATGCTTTGGGCAATGTTCTGCTGGGAAACCCTGGGTCGTGTTTTTTATGTGGACGTTAATTTAAATATATACCACCTACAGATGTGTCCTGCTACATATTTGCTCATTGCACGGAATTCCGGCTTCCCTGCCACGGCATGTCAATATGCGTTATCATGTGGCATACTGTTTGCCGCAATAGACTAAACACCATGCAATACACAGTTTGACTGCTGGGTGGCGAATGCTCCAATGCTCCACGTATAAAGCTACAGTACTGAATACAATACTGTAACAGTGGACGGTGATCTGTGAGAGGCTGGCTAATCACGTTCAGGCAGGGTAACAGCCACTCCTCCAGGTGCTTGAAATGATCACTTATCAAGACTAAACCGCTATAGACATTATATTGTACTCATTAAGGGCCCTCCGTACTGTATACTGTCGCTACATGGTGTAAAGACACCTGGTCTAAAGATGCAGAGGAAATATTTCATAGAGAGATTGTTTCAGGTTTAATATTCTTAACGTACTCTGCTCAACTTTATGTATTCCGCACTTTCCTCATCCCTTTATCTGTGTTATGGCACCAAGCTGCATTAGACTCTAACTGCTATAGACAATTTATTGCTAGATGGGACCCTGTCCCCCAAACCTAAGCCAGCATGAGTCATTCATAAAAAATCACACAGGGGAGTGGGGACGGGGAAGCTCCCTACAGTATGAAAGTGTTACATACTGTGATTTGTGCCATGGTCTTCGTTGGCAATTTTCAGTCGTTGGGGAGCAAAGTCATTTTGTAATCAGTATTATTGTACCTTCAAAGCTTTCAATCAAAGCATATCAAATTATGGGCCTGATTCAGCAATGATTGCGAAGCAGGCAGCTTTGCAATTGCGATCCTTGCTACAGCTGTGTCCACATACATCTATCCTCCATGAACTACAAGTTGTGCCACACATAACGCGGGAGCTCTGTGTGCCGCGGTAGCGCCGAGTGTCTTTCATGCAACGTTTTACCTTCAAATGTGTCTTAATCGCAAGCAGCTTCTGTCGATTAAAATGATATGCAGCATGCATATATTCTCTTTGCATCTGTGGGTGTATCTGCATGTGAAATGCTACGTTACCGTATCATATCATTATAATCGGCAGAAGCGGCTTGTGCTAGCTATTCGTATCACAGTGTGAATAAGGTGCATTTGAAGGTAAAAAGTTGCACAAAAAGACACTCAGTGCTACCGAGTCACGGCATGGCGTGATTAGAAGGGCTGTTTAACGCGCAAGGAGGCTAGCTGTCTGAGGACACATCTTCATTATGCAGCAGGAGGTGTATGACACCCCCTGCTGCATTTGAGACTCCAGCACTGCGACGGAGGTCGCAGGCTGTGATCACCATCGCGACCATCGATGGTCACGACGATGGACGGCGCCGGGACTCTGGCCAGCTGTGTAAGCCTCAGCTTACTCAGACTGGCCAGCTTGCGAGACCAGGACACTGCGTTGATCAATGCAGATCCTGGGCTGGCCACTACCAGAAAATGGGGCGGACACGCCTCCATTTCTGGGAACGCCACCAGACCCCACCCCTTAAATGCCTTTGCCTATCAATCAGGCAGAGGTATTCAAGGGTCTGTGTGCGACTACACAGGACCCATAGTGCACACTCGCAGAATGGGTCCTGCGTACGCGCAGATTCCTGATAATCAGGAATCTGCAATCAGCAGTGCACTGCTGAATCAGGCCCTATGCTCACTAATGTTCATGTATTGTGTGGAACTCACAGCATGCTTCAGCACCTCCCCCCACCATTACTCTTTTCTATTCAGTCCCACTGAGCTCACTGACCCGGTGGATAGCGTCAACGATCTGTGTGTGTGTGTGTTACACCCAGGTGGAACTATAAGCCTCAACATAAAAGCCACATGACTTGAGGCAACACTAAAGGTGCGGCATTAGATTAGCGGTGCGACATGTAGTGCACTTGGTGAATCGCATCATGATCAGTATCTTAAAGGTATTACACGTAGTACACCCGGTGGATTGAGTCAATGATCTGTGCGAGCGTGGCTTCCTACTGTTTCATACAGTTCATATAGGTGCAAGGAGACACCTAATGTGATTGAGCTTTTGTGTTTTTTATTTTGATCCTAAATTGAGACCCAGGTGGAACTATAAGTTTCAGCATTAAAAGCACATGAGTTGAGGCAACACTGATGGTGTAACATTTAGTGCACCTGGTAAATAGTGTCAATGATCAATATCTTTAAGGTGCCACACTTTCATTAACATAATAAAGGACAGGTTTTGGTAGTCATTTAAGCAGTACCTGTACACCAGTTTATGCAATCACCAGTGAGCTAAATTACAAGAGGAGTGGAGGCATGGCTGCCTATGAAATAAACCAAGCAGGAGTGAGCTCAAGGTCTCATCATGGTAGAGCACTACCGCTGAACTCACTGCATACAGTACTGTGGCTCCGCACCTCCCCCCACCCTTGATTTTTATGCAATGACATAAAAATGAAGCCCATAGAATATGTAAACTAATGGGTACTTCTAAGAGTACTTTTGGAGTATTGAACCTAAAATGATCTGTCTTTATGAAAAACTGCTTGTGCGTCTTTAGGCCAGGCGTCTTTACACCATGTCCCAACAGTATACAGTACAGATGGCCGGTAATGACTACAATACAATGTCTATAGCGGTCAAATGCAGCTGGGTAGCATAACATAGCAATGAAAGGTGGTGGCTAGTTCTGCAGAGTACCTTATTAATATTGAACTTTAATTCCTCTGTCTTTATGAAATGCTGCGTGTGTGTTGTCACACCAATGTAGATATGTGTTCTTATAAAACACAGGACTCACATACCAAAATCCTTTATTTATTCCTGTGTTATAGATAAAAAAAAAAAATAATTACTGATTCACAAAATTACATTATCCATTTTCAAGCCTCGAACCCAAGACGCCGGCTATGGACAGCGCTCATCTTACCCACTCGCACACCCAAGCCAGCCACAACAGCTGCTACACATATTGTGTATGTCTTGTTAAGCATGCATCTTTACACCAAGTAACGTGTACAATACAATGTCAATATCAGTTTAGAGTCTAATGCGGCTGGGTGGCACAAAATGGAGATGAAGGGATGAGGAAAGTGCGGAGCAATACATGAAGTTGAGCAGAGTACTTTAAGAGTATTGACCCTGAAATGATCTCTCTTTATGAAATACTGCCCTTTAGGCCAGGCGTCTTTACACCATGTACCAACAGTATACAGTATGGTCGGCCCGTAATGAGTATAACATAATGTCTATAGCGGTTTAGAGTAAAATGCAGCTGGGTAGCATAACAAAGAAATGAAAGTTGGTGGCAAGTTCGGAGCAATATGTTAAATATGGCAGAGTACCTTAAAAATATTGAACTTCAATTGATCTGTCTTTATGAAATGCTACACATGCATCTTCACACCAACGCAGATATGTATTCTTATAAATCACAGGACTCGCACACCAAATAATTTAATCCTTTATTACAGTAGTACAAAAACGTGTAACCACTAGGTGGCGCTCACACCAAAGAATAAAGGAAAAAATCAGTTACGTTCTTTCCTGATCCCTCATTAGACCATATGACAGGCAATTTACAATATGTAAAGAGAGAAACACAAAAATAGCATAATATTGCCAATCAAAAGGTGCATTTATTCTTCTATATAAAATGGCATATATAAAACACAATAAATAAAATTAGGCTCTAAATGGCCATACACACAAATATATTCAGTCTTTTCAAATGTCAGGGGCCCTTAAGCCCTGCGTACCGGAAATGAGATGTAAAAAAGCGTAGTGTCTGTACTGCTGACCATCCGGATAAGGTCAAGCAGTGACTAACCCACGAATGCCTGTCCTCCTTATAGAAGTTGTAGTCTGCTGTCCTTAACGCGTTTAGAGCCTGGTAAGCTCTTCTTCAGAAGGATGCAGACTGTCTCTCAGAGTTGATCTTATATACCCCTCTCTCTTTATTACAGTGTCAACTGTGGCTCTGGATTCATGACCAAACACAGTTCAGTAGTACTGTATAGTCTAACGAATGAGAGGATCCACCAATCAGCAGACGGCACTACAGAAGCTTTGTTGGCCACTTGACGCATGTTTAGTGCAGTTTATTAAAAGCGACATCTGGTGGACAGAACGTAGTATTACACTCTCCGGCTTTTCCAGCGCCTCAGTATGCTATGTTGCGTCTTACTGCAGCATGATGCGACTTAGAACGCAGAGCAGTGGCATGGCAGTGTGCGAATAGCATGTCGCGCTGCATGGTGTATAGAGCAAAGATGTAGCAGAACATATCTTTACCTAAACATTGTTGCTGTCCAAGTACATCCTATAATGGCAACAGTGTTTTCATATGAAAGTGGCCTCTTTCAGCAGGATAATGTGCCCTGCCAAACTGCATGGATTGTTCAAGAATGGTTTTAGGAATATGATGAAGAGTTTGAGGTGTTGCCCTGGATCCCAAATTCACTAGATCTCAATCCAGTTGAGCATCTGTGATATTTTTAATGTTTGGTTCACAATATGCTGACGGATCAGCCGAACAGAACACCAATGAAACGAATGGTAAGGTTCATGCACAAACGATCTTGCGTATACACTCTTCCCGATATGTCAGCCTAACAGACTCCATTTGCCCAATTGTGACATCGTATTCGATGGGTTCTGCGCCCAATATGTTGTCGTTTGATCATGTGTACACACTGAACATTGTGAACGATATATCTACACGATATATTGCTGCATGGCAGACGTGATACGTCTGTGAACGACATTGGTTCACAGGTATATCGTGTGTACACACTGACCGTCGGTTGTGACGATATATCGTTCGCTGGCTATATGAACAATATATATCATTGTGTGCTCAGCATAAGATCAAGTCCAATCTGCGGTGGCTCTACCATGCCTTTTACAGGAGTTGAAGGATCTGCTGGTAGCACAGATACCACAGGTACAGTATATCTCATCAGGTTAGAGCTGTTTTGGTGGCACACAGAGTAGCAGTAGCATATTAGGCAGGTGGTCATAATGTTTTGGCTCATCTGTGTATATGTAGGGGTAACTAGAAATATAGTACTCATATTGTAGCTACCCTATGTGCCAGGATACTCTTGGAATGCTAACATATCAAAACATAATTATACCTTTACTATTGAATATAAAGACAGTTTTGGACAACAATTTATATTGTTGCTAAGTAATATGCTAGTATACCTGTACAATATATGTTTATTACTTACTAGATATGTCCAATATGATGATTATTCTGTCCTTTCAATCAGTATTTTCAACATATTTGAATATATATAATTATATAGTAAAATATTCCCTTTTTATATCACCTCTTTATAACATCATTCTCACCACCAACTATAGTAAATGCATGAAAGTCTATTTTTAATTCTGTCAAATTTCTCCTACTTAATAGTAGTTTTGCTCTGTGCTGTTATGGTGCGTACACACGGTCCGATTAAAATGAATGATAATGATATCGATCATATCGTGCATTTTTCAGTAACCTGCGATGTGCGGGCACGTATGGACGATAACAATATTGTCCATCGCCCGTAAATGCAGGCCAACATGTTCGATTTCAACCAGGTTACTATAGGGTCGTTGGCCATCGTTGGTGGGTTTTGATATCTATCATCCAGCACACCCGGGAGATCGTTCAATGATATCGTTATTGTTGATGATCATCCCGTGTGTATGCACCATTAGTCTGCAATATAAACAGGAGCACTGTCGTTTTGAGGGGATTTGTGTATTTATATCTGCTAGAAAGTGATATTTTCAGAATTAAATCGGCCCTCATTCAGAGCCGTACGCTCTGAGAAGAGCGCACGCGCTGAATGAGGGCCGGCCTCCATGAAAATGGAGCGTCCTCCTGGATGCTCGTATAGCTGTGGGTCACCACCCACAGGCTATACGAGCATGCAGTTTGATGGCCGCGATTGTCTTGACCATCGCAACCATCGAAACTGCGAGCCGGAGCCTGCGGTTGAGGTTTTCAACCGCAAGCTCCGGAGTGATTTTGGCTCTATCAGAGCCAAAATCACCGGCTTCTGACGGGAGGCGTTCCCGTGGGAACGCCCCGTCAGGGAGGCACGCCCCCGGCACGCCTACCAAAGGGGGCGTGCTGTCAATCAACATCGACAGCACGCCCCCTTTGATCAGACACAACGAGCGAAGGACTTTCCTTCGTTCGTCGCGTCTGGCGCATGTGCACGACGGAGCTCCCTCCGTCGTGCGCATGCTCAGTCCAGAACATCGACCCACTTGCGAGCGGACAGCCGCTCGCGAGTGGGTCTGAATCAGGCCCTAAATCTTTCCCTATGCTTTTATGTAGATTAAATTCACTTTACTTTCTGCATGGGTGCAGAAGTTATAGAATAGAGCAGGGTTTCCCAATCACATTCCTAAGGGAGCTCTAATGGGGGGCATCCACTAGACGATTTTATCCCTGTCCAACCTCTTAACGATTTTCCCTTGAAGTTTCCCTTGAAATTTGATCTTCCACTCTGAACAATTTGCAAAAGATTTGTAAAAGATTTGCAAAGGATTTGCAAAAGATCTAACGATAAACTATGTTGTTTCAATCTGTGATTGAGAGCTTTCAGCTATAGTGGGCAGATAGTGGTTCATCGTTTGATCGTTCAGCTTGAACGATGTGTAAACGATTTGTAAGCAATCAAGTGAAATTGACCTGCATGTTCAGTCGATGGAGGAGACGATCAAACGACCAGCGGGAGCGCGCATCGTACATCGTTAGAAACAATTACTGCACGATTTGAAAATGATGTTTGAACGATTATCGAACGATTTTATCATTATCGTTCAACTTTATCGTCTAGTGAATACCCCCCTTAACAGTGCATGGTTTCCAGGTCTCTTCACAGAATCAAAAGTTAAATAATTAGCTCCACCTGTGGATCTTTTAAAATGTGTCAGCCAGTAATGACTACACCTGTGCACCAACTAGTAAAAATGGAAACCATGCACTGTGAGTGCTCCCAGAGGAATGAGTTTGGGAAACACTGTATTAGAGAATGCAGTATTCTTTGATTATCAGGATAGCAGGATCCCAACAGCTTCTACATTTTGATTAGTGCAACTTATGATTGTTCAGTGGATGTTTCTGAGGCACACAGACTTCTCCCAGATGCAGTGCACTCACTCTTACCCCAATACATTTAATTTACCTTTGGTAGCATCTGCCTAATTGTAATTTACCATAGAGAAAAGATAAATTTAGCTGCCTTCATTTATTTGACGTCATAGCACCTTTGACTGTAAATGTAAAGCCTCTAGAGCAGTGTTTCCCAACTCGTCTTCATGGACCCCTAACAGCGCATATTTTCCAGATCTCCAAGTTGGTGCACAGGTGTTTTTCATTACTGGCTGACACATTTTAAAAGATGCTCAGGTGTTGCTAATTATTCAGTTGAGATGCTGTGTAGATCTGTAAAACATGCACTTTTAGGGGTCCCTGAGGACTGGATATTGGAAACACAGATATAGAGCAAGGTTTCTTAACCTGCAGTCTGTGTACCTGCAGGCAGTGGTATAACTAATGTGGGGCATGTTTCCTGGCCATTTTTATGTTCCACCTCTCATTTATAACAATTACATTGAGTGTATATAACACATTTAAGTGTGTACTTGAGAATACTGGCATAAATTAACCAAAAACACAAAACCAACCTTTAGTAAATTTACCCCTTGCAGTCAGATGGCTGAGAAACTTAGTCTTGGTATGAGCGGTTCAACATCAGTTTGCTCCAAAAGAAAAGCGGGATAAAGCAGGGGATAGACAACTGCCTCTGGAAGACCACAATAAAACAACACAACAGGACACTGTGCAATTAACAAAAGAGAACACATTTGTTTTAATTGATAAAAAATATGTAATGTTAGAGTTGGTACTAGCTGAAATTCTGATCTTGGATGAATCTATGAGCAGGCGTGTGTATTGTAAATATGCTCCACATCTATGTTAGCAGCATACAGGAAGAAACAAGTGCATATTAGCACTATAGATTGCAGTCCCCATTATTATGTGGAAATTAGCACTACGATCTGACCCCTACAGATGTGCCCACATACATCTATCCTACGTGACTCTTTAGCGCCAAGAGTCTGTTTGTGCGTCTTTTTACATTCAAGTACATCTTATTTGCACAGCGATGCGACTAGATAGTACAAGCCGCTTCTGCTGATTAAAATGATATGCAGCATGCATATGTACTGTGAGCGAGTGCGGGTGTATCTGCATGTGCTATGCTACGTTAGTGTCAGTGGCGGTAACCCTGTAACGTAGCGTTTCGAATGCAGATACACCCGCAGTCGATCACAGAACATAGACATGCTGCATATAATTTTAATCAGCAGAAGCTGCTTGTGCTATCTAGTCGCATTGTTGTGCGAATAGGACACATTTGAAGGTTAAAAGACGCACAAAAAGACACTTGGCACTACTGAGTCACGCCATGGCATGGCGCGACTAGAAGGACTGTTGAACACGCAAGGAGGCTAGATGTATGTGGACCCATCTGCATGTACCAAAATCCACTAAGCTCTGATTTTCGCCCCAGTAGTTTACACCATCTACTGATGATGTAAACTGCTTTAATCCTATGGAGGCTCCAGATGCAGGAGAGAGATCTTTTGATCTCTCTCGCAGGCTCCGGAAGCTGACAGAGGGCCTGATTCAGAGCCGGAAGCTATTTGTGCTCGCTCGTTCAGAAAAAGGGGCCGGCTATTTAAATTGAGCGCTCGCTCTTTGCGGTCTGTTGACTCCTCTATGTCTGAATGAGCGAACGAAACATGCGCTCGCTATTTTTTAAAAAACGCCCCCTGGCCGCTCGCATCCTACGTCATCTCCGCTTTTTATTAGATTAATCGAGTACATCGAAAGGCGTATGAACTGCTCGCAGTGCTTGTGGTAGCATTTTCCTACCGCAATCATGCAAGCAGTTCAGGCTAAAAGACAACCAAGTGACGTGGTCGATTACTCTGCTTTGTTAATTATGCACACCCTTAAAACGCCCGTTTTGGCACGCCTGCGTTCGGATCACCACTCCCCGTTTTCAAGCACCTTCCCCTGTTACCACCCACAAACGCCTCATTCTGTCACTCAAATTAGCAGGCATTCGCTATTTTGCGAGCGCACAATTTCTGACCGCAATGACTGGTTTGCGCATGCGTATTACAACCCATACGCATGCGCAGTTGTGCGAACATCGCTCGGAGCGAACGAGTGGCCGCTTACGAGCGGCTCTGAATCAGGCCCACTGTGCCTATGCGCAGTGTCAACTTACCCCGGAGAAGTCTTTCACAAACGTGAAAGACTTCAAAATACCAGGGATATAACTCGCAGGGACATCTGTTACCATAACCCCATGTTTTACATAGCAGGGATATTTTCATGAAAAAAATGAAAATATCCCCTGCGATATGGATAGATGATCTCAGCAGTTCCGCGATTATTAGTACATAGACCCCATAGTGGGGTAAATCCGCAATAATCCAGTAACATCATTAGAAAAAGGTCTGACATTGCTCACGATTGCATTTATCACACTTGTCTCCTGTCCACCTTTTACAGGAACTTAAACAATTTCACACATTACAATACGAAAATTTTTCTACTTAATGTATATATTTATCCTTATGCTTCCTTAAACAATGATTGCTCTGAAATAGAACCGTGACATGGATCACACTCTGATTACTGCATTTCTAAGTTACTGAAAGTAATAACTTGACAGCTAAATTGTTTGCTCGGTTGAGCAGTTACAAATGGACTAATTATTACCTGTAAAATGCAAATGATAGAGATAATTTTATCTTTTTTCACCTGTTGTTCTAATTAAGCTTGTGCTGAGTTACACGTACAATATGATTATTTTAAATTTAATTGCAATTTTTAGGGCTAAGGTATTATTCACTTTGATATTTTATTGAAACAGAAATCATCTACTACAGATGTGACCTCATACACCTTTGCTTCTTGCTCCATATGGTGTGAGACACATGGTACGACCTACGGGTAGTGATTACTGTACTACATACTTTCTCCTCAATTTTGTGTCATAGGGCCGTATTCAACTTGGAGCAAAAAGCAGTTATCGCCGATTATGTAATTTTCGATGATTTCACTTATCCCCTTATTCAATTTTAGCATCTTTTCACCGGTGCTAAAACGCAGGCGATAAAGTTTAACCTATGAATACCCGGAGGAAAAAAGTGCAGATTTGGGGTGCAGAGGTGCAGAAACCACTCTGCACCCTTTGTACACCCCCTTGACGCTAACTGCATCAAAAAACACTAAACAAAAACACAAAGGACACCCAAAAAAGCACTTTGAAAAAGTGGGCAAAAAATGTAAAAGTTCGGGTACAACTTCAAAAACTAGCGAAATAACCTTTAGGGGGTCTGCAAGTATGGGGGAGTTTTTTTTTTATTGCAGGTGCTTGCTGTAGGTGTGTTTTTGGCGCTTTTTAATGCTTCACTTTAGCGATTTTTACATATGCTTGAACCCATTTTCATGTACCCCAAATTTGATGGGACTACTTATTTTGGCCAAAAAAGTTGCTAAATGCTATTCTTCACCACTCTTCTAAAGACGCTAAATAGCTCCTATTGAGACCATTCAAAGACCCCAAATACCTTTTGCAGGGCTATTCAGGGGTACCCCCCTGTCAGAGCATCTTTAGTGGGGTGTCAGGCTGATTTCCACAAAAACGACAGGACTTTACTTTTCAACAATATCAATTTCGCCAGGTCCTGTTTTCACCAATTTGGAATTGAATATGGGGATATGCGGGGACTTCGCGATAAGTTTTCGACGGCAAAACCTCTGGCAACTGACTTTTCACTCCAAATTGAATATGGCCCTTAGTGTGCTGATAGTATAGTGGGAATTTAGGAATAGGCTTTTTTTTTTTATCACAAAGGAATTGGTATAAAGTCACAAATGCCTTTTTACACCCACTGCATGTTTTTTCCTTAGTTTTGCTACTTTCCTTAATATTACATCTTACTTTGCTTATAGTGTACTAGGTAGTTAGGATTACTGTTTTTGTAGCATAGAAATTGATATAAAGTTGCAGATTAAGCATAACTATGCGTGGTGCTGATCACTGGTATCTGACTTGGGGTTTTTTGCCTTTTGACCTTTTTCCAGAGCTTTGCCACTTTTTCCTCAAGTTTTCGTCTTAGTTCACTTATAGTGTACTAGGTTCTAAAGATTTCATGTTTTGGTGCAGCAAAGTCCATGGCACTCCAAACAGGGCTGGATGAATTTGAGGATAGGTGTATCTACTAACTTGTACTGTATCTCTTCATATATATTGCCCAGGATTCTTCCTTTTTCCTTTCAGCCCTGGTCAAAAACCAGCAGAAGGGAGGGACAGGGGAGTGAGGAAGGCTGAGTGTAAAAGATGCCCCTCATACCCAATCCGCCTCCCTCACTCCCCTGCCCCTCCCTTCTCCTGGTTTTTGGACAGGACTGAACAGATAAAAGAAGAGTCACGGGCAATATCAGCTGCGATACAGCGATTGGTAAATACCCCACAATTCTAAAAAACTTTTTTTTTTTTTGCCTGAAGATTTACTGCTTTTTGGGGATTAATAAATAGGCCCCTATGTATCAAAAAAACTCTGCTGGCAATATTAAAAAAAATTTCACAATGGAATTTCAATATATTTAGAAGACTAAACTTATGGAATATCCTAATAAGACGTACTCTCAATTTCAGGCAGTAAGTGGGGGTTCCTGGTTACATGGACAAAAGTCTGGGTGCTTTAGGTGTGCAGGGCACATTACCTGCTTTGCAAACGGTATCTACATAACAGCACCCACAATCTGGAGCCAGTATCAAGATACCATGTTATATCATGTTATCTGCTCTACAGACCATGTTAAATACCTGTTATACTTTTTACTTGCATACGTTGCGCAAGACCATCTGTCCTTTTAAATAATTGCAAATCACAGATCTTCAATTAGATCTACGTTAGTAACAGGTTCTTCCGATAAAATGGTGGAACGGCATTTAGATGAACTTAACAATTCATTGGTGAGTTTAAAGTATACCATCATTAATTTTGTTCGCAGACCACCTAGGGAAGATGACAGGAGGAAATTGCTCTTGCAGAAAGAAGTGAGATGGATACATTATCTTAACACTGTCAGCCCCAGAGGATTGAATGATCATTACTAAAATGTTTTGTCTAAAGTTTGTAGATAATATTACCAAATTGCTTTTTATGCACAAACTTACGTTGTTTTTCTTTCATATGTTTCATTATTCTTTTGTAGGATTTGCAGTTATAGGTATTTTTTTTTTTATTTACATCTGTATTAGTGGTAATAGGTTTCTTACAGTGTTGATCACATTTTTGAACAATATGGTCTTTGGTAGATGCTTATTTTACTTTATACGTTTAAATGTTGCAGCTCATTTATTGATGTATAACACCAGCTATATTGTACTTTACAACGGGGAATGTCGCCTTTAATTTTGGCCCCAGTAACATCCCCAATATGTATTGGTTTTCTGGAATATCCTTGATTGCGTTCCACTTCCTGTAAGTGAAACTCATATTTCAAGATAGATATGTAGAAGTATTTGTGGACTAATTTTTGGATATCCTGTGCTTGGAAGGTACTGATACCAGATGACTACAGGCAGCTGTACTATACACCGGCAGTTTGGCACATAATGATCCGCACAGGTTAGTTTGTTCAGCAGGCTGATTTTCTTTAATGAGTTATTTCCTGATATTCTGTGCCTGGAACGCACGTATACCAGGGCCCGATCTGTGAACCTGAAATCTGGTATTGGCCGATGTTCACGTGTGCAGTGGGATGTAGTTAGGAAGCTGGCAGTCGAAATGCCGACTGCCAGCTTCCCGACTGTTTAGTCTCGGCAAGTGACTAATGATAGGCATCGAAATCCCGACGGCTATCAGCCCCACGCCAAAATCCAGAGGTTTAGCGGCTCCAGGGGGGACTTAGGGTTAGGCACCCCCCGGGAGGGTTAGGTTTAGGCACCCCAGGGGGGAGGTTAGAGTAAGGCACTAGGGGGGAGGTTAGGGTTAGGCACTCCTAAAGTAAGGTTAGGGGGGGGAGAAAGGAGGGTTAGGTGGTTTTACTTACCTTCGTCGGGATCCCCTGCTGCTCCGGCATCTGTATATCATCCTCTGTGCTTCGGTACGGCGGTATGACATACCGATTCCGTGTGCAGCATTTAGTAATGGTGTGGCTGTAAAGACGGGTTTTTTCCACAGTAAGCAGACTTGCATTATTGGAATTGTATGGTCATGAATAAGACCCCTGAGCAAATTCAAAACATTGATCGTTTTGTGTACTTTGTGATGGATTAAATTGCTATATTTATTTTCTACGTCTACGTTCTAAGTCTGGTGAGTGTCTCTCTTTGAGATACAGATATATATATATATATATATATATATTATATACTGTGTGTGTGTGTGTATATATATATATATATACATATATATATATATATATATATATATATATATATATACACTGTGTATTATAAGGGCAAAGTCGTGCCTTTATATTGAGGCTGAATCGAAAAAAAAACTAATTCTCCCATAGAGAACTCCCGAGAGGAGGGCATGGTGTTTAACGGGCTACACCTCAAAGCTATTGGAGGTACCGAGCTGAGATGTGGCATGGACGGGTAGAACTGATGTTCGGTGTTGCATGCCAAATTTCATGGCAAAAAAACGATTTTTGAGTAATCTGTTGTTCCAACTGTCAGTGTTATCTGACACTCTCAGGACCACTTTTGTGCTCTTCTCTATGGGGGATTGTTGGGAAAACATAAGTCTGTATAAGGCAAATTTACACTTGGGGTTTGTTTTATTAGGTGGCTATTTTTTTGTTCCCCTGCCCCCAATAGAACAACCTGCACCGGGCTTTGGAGACCCAGTACTGGTTGTGCTAAATACAGGGGACAAACGACGTAGGTGTCCCCTGTATTAAGCACAACCAGTACTGGGCTTTTCAGAACAAGTCCTGGTTGCCAAAATACATGGGACAAACGACGTAGGAGTCCTCTGTATTAAGCACAACCAGAACTGGGGTCTGCGCCGGTCCTGGTTCTGGAAATACAGGGGAAAAAAATGCATAAGATTCCCCTGTATTTACCAGCACCGGACCCTTTCTAGTGGGGGGGGGTAATGCCACAGCAAGGGGAGCCCTATTACCGAATCCCCAGCCAAAGAATCACCCCTGACTGCTAGTCAGCCCAGGCCAGGGATCCCTGGGGAGCTAGGGACCCGCCCAATAAATGGGTCCCCCTCTCCAGGGTACCCCAGGCTGATAGCCCGTGGCTATCCCTGGCACCCGTGGCCGGGTGGGTGCTGCTCAGACCTCAGGTGTTTAGACTGCATGTGTCTATTCCAATGAGCACACAATTCTGTGAATTAGCAGCTCCACCATTTTGTGAGTGACAGCAATCTCACTCTGTGAGATGTGAGAGTGCTGAAACTGCAGTTAACCACAGGGTGTGATGGTATACCATATCTGTATTGCACAACTAGTTGAACAGAAGAAAGCCCAGGGTTCAGCTTTCAGTTCCACTGTACATCTGTGAACTACTGTAGCAAGCTACATTGTGCATGTTCCTAGAAACTGACCTAGTGAAGCAGTACGTTAAAATTTAGCCCCTACAGTATTTTATTAAATAATTATGGGGATAAGTGGTGTAAGTTATGGCACTGATTAGTAAACTATGAAGCATGGGAAAAGATATTTCTGTGTCTAAGTAATATTTTAAAACACAAAATAAAAAGTGATGTTCGCAAAAATAATTGTTTTGAATTTAAAATAATATGCCTTTTTAAGATTTGAAAAATGGGCCCTAACCTCCAAAATGTTCTTATTAGACCTAAAATATTAGTAAATAAAATGTGGATATATCCTTTAAAACATTTTATCAGGCATTAAATCAGGAAAGTGTAAAAAATGTGTGTTGCAGAGCAAATAATTTTGTCATTAATATAACAGTAAAACATATGATTATTGTTCTGTGAATGCAATGGTTTATAATGGTAAGAAGTATTTATAATTGCACAGGTAAGCGTATCATTTTAATGCATATCATGGTGTTCCTAGAGGAATATGGGATAGTTTCCAAATTCACTTCGCTCTGCATCTACATTAAGAAAATGTATTTTGTGTATTAGTTAGTGTGTGCACTTGGGGGTGGCGTTCCTGGCTTAGCGAGTACTGTAACTGCTGAGCATCTTTCCCTTAAGCAAAATGAGTTGATCTTAACAAATATTCCAAGGTGATGGAAATCAGGAGTTGTCCTATACTTTCCAATGCACAAACCTCTCTATACAGAAATGAGCACAAATAAAAATGTAATTGAGATCATAAAATGTACAATAGTGACATTTGTAAGAACAGTCTTATGACTTAAGATTATTAAGGGGTTTGCTCCTGATTACATACAGTAGTAAACAAACAAAAATGGCAGCTGCTCAATCAATCTAGCAGTACTAATCAGGTGCATGAAAGGGAGGGGTCATACTAAGTAGAGAAAGGAGGGGGATTTAACCCCCTATTGTACCTCAGCACACTGAATAATACCTGCAACAATATATGAAGACTATATGGTCATAGAAATTCAGAGATATTAGTTGCATGCATTTGCAATCACATGGGAGGCTGCTGGGACACGTCACGGCTTCTCTGTTACCAGCAGTCCCTAACACTAAGGGGTTCACATCCGGGGCGCAGTGCACCCCAAAAAACGTCCAGCCCAGGACCCCCCCAGGGCATCACACGAAAATGGAAAAAGAGTGACAGTGCAGTGCAAAGTATAGCTGTGTGTGAGTAATCATTAAGTGTGGAATGAGAGGTTAAAATATATGTGAAAAAATACATGAATAATAAACAAACATAAAAGGTGATGTGAAAAGCAACTATGTGTATTAAGTGGTGATGCCCTGAGGAGGCCCAACCAGACCAGTCCCGGGGGCCCTACGCCCAAACGCTCACCCCAAATGTAAAATATCCCAATTATAAGGCCTCATGATAAAGGCACATATATAATTTTGTCAAATGTAAGGCCTCATGATAAAGGCACATACATAAATGCATCCAAATTGAGAGCCAGCTTACCTGGGAGTCACCCCTGGAAACTCCAACTAGCACTACTAGAACCAGCATGCCCTACTAATGCTGGCTCCTTCATGCAACTCATAACAAACAAACAAAAATGGCAGCTGCTCAATCAATCTAGCAGTACTAATCAGGTGCATGAAAGGGAGGGGTCATACTAAGTAGAGAAAGGAGGGGGATTTAACCCCCTATTGTACCTCAGCACACTGAATAATACCTGCAACAATATATGAAGACTATATGGTCATAGAAATTCAGAGATATTAGTTGCATGCATTTGCAAACACATGGGAGGCTGCTGGGCCACGTAGGGCCCCCGGGACTGGTCTGGTTGGGCCTCCTCAGGGCATCACCACTTAATACACATAGTTGCTTTTCACATCACCTTTTATGTTTGTTTATTATTCATGTATTTTTTCACATATATTTTAACCTCTCATTCCACACTTAATGATTACTCACACACAGCTATACTTTGCACTGCACTGTCACTCTTTTTCCATTTTCGTGTGATGCCCTGGGGGGGTCCTGGGCTGGACGTTTTTTGGGGTGCACTGCGCCCCGGATGTGAACCCCTTAGTGTTAGGGACTGCTGGTAACAGAGAAGCCGTGACGTGGCCCAGCAGCCTCCCATGTGTTTGCAAATGCATGCAACTAATATCTCTGAATTTCTATGACCATATAGTCTTCATATATTGTTGCAGGTATTATTCAGTGTGCTGAGGTACAATAGGGGGTTAAATCCCCCTCCTTTCTCTACATACAGTAGTAGGCAGAACTTTCAGGTGGTATATTTACTTTTTGTACCATGTGCATTTCCCTGTAGGCAGAGCATGCTTGGTTTAGGGGTTTGCTGAGATGTCTGTACCTCCGCTATTTATTGTTATTTATCTGCCAAGCAGAAATGTCATTTATTACGTTTGCATCTCTGAACTGAACAATTACATCCTGATTATACCATATCAGTGCTTTTTGAATACTATATCTTGTCTATTACTACTATATCCATAGCAAAGGGCTTCACCCTTATACATGGGGAATATTTATTTCTACTTATACCACATTTGCTCCTATGACCAACTGAAGACTATAGACGAGAAAAATTCACGTTGAATTTATTTAATTTAATATGTGTACATATTTTTTGTTTGTCTAATGATTACAGATACAAGTGTGTATATACATTTTCTCAGCGGATAATTGGTTTCTCTTGCCGTTTTCACACTTTTCTTTCTTGTTTATTAGAGTTGCAAAAAATATTTATTTTTTTTGAGAAAAGCAATAAAACATACTCTGTATAATTAATGCTATTCTATGCATTAATATCAATTCACCCATCCTGGAATTCTCTCTGTAGGACACCTACCACTATTTATAACAACATAGGTCTTTTTCAGGTATACAGTCACGTCCATAAATATTGGGACATTGACAGAATTTTCATATTTTGTCCTCTATTCACCACCACAATGGCTTTGAAATGAAACAAACAAGATGTGCTTTAACTGCAGACTTTCAGATTTAATTTGAGGGTAATTGCATTCAAATCAGGTGAACGGTGTAGGAATTACAACGGTTTCTATATGTGCCTCCCACTTTTTAAGGGGCCAAAAGTAATGGGACAAACTAAACAATCCTAAATCTAACTTTCACTTTTTAATACTTTGTTGCAAATCCTTTGCAGGCAATTACAGCCTGCAGTCTGGAACGCATAGACATCACCAGACGCTGGGTTTCATCCCTGGTGATGCTCTGCCAGGCCTCTACTGCAAATGTCTTCAGTTCCTGCTTGTTCTTGGGGCATTTTCCCTTCAGTTTTGTCTTCATCAAGTGAAATGCATGCTCAATCGGATTCAGGTCAGGGGATTGACTTGGCCATTGCATAACATTCCACTTTTTAGCCTTAAAAAACTCTTTGGTTGCTTTTGCAGTATGCTTCGGGTCATTGGCCATCTGCACTGTGAAGCGCCGTCCAATGAGTTCTGAAGCATTTGACTGAATATGAGCATATAATATTGCCCAAAACACTTCAGAATTCATTCTGCTGCCTTTGTCAGCAGTCACATCATCAATAAATACAAGGGAACCAGTTCCATTGGCAGCCATACATGCCCACGCCATGACACTACCACCACCATGCTTCACTGATGAGGTGGTATGTTTTGGATCATGAGCAGTTCCTTTCCTTCTCCATACTCTTCTCTTCCCATCACTCTGGTACAAGTTGATCTATGTCTCATCTGTCAATAGGATGTTGTTCCAGAACTGTAATGGCTTTTTTAGATGTTGTTTGGCAAACTCTAATCTGGTCTTCCTGTTTTTGTGGCTCACCAATGGTTTGCATCTTGTGGTGAACCCTCTATATTCACTCTTGTGAAGTCTTCTCTTGATTGTTGACTTTGACACATATACATCTACCTCCTGGAGAGTGTTCTTGATTTGGCCAACTGTTGTGAAGGGGTTTTTTTTCACCAGGGAAATAATTATTTTGTCATCCACCACAATAGTTTTCCATGGTCTTCCGGGTCTTTTGGTGTTGCTGAGCTCTCCGGTGCGTTCTTTCTTTTTAAGAATGTTCCAAACAGTTGATTTGGCAACACATAATGTTTTTGCTATCTCTCTGATGTGTTTGTTTTGATTTTTCAGCCTAATGATGGCTTGCTTCACTGATCGTGACAGCTCTTTGGATCTCATATTGAGAGTTGATAGCAACTGATTCCAAATGCAAATGTCACACCTAGAATCAACTCCAGACCTTTTACCTGCTTAATTGATAATGAAATAAAGAGGGAATAGCCCACACCTGTCCATGAAATAGCTTTTGAGTTGATAGTCCCATTACTTTTGGCCCCTTAAAAAGTGGGAGGCACATATTGAAACTGTTGTAATTGCAACACCGTTCACCCGATTTGGATGTAATTACCCTCAAATTAAATCTGAAAGTCTGCAGTTAAAGCACATCTTGTTTGTTTCATTTCAAAACCATTGTGGTGGTGAATAGAGGCCAAAATCTGAAAATTCTGTCAATGTCCCAATATTTATGGACCTGACTGTATTCCCTGCAGACATTATAGGTTTGAGTTGTCTTCTGAATGAGAAGTTTTTATATGTGGTTATTGTCTTTTTCTCTCCTTTTTAATATAATATTAAAAGTTATATTATAGTAATATTTATATTGCACATTCTTAAGCAGCACTCCTGCAAAGGGTCCTCCCTTTTATTATTGTTGCTACCTCTCCGTATCAACAATACTGCAGTGAGTATTTGGATATACTGATGCTTGACCCAGGGGAGCACCACCAACCATGCTGATCTCATCGCTTATATACAGCTCTCTCTATTTTCAGTATAAATTGGTTCTCTATTGTACATCTCCCACATATTCTGCTGTGATATTTATTTTCCTGTGTAGGATATAACAATACCTTCTCTAGAGCATCCGCAGTTCCCAACCTGTTGTATAGATGCAGGGTGGTATTTACAGCAGCAGTAAAAAGTATTTTTAGGGGGTATATAAATAAAAATCCATGGCAGCTGAGTGAAGCTTGTCTGTCAGTCACTTCTGCGCTTGCGTGTCCTGATTGGTCACACGCGTGCTCTGCACTGGAACCCAATCTCAGCCGCTTTTGCCGAAGTTGGGGCTTCTCAGGGTCTAATTAATAGATCCCTTAGTCTTCTACAGCACCTTAAGTTATCATGTAGTCTGCAAGTAACTGGAAACTTATGCATGCGGCCGGGTTCAGTGGCCTAAATGCTATACCATGTACAGGCTCATAGATGAATCCATATTCTATAAAAATGAATAGCAACATTACACAAGTGATAAGTATATATTGGATTCTCCTTTGTTCATTTTTATTTGTCACTGGATCAAACGTTTCCAGAACCTTGTATAAAACTCAAAATACCAAAATCTATTGGAACTCTGTCCAGTAATTTCATGTGTACATTTTCAGTAAACTGTTCAGGAGCAAAATCTTAATTTAATTGTTTTCTTAATATCTTTTCATTAATACCAACATCAAAATAGTTAAATTATTGCACACCAATGTCATCTTTGAACTAGTGTCCTCCTGAGGTACAGTAGTAATAAATGAATAACCATGTTGATGCATATTTATGTAGTGAATGTGTTGTTTTGGTAAAGTACATTTTAAAAAAAAAATAAAATAAAATGAAACATCATAGTAATCATATAAAACTTATTTCACCCACAGAGGGGTAACGAATACCATTTTTTCCTAACAATCACATTTGATATTTTAGAGGGAAAAAAACTCCCAATGGGAACAGTCTTTCCTTTTCAAGTTAATAAAGGCACACTTCATACAGTGCATCAATTTTCACAGTCATTTAATAGATTAGAAAGCAATTGTAAACAGCAAAACCCTCATTATCCGCTCCCTCAAACAGATTTTATTTTCTAGCCTTTATCTTTCAACTTTGTTTTCTATTTCTGTACATATTTATATTGCTGCTTTGTGTGAAATTGTAAACTAGAAATGATTGCATCGGGAGAAGCAGGATTATTTATGTACTCTTTGTACTAGTCTTGCTAATTTTGGAGACCTACAAACAAGCCTGTCATTGTCACGAGAACACAAGACTGGAAATATTAGACAAATGTTCTGCGTACTGTTTACATTACCTGGATATATTCTGCACTCCTGTATAAATACTAGTCTTATCATTGTTAAAGTTTAACCATGAGGATTCCAATTCTGTTAATATGTCTCTTCTATATTTAGGATCAAACCACTGGCACTTGTAAGCCCTCACCGGCGATGGCTCATACAGCATTGCACTAACAAGTCCATTGTGTTTTGCAAACTTATCATGTGACATGACCAACTAATAGAATGAAAGCAACAGCAGACTAGAATCACATTGGCTAATTCAAATGATGAATGCATTAATCCAACATTTATTTAGTTGTTTATCCTTCTTCTGTCAGTGACGCTAAGTTGGTCAGGTGATATTGAGGTTATGTGAGGACATGAATACCCCTTTTACACTGGCCAAATAACCCTGGTTATTGCCGTGTCAACCCAAATTGCGGGTCAGACCCGTGATTTTGGGATATAAGTGGTAATGAAGCATGCAATGCTTATGTTGCAGGCAGACGTGGGTATGAGGTTATTACAACCAATATCAGACTTGTATACCTTTGCAAGCTTTTGCTAACGTTAAAAAAAAAAACTCTTTTCTTCCATTTGATCACAAAAAGCATCCTAAAGCTAAACAATCGCAGATTTAAGGCAAAGATAGTTAATCTGCCAAAGAATAGTATAACTGTATTCCCGTGTATTTCTGCTTTTACACAGTCTTTAATAATCCAAGATACAGAGACTCTAACAGGTATTTAATGGTGTTTGCCTTCTAGAAGAAATATGGTGCATATGCTAAATAGGCTCCGTTAATAAGAAACCTTCTCAATGCAGTCAGTACAGTCATAACTCCCAACCATTCTGATTATAATGGAGTTTTCTTGCTGTCTTTTGATCAGCGTGTTTGTCTCAGTGTGTGGGAAGTTAGGTGGCATTTCTTCTGCAGCACACACTGGCACAATCACACACCCTGTGTGCCCCAGCCACCCTCCTTTATAGTTTACTAATGTTGGAGGATATTATTTTAGACATATTGCTAAGTATATACATCTGCTATACGTCTATAATTATCATTTTACAATTTAAAAGTGATGGAAAATAACTTCTGTGGGTTTTATCTTCTATGCAGATGTATTTGTTTTAGTTAACCTTGAATACAAATCAATAAGCGTGTATGCAGGTGTTACAATTCTAATTACAAAGCAGATCTGTTGTTATATCCTAAGAAAGACACAAGTATGTACAGTAAATCTCCATAGGAGACACTATTGCCTGAAGGTGGAGTTCTCATTTAAGTCGTAATGAAAACTTACATACTAACTTTTGTCATTCAGCCAGCATAATTATATTGCTTCTGTCATTGATTAATGCAGTACTCTGGTTTTGTGAAAGACCTAAAGTGAAAGCAACAGCACCAATAATTTATTGCTGGAAAATTGTCCATGACTCAGATGAAATAATAATTACTGGAATGGCTCTGCGGGTTCCATTTTGTTTCATGGAGCTGTGTGACTGTGAAGCAGTCCCAAGGTTGTTTGCGCCATGCCACTCCAGGCTGTGCGTGATGATAGTGCTAGTTGTCTGTGAATTATTGGGTAATGTTCAGGAAGTAATATATTCTTATGACCATAAACAATTCCCATAAGTGCAGAAAATATTTTTTAGTACTGAAACCAAGCCTTCTGTAAGTCTTGCAGTGGGTAAATTTAATTATTTTTTAATTGTTTTAAATATATATTTTCCTGACAGAATTTGACCTTCTTTGCAATTTCTTGTTTTGATTTAATTAACAGTGTTAGTTACATAGCACTTATGTTTTATTTAGTTAGATAGCTGTTTATTTTATCCACATGGGACATTCCTCCATAGTGTTGTTCAAACTGATATAATTTGCTTTACAACTATTTATATTGAAATATATAAATGGAATCTTTATTAATAAAGCCATATTTGTGATTGGTGAACAGTGTGATGTGTAGTTGCTGGTCTCTTACTGTGGTTTCAAAAGTTTTATGTTGGTACAAATGGTATATTACATTAAGTGGAGTCCCACGTGTGGGTGGTAGCGCTCACAACTTACCAGTAAGTTTGTTGGGGGTATGTTTTGGCCGGTGCCTATGTGTCCTTTGAACTAATTTGCACTTAAAGTGCCTACATGTTATTACTTGGGTAATGATAACTGGGACTTAATTGTAGTTGTAGGGAGGACTTAAGGCTTCTTCTTTGGAGTGAGTAGCTCTGAACAACATTTAAGTGGTGGCAAAAAATGTAATTAATAATGAAGGATAGAGATCCTGGGAAGTTTAACAATTTCTGTAGATTGGACCAGGTGGTTGTTTTTTTATCAACTCTGTGTCATACCTACGTCACGAAGGCACAAGTAATGCTGATCATGATAAGGTTACGGACAGAGCTTAGATAGAATAGTATCTTAAAACCAGGACCGTGGTTTTTTGTATCTATCTTGTGGGGCCTAGGTTAGGTTTCTCTTACTAAGACTGGAGACATATATCTGATGTGGATCTTTCTGATATGTTCCGCAAAGCTTTCACAACAGTAGAAGCTTCGTGTGCCAGGGTCTTTCTGTAAACTACTTTTGGTTTGTGTAGTAAGAACAACACATACATGTTTGTGTCTCTCTTTTGCATTACATGGAGCACCATCCAAATAACACCTAGAATCTCAGTCAGGTTTATGCTTCTATTTCTTACTATTGATTATACTGCTTTGTTTCACGTATATCCTCATTACAATAGCACCAAGACATATAGTAACAGAGCACAACAGTAATAATCACCCAATGTCACTATCCCTCATTTTTAACAGTGTTCATGAAGCATCAAGTAGATTCGGAATGCACTGCTATACAGCCGTATATTAGTTGGCAGTCGCCATTTCTCATGGATGAGAGCATTGGTGTTCTACTGTAGGCTGTTTTTAAAGTTTGAAGGAATAGCTTAATTTATATGAGGGACTACATAGCAGTGGGCAACTGAACACTTTTGAGCCAGGAGGTGCAATTTATAATCTTCCACTTCCATGAATCACTCTTGGGTATCCACTTAGTGATTTTACCAAGCGATTGCACGATAACAATGTAGTTCTCGTGCAATCGCTTGCAAATCGCCCATGCATTGGGCATGTTTTGGTCGGAAACAACCAGCGTTGCGTGTGCCCGCTGGTCGTTTCCGACATCTATCATCGCACGTACATGCTGGTCAACCTGACAATCCCGTCAGGTTCAGCATGCGCGGGGATGATGGATGTGCCTAGACTAAACAAGTGAACGTTCAGTCTAGGCACATCACTAGACATGGAAACGACAGCACGATTACAATGTCATAATCATGCTGTCGTTTCCATGTCTATTAATGGATACGCGGCATTAGAATGGTAATGCCATTTCCCTCATGCACTGTTTTGTGTCTATATCTAAAATCTCAAATTACATCAAGTAATCTTAAGGCATTGATCTGACATGCTCCCTTCCACATTTGGTATAACTATCCTGGGAAAGCTGCCTCTCGGCAATAGGTACTGTAATTTCCATTAACCAAAATAGTTTTTGGCCCAAACATCCCTATAGATTTCCAATTTAGGCTTTGTAACTATTTGCTTATGCCTATCTCTAAATATAATAATCATTACTTAAACATTTGAACAACAACACAAAGGGAGTGATCCTGGTACTCAACAAACAATGATTGCAAAAATAAAAAATTAAGGGCAGGAACTACATACATTTTTGTGTATTCATTTGTTGATAACTAAAAAGTATAAATTAGTTAATTCATTAACGGAAACTGGAAAGTCAATAACTAAACCATTAGTTGTGGCAGAGCATTATCTTCTAATAAGTATGGGGGCCCATGGTGTTGTAGCATCATGCTTGCATTAGCAGGTTATTATAGGAACGTATAGCAATTAATGATGAACCAGCCACTTTGTTCTCCTGCAGGGTTAATCATTACTATCATTGTTTCTTCCAGTGAAGCTTTGTTGGGATTTTCTTCTCTGTGATTTCTGATATAGTGAAATCAGACCGAGAAGATATTCAGCTACATATAAATAAGTATAGCAAATAGTTGGCAGATGCTAACTATAATCTGGTACTGGTATAAGGGAGTAAAATGTCCATTTATCAGAATAATTTTTTTTTTTTTTTTGTAGCATAACACAATTTTTGCAGTTTCCCCAGTACTGTTTGTACAGAAAGAAATTACATTTTGTTTGTTATATTACAAATTAAACAATGTTAACCTTTAAAAGGACAATGTAAGAATCAAAATGCATACAAAACTAAGCTAATTACTCCCTTTCTTTCAATGCCAGGCCTCAAATTAAGCATGGCCGTTTACACGATTTAAAATAAGTTAAGTTAAAATAAATGCTGTAATATTTAAGATACAGCAGTTTTTCTATATTGTGTGTAAATTGTTAAAATCTCGTAAATGTATGAAGTTTCAGATAGTCTATGCTACAGTCAGTCACCTATGACAGGGTTACTCACCTACAGTATGATGGTTTTGGGGGGGGGGGGTGCCTTGGTTAGATACTGGATGGTAGTGTGTGGAAAACAGTGACTATTGCACATGATTTATTTGTCTGACTTTACTGCAACATTGTACTGCCACCAATAACAGCCACTGACCACATAGCCTGAGCCACCCTTTATCACACCAGTCTTGGGTGGATTATGTTTTAAAACGGAGGGATATTTTACTAGATATCTGCTGCTCTTCTCCTTCTGTAACACTTCAAACCTATGTGACATAGGATTGACAACTTAATATTTAAATTTTTAATTTGAACTACACAGACTTTGCGCTTTGCTGATTTAGGAGCAGATGAGCTCTGGTTCCAATCATTCTGCCCCAGAACATGTGTAAATATATTTACTTTAATATACTTTTTATAACTGCAGAACCTGAAATGTAGGGTGCCTCAAAAGACTTTGAGGGGAGAGAGATGGTAAACCTCACAGTTACAGTGTCCTCATACACTGTTGCTGCAGTCGCTCCAAATATCCCTTCTCGGTGCTCCAGGTCCCGTGCGACTCTGCTTGCTATGAGCATCTTTTTTGCATGAGCATGTGTCTTAGTCGCAAACAGATGTCCCTCCTAGCTGTGAGAAGCATCCCTTAGTTCCATACCTGCCAACTAGCAGGGTTGTTGGCGTCCATTCTGGAGTCTTCTCCTGTGCTGACCGAGCATGAGTGCTGTTATCACCTGACTGAAGTCCACCAGCCGGTTTCACTACCTGCTCACCTGTTCGCTCAGCCTATCTGTACAAAGGCAAACTATTTAAATTCGGACTGGCATCTGACTCATTATTAGAACAACTTCTTTCCGTGAGATCTGCTTTCTGGCTCAGTGTATCCATGCATCTGTTCTATTTCGGTTCCTGGTTGTTCACTATACTCAGCAGACACTGTCATCAGTTCCAGGCTGTGTACTATTTTCTGCAGAATCTGCCAATACTCAGCCATACCACGTCATCTGTCTCAGGTTGTGCACAATACCCAGCAAGAATCTGTCTCAGGCTGTTCTAAACATCCAGCAAATCTGTGTAAACTTCCTAGGTTCTGATATCCGCTCCTGTTGGACCCAGCATTCATCAGTCTGTGCTCTGTCCACTCAGCCTTATCAATCAGTCTCTATTTCAGTGTCTTCAACTACCAGTGACTGATCCAGTTATTGCCTCCACTATATCCAAAGTGGTTTCCCAACCTGTTTCATATGCTTCCTCTCATCCATTCCACAGTAACCAATCTGCATGAGGAGAGCTTCATCAAGCCACCCAGTTTCATTCACTTGCCTACTACAAACACCAGCTCAAGGTTTCCTGACCTGGGTGGACAAACTCTTAGTGATGTGACAGTTTATTCTGGCCATATGAACCCAGCAGGGGAACAACCCAGTGGTGGGTACAGTCCAGTTTCTGGCTAATCATTTGGAGAATCAAGAAGCAACCCATGGCCAAATTATGCAGTTCCATAAAGATTTGTATCCTAGGCATGCTCATTATTCATGTTTTTGGAAGGTCACACCTTCTATACCAGCCTAAGTGAGGTCTGAGTTTCCATCTTTTGCATCCAGGCTTCATCTGTCTAAGCCAGCTAAATATGACGACAATCCAAAGTCCTGCAGGACATTTCTAAAGAAGTGCAGCATTAATTTGGAGTTGCTTCTGGGGAACTTGACTACTACAAGAATTAAAATTGCCTACATCATATCCCTGGCATCACCATTATGGGAAACATCAGATAGCATTCTTTCTTACAAGGACCGATTCATAACCACCTTTCGTAGAATCTTTCATGAACCAGGAAGAACCACATCAGCCACGTTTTTACATCCTGTGTCAAGGATCTCAGATTGTTGGACAATATGTAATACTATTCTGTACCCTGTCTTCCGATCTCTGGTGGAAAGATGAGGCATATGTCACTGTCTTCTGGCAAGGCCTTGCTGATCGTATTATAGAATTAGATGCTTATTATTCACTTATCAGCCTCAATAAGGTAATATCCTTGCAATAGCATGGATCTCCATTTTCTAGAGGGATCTCAAGAAGGATGATGACATGAGTGCTCTAAAATTCAACCAGCTCCCCTTCTCCGACCACAATCACCCAGTACAGCAGAACCGATGCAAACTGGCCTCTCTCATATCACTCCTGAAGAACTCCAGAAGCCCTTACAAGAGAATCTCTGTTTATACTGTGCTGGTTCTGGTCACATGCTTAGTTCGGGAAACGCTCCTAACTAATGGAGAAGAGGTCAGTTTGGTTAGGGGGAGAGTGTGAAGATACTATTATTCATGTTACCTTGAAGCACCTTCAAGTGTCAGAATATTTTCCCAGTTCTGCTTGATTCAGAGGCTGCCATAAACTACTTGGCAGTGAAATTGGCTATAACGCAAATTCCTATTCTTATGCCATATATCTCACAGCAGTGGATGGGAGCTGTATTCCCATTGGTACAATTACTCATCAAACATACTCCCTGAGACTCTCAGTGGGAGTGTTACATTCCTAGGTCTTGTCCTTCCTCATAATATCCAAGGATTCTAATCTGCTTGTTTTGGGGGTTTTCTGGCTCCAGCAACATAATACGCACATTGACTAGTCCATACCCCAAGTGTTGTCCTGGGGCTCAGATTGTGTAGGGACCTGTCTCAGAGTTCCACATCATTGGACCATTTCTAGTCCGGACGCTGTTGCCATTCCTCAATATAGAGAATTATAATATGTGTATAATAAACAGGCCGCAGAGACTTTGGGCTTCATTCAGAAGCGGCCATACGGTCTACGACCGCACGGCCGCCTCGATGTTTGTCCAGTGTGCATGTGCACGAGGGAGCCGGCTCCTTTGTGCACATGCGTGAGACCTGCTACGACCGACAGCGCCGGTCGTAGCGGGTCTCTTTCCAAAGGGGGCGAGCTGTCGATGTTGATTGACAGCTCGCCCCATTTGGAAGGCGGGCCGGGGGGGTGGCAGCCAAAACGGTGGCATTGCCATGGGAACGCCTGCCATTTGGGGGAGGCCCCATGTCAGTGGAGAGCTTCCGGCTCTGACAGAGCCAGAAGCTCTCCGGGGCTTACGACAAGTGAGACCCTACCCTAGGGTCTCGTCATAAGCCTCGATGGTCTATGACCGTGGCGACCATCACCCTAGCGGTCGTTAGAGCTGTGGGTGTAAGCACACAGCCTTACGACCGAAACAGAGGCGGCCGGTCAGGATGCAAGCGGCCGCCCAGTTTCTGAGCGATCGCTTGCATCCTCTGACCGCCTCTGAATGAGGGCCTTTGTCTCCACATAAGGACTTTGATTGTTCCATTGAATTAACTCCCAGGAATACCCCACCCTGTGAGGGAACATTTCAGCTCTCCCTGTCAGAGACTCAAGCCACGTCAGAGTACATCATGGGGAAATTATGAAAGTGGTTTTAATCGTCCATTCGCGCCTCCGGCTGGAGCAGTATTTTTCTTTGTTAAAAAGAAAGATGGGGGACTCCGTCCTTGTATTGACTATCAAGGTCTCATTGAGAATATAATCAAGAATAGGTACCCCTTGACTTTGATTTTAGAATCATTCGATAGAGTCAAGGGAGCCATCATATTTCCGAGTTAGACCTTCAAGGTACATGCAATCTCTTAATTAATCTCAACTGACATCCAGTCTCACCGCTAGCACGTCAAGGAGGTTCTTTGATGTCTAAATTATATTGCAAATTGTAGAAGTGCGTGTTTAAGGTGGAGACTGTTCCTTTTCTTGGTTACATAATGTTCGGATCAGGACTACAAATGTACCCTGAGAAAATCCAGGCTATTATCAATTGGCCTCAGTTATTCACACTGCAGGCAGTCCACCGATTCCTGGGATTTGTCAACAACTATCATAAATTAATCCAGGGGTAATCCTTGCTAGCCTCACCCATCCCTGCACTCATGAGAAAACGCTTCAATCTTGCTAAGTGGCCCAAGTAATCTCTTGTCACCTTCCAAAACCTTTAAACAGGCATTCATTCACAGCACCAGTCCTCAATCAACCAGACCTCACCTGTCTCTTCTGTCTTGAGGTTGATGCCTCATCTGTCAGAATAAGGGATGGTCCTGTCACAACAAGTAGTTTACAGTTAGCTTTTTCAGATGCTAGTTCCTGCTGGCGAAAAATAAACTTAGCTTTAGGAGACAAGGAATTGCTTGCTTTGAAGTTAGCACTTCAGTAGTGGAGGAACTACTATCTATATAGACCACAAAAATATACTGTACTTCAGGTCTTGACAAATCCTGGGCACCACATTGCCATGGCAACTAAGATTTTATACCTGGTGACTGGATTCCGGCCCATCAGTGATGGAGTAGAGTTTTGTTTCTAAGCAAAACCTCGCTGTCATTTGTCCACTCAACAGCACTGCGTGACTATTGCATCCAGCGTTAGTCATGCAAATGAGGAACTACCACCTTTTTCTGCTTAAAAATGTCCCCGGATCCTGCAGGAGTCAGGACACACTGCCGCATTGGCAAGAATATTGGCTCATGGCGCTGGCTGCTCATCTCACAACTTTATTGCTACTTTTATGCTGTCCCCAGATGCCTCTGCCCTCCATTCTGCCATTTCAAGCCAGACTGGGTTCCTGAGCTGAGAGGGCAACGCTGGGCTTCCCGGAAGGGTCCCTAATAAACGAAGCCGGTCAGAGTCCCAGGCAGCCTGTATCCGTGGTTACCTGCTGTGTTTGGAGGAGGGCTGCTTTGTGACTGTTACTTGCACCAAATGCTGCTGGCTGCCCTTACACATTTGCTGGGAAGCGTGGGCTGATTTGTCATGAAGCTCTCCGGGTTGCTCATACTGCAGGAGCTCTTAATGCAGAGCACAAATAGCGAAGGCAGAGCAGGCCAAGGCTGCTGAATGAGACCTGCTCTCTTTGGGGCCTAATAGCATGTGGGAAGCCTAAGGGGCATTGAAGGGGGGGGGGGGAATGAGTGATGTTCTGTTGATGTTTTCATATATTTTGGTTGCAGAGAATAGTGTGGCTCCTAAACTTTTAAGCTGGCTCCTAGATTTTTTAAAAATATGTCAAGCCATGCTCAATGTATGAATCCGCGTCAGGCCCAATGGTCTCTGCTCTTCTCGCGATTTGACATACAAGTTTCCTTTAACCCTGATACCAGAAATTGTAAAGCCGATGCACTATCACGCTCCATGGTTGAGGAGGAAGGTTGCTTAGCTACTGAAGAGACATCCCATCTGCACAAGTTGTTGTTGCAATGGGCCCATGACTATCACTTTGCCGGTCATGTCCACAAGACCCAGGAGTTGATACTGCAAAGTTACTGGTGGCCCTCTGGATGTGAAGCAGTATGTAGCAGCTAGCTCAAAGTGTGCCTAGCACAAAGTTTTCCAGACAGTCTCCTGCAGGTCATCTTCTTTATCTGTACTAAGAACTCCTTGGACTCACATTTTGATGTATAAGTGCTTGTCTAAAGGTTAAGTAACAATTAAAACAACACATTTCCATGAAATTGTCCAATAAGTGACACTATAAAAAAAAAAAATCTGTAGCTGTTTATCGCTTTAGTTTATCGCATAGGTTGACAAGTCAAATTATAGCTCTTTCTCATAGGTTTTCCTAAATAAAATTACACAGACTCTCTTAATACAAAAAAGTTGAGCTGAATTATCAATGGAAGTTTCCTTTATGTCCCGTATGTGACATGGAATGGCCCTTCTGTGTATTATTACATTTGAAAGGTTGACAAATAGAAAGTTTATGATAGTGCCAGAACTACTGGAATAGCTTCTTCTTCATTGTTACTGTATATGTAAGTGACAACCGCTATATACGTTGAGCTTTAAATAATCGAACACAAAAGACTGAGTTCTCCAAACTAGTAAAAAATAAATTTAATAATAAATTTAATAAAAGGTGTTGTCCCTAAATTATGTCCAGCATGCTGTAGTTATGTCTATATACTCGTAATTTGTCTTTAACTATAAAGTTCCCTTATTATTATTAAACATTAATCTGGAATCCATCTGTTAGAATTAGGAAAGCCATCCCCAGTATTTAGCCTCAAATAGTCCATCGTTTTAATCCCGGTGTTGGAGGCTTCAATTTTGGGATTACTTGCAGCGGGCGCAGCATTCTCCACAGCGACTAGTAGGGCTGTGCTCTTCCGGTGGCTCAGGCGTGGTCCGGCCCATGACCTATGAGCGGCAATGCGGCGGCATGACATCGTAGGTCAGTCAGTCCAGCCCACACCGAGTGCACTGTCTGCACTCTTTTGCATAGAGAGACTCCCTGTACACTGCAGACAGTACAGTAGTGATGACGTAAAAAGTGGACGAGGGAGGGATTGGGAGACTGTGTTGATCAATCCCGAACCCCAGGATTACAAAAATTAGGCAGGATTGGCTTCCCTAGTTAGAAAAGAACCAACTTAAAACCTGAAATGACACTGTAGATCGCTTGTACTAAAAGAAAAAGAAAGCCAAAATGATGTGATTTTTTTTTCTCAGTAATAGAGCGTTAAAAGAAAAAAATATTTCAAATGTGACAGGAAGACAAATTTCCAAATAAATATGAGAAAATTAAAATTACACTTCATAAACCAGCCTGTGCATTTATTTATTGTTTTTACTTTTCTTTGTTGTTTTGTCCTTTATGGAACATGATATAGTTATAACTTCATACATAAATATTCTAGAAGTAATTTGAAATATAAATATAATGGATAGTATGTAATGCATGTTTTGCTGTAATCATATGTTGTTATCTATGGGTTCTACCAATAAATTTTTTTGTAGTAGCGATTTCTCATTTTTAACTATGAAAACAACATTGTGTTTGATAAAGTAGGTGATATAGGTCAGCCTCTGCAATCCATTAGCACTCTATTGATTTTAGAATTGCGCTACATTGTTCCCAGTGGAGTCATAGAGAGGCAGACATAGTCATTTGTCTCGAAACTTGTACAAAAATCAACTATTTGTTGAGTCCCTTTCTGTTCCTAAGGCATTAAATGTTATTATGTGTATGAATCACTCAAAGTTGTAGCTTATTGATAAAAATACATATAAATTTGCAGAGTATTTTAATGTTTTGCTGTACACAAGGTGTATTATTTGAGTTTAGTACTGATTTTAACTATGAATCTGGAAAAAAGGGAGCTCTGTGCAATCATTTTACTACTACAATCTTATGTTTTTCAGTAGTATACGGTTTATTATTAGACATTTGCAGCAGTAGAACTACATATGAAGTAGTGTTATATGCAGTGTACAGCTTACTGCAGAAAAGAGTATATTATTTTCTCCACATAAATAACCCAAGATATTCACAGATTAACAAATCAGTGATTTTTTTTTTAAACTAGGTTTTCCATTAATTTCTTGCCTTGGTGCAGCATTCCCTGCATTACAGTGTACACAATCACTTGTGCCGCTATTAGTTATACAGGTCGGTCCGCTGCCTTATAGTCAGCATTGCTGGTTCCTACAGTATCTGTAAAATATGTTCAATAAGAGGAGAATCTAGGGCACAATACTAGAATGGTGTCCTTTATTGTAAATGCATTAAAAAAGACTATGGCAGTCAGTTGAAGATCAGCAATGCTTTATGTTGACATCACCTGATAGATGGCATGTTTTGGATAATGTGAGTTCTTTGTTGGGGCATACGTCTTTATAACCCAGTGGCTAAAAAACTGTATACTATAATTTTGCAATGACATTTCAAAATCAGTAGTGTAGTATCACACAATAGTCAGTTTGAATGTTGTGTACAAAAACACCAAAGGTTTATATAAAGGCCAGTCTTGTATTATGGCAAACTCTAAATTGAGGGTATACTTCAATCACCTTAAAAACTCTGGAAAGCAAGGTGTAAGTAAGAAGCAGACCGATCTTCCATCCAAAGGTAAATTGTTTTCCCATAACATCACCTGTCCAAATACAGGCAATGTAACAGAGTACACAGACTACACTGTGGGATGACATTCTTCTTCATTTTTCTTGTAGTCCTACCTTGTCACTATGACTTTCATCTGCTTGGTAGGAGGCAAGAATTTGAGGTCAGTTTACTAAATTAAAAAATACTTTCCTTTGCTGTGATGTGCTGTCATGCTAATATTCTTAAACTAGTTAGCAGCATGTCAAACTGATGGGACATTGTCACGACTGCGAAAAGTCCCATTTGAGCGCTCAAACGAGTCACTTTTCAGTAATTTCTGCTCAGGGGGGCTGTGTGTAGAAATGTCAGCCGCCTCTCTTTTTTTCTTATTATTGTGGTGCTGCCATGCACCATTATAGGAAAAGTCTGCTGTAAATTAATTTAGGAAGGCACCCCTCAACATCCCTGTTGTCCAGAGTGCCGAACCTTTTGGACTTTGTACAGTGCCTTGCAAAAGTATTCACCCCCATTAACATTTTTCATGTTTTGTTGCCTCACAACCTGGAATTAAAATGGATTGTTTGAAGGTGTGCATCATTTCATTCACAGAACATGCCTACAACTGTGAAGTTGTGTTTTTTTTATATTGTGAATCAAACAACATTTAGGACAACATAACAGAAAACTTCAGCATGCATAACTATTCACCCCCCTAAAGTCTGTAATTGACACAAAAGGTGGCTCGACAAAGTACTGCTGCAAGTCGCTTTGGATAAGTCTCTATGAGCTTGCCACATCTTGCCCCTGGGATTTTTGCCCATTCCTCAAGGCAAAACTGCTCCAGCTCCTTCATGTTGGATGGTTTCCGCTTGTGAACAGCAATCTTCAAGTCTGACCACAGATTCTCAATTGGATTGAGATCTGGGCTTTGACTAGGCCATTTCAACACATTTAAATGTTTCCCCATAAACCACTCCAGTGTTACTTTAACAGTGTGCTTCGGATCATTGTCCTGCTGGAAGATGAACCTCCGTCCCAGTCTCAAATCACAGACAGATTAAAACAAGTTTTGCTCAAGAATATCCCTGTATTTTTCACCATCCATCTTTCCCTGGACTCAAATCAGTTTCCAAGTCCCTGCTGCTGAAAAACATCCCCACAGCATGATGTTGCCACCACCATGTTTCACTGTGGGATGGTGTTCTTGGGGTGATGGGATGTATTGGGTTTGCGCCAGACACAGCGTTTTCCTTGGTGGCCGAAAAGTTACATTTTAGTCTCATCTGACCAGAGCACCTTCCTCCATACATTTGGGGAGTCGCCCACATGCCTTTTGGCAAACTCAAATCGTGTCGTCTTATTTCTATAACTAAGTAATGGCTTTTTTCTGGCCACTCTTCCATAAAGCCCAGCTCTATGGAGTGTACGGCTTATTGTGGTCACATACATAGATAACACCAGTCTCTGCTGACTAACTCTGCAGCTCTTTCAGGGTTACCTTTGGTCTCTGCGCTGCCTCTCTTATTAATGCCCTCCTTGCCCGGTCTGTGAGTTTTGGTGGGTGGCCCTCTCTTGGCAGGTTTGTTGTGGTACCATGTTCTTTCCATTTGATGATGATGGATTTGATGGTGCTCCGGGGGATCATCAAAGATTTGGATATTTTTTTTATAACCCAACCCAGAATTGTACTTAACAACAACTTTGTCCCTGACTTGTTGGGAGAGCTCCTTGGTCTTCATGGTGTGATGCCTCTTGCTTAGTGGTGTTGCAGGATATGGGGCCTTTCAGAAAAGGTATGTTTATACTGACAGATCATGTGACACTTAGATTTCACACAGGTGGACTTCAGTTCACTAATTATGTGACTTCTGAAGGTAATTGGTTGCACCAGAACTTTTGAGGGGCTTCATAGCAAAGGGGGTGATTATATATGCACATGCCAATTTTCATAATTTTATTTACAAAGACTTTTTTTTATTTATATATATATATATATATATATATATATTTTTTTTTTTTTTTTTTTCTCATTTCACTTCAAAAATTAGACTATTTTGTGCAGATCATCACATAAAATTCAGAATAAAAAATAAATAAATTACAGGTTGTAATGTAACAAAAAAAGTAAAAAGCCAAGGGGGGGGGATACTTTTGCAAGGCGATAGATAGATAGATAGATAGATAGATAGATAGATAGATAGATAGATAGATACTGGTGTATTCTGATGGAGGAAGAGCAGTTTCAAAAGCTATTGCAATAATGGTGTTCTGTTCATTATTTTTTTTTTCTATAAAGTATGAATACTTCATCTTTCTATGCAATAGCATATAGATGGATACAGAACTTAGTGTTTTTTAAAATGCGGATATACTGTATACATTTCTTGTAAATCAACTCTTTAATGAGCCAAAAGAATGAGATTCTATATAGTAAATCTTGCAATCAATGTTTTTTTCCTTTCATTATAAGACGTGTCGAGAATTAAAAAGCACCAAGTTATATATCCCAGCCAGTAGATGCTATCTTTGAAACGTTTTTCATTTCATATGTTGACAGTTGAGAAAGCAGAAATTCTTGTGATGAAGATGAGATGGCAACATAAAGAAGAGACGGTAGAACAGAGATGATATGATGATAGCTGTATATGAGTAATATATTTAAATTTAGCTCTGAGATATATAGCAAAGGAAAAGGTAGAATAAGACAAGGCAAACATTGATACAGTTTGATTGTGAGATAAGCAATGTTGCAGTGTAATTTGGCATTGAGTCTTGTGGTGGGACAGGCCAATGTGCAGAGGCGCAATGTTCAGTTATCATTTTCAAGTTCCGGTTTTTGCTTCGCCATTCGGCAAAATATGCCAAGCTGCACCGTAGTTGTAATTTTGTATTTCACAGATATGGGAAACTGACAGTAAACTTATTTTTAGTTCTTGCGGAATGTAGTTTGTATTTTTTTAAACGGTTTTTAAAAATTTTGCTAAACGCTAATGCAATTAGATCATGTCTAAGGTACCCTTAGTGTGCTTCTCAGTCTGTTTTTGAAGAACATTGAAATAAAATTTGTAAATGTTTTCCAAGTTTAAACAAAAAGAAGCTGTCTCACTAATTAGTTGATAGGGGTGACAGTGCTCCATTGAAGTTCTCCTATATGACTACAGTATGTACCATCTAATAAAAAGGGTCAGGGAAAATAATGGCTCAAAGATGCATGGGTACAATACTGCTCATTCGTGTCACTTATTCACTATGCACATTCCATTTTCCTTTCTAGTTTATTTTCTTTCATTATGTTTTTGAAAATGTGAGTAATTGTTTGATACAAAATATACTTGTTATAGATACTTCTACATAATTGTGGGTCCAGGGTTTAGGCAGTTGTTTTTGATATCATGTGTAGGGAAATGTATAATATAAGAGCCGTCCAAAGCACCCTGTGAAGCGTATACGGTTGCAATCACTGCTTTTGACAAAAATATCTCTTATTTGACAGGGATTCCATGTGTTGGTTCAACATGCAAGGCAAAGCAGATGATGGTGTTGTAGTTGTTAAACCTCTTATTGCATCTCAGATTTGAGCTTCTGTTTACACAAAACACAGACAGGGTCTACACAGCTAAGGAAAACAGGCATATGGACCGATGAGTTCTCTCCTCTGTATATGGATAAATACATGTGTAGCGCAAGGCAAAATAATTCTGTAGGATTGATTAACGCTCTTAACCGCAAGGGTGCATTTACTATACGTTTTTAGTTAAATTATTTCCATAAGAATGCAAGGAATCAGCAGTAAATACAATGTTACCTAGGAGTAAATTTACTAAGATTTGTTTCTTGCCCCCAACTAGAGTCCTTCTTTTCCTTTCTCCTATTCTATACTACATAAAATTGTATATTTTGACTCTGGGGTGTACCACTTGTAGGCTCAGCTTGACTTACCTGGTGAGGCTACACAGTGTAATTTTGAGTCTATACTTTGGGCGGTATTCAGTTGTTATAGCGCGCCCGATCTCCCGTCTAAAGTGCCATTCAATTGTTGCTGTATTTCGCTCTGATCGCGCCCAAAGTGGTCGGGTTTAACTGCGTAAAACAGCTACCCCAGACCAAAGTGCTGGACGCGATCATGAAAAGTGATGTTTGGGCGCCCAAACATGTCACTTTTCACCCATTTCAGCTCGCACCCCCTTGGGACTGCGAGCTGACTATTGTGCGCCGGCAGCTGATCGCGCCCGACAGGAGAAACAATTGAATAGCGTACAGGGGCACAACAATTGAATACCGCCCTTTATGTGCACATTAAATAAATTAGCTACAAGTAATAAAAGGGAAAGGGACCAGATACATTTTTTTTCATGTGTATATAATACATCTCTAACTATAGCCTGTGCGGTTTACCCCACCCCACCACCCTTCTACAGCCATTAAGATTTTTTTCTAGTCAATTTGGTGTTTTTCTGTGATTTGGGTGTGATTGTCCAAGTCAGACATTTACTAAAGCCCAGGTCGATTGCAAATTTCAGATGAATCACGACTTCACTCCATTACACTGCAATACACCATCAGACCAAACATCATATGATTAGCATTGACAAGAATAGAAATCACTGCTTTACTAAGAATCATATTAGGCAAGTAGATCAAAATGACACCAAATAATTTATTTACAGTTGAACTATAGGTGCCAGCAGGCCCTTAATGTCCAGGCATGCTGGCACTTGTGGCTCTCCAAGTGCCTTGCATGCAAGGGCAGGCTTGCTGGGACCTGTAGTTCAACTGTAAAGAACAATTTTAAATCTATATTTTACATCATTACCCCCACACACATCACTTCTAGGGGTGCGGGTAAGAGCACTAAGGGGGGAACCCATTTTTTGGGGTCCTCCCCCATTTCCCAAGGATTTCCAGCCCTGGACTGGCTAGTTTGAGGCAGGGATTGCCCACGACAGAGTATCACCACCGCATATAAATGAAATACACTGATTAGTACTGTAATTTGGGATTTTGATTGTTAAAAGTTCTGGCAATGTGCATCAATTTTGTTCAGAATTCAAACTTGATTATGAGTAAATTTACCCCTAATAGGCATTATATACTGATGCATTTCCGTCCTAATAGGTGTGACATTGTCCAGAATTACAGTTCCCCATTCACATTTCATTCATATAGTTAATCATATCAAGAAATGAATATTGCCAAACAAAACCGTTCCCAGTAACTAGATCTTAAACTACTTGAACACTGTTGGAATTCAGGAGGAGGGCCTCAGGCCAGGATTTGTCTGTCTGATGAGGATAGTCTAACATAAAATATTTAAAAAAAAATGAGTTTATTTTTTGGAGCAGCCTCAGTAGCTGGTCCATGCTCTTAGTGAAACACAGGTCTCCTTATTCTACTGATTACATACTTTTATAACTAGCCATATCTAATCAAGAGCCTTGCTCACAAGTATACATGCTGTTCTGCCATCTAGGAATTATAGCCATTTTATACTAAATGGAGCTGTACAGTGGGCTAAATATCATGTTACCTAAAGGTCAATATTACAATATATGGAATAATGAACATTCTTAACTTTTAGTGTCCTCATAATGGGTGTTTCAGAAATGATATAAATATACCATATGCTGTGTAATAATTTATTGTGCTGTCATGCTGAGGAGGATGCCCACTTTCCATGACCAACAGTAGGAGGACAGTCATCACCTAACATGTTTTACCAAACATATGTGAATATCGCTTTCCTCTAATTATAATAGACTTTACAAGTCAACATGACCGTATGATTACTCATGCAGCCACTTAACAGATGCCAAGTATTAATATTAGAATATAGTTTGTTCTATGAGCAGTCCCATTCAAAATGTTATATATAATCATTTATGAGTATAAATATACGGCTGCTATTAATTAATAAACACTTTGCACATGCCGTATGGTTCCACTCATGAAAGGTTGAAGTGAATGTAAACAAGATCCCTGAGATACCCTGGACAGTGAGCATAGAAATTAGCTGTAGGATTTTTTGGCACTAGTTCTCATTTCCCCAGAAATAACATTAGCAAGTAAGTGCAAAATGTGGCACTATGACATGGATGTTAGAGAGGAAAGTTCAGGCAATTAAAATTAATAAGTGTCAGCATTCATGACACCTCAAAATCCACCCTGCACATTGGCGAAAGGAGATATTTTTAAGGAAATGTTTCCTTATAAATATGCATATTGAAGGGCTTGCAGTGTTTAATTTGTAAATGATTCATACTATTTACTATGCTAGGCATACTATATATATATATACATATATAATAATATACATTATGTGTACCTATTTTTTTTCAGACTTGCAGTGGTGAATGACTTAAATTTGTTTTCAACTACCATTAATAAAATGGAACAAATTATGTTGTCTTTAAAAGGCAAATATTTTTGGAAAGGTTTTGTTTATTATCAGTACTGTATACTTTTCCTTATGAAAAATAATTATGAGTATGTGTAGAGTCTATTAACCACCTGTTAACCTTGGTACACATTAAATGACTTGCAAACGATGCAATGTCGTGAACGATTTCCCCTAACCTCCCTGGAACTCCTGGACTAATGATATAGTGCATACACACTGTGCAATTTTACCAACAACCAAACTATTTGTTAACGATGCATTGTTAATGATTTCCAAATCGGTAGATCGTTAACGATATATCGTTTGCTGTCCAAAATGCATCTTAAAGATTTCTTTAAAATTTAAATAGGGGTCTGTACTATGACACTGATGCATGCACAGGTCAGTGTGGTCCACCTCTAAAAGACCAACCAGGACCGGACTTGGTCTGGTTGTGTAAATACGGCGGACAAAAGACATAAAGGTCCCCTGTATTTAGTACAACCAGCACTGAGCTCAGTGAGCCGGTCCTGGTTTTGGAAACACAAGGGACAAACAGAGTAGGGGTCCCCTGTATATTCCATAACCAGCACCAAACTCTTTCTAGCAGGGGTATAATGCCACGGCCAGGGGAACCCTTTCACTGGGTCCCCCGGCCAAAGCATTACAACTGACCGCTAGTCATTCCAGTCCGGGGATCCCTGGGGAAGTGGGGACCCACCCCAACGAAGTGGTCCCACTCTACAGGGGCACCCATGTCTGGGTTGATACCCCGGGGCTATCCCTGGAATGTGTAAAAATATATGAACTAATATTGTTTGTTGCTGGAGAACTACAAGTCCCAGCAAGCCTCCCCACATGGTACTTAGAGAACCACAAGTATGATCATGCAGGCCATTAAGGGCCCGCTGGTACCTGTAGGTCACCTGCAAAAGAAATATTAACATAAGTGCAAGACACACACACCGTCACAGTATAAGGCAAGTCCCGAGCCATGGACACAAGTACCAACACAAGTACCACTTCTCAAATTACAATTGTTATAGAGATTGACAGATCTTCCTGCATGTACAAAAATCTGAAAATGCGACCAATGATCTGCGGGAATGCGCATCAGGATTATGATAGAGTGTACACACTGTACGATATGAGCGATTTTGTCATTTCGATGCGTCGGAACTGGCTAAACCGCTCAAGATATCTTCTAGTGTGTAGGGGCCTTTAACCCAAATGGTCAATGGACAATCATTTCAATTTGTTTTTCCTGACTACAGCCTGCTTGTTGTTTGCTATTGAGTATGTTGTTGAGTATGTTGATTGTGTATAGTGTGTGTAAACATTTTCAATTGCAATATCTTTTGAATCTTCCCACAAACCTCCATCTAAGTTAAGTGTACTTCTGTAGACAAAAGCCTTTTTGTGGTGGTTGTCTGTAATGGGTTTGTGGTTATATAGTACATTTTTTAAGTTGATCCTTTAACATATGTGGTTCCTAAAATAAATGATAAAATAATTACTAAAGACGGTTGCTACAGGCCCCATGTTACCTAGTTGCAGTAAGAGATGAGGATTTGGCTTCTTCCTCTGCCGCTATCCTTCGGCATCACTCCTCAGGCCTTCCTTCATACAGTATCACAACAGAGAGGCAAGGCATCCCACCCCAAATACATTACAGAGACAAGGGTATAAGTACAACATTTTTACTTGAAGGAATTGAACGATAGGAGAAAAATTCACTTTAAATATGAATAGACTTTCAGAATAATTGGATGGTTTAAATACATTGCGATACAAGTTGTGTTACACATAACACTTGAGTTTCATGTGACTTTTACCCTTAAAATGCGGCTTATTCACAAAGCGATGTGAATAGGACATGAGCAGCTTCTGGCAGAAGCCTTTTTATTTGAAGTACATGTTTTGCTGAAAGTATAATTACATCAAGAAGTACAGATGTGTCCACATTCATCTAGCCTCCTAGTGCGTTAAACAGCCCTTTGATGCAATGCGCATAGGACGCACAAGCAGCTTCTGCTGATTAGAATTATATTTAGCATGCCTATATTCTGTGTGTGACTGCGGTTATATCTGCATGCAAAATGCTACGTTTAAGTGTCAGCGGAAGTGATACTGTAGCGTAGTGTTTCGCATGCAGATACAGCCATCAGCATGGTGTGACGCGACTAGAAGAGCGGTTTAACACACAAGGAAGCTAGATGTATGTTGACACATCTGTATTTACTATACTTTCATCAAAACGTACTACAAATAAATGGGCTTCTAACACAAGTACTTAGTGAAACACTTATCTAAGTTAACAAATTAGGTTTACCCCTTTTGGCTGCTTGCTCAAAGATGCTAAAGCACAGAATCGTACATTAGTATCAATAAGGATAGATTGTAGTAATATCAATATGCACGAGCTTATAATAATGTTAAAGGTTATATCAGTGTTCAGCAATCATGCGCTATATGGATCTCATTATCCACGACTAGGATCCAGCTATCCTCCATAGTTTCTCAATCACTAGTCTTTATCCTACAGACCTACACATAATGGTTTATTTAGAAGTAACAAATGTCCCAGCAATCGCTTGATATAAACAGCAGTTAACAACTACTGTACAGCACTATTGCGTAGTCCATCAAAATAATTAGTACCCTCTAACCCAAAATACTCAACGTGCGTCCTTCCAGCTGTTGCGGAACTACACATCCCAGCATGCCCTGCTACATTTTTGCTGTTAGGGAATGCTAAAACTGTGGAAGAGCATGTTGGGATGTGTATTTCCACAAAGCTGGTGCACACTTTATCTAACCTAACAATCCTGGGTACAGCAATATCAATGCCTTAGAGTTTGACGTGAATGTTGGTAGCCTGGGCCATGGTTGAAGTATTAACTAAGTGCACTGTTGGGTCCCTTACAAATAAAAAGTAGTGCAGTCACTACGTTGTAATGCTGTTAATAAAATAATAGTGCATATCACAGTGATTGCAATCAACACAAACCAGTTTTCACCAGATTCAGTGACCACATAATAGTACAGATGGGCCCAGCTAATTTGTTGCTGATAGTGTGACATTCAGGCTTCTGAGTCGCGGCTTGGAATGTTGCGTGATAATTGTACCTTGGCGTTCTACAACGTAAGAGAATCCACGACATGTAATACACCGCTTAACCGCTGGGTGGCGAGTGCTCCACTGATTAAATTTGTACTACTAAATACCATACTGTAGAAGTGGATGGATATCCCTGACAAGCGGGCCAATCACGTTCACGCAGTGTACTCGCATATTGAATGTTCGCACAACCAATCTTTTTAATAATATCGCAGAAGCTCGTACACATACACAAATCAGTACACCTTGTTGTTATGATGGTATAACCAATACCTTAACGAGACGCATGCACAGCTTTCAATGAGACGGGATGAATTATTATTCACTAATGGTGGGGTTATGTATTTACATGTATTACTATAATATTTTGAAAGGAAGACACATTTTTATTATCATCATTATGCTTCCCTAACGGTAGTGGGTGGGTGGAGTGCATAAGGATTCAGTAGATGGATTTGAAATTCTTCTTGGCTTAGTGGTAGAGCGGTGGTTTTACATTGCTATGGTCCAGGGTTCAAATCTCACCACAGCCCAATATTATTTCATAGTCTTAATTACTTTAGATTCTTTCCTCTATAAAATATTTTTTATAAAGTACAGTGGTGGATCCATCCAGACTGACCGAGTTTCAGACACACCCACAGGTGTTGGGGTTCAAGGACTCAAACACAACCTCAGTTTTAAATAAGATCACATGATTTCCTGTTTAATAATGTTGCAGTAGTGTATTGTACCCTCCACCCACCCGCTGCAGTAAGGGAGGGCACAGTGAGGGAAGCATAATAATAATGATAATAAAAAAATGTTATCATTGTGTCTTCCTTTCTAAATATTATACTAGTACATGTAAACACAGTACCCGAGCAGTTACTCGAATATTAATTAATCTCCTCTTATTGAAAGCTGTGCGAGCCCCTGAGACAAAAATTATTAAAACAAATTTTTTTTTAAAAAAAGACACTGTTCTGTAATGATTTCAAACTTTATTACACATGCTTCTACAGCCCTGATTCCATGACGAAAACGCTGTACTATAGTGTACTGAATCACAGGTTCGGTCAGCCAATCATCGGACAGGGACAGAGAAAATACATTGGATATCTGACGCATGTGCAGTGTAGTTTAGGAAAAGCGACACCTGGTGGACAAAAAGTTGTATTACACGCTATGACTTTTTCCAGCGCCACGGTACGTTCCATTGCGATGAATACTGAAAGTCGACTCAAGGCGTACCTTGTGGTGTGAGATGCAGGGCGTGCTACATGGCGTATGGAGCAACAAACTAGCTGTATGAATGTCCTAGCATGTCCAACTCGACACTTGACACAGCTTGTACTACTACAGGTCCCAGACTGACCTGCTCCTGTTTTTTTGCCTCTCCAGTTAAATCAGCCCCATATAACCTTGGCAGACAACGGGGATTCAGTCTCTCAGCCACACACTTAGGGGAGACTTAATTTAGCCACAGGCTTTTAGCTCCCGGATTAAGAGCTCAGAGCTATTCAATTACTTATGCAATATGATACAAGGGTGTACTTAATGCAGATTACTGTTTGCACAGTAATTGCGTGGCTCCGGGCATTTTTCCTAGGATCAGTGACTTGCCACATGTTAGCCGCAAGCCTTATCCCATGCAAAAATATGGTAATGGTACAGCCACCAGGACTTGTACTGAGACGCCCACCGGAGCCTTCACAGCTGTCCGCAACTGCGTACAAATGCTCAGCATTGGACACCGATCATGCAAACATCGACTTCTTGAGTGAGCCTATGGTCATGCAGAGTGGTCGTCGTTACTGAGACACCAGAGCCCTGTTACCTGCGTACCTAATGGTCGAGACACACCTGCATTTTTACTTCCCGTTGTCTCCCCCAAACGCTTCCTGCCTGTCAATCACACTGCCAATAAAGACTCACAGTGTGCGACTACAGTAATGTACCTCAGCACATACACAGTAAGACTCACATGACTGTACAGTGGCTAAAAAAAAATCATTCCGTTTGTGAACACATCGGCATAACGTATATCTCTGTTTCATGCCCTACACTCACTCTGTTACATTAGTAGGAAAAGGACCAAACACAGAAAAATAATTGGTCAGAGGAACTGTATACAGGTCCTGGTCTGACACATGCCCCCGCTGTCCATTACTTTATTTGAGTGGAGAACTGACATTCCATTGCCTTGTACGAAACCATTTGCAATGGACACTGTTATTGTAGTTTGTAGTTCTTCCTTGCACAAATTGTTGTATATTAGTCATAACTGTCCCCCATTCTATGTGAATCACAAAAATAGTTTTCACATTAACGCACTGCAGATGTATTATCTGTACTTGGTAGGAATTGGAACCTGCATTGTAGGCATATCTCTAATAGAACAGTCACATTTACACTTAAATACATAATAAAATACTGTATGTACATAAAGGCTGCATTCTCTTTATTATCCACGTTTGTCCTTGTACTTTTCTCCAACTTTCTAATCTCATATTTGTTGATTAAGTCATTTTCATACAATACAGTTAATGGTTTCCCATTGACCAGAGAAGCATAAGAATCGAGTCCTTTCATTGTGTATTGTTGTTTTTTTTTATATTATGTTTTTTTTAATTATTACTTTAGTAGTTTCCTAATGTGTGATTATGTTGAGGTCTTTGCTCTGTAAGTCCTTAGAAGTGACAGCTCTTGGAGTAATTGTTTTCCCAGTACCTTGATTTATGAGTTCATTGTTTTCCTGCGGTTTCCTTAGCAACTGGCACACATATCTTTCATACTTGTTTTCTGTGCATTCACAATGTGAAATACTGAAGCACATCAATTAAAGCACCACCATGAAACATACTTAGACCTCACTAGATTTTAAGGGCTGACTTTTATTTTTCAACGTCAGAACTTTTTTTTTCTTCCTTAAACTAAAATGCAATAACATAATATAAACAACAATCAAGCATATTGACAGACCACAAGGTAAATGGGTCATAAAATTAAGTTGTTGCTTCAAAATATATACTTCAGCATTTTTGTAAGATGCATCATTTTAAATATAGTGTTCCTTTCAGCAGATAGTTTGTAGCTGCTGACTACTTTCTTGTCAACTGTATAGTAATGTGCCCATCATGTCAGTACAAAATAGTCTTTTCGTGATATAAAGCATGTGTGCTTAAAGGAAAAATGCTTGACATGCACGCCACAAAAATCCTAAAATTTGTAAAGCAAACGACAATATTTTCCACCTTCTTCATGTTAGAAATGAATGTACTACATCATATTTCACATGCTAGTCTTTGATAAGCCACAAACCAATTGGTTATTATAAGATATTGGAGCCTGGTGAACTATATAAAGAGTCTGACATTATGATTGATCCACTGGTTTTGAAACAGATATCTCCGAAAGTGCTGCAAGGAGTCCCAATATGCTTTTATCTTTTACTTGGTGTACTGACAGCATTAATAATGAAATAAAGATTCAGAGATAAAGTGAATTGTATATGTACTAGTTTGGGCAAGGTAATGTTGATCACACAGATATGAACAAAAGAAGCCAACTATTTCTCACTTCATTAGTTAATAGGTTTCTGGATTATAGTCCTATTTGAATATTTTCTGCAAAGTCTGAAGTCTTATAAATAGATTTTGCGCTGTATTGTGTGGTGTGTCTGCAGCTTTAATCTACAACCACTGGAGGTCCTTTATGAAGCACGCTTGATGATTGCTGCATAATGCCTTGCTTTTGTATTGGTTTACATGGATTCAATTCAGCCTTAACTATGCTCTCGGGAAATGCTTCCACAGTATAGAAACGCAACAGTTGTACAGTATATGAAGCAGGTGTGTGAGCGATGCACACCTGTCTAATTACAGTATAGATGAGCAAAATGGGTAAAATCAAAATAATAGAATGAGTTCTGAATCTCTTAGCTGGTGCAAAATAAATTTATCACAGTTGAATTGTCCTAAAGTGCTCTTTATCCACCCCTTTCATTTACTACAGTAACCCTGCTCTCCAGAATTATAGATGTGCCCTCATACATCTATCCTACTTGCTCGCTAAACAAACCCTTCTACGATGAGCCTTTTTGCGCAACTTTTCTTTTCCCCTTCAAATGCGTCTTATTCGCACATCGATGTGAATAGGACGCACAAGCAGCTTTTGCTGATTAGAATATGCGGCATGCCTATATTCTGTGACTGCGGCTGTATCTGCTTGCGGAATGCTACATTAGTGTCACAGCCGCTGACACTGTAATATAGCATTTTGCATGCAGATACAGCTGCAGCCACACAGAATATAGGCATAGCGCATATAATTTTAATCAGCAGAATTTGCTTGTACGTCATATTCGCATCGCTGTGCGAATAAGATGCATTTGAAGGGAAAAAGTTGCACGAAAAAACGCTTAGTGCTACCGAGTCACACAACTTTTTCTTTTGATTTACCTTAGTTTTTTTAACTTCTGAGTCGAGCAGTACTACGCGTTGAATAGTATGCAGATACTGCGACTCCATCTACCACCGCCGATGCCGAAACGTCAGTACCGCTATATGCCCTGGGGATTTTAGCGGGCCTCAGTGACGCTAAGCTAGTGGCGTCGGCAGGTAATCGATTCCTCGTGAGGGGAATCCTGCGCGACGCAGTCCAGGCCTCTGGTGTAGGAGACGCACCAGAGGCGGCTGCGGGTGAAGACCTCGTATAACTTGTACTCACTAAGGCAGCCGGGGCCATATCGTCTGTCGCCAGGGATGGGTAGTAGACACGCTAGTTAGCGTCCTTTACTGTGAGGCCAGCATACCCGTGCTATCAAAATCGCAGCTTACGGGAGATAGGCGCTCCCCCAGCCACTCCTCCCCCAACCCAGACACAACTTATGGTTATGGATTCCCGCCTCTGGGTTGCTAATTTTGACCACCTCGTGTGTGAGACGCTCGCAGTTGACAGTTGTGCGTACTGCTGCGGGTGGTCGCAGAGGTCTGGTCTGTCTCCCTGTATACCTCTCCCCTGGATATGGTATATATTGCTCTATATCCACCCAATACCCCAGGGGGGCTGGTCAGTTGATTCAGAGTCAATTTGCAATAGCAATGTGTGTAGTTATGCCTTTTATGTGACTTTTATGCTAGCTGCTGTATATACTGTACACTGTCTTTTGTTTTCAAAACTGTCTGTTATATCTATCATTGTGTTTCTCCTCATCCCTCTGAAATGGTGTGTGGGGTTTTTCATATGTGAAGTGGGTCACATTGCATTTATACTGTACACCTTATACCGATCATACATTTGGCATGTCTGAGGGTAAAGGTGAGAAGGGTGAGCCTCCAGTGCTCAAGTCATGTAAATCCTGTTTGTCAGGCCTGTCTGAACAGGATTTTGTGCAGGATGTATTGTGTAGTGCCTGTTGTAAATAGCCACCTTTGTATCTGGTACACCTGTACCTACACAAGAGCCATCTTGGGTGATGTCTTGGTCGCAGGTTTTGTCGCATATGGTAGATAAGGTCATGGCGTTGCATATTCCTACCACGTTATTGCCCCCTACTGTGGGATAGCCACAGCAGTTGCATACTTCTATGCACGTCCCCTATGAATCCCTGTTGGTTTGATTCTTCTGCTCACTCTGGTCAGAGCATGCTGCCGTCTATAGACCCTCAGCAAGTGGTGCAGGCGGATAGACTAGTGGCACTAAAGAGGCAGGGGCATAAGAGAGGTTCTCTTCAGACATTACCTCAGGATTCTGACCCACCCTCCTCATCAACTCTGATACTCGGAGTTCTGGCTCTTACTCAGTGGATGAAGACCATCAATCCTCTGTGGATGTCCCCTCTCTGGTGAAAGCGTTTAGATATGTCCTCAGTATAGAGGATGAGGAGGTGCCACCAAAAGCTAAGACTCCGGTCTTTAGGCATCAAAAGGTGGCTAGAGATAATTTTCCTCAGTCTGAGCAATTGACGAATCTCATGTCTGAGGCATGGTCTACTCCAAATAATAATTTCAATACTACAAGGAATTTAACCTCTCGATATCAATTTGCTCAGAGTGAATGTAGCAAATGGGAATTTCCCCCATCAGTAGATGCTCATGTGACTAGATTGATCAAGAGCTCTACGTTACCCATTCCTGTGGCATCCTCATTGAAGGAGGCTACAGATAACTTCATAACTATTTAAAATTGGTGTTTTCTTTATATGGAGCTATTACCAGGCCAGCTATGGCTGTAGCCTGGGTAGCCAAGGCTATGGAAGAATGGACAAAGTCTCTGGAGGATAGCATGCCTAATGTCACCAGAGAACAGCTGTCTTCCCTCTGTCAGATGCGAGAAACAGCTATGTATATGGGGGAAGCGGTCATTGACACAGGTATCTTAGCTTCATGGGTATCGGCAGCTTCAGTTGCAGCTCAAAGAACCCTTTGGCTAAAAACCTGGAAGGCGGATACAGGTTCCAAGAAAGCCCTGTAATCCTTGCCTTTTGTGGGGAAAGTACTGTTCGGACCAGAGGTGGATGACAGTGTCTTCTCTGGTGACGTCTAAATCTTCGGGGTTGCCATCTATGACTACCCCTAAGTATAGGCAGTGGTTGACTAGGTCCAGGGTAGGGCAATGGGACAGTCTTCCTTTAGACAGGATAATTCCCACAGGAGACGACAGACCAGGAAGTCCTGGTCAGCCAAGCGTCCTGCTTCCAAGCCGTATGGTAAGCCCACTACCTGATGGAGCAGGCCTCCCCCTGGGGGGTCTTTGGGTTGGAGGCCGACTCCTTCAGTTTTCTCAGGCCTGGCATCAGACCACGATGGGTGCCTGGGTTCGAGAGGCGGTCTCTCAAGGTTATGCCATCACGTTCCTGAGGCATCCCCCTCAAAGGTTTGTTGGAACAACCCTACCTTTAGAACCGTTCAGGTCTTCGGCCTTCCAGGAGTCATGATCCCTGTTCCTGTGACACAACAGGGAAGGGATTATTATTCAAATTTGTTTTTGGTTCAGAAACCAAATGGGTCACATCGCCCTATCCTGAATCTAAAGTCTCTCAACAGATTCATCCAGGTGCCCAAATCCCGTATGGAGACCCTACGGTCAATTATGCTGGCAATGGAGCCTGGAGATTTCATGGTCTCCCTGGACATACATGATGCATATCCCACCAAAAATTTCTAAGATTGGCGGTAGATCGGCAACATTATCAATTTCATGCGCTACCCTTCGGGCTGGCCACAGCCCCTTGGGTATACCAAGATAATGGCAGTCAGGACTGCTCATCTCAGACGACAAGGAGTCAGGTTACTGCCATATTTGGACGACCTCGTGATCGTAGCACAATCACAGGAGTAGTTACAATGTCATCTGCAGATGACCATTGTCTGCAGGAGAATGGCTGGGTAATAAATTGGAGAAAGTCCTCTTTCTCCAACTCAGCAGATAGTGCACTTGGGGGCGCTGCTGGACTCTCTGGGCCAGAAGATGCTCTTACCAGAGGACAAGATTGCGGCACTACAGTCTTGTCTGCACAGTCTACTCTGCAAACAAAGTGTGTCAGTTCACCTGGCAATGCAGGTGCTGGGCTCCATGGTATCCACATTTGATATGGTGACGTATGCCCAATTTCACTCCGGGTCTCTACAGCAATGTATTCTGTCTCATTGGGATGGTCAGTGTCATTGGATAAAGTCTCAGATGATCCGCATCTCACCGGGGGTTCGGCTATCCTTCGCGTGGTAGCTGGAGACGAGTCATTTAGACAAGGGTCATCCGTGATGGGTCCCTGAATGGGTACTTCTCACCAGAGATGCAAGTCTGTGAGGATGGGGAGCGGTGACAGGGCGTCACACCTTTCAGGGAAGGTGGACAACTCGCGAAAGTCACCTACCGATAAATATCTTGGAGCTTCATGCAGTGCATAGAGCGCGAGGTCTGGTGCATGACCTTCTTGACGGCAGGCCTGTCCAGATTCAGTCTGACAACGCAACTACAGTGGCCTACATCAACCATGAAGGATGCACACGAAGTCCGGCAGCCATGAGAGAAGTGGCGAACATTCTGCTGTGGGCAGAATGCCATCTTCCAGCTATCTCGGCAATATTCATTCCAGGAGTCCTCAATTGGGAAGCAGACTTCTTAAGTCATCAGGTCATACACGCCAGAGAATGGGCTCTTCTTTCCGGACGTCCTTCAACTCCTGGTGGACAGGTGGGGACTACCAGATATAGACCTCATGGCGTCACGCCACAACCACAAGGTCTCCAGGTACGGCTCCAGAACAAGGGACCCCTTGTGGACGCTCTGGCAGTGAGGTGGAACTTCAGGTTGGCATACCTGTTTCCTCCGATATCCCTCCTTTCAAGAGTCATCAGAAAGTTCAAGAAAGAAGGTGGCAGGTTAATACTAATAGCTCCTGCCTGGAACAGGAGACCTTGGTTCTCCGATCTGACATGTCTAGCCATAGCAGGCCACTTCCGCTTCCATCTTAAAAGCCAAAGGTTTCTCTCACTTCTGTGATCCAGATGATGATGTGGGCAAGGAAGCCTGCTTCAGCACGCGTCTATCACAGGATTTGGCATTCATATTTTTGTTGGTATTCCCAAACAAAATATGACCCTAGGGTTTTCAAGGTTTCAAGAGTACTTGCCTTTCTGCAGGCTGTTTTAGACTGCGCCTGGCTACCTTGTGGGTTCAGGTTTCTGCTTTGTCAGTTTTGTTCCAGCGCAGAATTGTGCCCCTGGCAGATGTAAGAACATTTTTGCAGGGGGTCCTACGACTGCAACCTCAGTTTGTCCCTCTGGTGGCACCATTGGATTTATCCTTGGTTCTCAGGGCGCTGCAAGCTCCCCCCTTTGAACTTAAGATGGTTGAGAGCGAAGACACTTTTTCTCCTCGCTATCTCCTCAGCTCATAGAGTTTCTGACTTGGCAGCACTGTCATGTCGCTCTCCATATTTGATTTTTCATCATAATAGAGCTGTCCCTTCGTACTAAGGCGTGTTAACTTCTGAAGGTAGTTTCCCGATTCCACATAAATTAGGAAATTGTAGTCCCGGCTTTTCAGTCTTCAAACCTGTCTAGGTGGATCATACCAGCTCCATCAGGAAATCAGATTTGCTCTTTGTGTTATATGGGTTTCACCAACGAAGATGGTCAGCTAACAAACAGACTTTGGCTCGCTGGCTGCGTACGACTATTGCTCAAGTCTATATACATGCTGATCTCCCTGTTCCTAACAAAGTGACGGCACATTCTACTCTGTCTGTCAGACCGTTGTGGGTGGATAGACATGGCGCCTCAGCTGAACAGTTGTGTAGGGCAGCCACTTGGTCTTCTATCCATACCTTTATTAAATTCTATGCATTTGATACTTTTGCCTCCCAGGATGCTTCCTTTGGGCGGCGGATTCTCCTCTCTGCTCAGGAGCGTCCCCACCCTTAAGGGAACTGCTTTAGGACGTCACATTCTGTGGACCCTATGGACCCTGAAGAAGAAAATCAGAGTTATGGTATAAAATATCTTAGATCACAGGTTCTCAAACTCGGTCCTCAGGACCCCAAACAGTGCATGCTTTTCAGGTCTCCTCACAGAATCACAAGTGAAATAATCAGCTCCACATGTGGATCTTTTAACATGTGTTAGTGAGTAATGAGTACACCTGCTGGGTGATCTGGAAAACATGAACTGTGTGGGGTCCCGAGGACCGAGTTTGAGAACCACTGCCTTAGATAACTCGCTTTCTTCTTCAAGGTCCATAGGGTCCACAGAGCACCCACCCTGACGCACCTGGCCTCAGTCGGGATCTGTTCTTTGTTTTTGCATATCACTGATTCCCTCTTCGTATGTGGAGTGTGTCTTGTGTGCGATGTACCTCCTTCTCCACTTGCCGTTAGGCTTGTTTACAAATTGAATGCCTGTGGCTGGAGGCGGGGTATATATTTGGAGGAGGACCAGTGCATTCTGGGAGCTTTAAAGCTGTAGCTGTTTGGTGCAATGGATCTCTCCAACTACATACCCCAAGGTAGATTCTGTGGATCCTATGGCCCTCGAAGAAAAAGCGTTATCTGAGGTATGTTATACCATAACTCTTATTTTTTTTATATATATATATATATATATATATATACATATATATATATATATATATATATATATATATATATATATATATATATGTCTGCTCAAAACAGTGGTGCAAGAAATTGTGCCAAATATAATTGAGGATGTTATGAATGAAGCTGCTTAAGCATATTTGGCATGCACTGTAAGCTTTGTATGAAATGAACAAAAACAAGTTTATAAAGCAAAGATTAATTGAGATCAAGCTGAAAGTATAGGAAAATTAAATGTATACATGTAATTATGACACGGGACCTTACATTTTTTCATCATTTAGTTGCTGTCTTTTATGCATGCCCTCTGTTCATCCTAGTGGTGATGTCCGAAAATATATTATCAAAAGTTTCAGAAACTTTTCAGAATTAAAGTGTAGTAGCTACAGTTTACAAATAATAAGGGCCAGGGTCAATAGTACTGTAATGTTCTAATAGACCGGCGAAAATGACTCATGATCACTTTTACTGTATATGGTAGCATCCCATAAATCTGCTGTAGCAGATATCTGAGAGAGGTTTATATGATGGTTGCTTAATTGCCAAGTTTACCAAAATCTAAAATGCAAAACGTTCTGGAGCTTGGCCTCGGTAGCTAACGTTCTCAGATGGTGTTAGTCATTGTAGCCTTTGGGCTACAGTCCACAATATTTTCCAGGGGAGGGATTCAAAGGTTCCCACCACGGTAATGGCCTCTCATTAGCGACCACTTCTCTTTCACTCTAGGGGGCATATTTATTAATAATTATTAATAATTGGGTTTTAAAAATGATAATTATAATTTATTATCATGGAAAAAAATGAAGTATTGGTTGAATTTATTTAAGAAAGACACATGCAGGGACACAGATAGAAGCCCTGTCCCTGCGATGTGCTAAAAGTGAAGTCCCGCTGCTGCTGGATGCCTCAGAGAACCATCAGCAATTCAACGTTTAAGGATCAAAATCCCAAAATCATGTTACAGTGATTGATTCCTAACATGCACATGCTCTTTTCATAATGTGCCCATGCACTTGTCTCGGTCATTGCCAGACGCAACGTGGCCAGTGCACGTTGCACCCATTCACAGATACACTATTGTGCAAATCATTGGTGAACAGGACATACCTGTCAGCTGCTCAACTTTTTCCATACCACATTCTGTATACAGACTCATTGACACACAGCGATACAAGTGTCGCATATCAAATTAATCAGCAGAGTCTCCAGGTATGTCCTAGTGATTTGCAACTTGGATGCATGTTCCGCAAAAAAAGACGCCCAACGCTAGTAGAGTTGCATGGGACCTGGTACCTTACTCACGCCAGGCATATCGCGCTGCATGGCGTACTGAGGCTAGATGAGCAAGCACACATCTGTATGTACACTATGGTATTAGAGAGTTTTGTGAGCCCTTTATAACGTTTTCTGAATACTTCATAAATGTGACCTTAAATGTGTTAGATCTTAATCAAAGCCATAAAATTAATGTAGAGCCAAATACAGAAACAACACATAAAAGGATGTACTTTTTAATTCATCGATTGATTATCCAATATTAAATTTCTTAGTCGAAATAAATATCATTTTGGCTTCCTTACAAAACTGCTTCAGCTCATGAATCTTAGGAGTTTTTCTTGCATGAACAGGTCTTGCCACAGCTTCACAATATAGTAGGACGGGGAAATGCAGATGCCACTGTTTTGTTGGTACTGTACCTAGTGTTATATTTTTCCATGATTAGACCAAACTGGGCACAAATGTTGGGATGATGTAGACTAGCTCACAGTGTGTGTGTTTGTGTGTAGTTATCATCCAGCTGCACAAACTGTGAACCACACACACGTGGCCAAATTGGTTATTGACTGAGTGCTTTGTTATAGTGGCAGGGTCCTCTCTGGAATGGGCACCTATAGTTTTCCTGTTTGGTTTTTCCGTATATCTGAATACAGTCAGCACTCACTGAGAACTTTCTGGATAACTGCAATACTGTAATTGGCGGTTATTTTCTGTAGAAGGTTTGCATCACCAGAGACCCAAATTCTTCAGAAACTACTTGTTAAAGAAACTGTGTGAAATATTAAAAACTTTACAGTTGGAACTTTATTTGACAAGACCACGTTGTGAAACTGCAGTTTCCAGGCATCAAACATTCATACACTAGGGCTACAGTTTCCCGAAGAACAAAATGAAAAAAATTATCCTGTTGAGCTTTCTGAGGACATTCAATTGGTTTATTCTGTTTTTGAAACTGACTGTCAAACTGTTTTCTTCAAACATTGACAGATTTCCCTCTAACCACTTCTCCACTAACCCTTCCCTGGTATCCTGCTGTTGTATTTCCAGGCTCTTTGAGAGGAAGGATTGCACTTTCACCAGCTGTGCTTATATGGTGTCAGTTTGTTTAGTGCTCCCCTGTGTATTATATCCACTACCTGTAAAGACAAATAAGAGGTTTCAGAAAGAAATGGTACAATATATTTAGGAGTGAGTACTTTATTAAAGCACTGATTTCAAATTGCTTTCATACAACCATTTCATAAACTGTGCTGTCCCTAGTCTCTCTGAGTTCATTTAATGTTGCCCTTAACCCTTCCAGAGACACAAGTCTCTGAATGTAATTACAGTGACTGAAAGACATGACAGGCCTGGCTGCTCTTACACACAATGTTCTCACAGAGAAGAATCATATCAGGGATATAATTCCTGGGCAAAGCTCATATACACTGCAAGTAAACCCTTATAAATTATAATGCTAATAAAACGATTGAATACATTTCTAATAAAACATTAGCATCACAAAGTAAATGTGAATGTTTAATAAATGTATTTATTTTGGGAACCCTGTCCTTTGCCAAATATACATTACCTAAAGCATAAAACACCAGACAACAAGTGACTGTATAAAACACATCTAAGGCGGGAAGACTACTTATAAGAACTTGAACTGACCCTAGCCATCTTATCACAGGGGTACTCTGGCTATGTCAGTCATTAACATTCAGTATTTTATTTGTTGTGTGTCTGTGTGCTGGGCTGCAGTGGTAGACCAGGGAGACTGATGCCACTGAGCAGCAGCAGTCTCCTCTGCCTGTGGGGGGAGCGATCACACTGATCACCCCCCCCCCCCCCCCTGCTGGATTTGTGCCCAGCTGAGGGACTCATAGCACCACCCTCCTCAGCTGTCTGCCCCTCAGCCTGGTGCAAGTCCAGGGCAGATGAGAGGAGCCTACTGCTACTCAGTGGCAGCAGTCTCACACAGCAGCCCAGCACACAGCAGCATGTGCTGGGCTGCTGACAGGTACAAGGGAGGTGTGGCAGCATCAAACCTGGGCCCCTCCAACAAGCCTGCATGCACTGAATGGAGACCTGGAAGCACTAGGTTGTCAAGAATACATGAATATTTAGTGTCTTGCACATCCATTAGAATGTTACAAAATTGTGACCATTGCCAGAGAGTGTAATCCCAAAGATTAGTTCAGTCACCTGGAGGTGGAGCAAACTGCACAGGATGACTAAGGACCTCATTCAGCGTTAGAAGCAAAAAACAAAAAGAGCACAAATGTGCAACTGTGCAAAACCAACACCATCTTGAATAAAACTGTCCTTTATTTGTGTGCTTCATGCAAAAGCAGGCTTTTATTTTTTTTATTCTTCTGAATTCAGAACATATGAGTGAAAGTATATATCTAGTACTCCATTGGCTTGGATTCTTTCAAATAAAATTTTATCCAATGTATTGGTTTTAAGTTAACACTGTTCAAATGACAGTATGCAAACAGCCTTACATATGCATTGAACACTGTGATCTACAGATAGGGGGAGCCAGCAATTAACTAAATAATTTCCTGTTCCCTTATTGCACTGTTAATGACAGTTTGGATCCAATGATATCTACAGATGTGTCCTCATACACTATTGCTGCAGTCATGCCAAACAGCCTCCTCGGTGCGCCATGTCCCATGCCACTCTGATAGGTCGGAGTGCTTTATTGCCTCTTTTTCCCTCGAAAATGTGTATTAGTCACGATACAATGCGACTAAGACTCATCACGAGACTGCACTTATATTTGATATACACTAGTATATCTGTGTGCCACTGAGTCTGAATCTGTATACGAAGTGTTTCGCTGCAGCGTCTGTGGCTATTTGCAACGCTAAGTTCTGTTGTGCTTCGTATGCAGATTAAATCGCACACACAGATATATAAAGGGTGCATATCAAATTAATCAGTGCAGTCTCGTGCATCTTTGTCAAATCGCATTGTGACTAAGACGCATTTTCGGTCAAAAAAGATGCTCGCATTAGTAGTCGCATGATACCTGGGGGCTCACTCACGCCACATGGTGTATGAAGACACATCTGAATGCCACGACAAATCGCCAATATCATGCATAGTGTATGCACTACAATGTGTAGTGCGCGCTCCCGTGGGGTGGTCGGTCACATCGCATGATCTTTTGTACATACAGGTAGATCAGGTGATGTGGCTGGCGATCCCATGCAGCGCTATGCTGCGGGGGCCGGCATGTTGGGCACTGGATCGCCCACTGTGTACAGACCGCTCGATATGTCGGCCCAACTGCACAGGGATCGTGGGTCGCATAAAAGGTACGCAATCGTTAAGTGTATTTAGTTTTAAATACACATTGTAAAATGTCAGGTCAAGAAGTACAGGTACCGCATTCACATTACAGGTATACATGCTACACATTTATGCAATAGCCCACTCATTTTCATGTTGTTTTACAATTGTTAGGTCAATGTTCTATAGTTACCCTTTTCTCTGTTGTTATTGTCTTGTACATTTATCTGTTTTATTTTGTCTACAATCGTTCTACAGTAGTGCCCTATAGATTGGCTCCCAATATCTTTATTGCATGTTTCAATTTTGTGACCAGTGCAATCCACCATTGTCCAAGTACATTGAAAAAAATGGTGGCTTGCATCCAGTGTGTTAAGAACCAGAACGTGCTTTGTGAAAATGGGTCAACTTGAAATTTTGCCCAAATCCTGCCATCTTAATTTTTGATTGTAACATGAAATTTGCAAGCAAGTGCCAATGGCAAAGAACTTTACAGACCAGAAATGTCAAACACTTAAGCACTACTAGACAGGGCAAATGGCAGCCACCTCCAGTGTCGATGTACAGTAAAGCTGGCCACACATCTAAAGATTATCTGTCCAACCAGCCAACTAGTTGATTGGTTGGAATGAAAATCTGGTAAGGTATGAAAGCAAATGACAATCAGAAATTTGCTCCCGAACACCAGAAAATAGACAAAAACTGTTGTTTGAACAAATAGTTTAGATCAAACATTTAACAAACTTGTCTGAACGACTATTATCACCTGTTTCTGATAATCTTTTACTCCCATATGTCACCAGATTTTCATTCCAACCAATCAACTAGTTGGCTGGTTGGACAGATAATCTTTAGATGTGTGGCCAGCTTAACAAAAGAAGTTGTGCAGGTTACAAATGCTTAACAGAATTAGTTTTTAAACTTCTTTGAAAGTATTATTTTGTATGTAAGGAAAAGTGCACCCCCCCCTCCCAAAATCCATAACCAGCCCCAGAAGGGGAAAATGGCATTGAGTCTCAACTATTTTTCAATAACCAGCACCAGGTTGAACCAGTCTTGGGGCTGAGGCTATATTGGGAAATATGGGGAACTCTACTCCTTTTCTTCTTCCAATTTTCCAATGCTAGCCCAAGATCCGAGATCAGCGGACAGAGAGAATTACCGTAGCTGCAGGCAGTGCTGCGCATGCGCCGATTTTGTGAACGTAACGGCACATGTGCAGCACAGATTACAGCTGCGGTAAATTAGAGGAGATAGGGAAATGTATCTATTTTCTGAATAGCTGTCATCGCAAAAATGACAGCTTTTCGGAATAGATACTGATGGAGAGGAGGAATGATGAATTCCCCCGGTAAGTAGGTAGAACTCCATGCGAGATCAAAATCTAATTACCTCCATCTATATTTTATTGGTGATGAATAGGCCCCCTAGTATTCTACTAGAATTTCCTCCTGCAGCAATCACCTATACTGGCCTGAGGCCTAAGATTTGCTGTTTGGAAAAGTGTGTTGGTAACTATATAATATTTTCTACTAGGCTTTTTTAGGCTATAAGTTATTGACTAATGAAAATATTCTATAGGCCCGTATAGTTTACTGCAGTGCCACTGTTTTGTGTTTATGATCTTAGCTGTTTTTATAAATTTTTTGAGAAATCCCAAACCAAAATATTTTAGGATGGTGTTTCCAAAACTAAAACACTAATATTTTTGAAAACCAAAACATGGGAGTGTGCGCACATCTCTACTTTATATAGTCATAAGGGATCATTGTAAATAATGTAACCTTGGCTTGAGTGTGCCTAGCTGCTACCCTAGTATTAAACTACAGTGTTTTCTTATAAATATTGTACAGTAAGTGTACTTTCATGTCAGTAACATCTCCAACGTGGAATCCTGTGAAGATGAGCAGATGCTTTACTGTGGGGACAACCTTATGCAAAACACACATGGCATTTACAGTGACATTTAAATCTAAGATAACTGTTAGAGTATCTAATGCTGATCACACACAAAGCTATATAAACAACCTGGTTCAATGTCAACACAGCTGTGGGCAAAAAAAAAAAGACTTATAGTTATTTATACACAGATGACGGACAACCACACTAGCAAGGCCCTGTGTAATCTATGACACTTGGCACAGGTTCTGAACATGCAGACCTGTCCAGATTTGGCCACGTATATTTGTGGACAAATTGGAAATTGATCATGTTGCTCAAAGCTCTGGCTGAGTGACAGCATTGGCCAAAGTGTGGTCACCACACAGTATAATGTGCTATAGGAGCTAGGCAGCTGTTTCCATTAGTGTGGTTAATATGTACGCATGCAGAAAGTGAATTCATATTTTAACTGTGAAACTGGAATAAAAATAAATATATTTAAAAGGAAAATATTAACACAATATCTGGAATATAGAGAAAGTGTCTAAAGCAAATCATGCAGCGACATTAAAAGCAAACTACTAAGATAGACAACTCCAAACGCACATTGCCATAGTAAATCTAGTTAGGATGACTTTCTCGAAAGCATCATAAAAGTTTGAACAGCTTTGTGTGTAAGTCACAGCACGACGTTCCCTACACAATTAAACAATGTTTAGCTATTGATCTGAGGAGATTACATTAGTATGCCAGAGATGTCCACTCTGGGGGATTTCATTCAAATATCACAAAAGCAAATACCTGGAAAACTGACAACAAAAGCAAGTACTGTACATGTGTAGACTTTTAAACGTTGACTCGGCTTTGCTTATTGTAAGTTCACCATTGTTCAGATGCCTAATTGTAATATGATAATTCATGGAAATAATAATAATTTTTTTTTTTTTTTTTTTAAATACTGCATTGAACATATTTTATACTTTAAGTTAAATCCCTCTAGGTTCAGTACAATACGTACTAAGTTGTTTGACTTTTTCATTGTACTTATGTAACATAGAAAATGGTCTCTTTATGTGTGATTGCATTTAAGGTGTAAGAAAGGTAGCCTATGAAATTAACACAATTACTTGTCTTAGTCTGTTATTTGCACTTTTTAATTTTTAACGTGGAATAGGTTTTATTTAATGTGACCTGATTACCATTATGATTTGTCAGTTTGTTACTAATGTAGCCCAGAGTGCTAATTTTCTATCAACATCTCATTAAAATGCTAATGCGGTCATGTTCGTTCTATGTAACTTAAAGGTAAATTATGCCCTGAAAAAGGTGCTTGATTGCTAGAAATTTCAACAAGCTTTTATACTTATGGGAAGGTTTTCCGTATGTGTTCTTGCATCCTTTCATATGTTTGGTCAAGAGGTAGGCCACCATTATAGGTCAATAATATTATTCATTCTTATAGCTTCATACTGGCCCACTGTATGTATCCAGCCAAGGATATGATAGTGGGACCATGGACCACTTCCATTGGTTCCTGGAAATCCAATAATCAACTTGTGGGTGTTTAAACCCTTGAGCAGGTCCAATAAATGGCTCCGTTGATATAATTGCAATGAGAAAAACCGTAAACTTGTGGACCTCATTCTGTATATGAATTTCCCTTCCTTGCTAGTACTTACAGATGTGTCGTCTTACAACCTTGCCAATAGCACTATAAACGTGCGCATGCATCGCGCCATGCGATTACCCGAGCAGTGTGCGCTATGGCCTGCACTGCGATCACAGCATGCGTAGCGTGATTTGCCGCCTACGCAGCAAAGATGTAGCAGGACACATCTGTACAACATGTTTAACCACTTAACTGACATTTTTGTTTGTCAAAACCGCACAGAAATTATCGTTTTCTTTTAATTTCATTAAGTTTAAAAAGTATTTTTTAAATTATTTAAATATTTTATTTAAAAAAATATATATACCTAGGTGATGTTTTGCATCCCCCCAACTCCCCTGTCCATAGGCCCCTATTGTAATTTATGCCCACCCCACCCCATCAAAAATAACCCTATCCAGTGTCAAAAGATAGCAATAACAAATCCCACCCCCCTAGGTATAGGTACCCCCACCCCCAGGGACAATGGGTGGTGAATTTGTCACTGTGTGTGTGTGTGTGTGTGTGTGTGTGTGTGTATATATATATGTATATATATATATATTGGATAGAATAAACTGTGGCACTCCGAGACTGGTTGCATAATAATCAAATTGTATTGAATATGAAAACCGACGTTTCAAAGCCTCCGGGCTTTTTATCAAGGTTCATACAAATAGCAACATCGGTTTTCATATTCAATACAATTTGATTTTTATGCAACCAGTCTCGGAGTGCCGCAGTTTATTCTATCCACTATAAATACCACGCTGAAGGCACCCAAGCAGTTGTTTATTTATTTTGCAGTGCCGGTCCATATTGTTAGTGTGTGTATGTATATATGTATATATATATATATATATATATATATATATATTAGGGGTGTGCACCGGCCACTTTTCGTGTTTTGGTTTTGGATCTGGATCTTTCTTCGTGTTTTGGATCTGGATTGGTTTTGCCAAAACCACCCTTCCGTGTTTTGGGTTCTGGGTTTTGTGTTTTGGATCTGTATTTTTTTTTAAAAAAGCATAAAAACAGCTAAAATCACAGAATTTGTAGGTTTTTCTGCTCCTATGCTATTATTAACCTCAATAACCTTAATTTCCACTCATTTCCAGTCTATTCTGAACACCTCACACCTCACAATAGTGTTTTTATGTCCAAAACGTTGCACCGAGGTAGCTGGATGACTATGCTAAGCGACACGAGTGGGCGGCACAAACACGTGACCCATCTAGGCGTGAAACTGCAGTGGCAGACAGGATGGCAGTTTGAAAAACTAGGCCCCAAACTGTACATAATGCAAAGAAAAAAAAGAGGTGCAAGATGGAATTGTCCTTGGGCCCTCCCACCCACCCTTATGTTGTATAAACAGGACATGCACACTTTAACAAACCAATCATTTCAGCGCCAGGGTCTGCCACACAACTGTGGCTGAAATGATTGGTTCGTTTGGGCCCCCACAAAACAAGCTGGCAATTAATGTGTCCCTGCACAAACTGGCTCTATGGAGGCAAGATGTCATCCTCATCCTCCTCATCCACCGATTCCTCACCCTCTTCAGTGTGTACATCCTCATCCTCACAAAGTATTAACTCGTCCCCACTTGAATCCACCACCACAGGTCCCTCTGTACCTTCTGGAGGCTGGTCTCCCTGGAAGAGCTGATAATTCATTTTGATGAACATCATCTTCTCCACATTCTGTGGAAGCAACCTCCTACGCCTTTCGCTGACAAGGTTCCCGGCTGCACTAAACACTCTTTCGGAGTACACACTGGAGGGGGGGCAACTCAGGTAAAATAGAGCCAGTTTGTACAGGGGCCTCCAAATTGCCTCTTTTTCCTGCCAGTACAGGTATGGACTGTCTGCCATGCCTACTTGGATGCTGTCACCGATGTAATCCTCCACCATTCTGTCAATGGTGACAGTATCATATGCAGTGACAGTAGACATGTCAGAAATTGTTGCCAGGTCCTTCAGTCCGGACCAGATGTCCAAACTTGGTCCTGCCTGTCCTGCATCACCGCCAGCGGGTTGCTTAGGATACCTAAGTTTTTTCCTGGCAGCCCCAGTTGCAGGAGAAAATGAAGAAGGAGCTGTTGACGTGTCACGTTCCGCTTCAGCTGACAGTGTGTTCACCAGCAGGTCTTTGCACCTCTGCAGGCTTGTGTCGGCCGGAAAGAGAGACACCACATAGGCTTTAAACCTAGGATCGAGCACGGTGGCCAAAATGTAGTGGTCTGATTTCAACAGATTGACCACCCTGGAATCCTGGCAAAGCGAATGAAGGGCTTCATCCACAAGTCCCACATGCCGAGCGGAATCGCTCCGTCTTAGCTCCTCCTTCACTTTCTCCAGCTGCTTCTGCAAAAGCCTGATGAGGGGAATGACCTGACTCAAGCTGGCAGTGTCTGAACTGACTTCACGTGTGGCAAGTTCGAAGGGCTGGAGAACCTTGCACAACACGGAAATCATTCTCCACTGCGCTTGAGTCAGGTGCATACCCCCTCCTTTGCCTATGTCATAGGTGGATGTATAGGCTTGTATGGCCTTTTGCTGCTCCTCCATCCTCTGAAGCATATAGAGGGTTGAGTTCCACCGTGTCACAACCTCTTGCTTCAGGTGATGGCGGGGCAGGTTCAAGAGTGTTTGCTGGCGCTCCAGTCTTCGGCACGCAGTCGCTGAATGGCGAAAGTGGCCAGAAATTTTTCGGGCCACCCAAAGCGTCTCCTGCACGCCCCTGTCGCTTTTCAGAAAATTCTGCACCACCAAGTTTATTGTGTGAGCAAAACATGGGACGTGCTGGAATTTGCCCAGATGTAATGCCCGCACAATATTGGTGGCGTTGTCAGATATCACAAATCCCCAGGAGAGTCTAAGTGGGGTAAGCCACTGGGCGATGATTTCCCTCAGTTTCTCTAAGAGGTTGTCGGCGGTGTGCCTCTTACTGAAACCGGTGATACACAGCGTAGCCTGCCTTGTAACGAGCTGGCGTTTCTGAGATGCTGCTACTGGTGACGCTGCTGCTGTTGCTGCGTAAGGTGATACATCTACCCAGTGGGCTGTCACAGTCATATAGTCCTTAGTCTGCCCTGTTCCACTTGTCCACATGTCCGTGGTTAAGTGGACATTGTGTACAACGGCATTTTTCAGGACACTGAGGACACTTTTTCTGACGTTTCTGTACAGTCTCGGTATCGCCTGCCTAGTGAAGTGGAATCTAGACGGGATTTGGAACCGGGGACACACTACCTCCATCAATTGTCTAAATCCCACTGCACTAATGGCGGATACCGGACGCACGTCTAACACCAACATAGCAGTCAAGGCCTCAGTTATACGTTTTGCTTCAGGATGACTGCTGTCGTACTTCATCCTCCTCGCTAAGGACTGTTGGAGGGTCAATTGTTTAGTAAAAGTAGTGGTGTTCCTACTTCCTCTCTGGGATGATGAACGACTCCCAGCAGCAGCAACAGCAGCAGCGGCAGCAGTAGGCGTAGCAATGCAGGATCCTCCAGAGGAATCCCGGATAGGAGAGTCAGTCATGCCAGTGACATGGCCTGCAGGACTACTTCCGATCCTGACTAAGGAGGAAATTGACGAGGAGGGAGTTGACGGTGTGGTTTGCAGGCGCTTGGATACAACAGGACAACGGGATTTAGGTGTCCCTGGACTGCTTACGGTCTTAGCCAAAGTTTCTGAACTTGACAGTAACTTTTTATGAACGCGCTGCAGGTGCCGTATAAGGGAGGATGTTCCTAGGTGGTTGACGTCCCTACCCCTACTTATTTCACCTTTACATATGGTACATATGGCAAGACAGTTGTTGTCCGGATTTGGATAGAAATATTGCCAGACCAAAGAGGTGGAATGTTTGGTCTTCTGCCCAGGCATGACCGTGATGGGCTTTTTCATCCCACGGACAACAACTGTCTCCCCCGGAGCCTGATTTAAACAAACCACATCACCATCAGAATCCTCCTCGCCAACTTCCTCCTCAGCGCCAGCTACACCAGTATCCTCATCCTGTTGTACTTCAACAGTGACATCTTCAATTTGCATATCAGCAAGTGGACTGTGGGTGCTCCTTTCAGCACTTGCAGGGGGCATGCAAATGGTGGAAAGAGCCACCTCTTCCCGTCCAGTGCTGGGAAGGTCAGGCATAGCAACCACCACCACACTTGGACTCTCCTTGGGGATTTGTGATATCTTCTTAGAAAGCACAGTTCTTCGCTGTGCTTTTGCCAGCTTAACTCTTTTGATTTTTTTAGTGGGAGGAGGGCTTCCATCGTCATGTGAAGCTGAACCACTAGTCATGAACATACTAGGGATCGACCTTAGCCGTTCCTTGCCACTCCGTGTCGTAAATGGCATATTGGCAAGTTTACGTTTCTCTTCAGCTGATTTAAATGTCTTTTTCAAGGTCATTTTCCTGAACTTTGCCATTTGGGATTGTATGTGCCCTCTACTATGACATTGGGCATCGGCCTTGGCAGACGACGTTGATGGCATGTTATCGTCTATGTCATGACTAGTGGCAGCAGCTTCAGCACTAGGAGGAAGTGGTTCTTGATCTTTCTCTATTTTATTTTTATCGGAGAAAGTTTGGTCCTCCATTTATGTTATATCGATTTGATATATACGTGCGGCTAAACACAGAAAATAATTTTTTTTTTGGTTTGGACTGGAGTGTACTTTGTGGGTTACAGCACCCTTTAACGGTCAAGCCAGCCGGCCCTTTACTTATGACACAGGCGCACTCTTGGCACTACTTTGTTGATGCACGTGCGGCTACTGCGCACACAATTCACAAACACAGAAAATAATTTTTTTTTGGTTTGGCCTGGAGTGTACTTTCGGGGGTTACAGCACCCTTTAACGGTCAAGCCAGCCGGCCCTTTACTTATGACACAGGCGCACTCTTGGCACTACTTTGTTGATGCACGTGCGGCTACTGCGCACACAATTCACAAACACAGAAAATAATTTTTTTTTGGTTTGGACTGGAGTGTACTTTCGGGGGTTACAGCACCCTTTAACGGTCAAGCCAGCCGGCCCTTTACTTATGACACAGGCGCACGCTTGGCACTACTTTGTTGATGCACGTGTGGCTACTGCGCACACAATTCACAAACACAGAAAATAATTTTTTTTTTGGTTTGGACTGGAGTGTACTTTCGGGGGTTACAGCACCCTTAACGGTCAAGCCAGCCGGCCCTTTACTTATGACACAGGCGCACGCTTGGCACTACTTTGTTGATGCACGTGCGGCTACTGCGCACACAATTCACAAACACAGAAAATAATTTTTTTTTTGGTTTGGACTGGAGTGTACTTTCGGGGGTTACAGCACCCTTAACGGTCAAGCCAGCCGGCCCTTTACTTATGACACAGGCGCACGCTTGGCACTACTTTGTTGATGCACGTGTGGCTACTGCGCACACAATTCACAAACACAGAAAATAATTTTTTTTTTGGTTTGGACTGGAGTGTACTTTCGGGGGTTACAGCACCCTTAACGGTCAAGCCAGCCGGCCCTTTACTTATGACACAGGCGCACGCTTGGCACTACTTTGTTGATGCACGTGCGGCTACTGCGCACACAATTCACAAACACAGAAAATAATTTTTTTTTTGGTTTGGACTGGAGTGTACTTTCGGGGGTTACAGCACCCTTAACGGTCAAGCCAGCCGGCCCTTTACTTATGACACAGGCGCACGCTTGGCACTACTTTGTTGATGCACGTGCGGCTACTGCGCACACAATTCACAAACACAGAAAATAATTTTTTTTTTGGTTTGGACTGGAGTGTACTTTCGGGGGTTACAGCACCCTTAACGGTCAAGCCAGCCGGCCCTTTACTTATGACACAGGCGCACGCTTGGCACTACTTTGTTGATGCACGTGCGGCTACTGCGCACACAATTCACAAACACAGAAAATATATTATTTTTTTAGCACTTGGGGGGAGCACCCCTGATGGACAGAGCACCCCCTGGACAACACTACAGCACTCCTTTAGGACTGGGACACTGCACAGGACTTTGGAGTGGACACAGCCCCTATGGAGAACTGACTGCACAACACAGTCCAGCCAGCCCCTATGGACTTTGAAGTAGTGGACACAGCCCCTATTAACAACAGCAGCACAGCACAACACAGCCAGCCCCTATGGACTTTGAAGTAGTGGACAACAGCAGCACTACACTACACTACACTACACAGCCCTAACTCCCACCCTCCCTCTTCACTGTCCACAGCCGAGTGAGAAAATGGCGCCGACGTGTGTACCTTATATAGGATCCAAAACCCGCGAGACTCGGAAGGCGGGATGATGACGTTTTGCCTCGATTTCAGATCCGAGTCAGGCGGGAAAAGTCGAGCCTGACTCGGATCGGACTCGGATCGGGGGGGCTCGGGGGGGTTCGGATTTCAGAAATCCGAACCCGCTCACCCCTAATATATATATTCCATAGACAAAAAACCTTACGGTTTCACATGTCCCATTAAGGCTACTTAGACATGATCTGAAATTTCACAAAACCTATTGATTTTCTGCCACTCAAACGTCAAAAAGCAATGAAATTATGATCATTAAGGCTGACGCCTTAATGGACGTGTTCCTTGCACAATACAGATATGGTATGCTATCACACTCTGTGGTTATCTGCAGATGAGATTGCTGTCAGCACAAAATGGTGGAGCTGCTAATTCACAGAATTTCAGATCATGTCTAATAGGGGTATTCAATATGGAGCGAAAACGCCGTTTCTGCGAGGTTTTCGCTAGGATGACGTCATTTTCGCCTCTTTTACTTTTACACCGTATTCAATTTGAAAACTTTTCGCCGGTGCGAAAAGTATATTGCATTCGACCTTGCGAAAAGGGATGGGTGGCGAAAAAAAGTGCAGAATTGGGGTTTTGGGGTGCAACATTTCGGAAACCACCCTACAACCTTCAGACAGTCCCCCAAAGGTAAACTGTCGAAAAAATGTAAAAAAAATACCTCAGAAGAACCCAAAAAAAGCACTTTCATTTTGGGGTCGAAAAAAAAAATTGGGGGTACAAAGTTGAAAACTAGCTAACTACAATCTAGGGGGGGTCCCCAAGTATGCCCCAGGTGTTTTTTTCAGTGCAGGTGTTTGCGGCAGGTGGATTTTTCACGTTTTTTAAAACCTCACTTTAGCAACTTTTAAATATGCTCACCCCCATTTTCAAGTACCCAAAATTTGCTGGGACTACTTATTTTCTGCAAAAAAACCTTCTAAGTATTATTCTTCACCACCTTCCCAAATCCCCAAAATAGCAGCTATCAAGCCCGTTTAAAGACCCCAAAAACCTTCAGCAGGGCTAATCGGGGGTATCCAGAGTGATCCCCCATGTCAGAGCATCTTTTTGGGGGTGTTAGGGTGATTTCCCCAAAAATCTGCGAAGTTTTCACTGATTTCACATTCACCGGGTGCCGTTTTCGCCGATTTCATTTTGAATACGGGTATAATCGGGGGCGCGCGCGATACTTTTTCGCCGGTAATAGCTCCAATGTGCGGCGAAAACTTCGACACGCATAGACGCCGAAGTTTTTGTTTCATATTGAGTACCCCTGTATGTAGCCTTAATGGGACATGTGAAACTGTAAGGTTTTTTGTCTATGGAATTTCAGAGCTTTTTTAAAATGTATTAATTATCAGGGTTTGGATGAGCAAACCGGGCTACCTGCAGGGGAGAAGGGCAACAAAATGGTACACTAACGCAGGTGGAAGAGGGGATAGCACACAGGAGGTTGGTTTGGGAGGTGCAGAGTGCGAGACGGCTGTAGGCGTGTGGGGTAGCGGCAGCAGCAGTGGTGCAGAGCAGTGGCAGTGGTGCAGTGCAAAGGGGGCAACAGTGGGTGACAGAGGGCTCACTGGTAGTGAGTATGCACCTGAGAAAATCAAATCAATAAGTCACAGATGCACGAATGCAGCAGTGAGATCTACGCATCTATGTTAAAATTGAGTGTGTAAAAAAAAAAAGCGTAGCCCCGCCCCCCAGAAAACAACCAGCACCAGTACTGGTTGTGCTAAATACAGGGGACAAATGACGTAGGGGTCTCCCGTATTAAGCACAACCAGCACCAGGCTTTTCAGAATCAGAAAAAATAATAATGGGAGCGCTGGCATTATTATTTTTTCTAGTATTGTAACATTTTTTGGGTAAATTTCCAGATTTACCTATGTGGGTGCAGCTCTAACGGCAAATTTTATTCATCGGAACCACATAATTGGTGATAAGACATCAATTAGCGCCCACTTTATTGTTTTATTTTTCTATTTTTCAGAACTAGTACTGGTTGCCAAAATACGGGATACAAATGACGTAGGGGTCCCCCATATTTAGCGCAACCAGCACAGGGCTCTGAGCCGGTTCTGGGAATACAGGGAGAAAAAATGCGTAAGGTCCCCCCCCGTATATACATTACTAGTATGGCCTTTATAAACACACTGCCCGATCAGCAGGAAGGAGTGGGCGGGGGCGCCGGCGGCCTGGGACACAGCAGGAGCCGCAGCTACTGCTTCCAATGAAGGAGATGATGCCTACTGCCTGATCACTGCTGGCCACAGCAATCGGGTCAGCCGCCATTGCTGCGTCAATGGAAGTCACAGCTGCCTTTGCAGCCACACCGGCAGGGGGGTGCAACTGGGTGCCCAATCACTGTGGCCAGCAGTGATCGGGACATACAGGTGAGGGGAGTCACATAGGCGACTGCGGAAAGATTAGCTTTCCTCAGCCGCCTAGTAGGCGTTTCTGAGTGGTCGCATCAGATGTGACCATGTCAGGGAAAGCCCAGTCTGGTGTGGTCACATCTGATGCGACCATGCTAGACAAGTGGTTAATGAGCTGCATTTGTTTCCACGTTGTACTTAAACATTTCCAACATTCACTCATATGAATATGTGTAAGATGTCACCAGTATTTTTTTCTTAGTCATGCTGGCCTTGTAGCAGTAAGCCTTAACTAACCGCTTTGACAAGCTTGTGTGCTGCCAAATACACATGTGCATTGGACTGGAAACCTAGAGTTGGGCTTCCAGTGACACTTCCAACTACAAAACAAAAATAGGTGCAAGAGAATTGCAACAGAATATGACTCGCTTCAATACTTCTTGAATAGCTTTCCTTATACATTAGTGGTATCCACGTCGATTCCAAGGCTTGTTAAATTGTAAAAAGACAGATTTAGGGCTCATTACCCATTGATAATTAGACCCCTAAAATCTGCTACTTTCAGGGTTTAATTTTATTGACCTTTTGTGGTTCTCTCTCTTTTTATCTCCTGTTTTGTATTGTGACGTAAATTAATATTGGCTAGTGATTTATGTACATATGCTGCTGATTAATTATTTGTGATTGTCATTAATACTGGGGAAACTGCCAAGCTTATAGTAGCCATAAGTCTAGTTTACTGGTTCTCAAACCCAGTCACCAAGTACCACCAACAGGTCATGTTTTTGTGGATTTCTTTAGTACGTAATTATTCCACCTGCTTCCGCAAAGACAGAAATCCTCAAAACCTGACCTTTTGAGGTTGAGAACTACTGATCTAGTCTTTGGTGTGAGCGCGATATGTCCCTACAGTATACTGTATGTTTCTATGTGGAAGTCAGAGGTAGACCCAAGAATTTGCCCTACAGCTTTCTGGCATTCCTGTTTTATAGAAATCCGTGTGTTTCTTGAAAATGATTTGAATATTTCATCTTTATTTTCTCTGAAAGCATCGTGGGTAGAACGGCTTCTAATTTCACAGACTGAATATATCCATGAAAATAATAAACAACATCACAGCCTCTGTATTTTATCATAAATCCGTTTCTCCTTAAACAAGCAAGACCAAATCCTAAATTTGTAATGCAATTATGGGTTAATGAAGCATTGTAAGCACTATTTATAACTGCATTTTTAAAAAGTCACAAGCCAATTATGCAAACTGTCTACATAACTTTCCTCACCTACCAATGTAAATAGATTTAACCTTTATATTAATTACTTGTTCATGTAGAGCACCACTTTCAATAATGCAGTATTTCCTGTAACAACTTTATTTTTCTAAGACATGACTTTTACCAAATTTATACCATTTTAATGAAAAATGTAACCCTTGTCTGTGCTTTTTATTCATGGCAAACCCAATATGCTATAAGCCCCTCTCATAGTGTGGTGTTACATATCATTTTGTGATTGTGTTTTGCTATTTCATGTGTTTTTCTTGCTATATGTACCTTTTGGGTTTGTTCATAACCATCTGCAGTTAATGCACTTTTTAATCACAAATACCTTAGCACAGCAATAAAAATAAAATGTATGTAAGTGGATTGTTATGGGCCTGTTGCAGACTAAATTTTTTATAATGCGCTAACATATGCTACCAGAATAGATTGCTCAACTCAACAAAAGCTGAAAATAGTTTAAAATCCATCACATTGTTTTTCTGTGTTTGTCCATTTTCCTAGCAGATACATCGGAACATGCCTTCTGAGTGATTAGGTTGCATGTTTGTTCATATTTTGTTCTATACTAATACAATAAACTTACTGAAAGGAAACTAAGTAGTATAGTCAGTCCTAGATACTACTTAGGCTACCACTATGTACAGAATGTCTTGAAACCATTAACTATGACTTATAAATTTTATAACTTTTAAAATTATAACAACAAAAAAAACACTAACTAGATGAATTGGGCCTAGATCTCTAGCATTAAATATGACCACACAAGGCTGAAGCGACCAGTCAAAAAGGCCCACTGGGTGGCTGCCAGAGGATAATCTTCCAGAAGCCTCCATTCTCATTTGGGGCCCCTGCATCCAGTGTGTCCGGATCAATGCTAGCCACAGTAATCGGGAAGCCGCTGGCAACCCCACCTGGCGGTTGCAGAGCAGCCGAGACTGCACTGTAAATAGAGCAGCTACGGGTCATGGTAGCTGCGGCTTCTCTCCCACTGTGTCCTAATCACTATGGCCAGCAGTGATCAGGCCACCCAGTGACACCCCCTCATGCTGGTTTCACTGTATCTGAGTCTGCACTGCCCCCGGTGTGTCCCGATCACTAGTGAACGGGCAGCCCAGCAACACATCTTCCTACCGGCTTCGGTGTAGCTGAGTCTACATTAGAAGAACAGCAGCCGCTGTCACCCTTCACAGCAGCCCTTCTCCCAGGCATTACCGCAGCAGTGATGGGTGATAGGAATGCCCACTCTCTGCTGCTAGCTTATCTTGCAGGACAAATATAATTTTTCCAAAATGTCCCCAAAACTGTCTTCTTTTTTTTTAATAAATTATCACATTATATAAATAATAGTTATTTAAACCTGATTTGGCATTTTTGTTAATATTTTTTTTAATTGAATCAGGTTTAAATAGCTATTTACCTAATTTGTTAAATAATAAAAAAAAAAAATTGAGGTAATTTTTTTGAATAAATATTAGCCAGTTAAGTGGGTAAATCAGGTTGGGTATGAAATACCGGCGTCTGAACAGGTTCAAATCCTGACCCCGGAAGCCCAACAGCTGAAGATCCTGACGGAGGCTGGTAAGCATCCTATCCCTTCCCTCCCCCCCCCCTTAACTCTCCCTCGGTGGTGCCTAACTCTTACCCCTCCTTCCCGCACCCGAAACCTAACCCTCCAGCGGGGTTGCCTAGCCCTTATCTCCCCCCGGTGGTGCCTAACCCCCCATCCCCACAGCCTAACCCTCCCTGGGGGGTGCCTAAACTCCCCCGTGGCTAAGACTTACCTGACTCCGGTGTCTTACGATCGGGATGCCGGCTTTCAGGATTCAGACGCTGGTATCCTAATCTGTAAGGAGACTGCGGCATCAGCATTTTTGCCCGGTAGCGGGATGCCTGAGTCGGTATATCGACGGACGGCATCTCATCCACCGGGATATGCACTATTTCCCTGGTAAATCATATACAGCAATTCCGCATGATTTTAGTGTCCCTGGGTGCCGCGGGGCACTTGCAAGTGTGCCACAGGTTGGTGGTCCAGGATCAAATCAAATTCTTTATGCTCAGTATGATAGACAAAACAAGTGCTGGTGGCTGCCAATGATAACATATGTGGACAAATAGCAGTGGATCCCTGTTCACCACCACATAACTGTCCCTAAGGGTGACAGGTAAGTATAATTTACTTAATATGATAATGACTTTTAGCCTAGGGGTGCCATGAATAAAATGATGATACTCTAGGGCATTGTGATACAGTAAAGTTTGGGAACCACTGGCATATAGGATCATTTTTTTCGACTGAAGCGTTTACATTCCCAGTATAAATACTTCTTTCACTGCTTCAATATGCAAGTGGTGAAGGTTCTTTTAATAGAGTGATGTCACGGCCAGGACAGTCTCTTGTCAGATGCTCTGTTCCAGCATGTCTTCACTGGAATAGTTGTGTGCGGATGACATTTGTTTACTTGATGCTTTTTCTAGTTCATTCCCAAGAACATCTAGTATAGGAACAAGCCTGTTGTGTTCCCAACTTTTTTTTTTTTTAATTAAGTTGTTTTAGTTATGTCATATATTGATGAATGGGCCTGATTCTGTCACAGGCCCATGTGGCTGCATCTAACATATGTATGGAAAATGTGTATGCTTTGCTGCTGAGACACGTACCTTATGGAAGCTTCCATAGATTCAGAGCCATACACATCTCAGTCATTTCTCACCAACGGCTGAAGGGATGACAATGGGAAGTTCATATGTAAGAGGAATGTCCCGTGGGCGTGTAGCTGTATGTTGAGCTACTCTGAGTTGTGTATGCTCGGTGCATGCTATGTTTAGTCGCTTCTTCTGCACCTAGCAGGTGTAGGTGTAAGTTCTGTTACAAGTGATGATGGGCGCACTCACCGCCGGATGACTGGGTGTGGCGTGATCACATCGATGCCTACTACTCAGAATACAGAAGTATAGTCGCTTAGGTCTTACAATCACAGGTGTCCTGAATTGCAACCATGTCACATGTGATTTAGAATCAGGCCCAATATCTTTTACCGCTGTTTATTCTGGTATTCAAACATCTCATGCGGTATAAGTATATGTACGTTTCACTTACTGTACCTCTTTATTAGCAGTGTCTTTCAGGCACTGTCCAGTCCACTTCATAACTCTGAGGCTGGTCGTAGCTGACAATATGACCTGTGCAGTAGAGAGGGATGTGTGTTCCTGCAAATAGGCAGCTTTTTTTTTTATTAGAGATTGCACAGTACTAAGGGGACTTGAGAGGCTGGTTGCAATACTATGCAGGAACGTTTGTATGTGTGTATGTCATACTTGCAAACCTTTAAGATGCTCCCTGGTCGGCACTGAGATAAACACATTTTATATATTTGTCCCTGGAAAGTGGAAATTTTCTTATTTTTCATTATTGACCACTTTCCATATAACATCTCCCTTTTCTGATGCAGTTATTTTACCTGTTCTTAGATCTTAATCTTTGTATGTTGATGTTTATTGAAGAGACATATTTAAAATGTAAAAAGTGTGTTATTAAATTGGGGAAACATAACTTGACTTGACAGGGATTGTGGTGCATGGAACGAGTGTGACAGCCTTATGTGCTTTGGCTCAGCAGCAAAGTGTCCCTGGGAAATATTTTATGTTGGCAGTTCTGGTCTGACTTTAATGTAAAAGGTACATAACACGTATTTGCTAAGTTGCTCTGCCTGATGATTTTCTCCTTGAAAACTCAATGGAACATGTCAGGAAATGAATTCCTTTTCATATATGTTCTAACATGATCTGATATTTTGTTATGCTGTAATGAGTTATTCATATTCTATATTTAAAGAGTAGTGACAGAGCATTGGGTATTGTCGTAATAGTAAGTAATTCTGCTTGACAATAAATCCAAATTCTGTTAAAACCTACTTGAATTACATAAATTTGATGTTACTGTGTGATGGAAGATTTTCCTAGTTTCCCGTAACCAGACTGTGTACACACAGTTGAAAATTGTCAAGATTGTCCAAGATTCTGTGTAAAGTACTCATCCATCACTGTGAGCCCTTGGTCAGAAAATGACAATGCAGTAAATATCTTCAGCAGCCACCTTCTTAATGTACAAGCTGTTTTCAGTAGGAATTTTCAGCACTCACATAAACCACACTGTCATGAGTGACTGCCTGTGCGCCAAAGTCATTACTATTGAGATGATAGGACATCTTTCAGGAGATAACCGGCAAACTTTAAATGTCATATCAAGTTTTTGAAGCCATTTTCAATCCCCCTGTTCAAGGTTGCTTGAATATTGAATATGCCTGCTTTTAGAAGGCTGCATATCTGTGGGAGGGATCACTCATAAGAATGAGCACTAACGATTTGAGAAGTCAGTCACAGAAAGTCACTTAATCATCAGCCAGTGCGGTTGTCTTTAGCTGATAAGACCAGATCATTGTCTCTTAAATAGCAGCTTTCTAGGAGAGGATCACAATATAGGGAAATAGATTCATTGGGAACATTAAACGGCAAAGCTGATTTCTTTGCAAATGCAAAGTTTCCTCTGAGAGTTTATAACTAGTAAGACAAGCTTGCATATTCTTTTTAATGGATGCAAAATAAAATAATATATATTTACTTCTGACCCACTCTCTTTATCAAACCTATTTTATGTGGAAATGCAAATTACTCTGATAAAGATATATTACCATCATCAATATCCTCCCCTCTCTGGTCAGTTCAGCTATAAACAACTATTTTACAAAATAGCTTCTTCCCAGAGACTGTCCTTTTAATGCCGTTATATATTTCCTTTATGCTTCTTCTTTTTCCTTTATGCTAGTGCACTTAAAGCATATTTTTGCTTTCCGGCTTCAGCTGCAAATTACCTTTCTCAGTTCTAATGCTTGGAAATATAATGCACTGTATGTTTAGAATGTAATCAGTTTAATAACGTGGCATTATCTTTTCTTTTTGTAATTTTCAGAAAACCAAAAACCTCAATTTGAGAGGTCCCGTTCACGACCAAATATCCACTCTACTGGTGCACGGGCTCCAGTTGCTAAGGAACTTAGTTACGAGTTGGACTCCCATTCTTCTATTACACGAAGCAAGGTTCCCGCTAGAAACGAAGTGTGCAGCTCTGAAGGGCACAAAGACAAAGGGGCAGGTCATGGCTCCGCTGCCAAGGTAGAATCGATTACCGAAGTGGAAGCTCTCCTTGCAAGACTGCGTGCTCTATAGCAAAGTGACCCACCCTATTTTTATCAAAAGGATTCGTAAAAAAGAAAAAATATGGACATTAAACTACAGGAGAGTAAAACCTGTGCTATCAAAAACATTGCTCTGTTCCAAAAATATTCTGCCTTATTTTATCCAGAGTACCCACAAACTGCAATCTTACTCCTCAATGACCACTTCATGATGTCTTATGATAGTCTTGAAATATCTCCAAGAGGGGCCTTTAGTTTAATTCGACTTGCTCCTTTTGTTTGGGTGCTGGCAGTTATTCCAGAGAGATGAAGATTATTTTACAAAATGAATGAAGTGTCTTCTAAAATAATCTAGAAGAACAGAAGTGGCAAATTAGTTTGTGCAGGTAATGTTGTCCCATCATTTCATTTCTCGTCAGCTCTGTGACAACAAAGTCTGATGGGCCATGGTTTTGCTTGCAGAGACTTGCATAGGAGAGAAAATGAAAAAATCTAATTCTTTTATGCTAGAGATTTGTTCTACCTTGAATTTAATCTCCAGTAGGGTTAAGTCTATTATAACCATGTTACTGGATAGATAAATCATGAGATACACTACATTGTGGATCAAAGAATGTGTAATGCCTTCTTGAAAGGTTTGAGGCAAATATCAGAAGCAAATGTATTTTGTCCGTGAAGAGCAGTAATCTGCAGCCTTCTTTACATATTAAATACAGGAGACAATCTCCCTGCATATAAATAGGTGTTTTGGAAAGTAGTTGTGCCTCAATAAGAAATATAGTATACAGACATTGTTCTCAGCAGATCTGCTTTATGACAATCCAATATCACAAAGAATATTACAATTAGCAGGACCGTCCTTTACCCCTATGCTGCTTCAGGCGATGTTCGATCACCCCGTCACCACACTCATTTGGTAGGTCCTCGATTTAAAAAAAAAAAAATTAAGGAAACATTTAATGATTTTGGTTTGTGCCTAGCTTATACAGTAAGTCTCGACCATCCTATCCCCACAATGGCACTGTTGTGATTCTTAGAGGGATGCAGTGATGGATCAGTGAATAATTGAAGATTTGCTTGCTACTTTCTGCATTTGCATGATGATTCCGTGTGTAAGGGAGTAATCCATCACTGGATCGCTCGTCATACAGATGCTTGTGGTGGCGGTTGCAAATATTAAATCTGCAATTCACTGACCAGTCACAGCATGCCTCCTGCATCTGTTTAATGACAGCGACGGGGAAAGGGAGGTCACAGAGTCTTTAGGTAATTGAAGGACAGACCAGGCCACCGATTTAAAAAATATATATATATAATTTCACTACTACAGCCTCTTAGTGGATACTGTAAGTGGCAATGTAATTTCATGGACAAATAATTTTTCTTTATATTGTTGAATTCCATGCAGTAAGTAAGAAACCTATAATATGTATAATATTCACAATTTTTTGCTTAGCATACATATATATTTACATATATTTATTTAAAGTTCACTTTAAAAATTCCATAGTATATTTCTTTATATATATATATAAATATTGCTTTTTTTGTTTTGATTAGAAGCCATCTGGTTTACAGTAAACATCTTAAAGAATCAGAACCAGTAAACATTAGAGGGAGGTAAGCAATGAGCTATCAGATGTAATGAAATAGAATACAAAACGTTATAGTCTTACCGTATCGGACACACTGAGAGCAGTGAAAGAACGCCTGTCACCAGGCAGTCATTTATGGCGAGGAGCAGAGTGACTTACCTGCCCCGTTCCACTGCAACTGCCATGAAGTCCAACGTCGGACAAAACTTCTGGATGGCATTGATTTACTTGGTTTTAGCACTTATTAGTTACTGTCACAGTCACTACACAGAAAACCGTCATAGCCATTGTTCAAGCTTGTAGCTGAAAACACATACATTTAGCTTATTACATATTTAAGAAACAAGACATTATGTGGTGTAAACACACTGCCTTCATTTATAAAGCACTGATTTCTTAATGTACATCATTATTCTGTAAGCATCTCATTTATTTCTTGTTTGGCTTTACAACCATAGTGCATTATACTCCAAAAACACGTGTATTACTGACAACGCTATTAAAGGTGTAATATACTCCTCCGTCACATGGCAAGCTTATTGCACACTTGTGTCATGGCCTTTCTGATACATAGCACTCATTTGATGTGCCCATAGGTCAGCACTAATTGATGACTGTGGCAGGTTCTTTTCAGGGTATTATTAGTCTGATATGAGGTCTTGTGATTTCCTATGCAACATTAATAAATATAATTCAGTATTGTGACATTGTGCCTGATTATATTATCAAAACATTGTTCTGCAAACCTCATGGAAATTAAGCATTACTTAGACACTGTCATGTTCAGGTAATTGTTCCTGCCGTCTGCAGAAAGCAACATGTTTGTTGTTTGATATAACAATATTACTGTAAATAACCATAAGAAATAAAGAGAGGAGTTTTGTCACATGTTATTCATGTATTTCCTTGTGCAATAAGTATGAGTTTCTATCTAGAAAGTTTGGGACTTTGATGTTCATGAACATTATCAGACCTTCATTCCAGGATATGTTTATTGTCCTACCATATTACTTTCCAGGACTATTTTTCATTTCTTTTCTCTGAAAGCCACGTTTTAGCGGGACACTGTCCATTAAACTGCTTTGTGGTTCCCATTTGTATGAAATAAATACAAGACAATAATTCAGCCGTAAAATGAAGCACATAATGGGGTTCACGTAGAGTTGGATGTATACGCATTATGTGTGGGGGTCTCATCTCGATCTGTTTATAGCCGTACAGGTATCTCCACCCTACAACTCTCTACAGTACATGGTGAATGGCAGAGGGAAGGAGCCGGCTGATCTAGCCTGAGTACACCTAGCACCCTATGTAGAGATGAAGCAGCCGCATATACACTGTACGCCTCTTAGTTGAATTATCTCTTGCAGCTCCCTGGTTCATGATGATGATGATGACCAGCTGGGATCTTATAAAGAATTATCCCCCCCCCCCCCCCCCCATAAGAGATCACCAACACTAGTGCAGTTAGCAGCTGCTGTCGGAAATGGAGGAATTGCAGCAGATATCGTAGATCATTCGATTCATACATTTCATTCCTAATATTTGCAGGTATCCTCTGAAAATGGCTGTTTTCGGGTTCTATCCCAAAAATATTACTTGATAAATAGGCTCCATAAGTTTTTAGTTTTTAAAGGGAAAGAATGAGTTTTAAATATGTATACAGATGTGCCCACATACATCTATCCATACGTCAAGCATCTTTTTACCTTCAAATGTGTATTTTTCGCACAACGTTGCGAATAGATAGCACAATTGTCATGTCTGGCTCCGAGGAGACCCCTACTCAGGGGCTGAAAGCTGAGGTCCCGGGTTGTGGAAGGAATCTGAGGCGAGGGGCCTGAATGTAAGTTCTCCTCATCCACAAGTATCGGATGTTGACGAGACCTGACCAAAGGCGCGGAGTCTAACCTGCCAGGAGGTGTTCACCAATGACCCCTCCAGGTGGGATATGGGTTTAGCCTCTCCTGGCAAGCAGGTCGCAGCCCTTTGGTCAGGTATCCGATACGAGTAGGAACTGGAGAGAGGTACGCCAATATAGCCCAGAGGAAGTACTTAGGAGAAGTACTAGTACAGATTCTATACCTATAGGTACATAGTAGGCATAATGGGAATTGCTTCCTGAAGTGGTACAAAGAAAGACAGGAGGGCAGGTCCACGGAGGAATAGGATGCTGTGCTGGCACTGGAGGAGGATGGTGATTGCTCTTAAACAGACGAGCACTGATTCTGTGGAGTGTGGATCCTTGCGCACTGTTGGAACAGAAAGTTGACTGAGGGATTGTGCTAGGATGGATGCACACTAAGTACATGATGTGCGAAACCAAATGCACTGCTGGATGACATTGGTTGTACTCTGTTGGTGTGTACTGAGTACACTGGGTGTGAACTGAGACACACCGTAGGATGACACAGTGGTTATACTCAGTTGATGTAGACTGAGTACACGAAGTGCGATACCAGACGCTCCGGAGAGTGATAGAAGTTGGAGAGGACTCGATAGAAAGGAACAGGAACCTGGAACAAAGTGACGGCAAGCATACACCAGTAGTAATGATGTACAGGCAATTTCCTGGTGTCCAGAGCCCAGTTATATACCCTATGGTAACAGTTCATAGGAGGACAGTGTCAGCTGACCGAGACCACGCTACCATTGGTTGAAGGAACAGTCAGCTGAGGAGGACTATCATGGTGCTGCCCATGACAGCAGCCACGGTAACCAAGACACAGAGCCGCACATGGAAAACCCAGATCACCTAATCCAAAATCCTCAGCATGTCACCCGCCGCCGCACCTAATGTCTGACCGCAGGAGTAGTCAGGAGAAGCTGGGTTGAGTAACGGCCGATCCTAGGCCGAACCCTGACAAGCAGCTTCTGCCGATTAAAGTTATATGCAGCATGCCTATATTCTCTGAGCGAATGTGGGTGTATCTGCATGTGAAATGCTATGTTACAGTGTCAGCGGCTGTAACACTGTAACAGTGTTTAGCATGCAGATACACCCACAGACGCACAGAGAACATAGGCATGCTGCATATGATTTTAATCAGCAGAAGCTGCTTGTGCCATCTATGTGCTATCTATCATTGTGCGAATAAGACACATTTGAAAGTAAAAAGATGCACGAAAAGATGCTCAGCGCTACTGAGTCATGGCATGACCCGACTAGAAGGGCTGTTTAACGCGCCAGGAGGCTAGATGTATGTGGACCCATCTGTAGTTTTCAGAACTGTAATATGTAAAAATGAAAGTTCCCAACAAAGACATACTTAGAAAGGTAGGCATACAGTACAAGGTAGACAAAACAAATGATTGGCAGTCCTCTGTCCTATACTTCATATGATTACTGGTGCTTGTATGGATTCCACTTCTCACAGATAATGTTTCTCTTTAGATAATTCGTATTTTCTTTAGTTACTGCTCTTAGCAACTACTGTAAAAGAAAAACTGATAAATAATGATAAAAAATGTTCCAGTCCATTGGTTAAAATCAATCATGTGGGCATTATTATTATGCATAGATGCAAACATGTTATTAAAACAGACCTTTTAAGACGTATCTAGTATATTACTGAGCTCAACAGTATAATTAAAGTATAGCTTTAAAGAAATTCAAATAAGTTAGTCTTAATACAGCTTAGGATGCAGTAAAATGTTCTTATGTCTGTCCTTATTTCAGCAGCCCTCAGGTTCTATTTGATTAAATCTGAAAAGTATGTTTTAATAACAAATAATTTTTCTTGCAACAAGGCTGGGGAACACTGGACAATGGGATTGTACAGTAGGTTGGAGCTGGCACTTAATGAAACTGTAGCTTTAAATCCTCAGATCCCCCCCTGCAATCCCACAATTCCAGTGTTCTTTAAGTGCCTAAGGAGTGCCATGCGGCCCTTGTAGGTAGCTGTTTTATTGGTTTGGTTTAATTTGTAAATTTTATTTTTTTTTATTTTTAGTGTTTAGTTTTGTAGCAGCACACAGGGTGAGTGCGCGCGACTGCTGGAGCTGTGGAACAGCTCGCCAATATGCAGCTGTGGCAGGGGGGGATGTGCGCTGGCTGGACCTCCCACAGGGCACTCCGGTCTCTAGGAGACGCTGCCTGGACCCCGGGACAGTTCACACTCTTACCCTTTTAGGGCGTGGTGGGCGGCAGCGCTGTCCCAGATGGCAGTGCCATCTTGCCAGATTTTGAGGGGGGAGGCTCCATTGCGGGAGCATTAGCTTCCAGTGGATTGAGTGTCCGAGTGGAAGCACCTCCCACGGTAGTTGCGACGGTAGCCGTTTAGATCATCACACGCCTTTCCTGCGCAGGGCTCAGCGTCTGGTAGGGATCCGCTAGTTAGACCTTGAAGGTTTATACTGTGCTCTTCTTGATAGGTTCTAGGGTCGTTATTGGGCCTTGGCAAGCCTCAAAAGGGGTGGCATGAGCTATGGTCACTTCTGCTGATATATTCGTCTAGGGGCTTCACAGTGAGTCGTCCTGGGATGCCGGTGGCCATCCTAATGGTGGGGTCCAAGTTTTGCTTGTCCTTTTGAGGTGGTGCGTTCTTGGAAGGACAGTCTGACACAAGCGATTCTTCCCTGTCAGGGTTTCGATTTCTGGGGGCAGTTTTTAGTAATACTCTCTGTTCTGGGGACACGGCTCCAAGGAAGCCTGGGGCCTAACCCTGTGTGACTCTCTGCCCATTTCGCTTGCTAGTGGTTGGGCGGTTGGTCCGGTTCAGTGACCCTTGAGTGACGTCTTCAGACAGCTGGGTGCTTGGTATCTTTCGCTATGGTTCCATCTAAGACTGCAGGGGTCCACCACCAAGCCATTGTGTATTGTTTTTTTTTTTTCACATCGCTCTTCCCCAGCAAGTGGCGAATGCTGTGACATTGGGCCATGCTAGCATGCCACTCCTCTGCCGCCATGTTTTTGCTCCAGTTCTGCCGCAGGTATGGGAACTGGGGTTCTATCTCCTTCCTGTTTCGAATGCTGAATGGCTCATTCCACTCCTTTCTCTTTGTGCCTTGAGCACCGGGGGTGGGTACTTCAGTTCGCACGAACTTCCTCCTATCAGGGATCCACTGTGGAGGCCAACAAATCCTTGCTAGACATCTGGAATGCGTGTTTTCAGGTTTTGTTTTGGGCAGGTTGTTATACTTCAGTGGGTAATTGACTCAGTTCCCTGTCTATTCCGGACCCTAATGTTCGGTGGAGCCCAGGCTCCGTGTGTTTGCAACACAATACAGTCGGGGCTGCCAGGCATAGTGCAGATAGAATGTATCACAATTCGTCCCCCTTCGAAGATTGTTTGTCAAGAATACCTTGGTTTCACAGTTAGTCCTTCCTAGGTCACTTGTTTCACGTACTTTTGGATCAGTGCTGTATCCTGACTTGGCAAAGTCTCCCTGGTTTCCTTGTCTGTGCCTTCAGTTCTGGGGATTGCCTCTGACACCGCTCTCTAGCAGTGTTTTTCTTGCGGCGGGCAGCGAACAAACCCAATCGACCTTGGTCAAAGGCTATGTTGGTGCCTCGTCCATTGACTTTGTGGAACATTCAGTTGTTGGGCATGTTGGTCTGCACTTATAGACTGTTCAGTGGTCCAGGTTCTACTCACAGGAGTCCCAGTGGGCAATTCTACAAACTTGAAAGGATTGCTCGGGATCCCACTAATCTCAGTTCCCACTCAGCCCAACAGCACCCATCACTCTATTGATATAGGGTTTCCATTCTCCATGGTCCTTTCCGGATTGGCTCATTGTGACCAGGGCCGCGAGGTGCCGTGAACTTGCTTTTCGGCTCCGGGGCCTTTGGTCACTGTCCACAACGGCTCAGCTGTCCGATGGACTCCAGTTACAAGTCATCGTTCTGGCTCTATTGGGGACCCTCTCCGTCCTCACCAACCTGTCACAGTCGGTCAGACAAATGACCCGGTGATGGCATACAGTATGTATGTCTTCCGGCAGGCACAACAACGTGGTGACGATGCTTTAGTCATTCTGGGACAGAGACTTTTGTTCTATCTCTCTCAGCGGTGGTCATACCGAAAGGGGGAAATTGGACAGTGGACTTCCTCAGCAAAACCAAGTTTCTCCCATGGCAGTGGGCTCTACCTTCAGTGGTCTTCTTACTGTTCGGGCGTGGGGATCTCATGGCCTCTCGGCACGTTTGCAAGGCTCCATAGTTTGGTATGTGACCCCAGTAGCCACTGGCTTCCGCAAGTGGCTGCCTTGATTTTTCTGTTGAATTTTTCATCCAGAGCATGTGTTTCTGCGTACACATTGTTCCTTCAGGTCTAAGGGTAATCCTAGTGGCTCCAGGCTGGCTATGCTAGTCATGGTACGTAGATGTTCTCCCAAGGTCTGTAGGTCCGGGGTGGCATCTTCCACTTCGTCCAGACCTGCTGCAACTTGGCCCATTTCTACATGTGCAATTTCCTTGGTTGGTTTTCATGACAGGTCTTCTGTGACTGATAATGAGAGAACTGATGGTTTTTCTCTCTTGTGGACCATACTAGGCTGGGAGCCCGGACTCAGTTTTCATCTCGTGCTTACTTCCGGGTTTGGAAACTCTACCTCTTTTCTTGGCCTTCCTTCTAGAGGGTTTGGAGGCCAGTTGATGACTTTGTTTTGGAGACGAAACAGGCGTTGGCCCTTTCATTTTCTTTCCAGCGGCGTTTGGCTCTTCTGAAGGTCCAACAGTCTTTACAAGGTGTGCTGCATATTTAGTCACCATTTCAACTGCTGGTGGAGCCATGGAATCTTAATCTATTCTTATCGGCTCTCACCCAGGTTCAATTGACGTTGTTGGGTTCAATGGATCTTTCGGCATAGTTCCGTGTTTAGGATTGGAAAGCTGGCTTTTCTTGTCTTCCATGATGATTGTTTGGTTACTCCGTACAGGTTTTATGTTCCAGACGACACTTGTTTCGGCCTTGTACTTGCACAGGATATTGTTCTTCTGGTTCTTCCTCCCTCTGCGACTTCCCGGTACTGGGATGATCTGGCTCTGCTAGTTGTGGTGAGCTCTGCAGATTTCCTTGGATACGTCGTCTTGGGATTCCGCACTGTTCTCTGTGGGTTCTTTATGACGTTCCTTGAACATGGTTGGCCGGCTACTCAGCGGACCTACTGACCACCACCAGACCGGGTGTTACGACTTCCTCTAGGGCGGTTGTGATATTACGGGCAATGCAAAGCGATATTTCAGCAGCACAGGTCCGTAGAGCATCCATCTGGTTCCCTGTCGGCACATTTGCTCATTTTCATGTTTCAGGTTTTTTGCCACCGGTGGCACCCACTTTCAGTGTACAGTTCTCCGGTCAGGCAGCCTGAGCATTCCCTCCCCTTGTGGCGGCTTTTGAACATCCCGTTGTCCAGTGTTCCCCAGCCTTGCTGTAAGAGAAAATAGGATTTTTGGTCAATTTACTGTTGAATCCTTTTCTCTTAAGCAGGCTGGGGAACACTGCGATCCCTCCCTCATGCTCAGTCATGCGAGGTTTTGGTTCTTGACCATCTTTTTCCCTACTGGTTTGTTTTGTTGTTCTAAACAGTTTCACAGGGTTCCTGCTACTCCTCTCCGGACTATTTTAAAGAAGTACTGGAATTGTGTAATTGCAGGATTTAAAGCTACAGTTTCATTAAGTGCTAGCTCCAGCCCCAACCTACAATCCCTTTGTCAAGTGTTCCCCAGCCTGCTTAAGAGAAAAGGATTCAACGGTAAATTGACCAAAAATACTATTTTTTCATCTTTTTCTCATCTCTTTTACATACTTCCATGTCCAATGAACATATTACATATGGATATCCAATGTGCAATAGTCTTTTTTTTTTTTTTTTTTTGAGCTGTTTCATCAAAATGTGACGTTTTTAAGCAACAAGTAAAAGCACCAGCAGATGCGCTACTGATTATTGGGGAGGATTCTTAGTTTTGCACAAATCCGATGGTTTGTGTACACCTACGATGGTGGGAGGACTGTGCATGTGCAGGATTTGTTCTGCGCATGTGCAAAACCGGTTCTATATTGTCGCACGCAGTGCCCCCTAAGCCACTGCCTAATTGACTGGCAGCAGCCATTTGAGGCAGGGAGATAGCGGCCACGGGGGATTTACAAAACAGGACTGCATTACCCCAATTTTGTAGGCCTGCCAGGGTCTGCTTCTTGTGATGCAGATTTCTTGGCCCAGGCAGCGGAGTTCTGACGGCCATTCTGAGTAAGCTTAGTCTTACTCATATGACCGATGGTGATACGATGCTGCTTCAGCACTCAGATCTGCGATGCAACCAGGAGGCATCTTATTTCTTCAGGTTCCTCCTGCAGCATTATATTTGCGGATCGCTGCTGCGTCCAAAGATGGAGCAGTGATGTGATGAGAGTACAATTCTGAATCTCGCCTATAATGACATACATTTGCTTGATTTCTGTGTATTTTTTAATTTTCACTTTTTATGTTTCACAATTGTAATTTAAATATTCTTATCACGTTGGTGTACATTAATACACAGGAACTTGTAGGGCACAAATAATGTATTTGATGTTAGTTAATATGTTATATCAATCCATTCTCTTATGTGGGTATCTTTAGAGATCTCTCGATTAACAGTGTTCTATGCATAACATACAATCTGCATCAAAAATAACCACCTTAAACCCTGAGTGGGTATGTATTACTCATGTTGTTTTGTATTTCATTGCTTAGAAACAAAGCCTACTGACAGAACATTTTTAAATGTAAAATATTCAAACCTTTCAGTGCAGAATACATATAAACAATTAATTCATGACAGAAGCATACTGTCAGCTGACATTTGTAGACCGTCTGAATGTTTACCTATTTTATATTTTGTGCTTTATGCATTTCACTGTCTTGTGACAGGTAGGTCAAATGTGTTTGTATTTTAAGGCAGTATTTTTATAATACCTAAATACAACTTTTAACACGTTTTATTGATCTTCTTGATTTATTCCACCAACATCTACATTTTATTGCCCCTGTGATAGTAACCTAATTTTAGGGGTCTAGTTATTAATAGATGCCCAAAAACGAATGGCCCTAATCACTGTGTTTTGAAAACAAGTTTTGGGATTCTTTTTTCATGACCCCCTTACTGGTAGAGCAGGTCCAACAACTGTCCAATTGAAATAAATATAGGACATTGTAAAGTTGAAGCAGACCCAACTAGCTCCATTACTTGCCAGTGTCATTCAAGCTGGTCTGTTTTAATGGAAACAGATAACTTAAAATATGGTTTTAAGTCAGATTTTTAATGAGGACATATATTTTTCTCAGATTGCAACACAGACAAGATATTACATGCAAATATTAATATATGCAGATTATTACATGCATACATCGTGGTTTGTTAGACCAATATTAAATGGTAAATATAATATTTTAAGCAACCATATAATTATTGTACAAGATAGAGACTTAAAGCCTCATATTTTCACATAATTGTTATTAGTAAATTTCTGAAACACGTCACCAGTTCTCAAAAATGCAGTGGTCTGGCTTTAAGTTATGGTAATTATTATAAACTTTATGGAATTAACAGAGAGATACTGTGTATTTCCAATCCCAGTTGTGAAGCCTATGCTCTATTATTACTCAGCTCTTACCTCTCACGTACCCTCTTGGTCAAAAACAGAACAAAGGTTTTTCTAAGGATATTGTCTAATTACACTACCTCCAAAGGTTAATCCAAGCAGAATTTGTGAATATAGATTTTTTTGTTAATACAATATTTAATTATGGTCCTTTACCTCTTGGCCTGGCCCTTCAAAATATGCATTATACAGGCATATATATTTGACTACAAAACTGAGATTTACAACAAGTTATGAAATAAGAATATTTACGATAGATATGTGCAGGAACCCACAGATGTCCTTAAAAAAAGAACACAATGGGATTTTAGAAGTTGAGGTGGAGAAATTCTGTACATCCTATCCCAGAAGGTCACCAAATGTAGGTTGATCGATAATCCCAAGTATGATGGCCCAGACAAAGATTTTCATGACTTTCCTTGAACTAATGTTATCAAGGAACCATTTTATGTTTGATAGCGCACTATACATACAGTGCTTGGGCTGTGCAATGGGCTCTTGCGTAGCACCAAGGTATATCAATGCCTTTGTATGAGGTGGTGAAAGATATTTCTTCACTGAACCCAATATATCACTGTACATCACATTACCGTAGATATGTCAATGATATCTTCATGTTATGGTCTTTGCCAAAGGAGGACCTCATGAAAGGTACGTATGCGATCAATAACTCGGATACCAGTATCAAGTTCACGTGTGAACACAGTGAATAAGCCGTAAATTACCTTGATGTGACAGTTACTTGGAAACAAGACCCAGACTTCAGAATATCACAGAGCTGTAGGCAGAAACATTTTCTTCCAAGCAGCTATCATCCCCCAGCTCTGAAATGAGGCCTGCCATATTCACAGTTCCTCAGGATCTATAGGGTCTGCAGTGACCTCCTTGATGCCATCTATCAGATAGGGACATCAGGCTGATGAAATTCATAGCACGAGGGTAACATCCCAAAACACTCCCAAGAGTTAAAACACTACAACCAGCAACAAAAAGAACAGTACCAACATTGCATCTGGACAAACGAACACACCACTGCATCAATCAGCATCATCAAATCAGCCAAAACATTGTGACCAATAAATAAGACAGCTAGTAGTCTCCTGGCACTGAGTAAATGACTTATATCATGCCATGCTATAGGAGAGGTAAAAACATTAAAGCTATATCATGGTGTGCAATGAATTTACCAACTTTAGACCCACTCCTCTGGATTATTTTGTAACACTCAATTACAAATGTATGGGGTGCACTATCTGCAGCTATCTTGAGGCAGGTAACACATTCTCACATCCTAGATCTGGCAAAAACTGCCTGATCAAATACCCGCTTATTGTACCTGCTCCAGCTGAGGCATCAGATGCACCTGTGGTCATTTCTACATTGGAAAGACCAGAGATAATTCAAGGTAAAAAATAAGTCAAGTGTTGAGGGCAAGACAAGTGAACAAGCTGTCACCAGACATTTTCAGGATCAAAAACAGTCTGGCGTCACTACGCTAGGAGATGATTCATTTGATTCTTCCTAATCCCTGTGGTGGCGACAGAGGCAAATCTCTCATCCAGAGAGAAACTAAATTAATTCATACTCTGCAAGCTGCACAACTGATGGGACTGAATGAAATGACTATATATTATATCTTTCTCTAATGCCCATCATTTAATACTCACTTTTCTTTCACAGACCTTAGTATTCCTCATCTAATTATGTATTGTCATTAATTCTGAGAGATTGATACTATGACACTTACTGACAGTTTATCTCTCATTCTCTGGTTGATGTTTGTTTACTTTTCTACAGCTTATTACCTTGGTGATGGTATACACTGTAGCTGTCATGCCAGTGCGTTGGCACACTTGTTGACATCACGACTCCAACAGGCGCAGTGGCAGCATGATTGTGAGCACTGGGTGAAATGCCTATATAATCCTTATAATTTGTTTTGTTGTCCTAAAGAAAGAGATTAAGGTGTTTATTTACTAAGCGTTGGGTTATAAATTCTGGCACTTCTGATCGTATATATGCCCGAAATGTAAATGGGAAATCATTTTACTAGCAAAACATGGCTTGTAAAATCATTGCCCTTTCAAATTTTGAGCCTAAATACAATTGAAAGCTTCAGGTTTTAGAACCCGACGCTTAGTAAATAGAATGAGCAGTTCTGTTTTCACTCTGTTCTTTTCACCAAAGTAGCACAAATTCGGGTTTATCTTATTGTCTATCCAAAACTCAAGAGCCGGGCAGCCATTAAAATGCCGTTTTTGAGCTCTGATCATAACTGCCAAACCAATCATCTGTAAACCCCTAAAACTCTGAAGCATTGACTTAACAGGTCATTTATCTCTTGCTTTCAGGTGATTCCTGAGTGCCGCCCTTGACTGCTGAATGCATGTGTGTAGCTATAGTGTGTGTCAAGTTTGCCTATGCTATGGGGCCCAGAGGTTTAGAGGGTCGAGGAAAAGGATATGTTGTTATCACCAAGTACCTAGAATGCCTAAGCAAGTGGCCCAGCCTGTGGCCTGGCTGTAATGGGGTGATATTTAATTTTTAGTTATTGGCAGATGTAGTGGAATTTATAATGGTAAGGGGGCACTGTAATGTTACGTAATATGAACTGGAGACACTAATGTTGGAAAGTTTGAACTGTGAGCACTACAGTATGACAATATGAACTAGGGATCTACAATGTGGCATAATATGAATTGGGGCCAACACTGTGTGACCTAATATGAACTGGAGCACTACAATGTGGCATTATATGATCTGGGGGCACTACAATGTGGCATATTATGAACTGGAGGCTCTATGATGTGGTATAATGCCCACTTCTTCAGTTTTTTTCTGGCATTCCTATTCCTGGAATCAAAATAAATGCACTTTTTTATCCTTGCAGAGAGCCAGCATCTAGCTTGTTTTGTGCTGGGGATTTTTAGCTGCACAGAACAAGCTGGACTCTGGCTCTATACAACGATAAAAATGTGCTTGTTCTGATTCTAGCAATAGGGCTAAAAAAAAAATAGGCTTAAACTGTGAAGAAGTGGGTAGCAGTCCCATGAAACGCATAAAAATTTTATGCAGTTTATCACATGCTGCACATTTATATATGCTATACTACAAATCTTCAATAAACTTTATTTCAAAGAATTTGTACCAAATACTCAAGTGGGAGAACTTGCGCCAGAAAGGACATTGTTTGCATTCCAGTTCATAATATTCCACATTGTAGTGCCCCAGTTCATAATATGCCACATTATAGTGCCCCAGTTCATATGCATGATTAAGGGGTGTATGTACTAATAATCATGGAACTGCCGAATTGTAGAAGTCTTTCATGTTTGTGGAAGACTTCTGTGGAAGCTGATACTGACTGGTCTTACGCACAGTGTCTGCTTCTGGAGCCGGCCAGGGACTGCGAGGGAGAGATCGAAAGATCTCTCTTCTGCTTCTGGAGCCTCCATAGGCTTAAGGCAGTTTATATCATCTGAAGATGGTGTAAACTATTGGGGCCTAATGCAGAAAAGCTAACTTTTTTGAGTTTGGTACATAGGGGTCAGATCATAGTCCCCATTGATAATAATGAGGACTGCGATCTGAAGTGCTAATTAGCACTTAGCCAGAGATTTCTGTGAAATCTCCCGCATTGTGCCATTAGTACATACGTACAATACATAGAACTATGCAGAAACTGCAGTTTCTACATTATTTTATGTAAAAAAAAAACCTGCTTGATACATAAGCCCATAAGTGTCTCCTTTAGCTTCAGAGGTTCAATTAAAAAATTTAAATTACAACTTTATCAGTCTGTGTTAATAATGAATTGGAAGTTAGCTTAACTCCCTACTACTTTGAACATTCAGATGTATCCTTATGAGCCAGCTTACACTAATAATCTACTTATCTCATACATTCATACAAAAGCTCCGTAAACATTCTCTAAAATGCAACATTTGTTTTTGCGATCAACCGCAGCTTGTGGTTTAAAGCAATTTCCTCAATGGTCTGATCCCGATGTTAAGCAGGTTAATACTCTTTATAGTAGTCACCAAAAAGCAACTTGTAACAACCATGCTTAATAACTACAATACAAATGGTCTTCCTTTTTGTGCCAGAATCTCTGACAGGGTATTTTATGACAGTAAAGGTACTTACATCCTTCACTAGTGGTAACAAGCGGGGCTCATCTTCTGGCTGTACCTAAAAACTGTGGAGGAGTAGTTACTCATCATTAGGAAGCAAAGTGCCTCAAAAGAAAAACCTACCTTCTCCCCACTGTTTCTAAACACCAGTGGGAAGTCGCAGGTGGCAATGGGTGCTGTCTCTGGCTAGCGAGGTTGGCATGCGTGCGAAAAAAAAAGTAATGCTATGGAGTGGGGGGAGGGGCTGAATCTCCAAAAAATCCAAACCGGAATCTAAAGCCCAGATTTCCCAAATTGGATCAAATAAAAAAGGAATCTTTTAATGTGTTAGGTTTCCTAGGTTAAAAAAAGTAGGTAATGTATTATATATATATCCACGTTTAGGGTCTCATTCAGACCCGCTCGCAAGCGCTGAGCGCTCGCAAGTGTGTCGATGTTGAGGCCCTGCGCATGTGCAGCGGCCGCACTGCGCATGCGCAAGCCCCGGAGCAATAAAAATTCTCTCGCTCCGGGGCTCACTGATCGACAGCTCGCACCATTTTGTAGGCGGGGTGGGGGGGTGGCTGGCCAAACGGAGGTGTTCCCGAAGGAACGCCTGCCATTTGAAAGCTCACTGGCGCTTGCGGAAGACGAGACCCTACCACAAGGGTTTCGTCGCAAGCCCCGATGGTCGTGATGGTCTTGACCATCGCGACCATCAACCTGGCCGCTCGCTAAAGCTGTGGGTGGTCACCCACAGCTTAGCAAGCGGCCAGGAGGCCAGATTTAAAAAAGGAAGCGGCCGCCTTCATTCAGAGCGAGCTCTCGCATTTTGCTAGTGGCTCTGAATGAGGTCCTTAGTGTTTAAATGGAGACAGTGAAATGTACTGAAATTATGTTTTTCAAGTGTAGATTTGTTGTGAAAACCTACACATTAGAGGTATATTTACTAAAGTGCTGTTTTTTTTAGAAGTGAAGATTTTGCCCATAGCAATCAGACTCTATTTAACATTTATCTAGCACCTTCTGGAAGTTAATAGCTAGACTCTGGGTGTTATGGTCGTGAATGTAGCAATGTATATTATCCATGTCCTGTAATGTAATGTATTGTATTGTACTGTACTGTAAGTCAATCTATTTGTTTATGTACTTTGTAAAGCGCTGCGGAAAACTTGTGGCGCCATATAAATAAACGATAATAATAATAACTACTCTGACTGGTTGTTATGGGCAACATCTCCAATTCTAAAAACCCTCACTTTAGTAAATATACCCCATAGAATCGTGCTGGTAGCAATTTTTAACTATGAATTAATACTGAATCAAAGACTACAAAGTATTTATTTGTTGTGTTTATACAAAAAAAATCACATTTGACTTTGGTTCACTTCTTTTACATTTTTAATAAACTAAAATGTCAAAAATGTTTTTGTTTTTTTATGTATTTGACGTGTTAGAATAGGCAAAAAGAGTAAGATCTAATGAAAAATATATAGTAATATGTGTGGGTACTACATTAAAAAAATCAGTGATATTGATGATGGAATGTGACGAGCGCAAAAAAATGGCCTCAGCAGCAAAAGGGTTAACTCAAACCCAAACTTTGTTCTATATTTATAACACTACAAATTTCAAAGCACGTATGTCACATAAGCAATGTGACACGCACTGAAGATATTGCTAACATAATGTGTAAATTGAGTAGTGCAGACGTGATAACAGAATAAACATAACATTTTATTTATTATTGTTTAACGTGAAAGCAAAACAATGTTTTTTTCACAATTGAATCAAATGTAATACAAATTTACTTAGTGTGTAGCAGTTACAAAATGTAACATGCAGAAGCCTTGGCATCTTCTTAAATAATGCATATATTTTCTACAGATGGTCAAATTCAGCATTATTATACTATACGACAACAACACCTGGCACTTTTATTGCCGGTTTTATTTCAGTATCAGATTGATGTAATTCTCTGTGTGAATGGTTGAATCATTTGTTTATTTTGCATTAAAGAAACTTACAAAAGTTAAATCTTTAATTTACCCTGGACATGAACATTAAAATGTTTGTTTATATTAACATTTGGAAATTATGCAAATTCCTGCTAGAGAAGAACAGATTTACAGGAATTTAGAGAATTCATAAATTTGTATATATTGTGGTCTCTCACCTGAATCGCCCACAGGGAGAGGAAAACGAGATTGGCACATTCTGCACCTACAATAGAAGTTTGGAATTCCGGGTGTTCTGGGCTGCACAGCTCAAACTGGAAATATAGAATTCTGGGTTTTCCAGTTCGCCCAAAGCCAGCAGGAAGTCAGCAGCACAGGAAGGGTTTAAAAGTCACACAACTGTTGCTCATTGCTCCTGATTCTGGATAAGCTAGCCAGGTGATAGGCTGGGGGTGATGGTTAGTATTAGGGTGCCAGGACCTGGATGTTCCACAGACATTAGCACAAGGAGTGCTGAGACATTTACTTTTATGTTGTTTGCTTATTTTCTGTTATGTGCCTGTGTGTGTCCAGGCCTATGCTCACATATTCTAAGTTGTAGTGTCTGCTACCATTAAAAGACACTGCTATACCAAGTACTTTACCTGCCCGTCTGGAGTCCTCATTTCTATACCACGTGTTACAATATATTATAGGATACATGGGCTGGATTAGTGGTTCCTTGAGTTATACATAGATTACTCACATTTGCTTTCTGAGGCTCTCTAACTGCATCCACAGGTTTGGTGACACCGAGTACCAGTCGGCTCATCCTATTTGTCAGAGCATTCACAATGGCTGATTGAAACAAATTATAAAATACTCTTCCATCAAGGTATACCACCAAGTTTTATTTATCTGTATCACATCTTACAATACATCCTAAGGGAAACACTGATGTTTTCCATAAATTTAATTGCAACCTGGGCTATGACTAAAAAGTGACGTGGAAGAATAACACACCTTTAGTGCATTTGGTGAATGTAATTTGCTGTTTTAAGTGAAACTTCTTTGGTGGCAGTGGCAAAAAAGTGCAATTAAGCAAGAATGAGCAACAGGCGGAGCACTACTGCCACAACCACACTGTGGGCCTGATTCATTTATACGCAGTCTGGGTTCGGCACAAGTGCAGGGTCCATTCTTTTCATGTGCAGGACGGGTGCATGATAGCTCGCAGTCTCTTCTGAGCCGCAGCATGACATGCTGCAGCATCTGGGGTGGTGACCAGGACCGTTCTACAAAACGGGGGTTGTCGCCCCCCGTATTATAGGCATGCCGTGCGCAGTGTCTGCTTCTGTGGTTGCAGATTTCCTGGACCCGGCAGAGGGGTTCTGCCACAAATGGCAGCGGCCATCGTGACCGATGGTTGAGACAGAAGCTGCAGGAGGTGTCTATTTTTTACATATTATGTTACAGTCCTGATGAAAAGGTCGTAAAACCTTGAAGCATCGACAAGACTCTTTTCTATATATGATGTTGAGAATACAATACTTTTTTTCACGAAATCCAGGAGTGCCGCCTTTTCCTTATTGTGTGTGGTTGTTACACCGCACTATAGGAATGAACTACAGTATATGTATTACTTAGGAGGGCACCCTGTTATACATCTTTCGTCCTGAGTGCCGAGCTAGAAACTGCATATATATATAATTATATATATATATATTATATATAGTGGAATATGCCTGGCACTCAGGACGAAAAATATGAAACAACGGGTGCCATCCTAAAGAAAATGTACAGAAAAAAATCCTTCTGGCTTGGGTATGCTCCCAGCACAATATAAAGGAAGGCTGCACCTATTGGAGTGCCGCCTTCCTTTATATTGTGCTGGGTGCATACCCAAGCCAGAAGGATTTTTTTATATGTATATAACTTAAGTAAGAGGTACCTCTCGTTATAAATGTATTTGACAACTTTATGCAATATTTACAACTTATTATGTAAATGATCATGATCAGTATTTTAATGTGCTAGTATGTCTAACCTGATATTATCTTCAGATTCCTGTGGTTGCATTGTAACAAATTACCATGTTCCTCACTCGTTGAAAGATATTCTGCTTTGTTTAGAAAGCTATTATTGCTGAAGGTGCATACACACACAACGATGTTAGTAACCAAGGATTTTCGACCAGATTTTCCCTTGAAAAAGTGAACGAAAATCGTTTATAAAAATCGTTGGTTACTAAATTAATGAATGATTTTCATGAACGATGAACGATTTTTTAATCATGCATACAGTGAATGGACATCGTTCATCGTTCATTCTGTACAACATGAACGATTTTCTGAACGAAAATCGTTTGTTGGACAGTCAGAATGGGTGCTGGTATCTCAAGGTCTGTGGTTAATAAGTTCCCCAGTAAATAAGGAAGCCAGCTGGTTAGTTTCAATTTTAATGATTATTATCTATATTTTAGAAGATGTAGTCATTATCCTGAGTTTTGGAAACCTTTCTTTAGGGAAGTATATGTTAATCATTGATTGGCTTATGTTTCTAAACCAATTTAGTATATAAGTTTGTGTTATTTGAAATCATTCTGATATTGCTCGCTCTGTACTGCTGTACATAAATACACCTTCAAAGAGACTTCCTTATATGCTGATAATGATCCATATCAGAGGGAATAATTCAAATTTATTTTTTTTAATATATTGTATATGCCCTGGTTTCTGTGACAAAGAAGTATATTTTTAAACAAGTTGCAAATAATAGAACTAGCCATTGGCTTACCTCTTTGACATGGTTTCTGCTTGCACAGTTGTGCATGGTAGGTTAGTTTAATACAGTGGTTATAAAACTGGGTGCCACGGGTTGGTGGTCAAGGACCAAATCAAATTATTTATGGTCCATATGACAGGCAAACTGGTGGCTGCCAATCTTCGAACATGTGGACAAACATAATCACAACCCTGTCTACCACCACATAACTGAACCTAAGGGTGACATAAAAGCACAATTTATTTAATTTAATACATTTTGTAGAATTTCTAAGAGAAGTTTTGTCCTCAGGGTGCTGTGAAAAAAAGGATGATACTCTAGGACATCATGGTGCAAAAACTTTTATGAAACCACTGAATTAACGTTTTTCACTGTATTACAATATTGTTTGCACTATGCAGGGAGCTCGGAAAGTCCCTCCGGAATGAATGTGTGGTAAGTCTGTGACAGCCCAAAATTCAAATAGGGGAGCCACACCAACTGCCAGTGAGCCCAGGACAGAAATGGTTGGCAGCGTTTGGGGTGACAGTTTTTGTGGCTTCCCTATTTGAATTTTGGACTGTGCTGCAACCCCACCTCTGGAACTGCCACTGTCGCACACTTGGCACCCAGTCACTGCGGAGGGACTTTCCAAACTCCCTGTATATTATGATTATTCTGTAGGAGTTATGTAAAACAAAAAGTTTTTCCTTGGACTGTTAGTATTCATAATTATTTTCTCTCTTTGCAGGCTTTAGCCCCACTTCAGTGTTACCTGATGTAAATAACCTTGAAATGGTTTGTAAAATACAGTGGTCATAGGGATCAATGATCCCTATCACAACTGCTAATGTAGCTGCTGTTTTCATCTTCACACTCTGGGTGGGATGTACTAAAGGAAAATTGCGGTGAAACACACGTTTTCTGGGTTTTTACCACATTTCCATATGTACTAAGCCCCGGCCACCCTTTTATCAGTGTGGAGGGTAACGCCATAAAAACCTGGCATTACCCTATAGAAGCCTATGGGCTTCTTACCGAACACCGCACCCGACGCTTTGCCGCCGCCCAGTACTGGCCCCCACTCACCTTAGTGTCTTGGTCCCCGGCCCGCGCTCCTCCTGGTCCTCCTCCTCCTACTAATCTTCTGGGTATAGGGAGGAGGAGGAGCTTGGTAACTTCCTGCTGGTTACCGGGGCTCGGAGGGGGCGGGGTCCCACGATGACCCCCTCACCCAACTTCGGCTGCTTCGCAAAGGGCAGCTCTTATCGCAACAGCTGTCCTTTGCGATAATAATTGCATGTGTTAGTACATATGCGATTAGTAAGGTTGCGGTGACTGGCGGAATGGTCACCGCAACCTTATTACATCACGCCAATAGGGCCTGCTTCAGAGTTGGGAATAGAGTGAGATATCTCTCTTAACTGTGAACCTGAACAAACCATATTGCAATGCAAGGGGTGCAAATCCATACATTTTTTTACATGTGGGGTAAATACTGGCTGCTTTTACATGTAGCCCACAAATACTGCACAGCTTTATTATTACTCTACAATTTAGATGGCACTTTGGAAACACTCCTCCCAAATCTAAATCTCTCTGCACATTTTAAATCTGCCCCACCTGCAGTGCAGCATGGTTTCACCAAGATGATCAGTTGAGAGAGATATCTCTCTCTATTCCCAACTCTGAATCAGGCCCATAGTCTTGTGGAGCTGATTTAGAGTTGTACGACCACATTACATGCTTGAAAATGTGATCTCCACTTGTATTCATAGTTGGCTGCATATACAGTATGTGGCTGTACTGCCCCTATCCATCACTTGGAAAAGTAGCCGTCATCGCTATCAGTGTATTTTTGCAACAGCCCAATGCTTGGTGCATGAGAGTCACCTGAAATCAGCCAGATCTCTGAATATGCTCAACTCTGAATAGCTGACAATTCCATCTCCGTACCCACAGCATACTTATCCTACCCCCTGTTGCCATCCATTTATACCCAGGTGAAGATTCAGTACAGCTGAGTTGCATGAAACTCTGTCTAACCCTCAGATCCACAGTGATGCGTGTGTTCACCTTGGATGTATATGTAGTGTGAAAAATCGCAGATGTGGCCACTTTGCTTACAGCTCTGAATCAGGCCTTTGGGTGTGTAAAATACTGCCAATAGCAATTTCAGTCAATTTGATTTGAATATGGGCTAAGCTGCAAATGGAAAGATGTTTCTACCCAAATTGCATATTTTAAGTGTTATATACTTTGGCTTCAGTAATGATTAAGTAACTAGTCCTCCTATGTGAATTGTCCTGTGACTGGAGACTGAGCAATGCTGGTATATATAAACCTGGGTAATGTATGAAGAGGGTCTATAAGCTTCAGTATATCAGTTATATATATAGTAACTAGAGATTACACTATTTCATTAAAGTCTCCCATACATGCATAACATTCCTATCATTTGCCAGAGCTATAAAACTTTTTATTATTTGCAAAATATAAAAAAAAAAAAAAGCAATTTGTACAACAATTCTGTTTTGCACCTGAACCTGTCCTGGGGTATTCACAGTTGGGTTTGCAAATTGCTGTTTTTCTCTGTGGCTGTAAACAAGAAAACATTACTGTATCTGAGTCTGGCAAAGTACCACTACCCTTTAACAAGCCATTATCTTTGGGAAACCAGTGCTAAAAAGCCCTTCTGTCACATAGCTTCCAATGGAACTTTTCACTCCAGGTTATCATCTCCCATGCCAGGAAAGTAAAATATGCATGGCACACAGTAATTAATAAGATTAAAACTGAGAATGTATTGTTAATCAAATATGAACTTATTTTAAATGAAATTACAAAACTGGAAGTACAGCCAGGTGGGTAAATGGAAAGAGATTACAGTAGAGGAAAGGGTATAGCAAAATAGCGCTATTAATGTGTTGTGCCACTAATAAATGTTAATATAAAGATATAACCCTTCCACTTGTATATCTTTCTACTAAATATCTTTTTAACCAAATCAAGTGTGTGACATTAACTTTTAACTGATAAGATGTTTGACATTTTAAGTAAGTTTCTCATCAGCTTTTTGCATATATTTAAACACACTGAAAACCACTTACAGTGTTCATCTTTCATGTTGGTGAATATTACCATAGTTTTTCATGTTTTTTTTTCTTGAGTTAAAATCCTTGACCTGGTATTGACTTTAAATTATTTTTTTCTGAGTGATTTTCCATACTATGTGGGTTTCAGTTCTGCAAAATGAAACACTCTTATTAAAAGGCAAGCAAAATAAAAATAAAATCCTCTATAATTGTTAATAATCATTGTATCTGAGTATAGCGGCACCATTAAGCTTTGTACAAGTGAGAGCTGCCAGTCTGCTTTACCTTCCTCCGTTAAATAGAAAAGTCAGATTATGATGTAAAGTTGGTGTCCTTATCATTCCCAAACAATCACTTTAACATACGTTATCTCCCAGACTTGCCTCACTAAGACACACAAACCATACAATATACAGTAAAGTTTACATAATTTTTCTAAATGTTTACACCAATACTCGGCAAAATGTTTACACCAATCCCCTTGTTAATTTGTTCTTGAAAACTGGAGTACTAACCGGAAAAAAAAAATACACTAAATGAAAACTGATTTCCAATAAGAATTAATGGAAATCAAATTAATTTGTTTCCAAGGTCCTGGAAACTGCATCATCACAATACAGCAAAAAGTGTGGTCTTTCCACGTTTTCTCTAAATGCATCCTCTTCATCTCCACGTCTCATATGTGACTGTCACTTCCACTCGCTACTTCATGCAAGATTTCTCACGTCTCCATCCATGGTACCGGCTCTCTTCACATATAAATTGAAATCCTGATCTAGTAGTACAATAGTATACGTGTCAGGCACCAGAGTAATATCAAAATTTTTGAGTGCAATACAGATATGACCTAAAATTAAAAAGAGCCTCAGTATTGAAAATGCTCTAATTCAGGCCTGGCCAACCTGAGGCTTTCCAGCTGTTGTGAAACTACAAGTCCCAGCATGCCCTGCCACGGTTTTGCTATTAGGAAATGTTAAAACTGTGGCAGGGCATGCTAGGACTTGTAGTTTCACAACAGCTGGAGAGCCACAGGTTGGCCAGGCTTGCTCTAATTGAACAGACTAATACAGGAGGATTACTACATTTTATTCTGATCTGACACTATATAGTTGTACGATGGGCTGAGCTACTGTACTGTACCTAAGGCACGTGTATAGGAATCCATATTTCCAAGTACTGTATGACATTCTCTTCTTGTAACTATATCAATAATTTAAATTGTCCTTTAGTTACGTAAATTCTGGAGACTTTGGTTTGGATGATATAAGGCTTTTACCAACAGGGTAACAATTTGACACCTGATACACAGAACATATTGCCAGACTAGACTTATCTTCAGCCATACTCCTTTACCAGTTGTATGCACAGATCTGACTCACTACTATATTACTATTTTATATATCTGCCTAACCACACTGCCCTCCCCTTTGCTCCAGCTGTATATAGCAGCAGTGCTTTGTAGAACCTCCATATACTGGAGTCAGCTGCACATTCCGTGCATGAACAGAAGCTCCGCTCACTTGGGCAGGTCAGTGACACGCTGTATCTGTAAGGATGTAAAGGAATATGATAGATAGGAGCTGGGCGATAAGTGCTGAATAGAGTAGTGAATAGAGTAGAGACTATGAAGTATAGTAAATTGGACACTTTCCTTCAAATTTGTATTGTTGTTTCATCATATGATTTTCAGATGGGAATGTAATAGAAAATGATACAAATCATAGATCTGTCTTGTATAAGAATAAAAAGAACAACAAAACTTATATCATAAACCTTTCAGGGGTATGTAAACCCCCCTTACGCTTACAAGAAGGATGTGTACTTCTTGTACAGGCTTTTAATAGGTAAGCTGTTATCTTTATCCAGATATATTATGTTATTAGGGCAGGTGATTGAAATAAAGATGGAGGCTCCAGGACCTCTATGCTCGCTCCTTATACAAACAAGCTCTTAATAAGGCACAACAATGGCTTCTTATGGGATCCTCCTGTAGATAGTCTCCAAGTAGAAACTATTTCTCAAATTCTGCCCCCAGATTTGTCACTGTACGGAGTTACTCAAGAACTGTGTATTCTGTTTGATTTGTTTCTACACATAGACAGGAATTGAAGCCTTAGAGCTTGGTCTATGTATCCATACATAATAGATGGATATATACTGTACAAATTGTTCTCATACAGCATTATTTTTAATGTTAATCTCATGCTATATCATTATTATGTAGCACTTTACATAGAATGTATAACAATTCATATAATTCACTGCCCCAGTGGGGCTTACAATCTAAAATCTATCTCTTAGATAATGAGGCTGATGCTATAAATTTGTTTAATTATTTTAAGTACGTTTTAACTCTGTTCCCCTTCTACATCCACACACTGCTGCATTCTTATTTTCTATTGGTCAAAGCCGTGCTGTAGCTCATTATCTCTCAGCTGTCTCAACAGTGCCATCGATTTCTTCTTTACCTCAGTAACTGATGCAAAACAAGTTCCCTTAAATACAGATTTGACTTTAGGGAAAGACAGAAGTCACATGGTGCTAGGTCTGGCAAGTATGGAGGGTGTTCTAGCACTGCAATCTGTTTCTCAGCAAAAATCTGATCACAGAGAGAGCTATATGGGCTGGTGCATTGTCCTGATGGAGGATGAAACCATTTTTCCACAATCCAGCCTCTTCTGATTCTTTCCCATAAAGTTGCTAGAACATTTTTGTAGTAATGTTGATTCATCATTCAGATGCAGAGTCAGTGGTCAGTTTGAACAATTGTTTCCACACAACTGCTTCAAATGCTGTGTGACCGCAAACCATCTGTGCAAGAGGAGTGAAACTTGCTAAACCGTTTTGGGATAGTACAAGGTCAATGTTCCCCTGCTCCTTTTTAACTCACACAGTATGGTTTATTTTTTTATAAGTACAGTATTGTTCTTTATTAGCCACAGCTCATATATTCCCTTACACACACATGTTAGTTTTGTCACCAGCCAATTAACCTACCAGTATTTATTTGTAATGTGAGAGGATGCCTACAAAAATGCAGATAGAACTTACAAATTCCACACACACAGGGTCTGAGTTTGAGCCGGACCCTGCAGCGTACATTTGTGCATTTTTTGCTGGCATTTGCAGCTGTCACTGAATATGCAAGGACTGAGACGCCCACTTTGAGCAGCTTTAAATGCAACCATCAGTCGCACCATTGAAACTTGCACCAGGCACCAGCAGATTTTCTGTCTACATTGGAGTATGGCCTCCAATGTAAGCGACTATCCATCTGAGCTCACAACCACTTTATTCACACGCCTGTGACATTCCCATAAGGTGGACCATCTCCATTCGTCCACATAACCACTACTCAGGAACATTTCTGAGACCGCAGTCACAAATGTGCATCCATGTGCATGGACTCTGGACACATGCGCAGTGCGACTTAGTTGCATGTGCAGTAGAAAAGAATTGCTCAGCTGTGCCTGGTATTAACATTGCATGCAACAACAAAAAAGGCCCATAGTGCCTTATTCTGATTTGAACCCATGGTTTTAGTGTTTTGAAGTAACAATGTTAAGCCGCATACACAGTGAACAATTTTTTTGGACGATAACAATATTCAACGATATATCGTTCAGTGTGTGTGCAGTGAACGACCAACGATGTGCTCTCCCGTGGGTCATTAACGATGTTTGCTGTCATGCAAAAACATACAGGCCAATCTGATAATATTGTCAGAAAGTGTGTGTTCAGAGATGTGGCAGGATGACGTCATTGAACGATATCATTAACGATATCGTTCAGTGTGTACACCCAATATCTTTCACCAATATCTTTCAGCACATCGTCTAGTGTGTATGCTGTCACAGCCCACCTAAGAGACCCCAGAACCAGACCCCACCACTTACCTTTATGGGCGCTGTCCCGCTGCACTCTCCGGCTCCCGCGCTGTGCTGTGGCGGCTCCTCCCTCTCCGGCGGGTCCTTCTGGTCTCACCTCTCCACGCTGGCACCTGCGGTCTCTCAGCTGTAGCAGAGCCAGCATTCTACATGATTAGGCTGCAGCTCTCTGGTTCATGGGTGCAGCCATGTTGGAATTGATCATGTGACTGCCTCCACCAATGGATCATCTCCTTCACAGTCCTCCACCAATCAGCCTCCTGCAGCCTCTACAAAGGCATACCTGCGGCAGTAAAAAGTTGCCAGTGCAACAGGACTCATAGCTTTTGTCAGTGAGCTTCCTTACTGTGTTTCTCAAGAGTGTTTTTGCTGCCCATCTGTAGCTGTTTCTATTGGTATCCAGCCGTCCTCCATATACTTTGGAGTCCAGTTACCATCCAGTCCTGCCCAGAGCTCCAGCCGTCCTCCATATACCTTGGAGCCCAGTTACCCTCCGTTATCCAGCCATCCTCCAATTTATAATATATATATATATATATATATATATATATATATATATTACACCCTTGGAGTCCAGTAACCTTCTGGTTCTAACCGGAACACAGCTGTTACTCAACGTCCACTCATAGGCTCTTTTTGTCTGCTTGTGCAGGATTTTCATCAAACCCAGTCTTTTCCGGAGAGCATCCGGGTCTAACAAAACTGATCCAAGACCCAGCCCGGGAACACAGCCTCAAATCTCTTCGTCTGTGACATATGCCACTTTACTGTGCCAGTGTCGTAATACAGTATTAATAACATTTAAATAACCTTCACTAACATGGCATCTTTAGATGCTGGAGAGGGGATGGTGTGAAATCTTTGGACCCAACAATTCCCAATGCCAAAAAAATAGAATCTCTTTGACAGTTATGACCTAAATAATGTTTTGTCAAGTGCAGAGAAGTAATCAGCCTCTACTCAGGACCCTACAGTGATTGAGAATCACGCATGGTGTTGATGAGGGGGATCTTGGCAATAGGATCTTTTGAAACCACTGATCCTAAACAGATTCCAAAAAAGGTTCTTCCTAAAACTTTTAGTGTACAAACTCAAAGAGGAGAAGAATTCGAATTTGCACCTCTGACTGTGGAATAAAGTTAGTTCATAGGAGACCACATAGTTTAAAATAGGTCCCCAAATGTTATGTACCTAGATGGGTCTGTAACCCAGACAATAGGACACAGGAGCAGCACTGTTGCTGGCCTGACACCACCCTTCTCAGCTTATGGCTTGCAGCACTGTACCTAGGTAAATATGTATTTGTGCTGAGGGGGACAGATAATAAACCAGACATTTTTTATTAGACTATCTAGACTATTATTTCTTTAAAAAGTTTGCTAAATGTTATAAAATCTTCACACATGATATTGGTTACATAAAAAAAAATGTCACTGCTCTGATTATGATAATGAACATGTAAACCCCCTTTACTCTCTCACAGGGACACCAGGTTACCTACTCTTGTACTTTAATGTACCCACTCTTTACCGATACTTGGGTGGAGGCACTGATTTAAAGATGGTACACATCTTAGCGGAAGGTAGTCAGTCAGGGCCTACTCTGGAAAACCCTATTATATAAATGTAAGAATAAGTAATAAAGAAATTGAATAATACAGGTACAGTAAATAAATTTGCAGTTTAATATTGATGATTGTAATCCTTAAATCATATACATAATATAACAATTACCTACATTACCATATACCCGAGTATTAGGTTTTTTTTCCCCATACACTAAAAGATAAAAATTACAATGAGCATACTTCCAGTGTCTGTTATAGTGAAACATGCAAACCTACATAACAGATACAAATACATTACTATATTCTAACAAATGTTCATATTTCTTATATTGACAAAAGATAGTCATATACCCAACTCTCCTCAAGCCCACAACATAGTCAGTATAAAAGGAGAGTAGTCCTATGAGCAGAGCAATAGTCTCTGGTAATTAAGAAGTCTCTGTGCCAGTTCTCCCTATTGCAAGGTGAGCAATAGTGTTGCTCTATTAACTCCAGTATGTTTTGAGGGGATGTAGTTAGGTCACAATCCCGACAGCAGAATGGCGGCTAGGGATTTATGATAGGTGTCGAAATACCAACGCCTATCAGAATCCTGACGCCGGAATCCAGGGCGGCGCGTGCCCGGACGAGGTAAGTCCGGGGCACCCGTCCTGTTAGCTGTGGGGGGGAGGGTTAGGTTTAGGGAAGTTAGCGGGGTTAGAGTTAGTTTTTTTGGGGGGATGGTTAGGGTTAGGCACCCCTAGGGGGGAGGGTTAGGGTTAGGCACCCCCAGGGAGACAGGGGAGGTTAGCATACTTACCTGCCTCTGTCAGGATTTCATCCTGTCGGGCATCCACTGTTGGGATTTGATCCGGCAGCTAAAAAGCCGCCGGCATTTCAATCCCATTCTGTTTTGAGATCTACTCTGTTCATGTTGTGCAATCCTCTGGGTTAAAGTATAAAGACACTGAATCATGCACCAAGTAATGATAATAGTCCTGAAACTATCAGTGTCTCCTTAACTGTCAAAAAAGATACAGCTCAGCCGAGTTAGCCTAGCAGAGCCCAATGCTGGATTTACTATGTAGCAGAATGCTGGTATAGCAATCCCCTAGCTTGTGGAACACTTAAATGATGCACTAACGTATCCATTCTTAGAATCCTAGTATAAACTTAGCCTCTCCAATATTTCAACTCTGTAGTTTGAATCTTTTCAGCAGTAGACAACTCAAACTCTCTTTTGTAATAGCTGATACTAGTAATGCTGTGCTCATTTGTATTTTCCTCCATCTCATAACGTGTAGTCTCTGCACAGGACAACTCCCATAACCCCTTTGCCTTCGGCTATACTCCACTGTCTCTCTCCTTACTTTACTCAGCCGCTCACTCCGGACAATATATATCCCTTATTATTTTGATGGCTACAACCATCTCCTTAGTGAGTTGATACGCTAACTTTGGGTATAGACTATTCTAGCACTATTTATATATGTATCATATATGGTTCTCATTAATCCATAATATGATGGTTGGTTGTGTCTGGGATATTTAGTAATGGTGCGGGCGCAGTTGACACTACTCAATATGGGTCAGTGCTACTGCTGCTATCCAATAACTTGTGTCCCCAAACGTTGCTTTCCACTGCCAGCACACCTCTGCTGGTGCTCCTAATTGGAATTGTGCTGTTGATGGGTGTGGCTGAAAGGTGTGCTTACTGGCTAATAGTGCCATCTCCCTCCCCTTCTATCAGACAGACTCCACCCTCAGCTGCATCTGCCGCTGCAACCCTTGTCACCTCAGCCCACACCAGCCACTCTGCCAATTATGATCTCCTCCTGTCAGAGGTAACCCCTGCTGGGACCACCTCCTGTTCGCTGTCCCCTCCAGCACCAATAGGGCAGAGTGAGTACCAGTGGCCCCTCAGTATCCACTGCTCCAAATTAGCTTCCTCTCTGGCTCTGCTCCCCTGCGCCCCGGCAGCGCATAGCCACTCATCGGCTGCCCAGGATACAGGAGGGCAGGCACTGAGGAGAGAGATCTGCAGACTCGCCCTCAGTTGCTTCTAACAGCTCTTATTAATCTCTCTGAACTTGGCCCTTCTTTCCCTGACAGGAACCCAACCACACCCAGCCATATCACTCCGCCCCTTTTTCTCCAGTGCAACCAAAACACTGTAGTACATCCTCACCACAGAGAAAAAAAGTACCACACAAATCGATATGTTAATACATTAAATACATATATCATGTATTACAATACTCCATTTTAACTACATGACACACATTTACATTTTACCTCATGAATTGTTACTACATACATATATACAGTATATTTTACCTCATAAATTGTACATTTATAAATATTACATAGAAATGTTTACACTGTACTGTAAACATTTTTAACCTTAACCAGGGTTACAAACATATTTTATGAACCGGGCCCCTATGGAGGAGTTCATATAAAAGTAACAAACTGAAATACTACTGTGTCTATGCTGTACTCTAGTTTTCAGCTGATAATTGTGTTAGATGGTGAAACTTAGGACCTGATTCTGCTTTGGGAATAGATTAAGATATAGCACGTAACTGATCATCTTGGTAAAACCATGTGGCACTGCAGGTGGGGCAGATTTAAAATGTGCAGAGAGATTTAGATTTGGGAGGGGGGTGTCCAAACTGACATCTAAATTGTAGAGTAATAATAAAGCTGTGCAGTGTTTGTGGGCTACATGCAAAAGCAGCCAGTATTTACCCTACATGTAAAATAAAATGTATGTATTTACACTCCTTGCATTGCAAAATAGTTTGTCCTGGTTCACAGTTACTTGCTATTTCTTACTCTATTCCCAAAGCTGAATCAGGCCCTTTAGTTCTCTACACACTCAATGAGTCTACTATTGATGATCAGAGATGCAGCTTTCTCATCACTAATTAGCAATAAGACCTCCTCTAAGTGTTTTCCAGCCATGAAATAATACAAGCCATTGAGACTGAACAAGTAGAGATGATAATAATAATCACAATTATATAAACTGTATTCCCAAAATAAAAGCAGATGCTGATGAATATACCTACGCACAGCAGACTGTTACAGATTAATTACACAGTGTAGACTTGTATTTACATTATATATTTTTCTGATAACTTTTTGGAGTTCATTTACCCCTCACTCTTTTACAAGATATCATACTATATACTGGTGTGGGATGCTTGTCTATAAAGATTTGACCATCACAGTGGGTTTCACCTGGGAAGCGGCACATACATGGGTTGTTAGCTTTCTGCAAAATGATTGTTTCAAATGATTTTCTATTTGGAGTTCTATGGGTATAGTTACTAAAGTGCGGGTTTTTAGAAGTAGAATTGTTGCTCATTGCAACCAATAAGATTCTAGCTATTATCTTCTAGAAGGTGCTAGATACATGATAAGTAGAATCTGATTGTTATGGGCAACAACTCCACTTCTAAAAACACACAGTTTAGTAAATATACCTGCTAGTCTCTAAAAATCCATTACACACAGTCATTTACAGTACACCAGAAATTCAAATACTGTACTAAACTTACTGTACATTTTGAATTGAGCAGCTGTCTAATTATTGTATTTGTGACAGTCTGATCCATAGCACTGTTTTACCAGGTCCGGTAGGTCTCAATTAGTCATTGTGCTCTGGTCTTCCCCCATCGGCTTAACATCTGGATGCTGGCAATGTGTGCATGACCATAGCGCTTTCCCCCTGTGCAATGTCTGCGGGAAGGGAATGTGTTACAACATGAGTGAGGAAGGGGAATTTGTTACTACAGGGTTGAGCGGGGGTAATGTGTTACTACAGAGGTGTGGGAAGGGAATTTGTTACTCCAGTGGTGATGGAGGGGAATAAGTTACTATAGGGGTGAGTGAGGGTAATGTGTTACTACAGGTTTGAGGGAGGGATTGTATTTCTACAGAGGTAAGGGAGGGGACTGTCAAATGTGTTACAACACAAGCGACGGAGGTAAATGTGTTACTAGAGGGTTTAAGGAAGTGGAATGTGTTAGTATACAGGTGTACTAACATCTTACTATAGCAGTGGGGGACTGATGCATTACTATAGAGGTGAAGTACTATAGTATATACTATAGAAGTGAAGGCTTAATGTGTCACTGGAGTGGTGAGATAGAAATGGAAACAGTATCTAAGGTCTACCCGGGTGAAAACTAGTGCATCAGCTACCATGTGCATGTATATATATATATATATATATATATATATATGAATTGTGGATGATTACAGCGCCAAAGAAAAATACCTAAAATCACCAAAGGTAATATAACTACTCTTATGAGGTATGGGTGTCTATCGACAGGATCCACAGTATGTAAACTTCCAAGAGTGCACTCCCCAGTAAATGTGGGTGTCAGCTCAATCAATAGCAATATAGCAGTGTAGCCTAATTAAAAGCAATATAGCAGTGGTAATCTGCTACATAGGTAAAACATGTAAAAAGTAGAATTGATAAAGAGCACCAACAGTGCTAAGACAGCCAAAATAAATAAATATGTAAAGCTGAATACAGTGACCTTAAGTTATGTAATGTAAACAGTGTTAAAAAGCGCAATGTGCATAAAGTGTTAATGGCAATATATTTAAATCATCAGTGCTCCAAACAAGGTGAGGAGGCAATTATCCTAAGTATTCACACAGCAATGTATTTACACAAAACACGAAGGCTGTAAACTAAAAATTGAGAAATGTATTTAAATAAAATAAAAACATGTATGGGGGAATGCAATGGGGACAATCAAATTTATGGAGTGCTGGGTGAAGAACTATATAAATAATAACTCATTTAAGGAAAATATCATACTGTACAAAAGATACATACCGTAGTTAATAATATGGGAAGGGACAGAAAAGCTTTTAATTTGTTATTAACTCACATTGCTCCTAATAATATGAATCTTAAGTTCACATCCAGTTCTATGATTTGTTCATTGAATTTCTTCACTTGATTGTAATTGGTGATGGTGACAAGATTGCCACAAAAAACTTTATAAATGAGGTTGACACCAATAGTTATTTATACTATAGGAGCGGCCATTAAAAAGGATGGGAGGACAATATACCTTATTCCCAGTCCCACAGGATAATATGGTATTGTAGCACGGTAGAGACATGCAAAGAACAAATACAGCTGTATACAAATAGATTCTTAGAGAAGAATTATCCAGCCAATCTGCTATCTAAAGCAGAAAATAAGATGAAATAATGGGAAAAAACTGGATTATTGAATTATTAAGATACTAATACCCAGGATAAAGACACAATTCCCTTCATTACCACTTACAATGGTCAGGAGAAAAGGATTAAGAATGCCCTAACAAAACATTGGAGTATACTTTTCATGGACCCTGTCCTGAAAGAAGCTCTCCCACCTAGACCCTTGGTAGTGTTCAGGAAGGCCAGAATTTCAAGGACACTTTGGCTCCAAGCATGAAGGAATGAGTACTTACCAAAATGTTTAGGCCGCTACAAGTGTGGTAGATGTAATGTATGTAAATATCTACACCCCCAAAGGAGGTTCTTCACTAATTCAAATAACTGTAAGGAATACGAGATTAAACAGCACATGAATCGCATCCCCACATCGATCATACATCTTCTAGAATGCACTTGTGGTACTAAGTATGTTGGGAAAACTCAGACCCCTAAACTCAGTATACAAGGACACATACGCAACATTCAGAATAAAGTTGAGGCACACAATTTTTCAAGACTCATTATTTCACATCATAACTCTGATCCAGATGATTTAACCTTCAAAGCAATCAAACATGTTGCTAAAGGAGAAAGAAGGTGACTTGGCCAACAAGTTATCCAAGTGTGAAATGTACTGGATATTCAAGCTCAAAACTCTTGCTCCCCTGGGATTCAACGATGGCTATAAAATATTTGTCTACAGCCATACCACCTTCTAAGCACCCAATCTTGTCTGATCTTGAAGCTAAGCATAGTTGGGCCTGGCTAGTACTTGGATGAGAGACCTCCTGGGATGACTTGGTGCAGTAGGTTGAGAATGGATGTTCACATGCAGATGTCCAGACCTATACTCTATTGGATATACCTACACAACTATTCTGCTTGGAAATATCCTTAAAAGAAGAACACATAATTTTACCATTTTCTCTTTCATCCACTAGGGGGCACTGGAGGTGCTTACGCTGGGGGTATAGAGGCGTGGATAGCTGGAGCTGGCACTTTAAAATTTAGAAGTGTGAAGCTCCTCCCCCTCTATGCCCCACCAGCCCTCAGTTTAGAAAATGTGCCGTCGGAGCTGGTCACAATCTGCTGTGCTCCAGGTCACATAATTTTTTTATTTTTTTTATTTTACACTATTATTTATTTTTTGTTTATTATTTTAAAACATCTTTTACATTATTTTTCAAGTACCCTTTGCCACCTCTATAAAGGTGGGGTCCGAGTTACTGGCACCCTGTTCACCTCCTGGGTTAGAGGAAGGAGTGTGCAGTGCTTCACCAAAAGCATCTGACAGCTCCTTACTGCTGCACACACACACAGCACAGACTGCCTCCAGGAAGCAGGGAGGAGAAGTGCTGTTCAGAAGAGTCGTCCAGGGGAGCGCAGTGAGTACAAATCACTTGCACTTTCCCCGACTCCTGCCCCGCCGCCAGCGCTGAATTCAGAGAGCGCTATTAGCACTGCTCAATGTTTATGCCTATCCCCTCTCCCCGCTGATGAGCGCGACTAGCGGCTCCTCAGTGGGGCTAGCGCAGGGGGGAGGTTATGCTGCAGCGTGGTGGCCATTTTCTAGTCCCTCGGACTTGAGGAGAAAGGGGGCGGAGCCTAATAGCGCGGACTCTCTATCTATTTAACAAGGCAGTAGCTGTTACAGCAGCGTGGGGGCTGCGTTTAACCTGTTGTTTGCCTGCATCTCTCCACCACAGGTAGTGTGCAGGCATATGCAGAAGGCTGATTCTCCTGTCTACATCCCTGGCAAGAGGCTGTGAGTAACACTGGGGTGTCAGTGCAGGGAATCTAATCTGTGGGAGGGGGTACCTCTTCCTCTGTGTCCCAACCAGCTTTTATTTAAAATCACTGCTGTGTCTATTGTGTCTGGGTGACTGTTGTTTATCCATGTCTCATCAAAACAAAAGCGGCTCAAAAGATGTTTGTCTGTTCTAAATGTAACAACAAATTATCTAAGCCGCATGCCACTGGGTCGACGTTATGTGATGCTTGTATAACAATTGATCCACCAATGGCTATTTCTGACTCAGTTGCTCCGCCATGGGCCACTGACATGGTAGGAGTTATGTCAGACTTAACGTCTGAGTTAGCTGAGGCATGTAAGTCTCAACCTCCCTGGGTGGCGGGGCTAACCAAGTCTCTAGACACCTTGGTCCAGGTTATGGGCACTGCGGCATCCGCACCCTCCACTTCCTACCAGAGACCTAAGCGTACTCTGACGACTGTTATCCAGTCAGAGGAGTCGGAGGAAGAATTCCTTACTATGGAGGATACCGAAGAAGGGGAATTGGAGGTTGCATTACAGGACGATCCTCAGGAGTTAGAGTCCACCTCTCCCGGGGTGGAATCTTTAATTTTGGCGGTCAGAAAGACTCTCAATTTACCTGAGGATATAATTCCTCCATCACAGGAGTTTGAATTATTTAACGAACAACCGAAGAGCTCTGCAGTTTTACCGTTCTCGCAGCAACTTCAGCAACAGCTCTCGTTAGCTTGGAAACAGCCGGATAAGAGGTTCCAGATTCCACGCCGGTTTTCATCTAGTTACCCTTTTCCTTCATCCATGATGGAGAAGTGGGAAAACCCTCTTCCAGTAGATGCGTCTGTCTCCCGTCTCTCAAAGAAAACAGCACTCCCAGTACCGGGAGCTACAGTTCTAAAAGATCCGTCGGATCGTAAGTTGGAGACAACGCTAAGATCTATTTATACAGCAGCAGGTGCTCAACTCAGGCCCACACTTGTTACCGCTTGGGTTAACAAGGCTGTGGTTTCCTGGGCCGATCAATTGATTACAGGCTTGGACTCAGGTAATTCCAGAGCAGAGTTACGTCTACTAGCAGAACACATCCGTGAATCTGCAGTTTACATGGGAGAAGCTTCAAAGGATATCAGTCAGATTAGTGCACGCATATCTGCTTCGGCGATTTCGGCCCGCAGAGCCCTCTGGCTACACGCTTGGCAAGCGGACGCAGAATCCAAATGTGCGGTGGAAAGTCTACCATTCACTGGCGACATGCTGTTCGGGCCGGAATTAGACAAATGGATATCCCAAGCCACAGGGGGTAAGTCTTCCTTCCTCCCGTCAGCTGCACTGGCTCCCAGAAGAATTTACACGGGACCTTTGTTTAATTCCTTTTGGGTGCCACATTCCTTTCGTGGTAGGACCAGAGGTGTGCCCACGCAACCAAGAGGTGGCAGAGGTAGAGCTCGTCCACACACGGTTGCTTGTAGACCAGAGCCTAAACCAGCTGAGAAACAAGTGGCATGACGGTCTTCCGTCCCACCTAGGACCATCTGCAGTGGGAGGCCGCCTGCAAAGATTTCAACAAGTTTGGAACCAGACTTCTACAGAACCATGGATCCAAAGACTAATTACCCTGGGGTACCGAATAGATTTCGAGACCTCCCCTCCACCTCGGTTCTTCACTACAAGTCTGCCAATACAGGCAGAAAGAGCCAAGGTTCTACAGGAGGCTATCCAGTCTCTAGTAGTATCTTCTGTGATAGTTCCAGTTCCGGAACTTCAACGAGGTATGGGGTTTTCTCAAACCTGTTTGTAGTACCCAAGCCAGATGGCTCCGTCAGGCCCATCTTAAACCTAAAGTCTTTGAACCGGTATCTGAAGATGTATCGTTTGAAGATGGAGTCTCTAAAGTTAGTAATAGCGAGCTTGGTACCAGGGGAGTTCCTATTATCCCTGGATATCAAGGACGCATATCTCCATGTTCCCATTTGGGAACCACACCAGGCTTTTCTGCGTTTTGCCATTTTGAAGGATCATTATCAATTTCGGGCATTGCCGTTCGGGTTATCCTCAGCTCCCCGCATCTTCACCAAACTCATGTCAGTCATGTTCGCTCTCCTTCGGTCATCAGGAGTGAACATAATACCTTATTTGGACGATCTGTTACTCAAGGCTCCATCGGTGCCTCTTCTATCAGATCATGCTTTACTGACATATCACATTCTAATCCAACATGGTTGGATAATCAACTTCAAGAAGTCAAATCTCAATCCATCCCAGAAACTTTTATTTCTGGGCATGATATTGGATACGAAATCTCAGAGGATATTTCTTCCAACAGACAAGGCCAAGGATATCCGAGTGTTAGTTCAGCTGGTCCTCAAAACAAAGACTGTGTCAATGCTTCTTTGTTTGCGTCTCTTGGGGAAAATGGTAGTTGCTTTCGAGGCACTACAGTTCGGCCGGTTCCACTCCAGGGTGTTCCAGCTGAACCTGTTAGCACAGGGGTCAGGGTCTCACCTGTTCCTACATCGACAGATACGTCTGAACCCGGTTACCAGAGTAGCCCTTCTTTGGTGGACACAATCCAGTAATCTGTTAGTGGGAAAACGGTTCGGAATGTGGGACTGGATCATCATAACCACGGATGCCAGCCTTCGAGGATGGGGCGCAGTAGTCCTCGATTATCACTTTCAGGGTCAATGGTCCCCTCTAGAACAGAAGTGGCCCATAAATGTGTTGGAACTCAGAGCAATTTACAATGCTCTGATAGAGGCAACAGAGTTGCTCAAGGCACGTCCGGTAAGAGTTCTGTCCGACAACCGCCAAGGAGGGACTCTGAGTCGCATGGCTATGCGAGAGGTAACTCGGATCCTCCGGTGGGCCGAGAATCAGTCAATAATCCTGTCAGCAGGATTCATTCTGGGTGTGGACAACTGGGAAGCAGATTACCTAAGTCGACAGGATGTCCATCCCGGGGAATGGAAGCTTCATCCAGACGTGTTCAACACGCTGATACATCGATGGGGATGTCCTCAGGTGGATCTCATGGCGTCACGATTGAATCGTCAGCTTCCAGTATACGTGTCAAGAACTCGAGATCTGCAGGCGGAAGCAGTAGACGCTCTGACAAGTCCGTGGACCTACGACTTCGTTTACCTTTTCCCTCCGATTCCACTTCTTCCTCGTCTTCTAAAAAGAATAAGACAGGAGTCAGCCTCGGTAATTCTCGTGACCCCGAACTGGCCTCGGAGAAGTTGGTTCTCGGACCTTCGGTCCCTATTATCGGACAATCCGTGGCCCCTTCCTCTGCGCCCGGATCTTCTACTGCAGGACCCTTTCATAAACATAGCTGTGCTAAGTCGGGGTGTAACGGGGTGGCTCTTGAAACCGATATCCTAAGATGTAGAGGGATCCCAGACTAGGTTATTCCCACCATGCTACGCGCCAGGAAGCCAGTTTCGGCTGCGCATTATCATCGCATCTGGCGTGCTTATATCTCATGGTGTTCTAGTCGGGATCTTCCATCTAGGACCTTTCGCTTATCCCGGTTTCTGCTTTTCCTTCAGACGGGTCTGGATTCTGGCCTTCGTCTGGGAACCTTAAAGGTGCAGGTTTCTGCCCTTTCCATTTTCTTTCAAAGGAAATTGGCCCTCATTCCTGAGGTGCAGAAGTTTCTTCAAGGGGTCTTGCGCATGCAACCTCCTTTTGTACATCCAATTGATCCATGGGATCTTAATCTAGTTCTTCTGTTCCTTCAGTCGCCCATATTTGAACCTTTGGAGTAGGTTGATCTTAAGTACCTATCTTGGAAGACGGTAATCCTCCTGGCTCTCTCTTCGGCTCGTAGGGTTTCGGAATTGGGGGCTCTTTCCTATAAACCTCCTTACCTAGTGTTTCATGCGGATAGAGCGGAACTCCGGACGATAGCCGCCTTCCTTCCTAAGGTCGTGTCGGCTTTCCATATCAATCAGCCTATTGTGGTACCATTGTTGGTGGAGGGCTCTGGTTCTTCTACCTTGGTTAGGGCTCTCCGCATCTATGTTGACAGGACTGCTTCCCTACGTAAGTCTGAGTCGCTTTTTGTCCTCTATGATGCGGTTCGGAGGGGTTGGCCAGCGTCTAAGCAGACTTTAGCACGTTGGATCAGGCTGACTATTCATCAAGCTTATGTTAGTGCTAACCATCAGCCTCCATCGTCAGTTGTGGCTCATTCCACACGTTCTGTGGGTACATCATGGGCGGCCGGTAGAGGAGCATCTACGTCACAATTGTGTCGTGCAGCCACTTGGTCTTCTGTTCACACGTTTGTCAAGTTTGACAAATTTCATACGTTTGCCTCTTCGGCGTTCCATTTTGGCCGCCTTGTTCTGCAGGCACCGCAGAGCACTCCCGCCCGTGGGGATAACTTTGGGACTTCCCCAGCGTAAGCACCTCCAGTGTCCCCTAGTGGATGAAAGAGAAAATGGGATTTTGGTACCTACCGGTAAATCCTTTTCTCTCATTCCACAGGGGACACTGGACGCCCACCTCTGTGCTCTATGCCTGCCTGTTCGGTTTTGTTCTGTATGTTGTATGATTCAGTTATTGTTTGTTCTTCTCTCCTTTTCACTCTGCTTGTTCTCCACCTCCTCTCGGTCTTCATTTTCTAAACTGAGGGCTGGTGGGGCATAGAGGGGGAGGAGCTTCACACTTCTAAATTTTAAAGTGCCAGCTCCAGCTATCCACGCCTCTATACCCCCCAGCGTAAGCACCTCCAATGTCCCCTGTGGAATCAGAGAAAAGGATTTACCGGTAGGTACCAAAATCCCATTTTTTGTAATCTAGGCTATTACTATCTGGACATATCAAATATAAAGAGAGTTTGTTTACTGAGATCACTTATTCTTATTCACTGCTGGCTTGTTTAACGAAAGAACATTATAATTGATTGATCATTGACATATTTTGAGCTCACTTCAGCAAAATTGCTCTACCATTTTATTATTTTTTAGATCTATTCATTTGTTCCTAGTTCACTGTAATAATCAGGATTTAATTTATACAGTCCAGCTCTTAAATTGGACATGTTTTCATATTAATATCGTATATAACGGCACAAATATGTTACTACTTAATAATGTTTACTACTTAATAATTATTTATATATACATATATTTTTCATATCATTTTCCTGGTATTATTATGGTGAAACTTACCAATTATTAATACTAAGGCAATGGGCCGTATTCAATTAGCTGCGAAAAGCTGTTTTCATCTAAAAAGTTTTGCCAGTGACGTCATTTGGCCAGCGGAAACTTATCCCCATATTCAATTGTGGCGACTTTTCGCTGGTGCGAAAACGCAATGCAATGTGCCTGGTGGAAAAGTTTTGCCTATGAATAGCTATCGAAAAATTGCAGAATTACGGTTTTGGGGTGCAAAGGTGGAAAAACCACCCTGCACCCTTAGGACAGGTCCCCAAAGGTAAACTGCATCAAAAAAAGCCTATAAAAATTAAAAGAATACCCCAAAAAAGTACTTGGAAAAAGGGGGCGAAAAAGTACAAAGTTGGGGTACAACCTTAAAAACTAGCCAAAAAGACTTTGGGGGAGTCTGCAAGATGAGGGAGCTTTTTTTTTTTTTTTGCAGGTGCTTGCTGAAGGTGTGTTTTTCACCTTTTTTTAAAACCTCACTTTTGCGTTTTTTTTAACAATGCTGGCACCCATTTTCATGTACCCCAAATTTGCAGGGACTAGTTATTTTCACAAACAAACCTGATAAATGCTATTCTTCACCACTTGTACAAAGATGCTAATTATCAGCTATTGAGATCATTTAAATACCCCAAATACCTTCAACAGGCCTATTCGCGGGTATCTATAGTGATCCCCAATGTCAGTGCATCTTTTGGGGGGTCAAGCTGATTTCCCCAAATCTGACAGCACTTTTTGCCTGTTTACGTTTCACCAGGTGCCGTTTTCGACGATTTCTAATGGAATACGGGGATAAGCGGGGACGCGCGTGATACTTTTTCGCATGGAAAACCAGCGATGTTGGCGAAAAGTCCAGCATGTGAAAATTACAGGACTTTTTGTGTCTAATTGAATATGCCCCATAATATGAAGCAATATCTAAACCTTCTTTTTTACTATATAGGGTTCCTTCATTCCAAGTTTAAAGATTGCCACTTCCTTTTAATGCAATTCAAGGATTCTCTTCTGCATTCCAAATTAGCACCTTGCAACTATGAAGCTGTTTTCCGTCAATGTTTTTCAACTTCCTGGCAGGATATGATGTAACTGGCCAAGTCATGTGCCGTCGAACTGCTGCTCACTAGTTTAAGTTGGTCACTGGGGAAAGTACACAACAGTAACTTTGGGCAGAAGTGACACTCAGTGAAGGCACAGGAGAAGGGCGGAAGTGTCGTAATACAGAGAAACTGGCAAAAAAGGAATGTTTTCTTATGACTGCACCCTAATGTTTATTAATGTGGGAATATGGCAGTTCCCCTAGTATTCCATAGTTACAATACACACTGGTGTAATTTAGTGTTTGAAGGCAAACCTAAATTAACAAGTTACAATGCCCACTGGAAGTGACATAATTGGATCTAATTGGTGCTAATCTGTCCATGTTAGTCAGACAGATACCTCGCAGGAGTCAAATCCCTTTTAAGAAGTCTGCAATCCAGATGAAATGCATTGGGAGCTCCATGGTCTTACCTTCATGAACTTGTTTTTAATTTGAACCACATTAGCCTATTATATGCATCTTTTTATCTATTTATGTGTATTTATTAAATATTTTTTGATTATTAATTTTTTTCATTCTAATGCTATTAGTTGAGAACTATGTGGGTGAAAATGTGTTTATTTTATTTAAATACATTTCTCACTTTGTAGCTTACATCCTCTAAGTGATTTGTGTTAATACATGGTTGTGTAAATACTTAGGATAATTGCCTCCTCACTTTGTTTGGAGCACTGAGCTCTTTGTTTGGAGCTCTGTTGTCACGTTATACACACTGCACTTTTTAACACTGTTTACATTACATAAACTTTGGTCACTTTTTTCAGCTTGTTTACATATATTAATATATTAATTTTGGCTGTCTTAGCAATGTTGGTACTATCAATTCTATTGTTTCAATTAGGGAGCTGAATGTGTATTCTGAATTAAATGGATGTATGGAGTGAGAAGGATGTTGGAGCCCAGTGGGATTGTTGTGGTGAATAAATGGGAAGATTGTGTGCACTCATTGGGATATGTGTGCCACATAACTGCATAGACTGCATGTGTGTATTTCAATAAGCACACAATTCTGTGAATTAGCAGCTCCACCATTTTGTGAGTGACAGCAATCTCACTCTGTGAGAGTGCTCAATCTGCATTTAATCACAGGGTTTGATGGCATACCATATCTGTATTGCACAAGGAACACGTCCATTAAGGCGTCAGCCTTAATGATCGTAATTTCATTGCTTTTTTTTAGTTGGAGTGGTACAAATTCAGTAGGTTTTGTGAAATTTCAGATCATGTGTAAGAAGCCCTAATGGGACATGTGAAGCCTTTTTATGTCTACGGAATATATATATATATACACATACATATACACACATATACACATATACAGGTACATTTCATAGTTTAATGTTTATGTGCTTAATCAGTACAGCAATTATCATACATTGCTATGTCTCTGCGTCCTTTATTGCAGAGGTTTTGGGTGTAATTTTAATATAATACACTATTTATACACTTTTTTTTAAAAAGTGTCAAATGTATGTGTTATTTTACAATTAATTGACATGAGGATTAAAAACACAATTTAAAATGTATTTACATACATATTTTTTTTTAATATGGACATTGATTATGTTGTACTGGTAAAGTGTTGTTAATATTTCTACTATTCATTTTGTGTCCTTTATTGTAATTATTATGTCCATGGAGAAAGAAAGGACATTTCTGCTAAAGTTCCTGGAAGTCCTCTGATAGTATGAGCATTTGTGGCAGATATGATCGAATGGCCACTCCAACAAAAGGTGAAAAAATCTGCCGCAATAGAATCCCTGGTGGCCATCAGTAAACCCTACCACAGTTCAGCTGATGCAGAGTGGGTCAAGAAGACTATCCCAAATTTTAGGACCGTCTTTCTAAAAGAACATAAAAAAGTGAAGGCATCCATGAGATAGGGAGCAGAAGCGGATTACATACAATACTGTACAAAAGTATTAGGCAGGTGTGGAAAAAATGCTGCAAAGTAAGAATGCTTTCAAATATAGACATGTTAATAGTTTATATCAATTAACAAAATGAAAAGTGAATGAATAGAAGAGAAATCTAAAAATATCAATATTTGGTTTGACCACATTTTGCCTTCAAAACAGCATACATTTTTCTAGGTACACTTGCACAAATGAAGGTATTTTGCAGGATTATAGTTGTATTAATTAACCAAACATATGATCATCATTTTCATATGTATGTTGAAACACAGTCATTAACTGAAACAGAAACAGCCGTGTAGGAGGCTTAAAACTGGGTGATGAACAGCCAAACTCTGCTACAAAGGTGAGGTTGTGGAAGATAGTTTCACATCACAAGTCATACACCATGGCAAGACTGAGCACAGCAACAAGACACAAGGTAGTTATACTGCATCAGCAAGGTCTCTCCCAGGCAAAGATTTCAAAGCAGACTGCGGTTTCAAGATCTTTTGAAGAAGCACAAAGAAACTGGCAACGTGGAGGACCATAGACGCAGTGGTTGGCCAAGGAAACTTAGTGCATCAGATGAAAGACACATTATGCTTGCTCAATTCCTTCTATCTTTTCACGTAATCCCAGACAGACTCGATAATGTTGAGATCAGGGCTCTGTTGGGACTATATAATCACTTCCAGGACTCTTTGTTCTTCTTTACGCTGAAGATAGTTCTTAATGACATTGGCTGTATGTTTGGGGTCGTTGTCCTGCTGCAGAATAAATTTGGAGCCAATCAGACACCTCTCTGATAGTATTGCATGATGGATAAGTACCTGCCTATATTTCTCAGCTTTGAGGACACCAATAAATGTTGAGGCCTGTAGATGCAGTGGTCAGCCAAGGAAACTTATTGCATCAGATAAAAGAAACATCATGCTTACTTCCCTTCGAAATCTGAAGATGTCCAGCAGTGCCACCAGCTCAGAATTGGCAGGAACCAGTGGGACCCAGGCATACCCATCTACTGTTTGGAGAAGTCTGGCCAGAAGATATCTTCATGGAAGAATTGCGGTCAAAAAGCCATACCATTGATGTGGAAACAAGGCCAAGTGACTCAACTATGCATGAAAACCTAGGATCTGGGGTAAATAAAATGGCAGCAGGTGCTCTAGACTGATTGAGTCTAAATTTGGAATATTTGGCTGTAACAGAAGGCAGTTTGTTCACCGAAGGGCTGGAGAGTGGTACAATAATGAGTGTCTGCAGGCAACAGTGACGCATGGTGGAGGTTCCTTGCAAGTTTGGGGCTGCATTTCAGCAAATGGAGTTGGGTATTTGGTCAGGATTAATGGTGTCCTCAATGTTAAAAAGTACAGGCAGGTACTTCCTCCAATGTGATCATGAGACTATGACATTTCTTCTAGGCTGATTATTCACCTGAGAGTTCTTCTGTCTGTGAAGTCTGCAGATTCTTGATTAGAACTTCCTGGCAGTCTGCTGGTGCCAGTGCCTTGTTGTTAATATCCTGCTGCAAGCTGCTAGAATATTTCTCCAGATTCTTCAGCATAGTGATTTCCACCACAGTTTCCATCACCAGCGCTCCTGGCTCCAGCTGTTCTGGTTCAATCCCAGTGTACAGCATTCCAGTTCAAACATGGTTGCCAGTATTATGGTTCATTCCTAGTGTCCGCTATTCCGGTTCAATCCCGGTGTCCAGTACTCTAGTTCAATCACGGGGTTCAGTATTCTGGTTCAATCACAGTGTCCAGAATTCCGGTTCACTCCTGGTACTCAGTATTCCAGAGTCCAGTATCAGTCATTACAATTCCTCTCTAAGCCACTTGACTGCATGAGGAGAAGTTACATAAGACCTCCCAACTTCTGCAAAGTCCTCTCAGACGACATTCCAGCCAGATCCCTTAGTCCGGGTCTACAACCAAACACATCCATGACACTCTGCCATTCCTCCACAGCTGTAGGGAATTCTAAAAAAAATAATTACAATTATTGTAAAAATTAGATGCTAACATATCTTTGCTACTTTACAGACAGCAGCACCTGAACCACCTGTGGACCTGTCACCAGCAACAAGTATGAGTAGGCAGCAGCTGGACTGTGAAGGTACAGGCATAGTAGAACCAGTCCCACGAAAAAGAAAAAAATAAGAGAACTGTGATGCCACATTAGAAGGATGACAACTACCAGCTCACACTTCAAGTCTTTAACAATGCACAAGTCTTGCACAAGCCCCCAGATAAGTGGGATGTTTTTGGATCAAATATCACCTTCAAAATGCAGTGCATGGGTGACGAGCAGAGGGCCCACGCTGAGCGCATTGTTTATGACACAATGGTAAAAGAGCTAGCCAGGCACCTTAATGGAGAAACTCAGGTAATAATCAGGCCTCGGCCTGATACAAAAAGTCCCATAAGCAACCCGTGTCCAATACCCCACACAGCTATGGTAGCCAGTCTGCCAAAAGCATTCAGAGTGCCATTTACACTGGCGTGATGCACTATCCACCAAATACACTGTCACACAATGTTAGCCAAACTGAGCCTCAACTCTACCATTTATAGTGACTTTTTTCTTTTAAAAAAATATATATATATTTTTTTTTTCATATGTGAAAAATGTTGGGAAAAGTTTACCTTACTGTTCAAAAGGTGTAAAAAAAACAAAAAACAAACATTCTAAAAGTAATTTTAAAAAAACTTATGTAATATATTATTATACTGTTATACTATTTTGACGTGATTTATTTGGTGTTAATTTCCTTGTTTTTTTAATAAAATGCATTTTTTTCATAAGACATAACAGACTCCTTATTTCTTACCCTTAATTACTGCTGTTAATTACACAAACGATGGCTTTGCAGGTCTCAGGAATGAGATGAGGGAGCCAAATTTTAGATCAGCCAGGGATTTTCCTGTAGACTGGACTCAAGGGTAGTAGCCAGCCTTTTCTTGGCAGAGATGGCCCTCCTCAGCTTGGTTTTATGCCACTTGAAGTATGGAGTCACCAGATGCAGTAACTCCTGGAAGGTGTCATCAGCCATGCGCAGGGAATTGCTGTAATCGTTGGGATTGTTCTCCTGAATCTCCATGAGCAGTGGCACGTGAGAGGGAGTGCCTATGCCGCAGCCACTCCTTTGTCCAGCAGGACCTCTGCACTCTTCCCCTCTCCCTACCAACAAATGACACCATACTCGCAGTGTATGATGCCAAAACCTGATAGCGAAAAGGATCCATAACATCCATGTATAGAAGCACTTTGTTAAAGCAAGCAAAGCAGTAAAGCTATGTTCGGTGTTCAGCAGGTATAAACCAAGTCTCACTAGACACAAAGCAGAACTGCAAAGATCTAACATGATGTTTTGTTTTTATACCCTTATAGAAAGTACTGCTCACTATTTAAATTTTCCAGATCTCGTTAAGATGATTGTATGATGTTTAAAAATCAAACCATATATTAACGATCTAACGACCAAACGATGCAAGATATATTGTTCAGTTGTTTGGAGGATTGCATAGTGTGTATGCACTATATCAAAATGACTATCACGTTGTATGCACATCATATAGTGTGGTATCCAGCTTTAGGGGTGAGCATGCAGCTTCCAGAATGTTGTAAAGACATGGGAGCCAAAATTTAAATTTACCCAGCATTCCTGATTTTAGATTACATTTTTCCTGTGTGCTTGTGACTTTGAACCTTGCTTGTGCTCCAACCTCATCCTAAATTACCATTTGTGCTTCGAATCTTGTGACCCTTTCCTTAGCCTACTTCCCATTCTTATTCTGTGCCTCTGACCCTAACCTTGGCTACGTTTGAACTTTGAACACTCTTGTGCTTTCTGATTTTGTGCCACTGTTCACCTCTCTCAAACTTTCTAGCTAGTTAAGTTCTGCTGGCAGCTATTGAGTCCCAACCTGCAGGCTCCTGGCAGCAATGGCCATATCACATTGTGGTGTATCCTGGTGAAGACCGGGGGACCTTTAGGCTCTGCATCTCAACTCCTCTAGACTGGCACAGTATTCTCTTAGCCTGCATTATGATATTATTCTGTATTACCTTATTGTATAAGAATCTGATCTTAGAAAGAATACTATTTTTTTTAACTAGTGTACGGTGTTATTCTAAAGTTAAAAACACCTACAGTAGACACAATACAGTAGACACAAATGCATTTCATTCAGTATGCAACCCGACAGTGTGTTTGGAGCCATTGATATTACTGAGTATTTCCTGACTAATGTCTATTAGGCCTTTTTGCGCTTGTATAAAACACTATTATATGCCATGTTGTAAAAATTGTGTACAGAGTGATGTTACTCCACTTGAGGGGGTGCTTCTCTAGTTAATGTTAATAATGTAAGTTTTTTTATTTGTATAGTGGCCATGTTATTAATGGATTAGTTAATGGGGGAGACCGGCACTTTGGAGCTTCATTGCTGGCTGCACCATGGCAGCCGATTCAGCAGCATGGCAGTGAGGAGCAGGGGAGGTGACCAACCCACTCGATCGAGCTGCAGTTGTACTGTATAAATTGCGGTGCTTCCTTGCTGGTTGTTGGGTGGCAGGAGGCAAGAGCAGAACAGATATGGTCAGTGGTCAAGGTTCCTCAGGATTGAGCGGGACCCGGGAACAGCTGATTCGGCTGCAGAGAGGAGCTTACAGGACCTTCGGGAAGAGGTTGGACAAGGGAGGTCTGGATCCCGCTCCTTAGTGCTGCTGATTTGGTCTTTCCACCCGATGGAGAGAAGGTGAAGTAAAGGGAGCTGTCCTTTTTGAAGGTGCTGGTGATATCCCTCACAGCACGGTTAAGTCCCTTCTCACTTCACCCTTCAGATTTACAGTGACTGACTTATGTATAATTTTGTATCCAATTACTCTGCCTCGAGTTATTCCTTCCATGGGATATCCCTTAATGATACATATTACCACAATGATAGCCAGTTCAGATTATAGGGCCAGTTATAATTTCCTCAGCACACACAACCTCTCCTAACATTTCTGGTCTGCAGTACAAGAAAGTCTGTGACTAAACTTTTGCTCCCCTCACAAGCCAGTAACGATACTGATAACACACTGTAATCAGCCAGCTACTTATGTCAGAAGTAGGGATCAATTGCTGGAGGGGCGCTCACAATAGCAATATACGAAAGGGTGATCACTTCAGAAATTGTTATAACACAACCAGAGCCAAGCCACACAGTATTAATTGAGGTACTGCAATAACTGTCAGCAGGGAGCCAACCCGCACATACAGCTCTTATCTATTGAAGTTCTGAATAGATCTCTGGCAAGGAGCCAACTCTTACTATTGTTGTCTTCTAACACCCTGAACTAAAGCTCCCCAGCAATTAACTGGCACATATATACACCTGCAACTATTAGCCCCGAAGTTCAGTGACTCGTGACTCCCTTCCCAACCCTTTGCATGTCATACTTGTTTGGAGAATAGGCAAACTGTGAAATTACAGTGACTAGTAAATAGAATGCCACTTTAACAGGGTTGCCATAGAAGCAAAGGACAGCTAATAGACTGACTCATCTAGTTAACTGTTCATAATTATTCAATGACCAAGGTCATTTAGGCTAAATGGGTGGAACTTTTGTACACTATATGGGCCCTATGTCATTCTTATGATCAAATTGTTATATTGATTGTATACACGTGTATAACTTGTAAATGAAACAGTACCACAGTGAATTGGTTATGGGAAGTATAGTGGAGGAAGAATTGTTCTTTACTTAATTGGCTTGTTAGTATAAACAAAGGAAGATTGAATGGTCAGCTTTCCGTTATTCTGTCACAGCTCTCGGATGGATGGTGTGCATGCTGACTGTACACTAAGAGTTGGCGTAGACCCAGAACAGAGGTATAGAGTCTAATGTATCAGTAGCCTTCACCAGGGACCCACATAAGGAGTTTGGGCTTCACTGCGCCCGATACACAGGTTGTGTTCCAATGTACAAGCTGGGTAGGTATGAAGAAACTGAGGGCCAGTATCACTATGGAATCAGGTCAGAGGAATAGCCAAAGTAGGAAATAGGGAATCGCTAGGAGCAGTACCAGAGGAGTAAACTAGAAGAATAGTCAGACAAACCAGATCAGAACCTGTGAATGATGCATCACACAGCAACGTGTAATCAATGGGAATATTTCTACAACTTCTGTATTGTAATAGCAGTGCAGTATAAGTGTTAATGCTCTCAAGATATTTAACATTATATATAGCCTTATTAGCTAAAAAATTTTTACAGACACTAGTTTTTTTTTTTTTTTTTTTTACAAGTACTTGTTTTGTAGGCACAGCACACATTGAGCGCACGGGACAGACCTTAGGAAATTATTATGTAGCTATGTGTTCTGTTCTATAGATTAACACAATTTGGAGAGAACAAAATCTCCCTTCATCTCTAAGCATAGTCTCCATAATTAGTTGGTTGGGTCTAGTGAGTTACCTATTTCCTGCAATCATGTAACCTGTTCTTCTAACAATGAGGAGGTCTGTTTACACTACAGTATGTTTGCAATACACATCAAACTTCTCTTTTGTATGGTTGCTCTTACAGTACATGTGTGTGATGTTAAAACCAGAAGGCTCTGTGTAAATACTGTATTTACTTGTTTTCTGATAAGAATTTTTATAGGGCTTATTTAATAAAACATTGCAAGTAGAACATGCTGTATACGAAGAACAATTAATGAGACATTAAATTTTTATTAGGCTTGTAGGACCAGACTGATAACATCTGCAATATGACTGGATGCTGTAAATTACAGCTAGTGATGAGAACACCATCTATTCAGTTCCTTAAAAGGTTTGATATGACAGTGGAAATATTCAGAAGTTTACAAAAGTTCTACCTAATCCCAAGAGCTCATTCCTTTGTGGTAGACAAATTACAAAATAATGTGATGAGGTTTCCCATGTTAATATGGTAATTTTATTAGATTTGCAGCCTGGATTGCAGTTTGTATTATGCAGTGACACAATTATTTATACATCTGTGTTTCCAGTGGCACGCTAATAAAACTATATGGAGATACAGGTATAAGCTTTGTGGAAAACTACCCAAAAAGTTCAGAAAACCAGGAAGTCAAAATAGGAAAGTGATTGCTGCTACTCAGTGTTAATGTCATACTATAGGGGAATGCTTTCTAAACATTGTATTATGCCCCAAAAATGTTTAATTTCTCATAGCCGCATATTGTGGCAATAAGGAATATATTTCATGGGTATGTACAGTATGTTGTCTATTACTGGGACATGTGTCCAACAACAAGTACCGGCAAATTCCATATGAAGGTGGTGTTATGAGGCCTATCCATTACACGAGTTTTGGAACGATCCGACCAAAATCTCCTGGACATTTTTCACAAAGTCGTGTAATGGACAGCCGGCAAGGACAAGCGATGCGCGTGCACGCTGGGTCCTTGCTGACTCCAACAATCTACGGAAGATGCTGGTCAACTTGACGACGATCGTCAGGTTCCCCATGTTCCGAAATAGGAGGTCAGGATTCTACACTGAAAGACGTTGAGTGAACGCCGTTCAGTGCGGGCACTGCACCCGGCGACCTGAAGGACATAATTTACAGCAGAATCGATGTTTCGGTCCTGTGTATGGACCTTTGTCAAGATACCTTGATGCTGATGTAAATTATGTGCTTATATGAAATAACAAAACTTTCTTATGAAGACTGGTGAGTGCACCCCTGAAATTTACTCATATATATATATATATATATATATATATATACTGTGTGTGTGTATGTATATATATATATATATATATATATATATACAAAGCAAAGAACAACAACCCGGCACTCACCAACGGGGTAGAGAGTACTTGCTAAGGTGCATTTCCTGAGCGTTTGTCACACTCCCACATAAGTTTCCAAAAAGGACGGCACTCAATAGACTTCTTAGTGATTTAAAACGCTCCTTTAATCATCCGACGTTTCGGGGTAACCCCCCTTCCTCTGGGACAGCAGTACACACAATACATACACAGATACACAGACATAAATACCCTTACTAATCATAATGTAAAAGAACTCACCTGTGTACCGGCGTGCACGATCACTCACGGCAAAGCGCCCTGATCAATCCTGGCCTCTACTAATGACGTCACCCGCCCGCTGTCCAAGCCGGCAAGGTGTGCCCACATGGAGCAGTATGTTGTGATCACATGACTCACAACCATGCAAGTCATCAGCGCACGCCGGTAAACACTGCGAGTACAAAAGGTTGCCTAGCAACCCATCTCCACAAAGCAATTAAAAACAAAAATTAAAAAAAACAGTAAATATCCGATCCAACAACAAACACAGCTGTATTTCAATCTTAGAAATGATATATATATGTAAAGAGGAATAGAAGTATTAAAGATCATATTGTACATTTGGACATTACAGGTATGTGTCAACAAAAAAAACAGCCACATTTTCTCAGCATTAAGATGGGATGCCATCGATGTTTGGGCTGTGTGACATGTAGGTCATTGATAGTTGGCAATTCTTTCTGTCACGCCCATACAGGAAAAAGATTTAAAATTAATTATGCCTTGACTTGTTCTTCCACGTATGTTATATATTTACTTACATGCCCTTGTGGCTTGACATACGTGGGGAAAACTCAACGCCAGTTTAAAGAGCGAATGGCGTTACACCGTTCAGCGATACGACAGGCCATTGAGAGCGGTTGTAGTGAACAACCAGTTGCTCGTCATTTTGTACAATTAAAACATGGGGTAGCTTCTTTAAGAACAATTATAATTGATCATGTGCCACCCTTATTGAGAGGGGGCAATAGAAATAAAATACTTCTGCAGAGGGAATGTAAGTGGATTCACACTTTGGATACCATTTACCCAAAAGGGTTAAATGAAACCCTGGGTTTACAGTGTTTTCTCTGATGCATGGGTTTCCGTTTTTGTATATTTTTTTTTATATAATTTTTTTGAGTTAGTAATATTAATTACATTATATTCTTTACATATATATATCATTTCTAAGATTGAAATACAGCTGTGTTTGTTGTTGGATCGGATATTTACTGTTTTTTTTTAATTTTTGTTTTTAATTGCTTTGTGGAGATGGGTTGCTAGGCAACCTTTTGTACTCGCAGTGTTTACCGGCGTGCGCTGATGACTTGCATGGTTGTGAGTCATGTGATCACAACATACTGCTCCATGTGGGCACACCTTGCCAGCTTGGACAGCGGGTGGGTGACGTCATTAGTAGAGGCCAGGATTGATCAGGGCGCTTTGCCGTGAGTGATCGTGCACGCCGGTACACAGGTGAGTTCTTTTACATTATGATTAGTAAGGGTATTTATGTCTGTGTATCTGTGTATGTATTGTGTGTACTGCTGTCCCAGAGGAAGGGGGGTTACCCCGAAACGTCGGATGATTAAAGGACCGTTTTAAATCACTAAGAAGTCTATTGAGTGCCGTCCTTTTTGGAAACTTATGTGGGAGTGTGACTAACACTCAGGAAAGGCACCTTAGCAAGTACTCTCTACCCCGTTGGTGAGTGCCGGGTTGTTCTTCTTTGCTTTGTATATTGGTCTTTATATCTGTTCATACAGATTATTGTATCTACCAAGGCACCTAAAGGGAGATTGATTATTATCTTCAGTATTGTATACAGCGGACTGTTACCATTGATGTGTGTGCTGAGGCAACAAATGATATTTTAAGATTGTCTATTTTTCTGACATTCAACAAGTTGTTGTTTATTATATTGATTACCATGGCGGCTGGAGTGGATGCGGATCCTTTATTGGACTTTTTGACCCTTGATGTCAGAGAGATGTTAAGTTTCTCTGACGCAGAAGCTGAAGCGATTCTTAACAAACAAAAGATGGATGATGATAACTTTGTGGTTACACCAGAAATATTGTTCCAACAATTATTGAAATTGAAACAGAAAGAATGTGATTTTTTTATACCACAGTATCAGTTTATCTGATTACTATCGCAGTAAACTGATGATATGTGGTTTTCGTATCAAAAACATGCCCACCATCGGCAGGTACAATCTAAATTTTTGCCGCAAATGGATAGCGGTGTTGAACAAATGTTCAATGGACTTGTTACTTTTAGTTGTGGATGAATCCACGAGAGAGTTAAATTGTATCAAACAAAAGATTTCTGAATTTGAAACATCGCACAAATCTGTATTAATTCAAGACACTAACAATCAGTGGATTGAGAAAATGAATACACAAATGGAACAATATAAACGCAACTTGATTTTGTTTAAGAAAGAAAAATTACGCAAGGTACAAGCTGGTTATGATCAGAGAAAAGTCTATACTTGGGCCAGCAATTCGTCTACATACAGTGATCGTCAAAAACAACCTTTTAGAAATCGGAAACCTCGTCCCAGACGTAACTTTTTGGATGGTTCTAGTACTTCCCAAAGTGAATCTGAACTCATTCCATCTGATACTTCAGCAACTACACTCCCTTTAGGAACACAAACTCGTTCTATGATACTAACCCCTACCATAGGTGGACAAGGAGGGGTAGGCAAAATACGCGGCAGACCAAACAAAAAGCGACCACGGAGGTAGTGAGTTTGGTGTTCAATTTAACAGATATACCTTTATCTATTTCTGAACACAGCGTATTGTCTAAAGGACTTTCCTTTATTCCTGTCACTGGCACTGATGCCTTCCAATGGAAAGTGGACACTTATCGATTAAATCGAACTTTACGTTTGAAAGATCATTTTGGCACTAGGAGTTCTAGGATTAATGAAAACATCGATAATTCTATACCACCATCATTAAGACGTATTACAGCACGATCAAAATTTGATCCAATATCTCAAAATGCTTCCATAAAAACCTTCAGCCGGTTGATGGACCATGAGGATATATTTAATCCTCAAGGTCATCCTTTTCACCATAATTTAACCAGGGATGAAAATTTAGCTTTGAAATCTCTTGCCAAAAGAGTGGACATTGTGATAAGGAATGCCAATAAGGGGGGAGCAGTGGTTATTCAGGACATTGAAAAATATAAGACTGAATGTTATCGTCAACTACAGGATACCTCCACCTACGAACCCTTAAACATAGATCCCACTGTTATGTATAAACGTGAACTGGATGATGTTATTAATCATGCTTTCTCAGAGGGATTGATTTCGATGGATTTAAAAAGTGCATTAACGGTGGAGTACCCAGTTACTCCCCTGTTCTACACTTTGCCTAAGCTTCATAAAGATGCACAGAACCCCCCGGGGCGGCAGATATTTTCTGCCTGGGGGTCTCTATTTCATCCTATATCGGTATATCTGGATGCGATTTTGAACCCTTGTATCCAGCAGTTGAAATCATATCTAAAGGATACTAATGCTTTATTATCGATTTTGAGAGATTTGAGAGTTGATGATGAACCATTGATATTGTGTACGGCTGATGTCACCAGCCTCTACACCTGCATCCCGCATGATGCAGGTGTGGAGGCTGTTAGACAGTTGATATCTGACAATCCCAATTATGTGGGTCCTCCAGTGGATTTGTTTATCAAATTACTTTGGCTAGTTCTTACCAGGAATTATTTCCTATTTAATGGTCGCTATTACCTTCAGATAGCCGGGTGTGCGATGGGGTCCTCTGTGGCCCCATCGTACGCGAATGCATTTATGTATTCCATTGAAAAATCGTTGTTGTTTGATCATGACCGTCTTAAACCAGATGTAGCCTTATATTTAAGATTTATTGATGATTTACTGATTTTTTTGGTCAGGGTCTAAGTTGGATCTTGTTGCATTGCTGGAGGGGCAGAATTCCTCCAACAGTGTAATAAAATTAACTTATCATATTGATTCTGTTCAAGCTAATTTTTTGGATGTACATATTACCCGGAGGGGCAATTCCTTTATGACATCATTATATAGGAAACCCACCGACAGAAATACTCTATTGAGAAATGACAGCTTTCATCCCTTACCATTGAGGAGGGGTTTACCGTATTCCCAGCTACTTAGGGTTAGGCGAATAACTTCAGATGAAAGTAAGGTTGAACAAGCCTTACAAGATGTAGTTGAAAAATTCATTTGTCGAGGTTATCCACAGAAGGACTTAGAAAAAAATAAAAAAAGGGTCCTTAGTATATCAAGAGATGAGTTGTTGAAGCCAAAATCTACTACAGTTAATAGTTTGGATGGTAATAGAATTCCATGGGTTAATCGTTTTGGTTTACATAGCCCCCCTATGGTGAAAAAAGTTAAACATTGGTGGCCGATCGTTAGCTCTGATAGGGACTTGCCGGCCTTACATAATTCTAAACTTCTTCCTAGTTTCACTAGGAATAGAAGTCTTAAAGATCATATTGTACATTTGGACATTACAGGTATGTGTCATCAAAAAAACCAGCCACATTTTCTCAGCATTAAGACGGGATGCCATCGATGTTTGGGCTGTGTGACATGTAGGTCATTGATAGTTGGCAATTCTTTCTGTCACCCCCATACAGGAAAAAGATTTAAAATTAATTATGCCTTGACTTGTTCTTCCACATATGTTATATATTTACTTACATGCCCTTGTGGCTTGACATACGTGGGGAAAACTCAACGCCAGTTTAAAGAGCGAATGGCGTTGCACCATTCAGCGATATGACAGGCCACTGAGAGCGGTTGTAGTGAACAACCGGTTGCTCGTCATTTTGTACAATTAAAACATGGGGTAGCTTCTTTAAGAACAATTATAATTGATCATGTGCCACCCTTATTGAGAGGGGGCAATAGAAATAAAATACTTCTACAGAGGGAATGTAAGTGGATTCACACTTTGGATACCATTTACCCAAAAGGGTTAAATGAAACCCTGGGTTTACAGTGTTTTCTCTGATGCATGGGTTTCCGTTTTTGTATATTTTTTTTTAGATAATTTTTTTGAGTTAGTAATATTAATTACATTATATTCTTTACATATATATATCATTTCTAAGATTGAAATACAGCTGTGTTTGTTGTTGGATCGGATATTTACTGTTTTTTTTTAATTTTTGTTTTTAATTGCTTTGTGGAGATGGGTTGCTAGGCAACCTTTTGTACTCGCAGTGTTTACCGGCGTGCGCTGATGACTTGCATGGTTGTGAGTCATGTGATCACAACATACTGCTCCATGTGGGCACACCTTGCCGGCTTGGACAGCGGGTGGGTGACGTCATTAGTAGAGGCCAGGATTGATCAGGGCGCTTTGCCGTGAGTGATCGTGCACGCCGGTACACAGGTGAGTTCTTTTACATTATGATTAGTAAGGGTATTTATGTCTGTGTATCTGTGTATGTATTGTGTGTACTGCTGTCCCAGAGGAAGGGGGGTTACCCCGAAACGTCGGATGATTAAAGGAGCGTTTTAAATCACTAAGAAGTCTATTGAGTGCCGTCCTTTTTGGAAACTTATATATATATAATAGAGAGAGAGGCATTTTGGGGTATTTTGCTCAGCAGAGTGGTCAGTGGTGCAGTATTTGGTTGCTCAAATAGGAGTCTCCATACATCTTGTTCGCGTTAGAGCAAACAATGTGATACTTTAATATTGTCAACATACAGCAACACAAAATAATAAACAACCCGGCCCCCATTTAGGGCAAAACCTCATTTCTTCAGCCCTAACTATAAAGGGCAGCTAGTCTGCACACAACTTCACACAAAGTCACAGAGTCCTACCTGTTTCTTGCAGGTATAGACCTCTGGACTCCTGGCCTTGCTTGGCTGCCACAGCACTTCCTGGGCTGTATCATTTGGGCAGCAGATAGGTGTGGTCACACCCCTTTTTAAACCTGATTGGGCAGATCCCACCATCACAGCACAGATTCAGTGACTACCCAAAACACAACTCAACTTCATTCTATCACATATCACCCTCCCCAGCTGAAAACCCCTAGAATGAGTAGCTTGGTATGAGGCATTTTCATGGTAAAGTCCCTCTTCACTTTCCTTATCAGGGCATTTCACCAAATCCAAGAATATCAAGATTCATCTGTCATCTGGTAGTCTCATCCTCCAAGTTCTGTTGCTTCTTTTTTTTTTTGACCTTTTGGAGCTTAATATGTTTACATGAATTGTCCAGCAGTTGTTTGACAATGCTTCTAAATTTTGCAACACTTGTTACCATTTTAACATATTTCAGATAAAGCTCTTTGTGGTTCTTTCCCCATTTCAACGCTTTAAATTCTTTCTCTTGAACCTCTGGGCCAACATTCTCTATCACTCATATCTTTTTGGCTGTCTAGAAGTAAAGAACTTCAACACTTTCCCCCACATCAGAAGGCAGGAGGCTAGGATCTGCAGTTCATACACTTTTGTGATGTCTGAAATTAAAGAGCAACACTGGAGACTGTAAATGTCAACATGAGGTCAAGACTTTCCAATATCTCTTCATTTCCAATACATTTATTAACATGGCCAGAATTAAATTGCATAGAGCTGTTCTTCCAGCTGGATAATTTTTCCCATTGCACTTTCCAACTTGTTCTGAGTCTGCAGAAGTTTGCTATGTACATCTTCAAGATTGAGGAAGTCCCAACTTTTGTTTAGCTGTTTCAGATTCTGAAAATTTTATTTTACACTCAAGCTTTGTTTTCTGGAACTCATTTCCACCTGGAGATTATGCAACTGTTTCTGTGCACTTGATAGACATTTTTCAAGGTTCATATTCTTTCCTTGCAACTCCTCAATCACAGCACATACATGGTAAATTTCTTCCTTCAAAACTTCACTTTGTTCTGTTGTTTCATTCAGAATTCCCTCTAGAAATATACAGTATTACTTTCAACAAGAATCTCTGAATTTGCTGTAGAAGTAGCCAAATTGCACTGGAACGTCTGTATTTGCTCCTCAAAACTTGCTTGAAGACAAACAATCTCTAAGAGGGGTATTCAATATGAAACGTAAACTTCGCTGTCGAAGTTTACGTTTCATATCAGAGTTTTTACCTGCGTTAAAGTATCGGGCGCGGGCCCGCTTATCCCCGTATTCAATATGAAATTAACGAAACGGGAGTCTACGAAGTTGGATTTGCGTAAAGTTACGAATTTTTCCTTTAAAAAATTGTAGGACCCCCCTAAAGTTGTAAAAACATGGGGGATCACTATGGGTACCCCCGTTTTAGCCTTTAAATGAAAGTCGGGGATTTAAATAACCGCAGCAGGTGTTTTTTCCCCGACATTGAAGAAGTGATGCAGAAGAGCACTTAGGTTATTTTTTTCATTTTTTTAAGTGGTCCCATCAAATTTGAGGTACATGAAAATGGGTACTAGCATATTTTTAAGTCCCTAAAGTAAGTTTTTAAAAATCCTGCAATTATGCACCTGCTGCTATAAATCTATTCTAGAAAACACCTGCCGCATACTTGCAGAATAGCCCTGAACCTATTTCCCTATTTTTAAAACAACTTTTTCCCATTTTTTTTTTCACCCCAATTTTTAAATTTTTTTGGGGTGCCCCTATTTTTTTTTAAACTTTTTTTGACACAGTTCTTTTTTAAATGTCATTCCCAGGGGTGCAAGCTATTTTTTTTAAAGCCTGCAACCCTAAACCCCAATTCTGCACTTTTTTTCGACACCTATTCAATGGTGAAAAGTTATCCCCGTTTTTTATCAAAGACTTTTCAAATCTGCGATAAGTCTTTGAAATTGAATACGGTGTAAAAGTAAAACCTGCAATAATGACGTCATAAGTGCGATATTAACGCAAAAACGATGTTTTCGCTCCCATATTGAATACCCCTATAAGTCTTTTGCATCCCTGTCTCTTTCCCACTGAGCATGCAGAATATAGAGATATTTCTCTTTTTCCCCAGAGCATTCATGAAGCTCCTCAGTTAGATGATCTCTCTCCTTCTCCTATGTTTCTCTAATTCACACTTTGTTTAACTTGTGTGGACACAATTATATTCTTTACGCAGTCTGTTAACACTTCGACTTCCTGTTGAAGTACCACACATTTTTGGTGCAATCCAGCAATGTCTTGATTTTTCTCTGCAAGAAGCACAACATCTTCATGCTTTTTTCAGCATAGACTTTTCAACACTTCATCCTCCTGTCTCTATAAGAGCTTTAATTTCTAACTATTTTTTTTCTTCCTTTTATCCAAATGATATTTTTTAAAAAGGATAATTCACTCTCTATCTTTTCAACAATTTGCTTGTGCAACACTTTATCTTCAGCAGACTTTTTATTTAAGTCACTTATCTGCTCCATAAAATACATGCTGACATAGGACCTGATTCAGAGCCGGTCGCTAAGGAGCGATCGCTCACTGACGGGCGATTGTTGCTCAGTGCGCATGCGTGTAATTCACAGTGCACGTGCGCAAGCCAGTCTCAGCGATGGGCAATCATGCACTCGTAGCACACAGACTGCCCGCTACTTTGAGTGACAGTGCCATTTGTGGGTGGTAACGGGAAGGTGCTTGTAAACTGGGGTGTGGTGTTGCGAATGCAGGTGTCAGGCCAACAAAACGCTGTTTAAAGGGCGTGCATAATTATCAAAGTAGCGTCATTGTACACGGCACCTGCATGTATTTCAGCCAGCACTGATCGCAGTGCTTTCAGCGGGGTAAGGCTACCTCAAGGGCAGTGAGCAGCTCCGATGCCTCTCGATGTTACCGATTAATCAGACAATTCCTGGAGATGACGTGTGTTGCGAGGGGAAAGGGGGCGTCTTAATACACTTGCGAATGCTTTGTGCCGTAGCTGGTTAAAACATAGAGGATGTCCTTACGCCACGCAGTGTGAGCATTTAATTTAAATATCCAGCCCCTTTTTGCCAGCGAGCGGCCGCATCTTGCGAGCAGGTCTGAATGAGCTCCATAGTCCTCTCCTGGTAGACACAGCACCATATACTGACCACACACATTGTCCTTTTTTATTCTGATTTTGCATTTTAGATGTTTTGTTTTTTCTCTGGAAAATCACTTTGCAACACAGCTTCTACAGAAGCTCCATCCTCCATCATATAACAGTGGACTTAAAAAAATAAAAATAAAAAAAAATAAAATCACATCCTTACAACATATTTGTTTTATTTCCAGATTGGATAATCCAGTCCTGGATTTGCAACTCTCCAGCTCGAGACTGTACACTTGCAGCCAACCTGCCTTTTCTATGAGCATGTCTCTTTTTATGCCCCATAGCTATCTGTGCTCCATATTTACAGATACAGCTTGTCTTCTTTTGCTGTATCACACTGCTTTTAAAAGAATTCTTAATGCAGCAAACAACTTTACTTGACACTGCATTTATGGCACTACAATGACCAGAATGTATAACAGTAACTGTCCCTTTAATTGTCTTTCAAAAGGTATCTTGCTCTGCACCACACCCAACTGTGATGAGGAAGATTAAAACACTTGTTTTCTTCAACAGAAATCCACTTGTGTTTTCCTCTATTAACCCTTTTACTGCTGCATCACTTCACAAACACTTGCTTTTATTTGCAACAACAACTTTATAAACATCATTTCTTCTTCCACTCCAAGAAACTTCACAATAGGCTTTTTGTTACTCACTACCATAAAGGTGAGTTCTGTTGTGCAAAGTTACAGATGTGTCAACATACATCTTACTTTCTTGTGCATTAAATAGCCCTTTAGTCCCACCATGCCATGTCGTGACTCGGTAGTGCCGAGCGTCTTTTCGTGCATCTTTTAATCTTCAAATGCACCTTATTCGCAAAGTGATGTAAATAGGATGCACAAGCAGCGTCTGATGATTATGCATCATACCTATATTCTGTGTGTGTCTGCGGGTGTATCTGCATGTGAAATGCTACATTACAGTGTCACAGCTGCTGACACTGTAACAGCATTTTGCATGCAGTCGCACACAGAATATAGGCATGCCCCATATTATTTGAAGCTGCTTGTCTTTTCTATTTGCATTGCTTTGCAAATAAAGACAAATTTGAAGGTAAAAGTTGCATGAAAAGACACTCAGCGCTACCGAGTTGCGCTCATGCATTATGTTTAAGGCGACTTGTAGCACACAAAGGTAATATGTATGTGGACACATCCGTACTTTGGGCCTGATTCAGACCCACTCGCGAGCGGCTGTCCGCTCGCAAGTGGGTCGATGTTATGGACTGAGCATGCGCACGACAGAGGGAGCTCCGTCGTGCGCATGCGCCAGACACGACGAGCGAAGTAAAGTCCTTCGCTCGTTGTGTCCGATCAAAGGGGGCGTGCTGTCAATGTTGATTGACAGCACGTCCCTTTTGGTGGGCGTGCCGGGGGCGTGCCTCCCTGATGGGGGCGTTCCCACGGGAACGCCTCCCGTCAGAAGCCGGCCCACTGACATCACTAGTGATGTCAGTGGGAGTGATTTTGGCTCTGATAGAGCCAAAATCACTCCGGAGCTTGTGGTTGAAAACCTCAACCGCAGGCTCCGGCTCGCAAATTCGATGGTCGCGATGGTCTCGACCATCACGACCATCACAATGCACGCTCGTATAGCCTGTGGGTGGTGACCCACAGCTATATGAGCGTCCAGGAGGACGCTCCATGAAAATGGAGCCCGGCCCTCATTCAGAGCGTGCGCTCTGCTCAGAGCGTACGGCTCTGAATGAGGGCCTTTGTTCTTTTTTGCTGTGGCCCCTTATGTGCAGGAGACCATAACCCAATTCTAATATACCTTATTTTGCCCTTTTTTATTACATGAAGAAGCTCAAAACAAAACATGGTCACATTTCATGAAGTAGTGTACAGTGGATCGGTATCTCTATAGCCGATTCTTTTCTTAACAAGCATTTGCAATGGAATTTGTTTTTGAAAAGAACATCATTATGTCTGCAAAATACAGCTGTTTCCCTGAAATAATCACAGCTCATAAATTATCCCATTTATATTTTGAAAATAAATGAGCAATTTGCTAATTTGACTCTGTATGATAAAATTACATGCTACTCCATATTCATATTTTGTTTTCTATATATACATGCAGAGACAGGGAAATGAATCAGATACAAATGCAGATAAGTACCAACGTTTCAATGCTCCTTTAATGAATCATCATCATCAGGGCCAAAAGTACAATAAGAATAAACTTACCTATATACCATCACCACACCATATGAAGCGGATGGCATTTGGCATCCAGAAGAGAGGCGCCCACTGATGATGTCACATTCTGTTGCTTGTTGCCGCAGCAACTGTATAAACATAAAAACAAAGTGGATTCTGAACACAGTGCAACAGTAAAAATCAGCAGTATAAATCCACTGTAAACCTACAAAATGCAGCACATAGACAGAATGAAATGTCCAAACAAGCAGCAGAAACACTTAATAGGTGTATCAAATCGTTAGAGATCTGGCAGTCTGCAGCTGTTCTGATTTCTGAGAGAATTAAAGGGACATGAACCAGGAAAAGAATGGACAAGTAAAGTATAAACACAGAAGTTGTAATATATACAGAAAAATGTTAAATACACAAAAATTCTTACACAAAACAATGAGCCCCAGGTTCTCATTCAGACCCCTGGGCACAAGCATGCTCAGTCTAAAAATCCAATGTGATTCAGATTCGAGTAGTTTCAAGAGTGCAAGAGTTGGCTTTATACAAATTCTCACAATTGTATCCCCTTTGCAGAAATTTCACCACCATAGAGTCAATCTGTGCACAGGCAGAATCATCATCACTACAGATCCTGTGAGCGCGTACAAATTGCGAAAATTGTAGACCATATTTTAGGGGCTTAGGATGGAAGTTATCAGAATGTAAAATAGTAAATTGGGTGCTCAATAATACGTTGCTGAAGTAATAAATCAAGATACACTGGAACAAAGACACCTGGGCTGAGATAACTGGATGACCCCAGAGATTGTCCAGGCATTTGTGTATCTTGGGGAGAGTACAAAGGATGTGTAACTGGCAATTTTGGAACCAAAGCATCACAATGCTCTTGAGTTGACACCCTCATATACTGCCAATAAAAGACGATAAGACAGATGTTTACTAATTGTCGCACTGGTCGGGAATTCCACGTGCAGGAGTCCCTGCTGTTGGACTTTACCTCGCAACTGATGTAGGTGCGAGGTAAAATCCACGTAAAGCCATTCTATTCGTCCCCGCGAGAGAGGGAATAACACACTGATTCTGCAGTTCTCACGGAATTAGTGTGTTCATGCGTGCGAGTCCCGTTCTAATGTGGTGGGGAAAAGGCTATTTGAAAAGCTAATCCCCGCGTCGTGGGACTTTTGCCCAGCAATTAGTCGTGGGTGAACTCCTGTGGCTAATTGGATATGCCCCTAAATGTCTGAGTGGGATCAGGGGGCGTGATTCAGACCTGCTCGTAAGCGGCCGCACGCTCGCTGCTGACGGGCTGGCTATTCAAATTCCGCGCTCATACAGCAGACCATAAGGACGCCCTCTATGTCTTAGCTAATGAGAAAAATGTGAAATACCGCCCCTTGCCGCTCGCAGCTAACGTCATCTCCAGAAAGTGTTTAAAGCCATCATTAACATCGAAAGCCATCAGAAGCACAAACACTGCTTGTGGTAGACCTTACCCTTCCGCAAGCAGTGTGAGTGCTTCTTGTCAAATGACACCTACTGCCGCGTCATATGACGAACCCATGATAATTATGGACGCCATTAAAACACCGTTTTGACGGTCAGACACGTCTGCGTTCGCAGCACCTTCCCCTGTTACCACCCACAAACGCCACTATCTGTCACTCAAAGTAGCGCTCACTCATTGTTTTACGAGCGCACGATTTCCCATCTCACAGACTGGTTCACGCATGCGTATTTAGAACCATATGCATGCGCAGATGGGAGAAAATCACTCAGAGCGAGTGAGCGGGTCTGAATCAGGGTCAGTGTCCAGTAACCTATATAGAGAAGAATCATCAAGCTAACATTCAATGTCCTGCTTGTAAGATGACAAATCCTGTACAATGATAGCTCTGACCTTGTCCGCTGGACAGATAACTGTATAACTGTATATGATAAAAAAAACTATTATGTATATTTGTATTTATTAGATATATTAAAAGTTACGTTTTACGGCAAACTAGATTAGCCATTTTCTGGAAACCTACAAGTGTGCTCCCAAAAAGAGTCCTTTTTCTTCTCTTCCCCAATTGTTTATACGTCATAAACTGACTCTGGGGAGCAGCACATACTTACCAGTAACAGGGTCCTTCTCTGACTGACCATATGGGAATATGGTAAATATTGCATAATACCAATTTGTCTGTAGTAGGTTACATGTATGTGTGTGTATATATATATATATATATATATATATATATTTTATTATACGTAGGCAGAGTATTTTCCAGCGTGGGATTCCTTTAAGGGTTTGTTCTGTATATGATGAAAGATCACATAGGGCTTTCCATTCCCCAGCAGGTAAATTGTTGGTAGAGGTAATTTGCCCTGGGACTCTTGCTTACATGCTGTCTTAGTGCCTTGGTTAAGGCCCCAGTTGGTATGCAGCTATTTTTTTCTTTGTTTTTATTATCACTATATGAAATGGAAGCATATTTTATTATTATTTTCAACGAGTAATACATTGTACAGTTTTACACTATGCGAAGCATATATTTATGATTTCTTTGAGGTCCATCAACACAAGTATATCAAAGTGACTGAAGTATTTCTGTGGAATATTGTTGGGTTGAAGGTATATTTGGTTCTGGAATTGTTATCTATCAAGGATTTGCTGAACTGGTATATGGAACAGATTATATCAGAGACTCACTGGAGTGGTATATGGAACATATTATATCAGAGACTCGCTGGACTGGTTTACGGAACATATTATATCAGAGACTCACTGAACTGGTATACAGAACATATTATATCAGAGACTCGCTGGACTGGTATACAGAACATATTATATCAGAGACTCGCTGGACTGGTATACAGAACATATCATATCAGAGACTCACTGGACTGGTATACGGAACATATTATATCAGAGACTCGCTGGACTGATATACGGAACATATTATATCAGAGACTCACTGAACTGGTATACAGAACATATTATATCAGAGACTCACTGGACTGGTTTACGGAACATATTATATCAGAGACTCACTGAACTGGTATACAGAACATATTATATCAGAGACTCGCTGGACTGGTATACAGAACATATTATATCAGAGACTCACTGGACTGGTATACAGAACATATTATATCAGAGACTCGCTGGACTGGTATACAGAACATATTATATCAGAGACTCGCTGGACTGGTATACAGAACATATTATATCAGAGACTCGCTGGACTGGTATACAGAACATATCATATCAGAGACTCACTGGACTGGTATACGGAATATATTATATCAGAGACTCGCTGGACTGATATACGGAACATATCATATCAGAGACTCACTGGACTGGTATACGGAATATATTATATCAGAGACTCGCTGGACTGATATACGGAACATATTATATCAGAGACTCACTGGACTGGTATACGGAACATATTATATCAGAGACTCACTGGACTGGTTTACGGAACATATTATATCAGAGACTCACTGAACTGGTATACAGAACATATCATATCAGAGACTCACTGGAGTGGTATACAGAACATATTATATCAGAGACTCGCTGGACTGGTATACAGAACATATATCAGAGACTCACTGGAGTGGTATACAGAACATATTATATCAGAGACTCACTGGACTGGTTTACGGAACATATTATATCAGAGACTCGCTCGACTGGTATACAGAACATATTATATCAGAGACTCGCTGGACTGGTATACAGAACATATTATATCAGAGACTCGCTGGACTGGTACACAGAACATATATCAGAGACTCACTGGACTGGTATACGGAACATATTATATCAAAGACTCGCTGGACTGATATACGGAACATATTATATCAGAGACTCACTGAACTGGTATACAGAACATATTATATCAGAGACTCACTGGACTGGTTTACGGAACATATTATATCAGAGACTCACTGAACTGGTATACAGAACATATCATATCAGAGACTCACTGGACTGGTATACGGAACATATTATATCAGAGACTCGCTGGACTGATATACGGAACAGATTATATCAGAGACTCACTGGAGTGGTATACAGAACATATTATATCAGAGACTCACTGGACTGGTTTACGGAACATATCATATCAGAGACTCACTGGAGTGGTATACAGAACATATTATATCAGAGACTCGCTGGACTGGTATACAGAACATATATCAGAGACTCACTTGAGTGGTATACAGAACATATTATAACAGAGACTCACTGGACTGGTTTACGGAACATATTATATCAGAGACTCGCTCGACTGGTATACAGAACATATTATATCAGAGACTCGCTGGACTGGTATACGGAACATATCATATCAGAGACTCACTGGACTGGTATACGGAACATATTATATCAGAGACTCGCTGGACTGATATACGGAACATATTATATCAGAGACTCGCTGGACTGATATACGGAACATATTATATCAGAGACTCACTGAACTGGTATACAGAACATATTATATCAGAGACTCACTGGACTGGTTTACGGAACATATCATATCAGAGACTCGCTGGACTGATATACGGAACAGATTATATCAGACTCACTGGAGTGGTATACAGAACATATTATATCAGAGACTCACTGGACTGGTATACAGAACATATTATATCAGAGACTCGCTGGACTGGTATACAGAACATATTATATCAGAGACTCACTGGACTGGTATACAGAACATATTATATCAGAGACTCGCTGGACTGGTATACAGAACATATTATATCAGAGACTCACTGGACTAGTATACAGAACATATTATATCAGAGACTCACTGAACTGGTATACAGAACATATTATATCAGAGACTCGCTCGACTGGTATACAGAACATATTATATCAGAGACTCACTTGAGTGGTATACAGAACATATTATAACAGAGACTCACTGGACTGGTATAGACTTTTTCCTAATTTGGGAGAGCTCCTTAACATCTCTTGATATTGTTTGCATATTTATTGGGAAGGTGGTAACCTTCATGTGAATTAGCTGCACCCTGATCTATGTGCGTAAGGTGTACTTTGGTATTTTACAGCATAGATTAATCAGGGCAAGAAAAATGTTTTCTGGCAAGCCAAAGGGAAACTTTGTCGACCCAATACAACCATCACGTCCTATAGTCTTGCTCACAATTTTCTTGCTAAGCTTATATGATATCCCAATAACAAATCTGTTATGTACTTCATCAACTTGATAAAGTCCCTTTTTAATATTAATGCTACCACCAACCATACAATGTGATTTTTATACATATGCACACTATTACTTTTTTTTCACTTCATACTCTAGATCTATTTGCAATATGAAACAGGGATAAGCCAAATCACCATCATTTTCCCTGGAGATGTGTCTTCTCTCCACTTCTATCAAGTTATGAAGAATTTAACTCCAGAAATATCAGAGCTTTATCCGGTGGTAAGCTATTCTGTACCCCTTACCGCCTACCAATAGGTCGCTTTGGGCATGGCAGCCTTAGTCTATTTAAAAAGAGTCAAATCTACTAGTTTTCCATTGCTAGCTAACATTATCTTAGGGTAGCATTAGCCATATGCGACAAGTTGGGACCAGTGGAGAGATTTTGCTAGATCCCTTCTAGATCAAATGTAAATGCCAGTAGCTAGTCAATGGCTCGTGCTGTAAACTCGTGACTAATGACTTCTGCTAGAACCCCTCTAGATCAAATGTAAGTGCGAGGAGCTTTAATGGCTCGTGCTGTAAAGCCGTGACTAGTGATTTCTGCTTGACCCATCTAAGGGTGCAAAAATTCACATTAAGTAGTACCTCTGGGCTAGTTGTGGTGTTACCGCATGAGATAGCAGCATTGCACTTAGCACTTAACTGTAAAGCTGCATACACACACAACGATTTTTTTAATGATTATCGTTAAATGATATCGTTTAACGATAATTGATGGCAAAAATCGTTCACTTTCTGAGTCAAACGATGAACGATTATTGTTAATGCGCGTTCACGTTTGTAGTTTGTCGTTTGTAGTTTGTCGTTCAGTCAGACTTGTCAACTCAACGATTTTCATAAAGGGAATATGCAAAAATCGTTTGTAGTTCATAAAAATCGTTCATGACATTTAGTAAATGAACAACTTTAGTAAACGATTTTAGTACATTTTTTCAAGGGATAAAATAGTTTACTCAAATCGTTCATGTGTGTATGCAGCTTAAGATGCAGTTTACTGTGGCTAAGCCCCAGGCATTATTTGCAGTAAGGTACATCCCCGGGTTAAGTGCTGGGCATGATGCAGTCAATAGAATAGCTCCAGGCACTTAACCCGGGAGCTACTTCTGTGCAATGATATAACTGTAACCATTTGCCAGCAGCATCTGGCTACCGGTGAGAGGGATAAAACCGCTGCTTAGCTCAGTCTTAAAGCGCAAGATAACTGCATTCTATATAGTGTATACCTAATGATAAATGCCTTAACCACTAACTACTGATAATAAATAGGTCCCTTTGTTCTGCAAACTACTGTAGATACATAGGGCCTATTTAAACAATTGTCCATGGAGCTGATTGCACCAACTTTACACTTAGCAAAATCATATAAATTATTCAGAAAACTTTTCAAAAGAAAACATTATTATGAGCCACAGCTTACAGTACAGTAGTTGTATTGCAAAAAGGACACTGAGGTGTATGAACCCATTTTTTGCCAACATAAAAATCACAGTCATGTTGTTAATGACACATTTATAGATGGAAACTTTTTGCCATTACGTTTCACAGGGCCATTATCTTCCATGGGGAAATCATTTTCAATGACACAGAATCAATGGGGGATAATGTACCTTTAAATAATACACGTCTAATGAAATGTACATTGTTTAAGAATTGACATCACATTTGTCTCCTTCATTTAAGTCATTAATCATTCAGGATGTATGTAGTTTCCTTTGCAGATCTTAGCTAGTACTTGTTTGTTTGTTATTTAATAAATCCTTGCCTCTGACACTACGCTCCATACCTCTTTATCACTTTACCGATTTAAAACTGTTGAAAAATCAGTTTAAATACCAAATATTGTATTGCTTTTTCTTTGATTGTGCTGGATAATGACAAAAACATATGCTAGTCATAATTGTAATCTATTGTACCTTTAGGGCATAGTGTATGTGCTACATTTCTCATATAGGGGCATATGTATTAAAGTAATTTTGTGGAAATCCCCCGAAAAGGTCCATTTCCAGGGGATACCTGAAAAATGTAAGCATCACCGCTATGTACTATATGTAGGTGTACTGCAGAAGAAATTGGAGATGGCACAGTGGTTAGCATAGCTGCCTCACAGATCTGGGGGGATGAGCTAAGTTCCCAACCTGGGCAATATCTGTGCAGAGTTTGTATGTTTTCCCTGTGTTTTGTGTGGGTTTCTGCGAAAAATGTACCTGGGTTTGAATTAAGACTGCACGCTCTAATGGACTAATGTGATTGATAGATATTCTCTTTTGTACAGTGCTGTGTAAAATGGTGGCACTATATATACATGATGATAATCAAAGGATTTTACAGTGTTAATATATGATTACAAACACTTTAACCCTAAGTTACTTCATTTTCCTATTGTCATTGACTATAGACAAATACAAAGGGGAAATTAAATAGATTGCTTTACATTCCTTTTACGTAATGTTCATGCATCAATATAAACATTTATAGCGGTTTGTAAAACTCACTCAGCAAAATGTCATAACGAATTGATGGCAAAATCATTGTGACTATTAGGGGGTTTCAGAGCCTATATAAAATGTCTAGTCTAGGTGTAAGGGGAAAGGACTACCCACCAGGACCAGAGGTGATGGACATGAATAAAGTAGCATCAAATGAAAATAAAGAGTAGAGCAGGTACTTATTGTTTTGTACATTGTTCATAAAAGGAACAGAATGATAAGAGAGTAATTAATAAAATAAAGTAGAGAGGAGGGTGGAGGCGGTAACGAGTCCACTGAAGTGTAACAAAAGCAGTTTCTCATCAGTATTGTGCTGGTTCTGTTGTTCTCTTGCTGCTCTGCTGGGTAACTGCTGTGAGTTCTGCTGTTCTAAAGCTGCCTACAATGCACATTGGCAGTAGATGTTTATTCTGCAAAGGTTTGCCTGTGATACTAAGTCCTATCTATATAGAATTGACACATAGAGGAAAATAAATAATGGTAACACGTATACCATGAAAAAAACAGAACAATGCAATCGCTTATACGTTGTGTTGTTGTGTAGGTGATAGATTGATCTATCCTTATGGCATCAAATTATTAATATGTACTGTAACTGACGAGACATTACCAGAGTTCTGCACTGAGGTGTCCAGTTTGCTTGAACCATGATTAACAGGTAATATATATTACATAGTATATACTGTATCTACTGTACAGTAGTCTGAATAATCTCATACCCACAAACCACAATGTGACCCGACATTGTGAGATGCTATTTGTGCATGAATTCTTATTATAGGAAAGCAGAGTGCTATACGACTTACAATAAAAAAGGCTCATTAGTAGTACATGATAAAAGATGTAAACACTAAATTGTGTAATTACCAGGGCCGTAACTAGGGTAGTGCGACCAGTGCCATGGTACAGGGCACCGCAGGGCAGGGGGCGCTGTTTGGGCATCTCAATTTTCCTGTTTAGTATCATTCTCACTTGTAGCTTCCTCTTCTTTTATCCCCAGCATCTCCTGGCCTCCCCTTCTCTTCCCTGGTACTTCCCCATGAGGCCATGGCTCTTTTTCAGCTGCACTATCCTATGTCCCTATTTAAAAAATGGGGGGCGCCAATGATCTCGCTGGCACAGGGCACCAAAAAGTCTAGTTACGGCTCTAGTAATTACAATGACTTGTTGCTTGGCACGAATCTAATAAGGCCTCCATACAGTATAATATGACAAAATGTGGACTGCAGCAGTTAATTGTGGAGGGCAATTGCTCATATGCAATCTAATTTCCCATTCTCAAAGCACAACTGACATAATAGATATTAATGTAATGTTGTCAAATGATGTACCCACCAGGCATATTCTCACACCCTACAGTGGGAGATCATATGTCTTAGGATCTGTATAAAGCTTGCAGCAGGTATTAGATATACTGTAGTGAATGCAATGTGTTTGAGATAGACCTTTTCCATTGCCTATGGTCTTTTTGCCTCATGTCCCTTGAAGATTCAACTGTATGCAACTTGTTTATATAATTAATTCCCAATTTCAGTAAGTTGGTGATATTTCCTAATACCCCTACAGAAATACCTACCTATGCTATTGATAACAGTTTGATTGTATTGGTATTATCATCCACTGAATTCAGGTTTCAGAGCTGCTTTGCCTTTTTAAATATAACTTGCCCAGGCCAAAATAAAATTGGTATCATGAAGATGAATTGACTGGAGACTGCCATGAAAGTGTTCTCTGACATATCTTGGTGCAGCATATACAATACGTATCACAATCCTGGGTATTTGACCCCAATGTTTCTTTACTCTACCTAATGGTTCTCAAACTGTGCGCCGTGGCACCCTCGGGTGCCTCGGGACACTTGCAGGGGTGCCTCAGGTTGGTGGTCCAGCACCAAATCAAATTATTTCTGGTTAATGTAAATAGAGTACAGTATATGTAAGCACATTTTTTTTGGCCTCGTGAGCATGTGCAATGCAGCCGTTTTGTGTGCTACTATGAATCGGGCCCAGTCTGTGTACGTCCTGTGCATCTGCTAAATGGAGAGCTTATTAATGGAGTTTGGTGTCTGCTCAACTCACTGCATGGAATCTGAATAACTTTCACTTTTGCAGCCCTGTAGTTCTTTTTGGTTACCTGCGTGTTGGATTTCATTGTTGAATTTCTTTATGCTGCCGCCTGTTACGCAGCCTGACCCTTGGCTTGGATTGCTGGACTTATCCTTGTTTGATATTGAATTTAGTTTTTTTTTTTTATCTCATTGTCCTGCCTGTTGTTGAACCCTACTTGATCCTGACTGACTTGTCATTGTACTTTTGGGTTGCTTGTGTTTCAACCTATACATTATTGTCTAAATCTTTAACCTCCCTTAGTAAACATCTCAATCTTGTGCACAAGACCTGGGTGCAACCAGACACTGGAAAATATGTTAAGCATTAAACATACTACAGGACAGGTTGCTGTTTTTGGCAAATTACGTTATGAGATAATAGTTAAGTGCATAATGAGGTTGTTTTACCACAGATACAAGCATAATATATTATTGTACAATACATTATTATTCGGATGTTTATAGATACACATTATACTTCTGTGTATGTTTTATCTGCTAGTCACGGTTGTGCACAATTGTTTTCTCCTGTTTTGTTTACTAGTATGTTTTTTTGTATATTCAGTAATGATAATTCAGCCATGCCCTATCTATGGTTATGTATACGTGTACATATGTGTGCCGTACACTACCTTGCAGTACTGTAATCTTGATGACTTTAGACCAGGGGTGGCAGTAAGCGGCCCTCCAGCTGTTGTTGAACTGCAAATCCCAGCATGCCTTGCAACAGTTTTTGCATGGCCAAATAGCAAAACAGTGGCAGGGCATGCTGGGATGTGGTTTCTACAACAGCTGGGGGGGCACTTATTGCCCACCCCTACTTTAGACTAGGGGTATACATAAGTGGAGATGTTGCCCATAACAACCAATCAGATTCTGGCTACTGTTTCACTTTCTAGAAGTTACTAGATAAAGGAAAAGTAGAATATGGTTGCTATGGGCTACATCTCCACTTTTATAAACCCACACATTAGTAAATATACCCCTATTACTATAGACTTTTCTTTATGATGCCTAGATTCTGAGACAAAGAAGTTTGCTTAGATATGACATAATATGTCACCACCTTACTGTCTCCAGACTGCTTCACTGCATCAAAGGAGATGGTTTCCACCTGTCTGCCTTGAGAAAGACCACTATGGTAGAAACACATTGGCAGACAGGTGAAAACAGTCCCCTTTTGATTCAGTGAAGCAGCCTGAACAGAATAGAGACAGTGAGGTGGTGACAGGAAGCCAACCTCGGGTGACTTAACATCAATTTGGCTTTTTACGCTCATCCCATTGTGAGCCATACTATTCAGTATCTTTACTTGGAAGAGCGGATTTTAATTTATGATATTTTATACATAATTCTTATGTGTGGAAATAAAATCAATCGCTTTTAATGCGCTAGATGCGCTGTATATACTGTATTTTTTTTTTCTGAGCCACATTAAAACTATTTAATACCAGAGTTCCTTCAGATTATCAGCGAATAGTGGAACAGTGGATAAGTATAGGCAAACATTTTAACGCATATAAAACAAAATATGACATAAAGTCCTTGCGCCAAATATTTTCCAATATCTTTGAAAAAGACACCCGTTGGTGTGGAAACATGTCAGGAGGAGTGACGGTGGAGGATTGCCTTAGTACCTAATATCACGTTGCATCCTTGCTTACACTTACGGCGGTGGAATACCCAGGTTCCGCCAGGCTACTGCTTTGTATATCCCTGTAATCTGCTGTTATCATCCATCTGGTACGGAGGTTTATCCCCACGTTTTACGTTTTTATTTTATTATTGATTAAGTGTGTTTTTTAAATACTACACTATATCAAGTTTATTTCATATTTTTGGGAGTTACTTTGGAATATCTATATGATAAGGATGGAGGAAAAGAAACCTCTATATGATTTACTGCATCTGTTTCAAGTAAGCCTCTGTGTGAGCATCCTGTTACTTTACCATTCCACATGGGTGTGGGCAAAGAAACCTTGATGTGATTTGTATCCACTATCCACAGGTAGCATTAATGTGAGCATCTGCTGTTTTAGTGAGATGCGTTGTGAGGTGTTCCAGTTATCTACCTTACACATGAGGACTATCATTAAGGGCTCTCTTAGTTGGTCTCCTTTTTTTGGACTCCATGCACGTGTTCATATTCTGATACACTGTTATTTAGTATTTTCATGTTTTTGTGGAGAACCATTGACGTCCGTATAAGAAGATTACATCATCAAAGATTCTTCCACACTTAGTGGATTACAGTGAACTTATTGGAAAATATTTGGCGCAAGGACTTTGTCATATTATTTTGTTTTATATATGTATCTGACAAATTAGGGTGACTTGTTTTCTTGTGACAATTCCATGCAGCCAGATTGAGTTGCGCCTTGGTAAAGTTGTCTATCTTTTTGTATTTTGAAAAATTTTTACACAGGTAATTGAGAACACACTGCATTCAGCGGAGATACACAGGCTGGAGATATACCACACCTGATGAATATGGAGATCCTGATTTGAACAAAGGGCATTGGAAATAAAGGACGTATATTCTTTGTTTCATTGAATTGAAGTAAGTGCAACATTAGAAGGGGATAAAGGATTGAGATATAGAGGAAACAACAAAAAGGAAGAAGGCATTTTCTCTTTAAAGTGCTAACTAAGAGAGACTGTTAAGAAAATGTATTTATCCAGCTCCATATTTCATTGTCATTTTCTATTTAGTACTGCATATTGTTTTTTTCAGTGAGGTGAGACTGGACATTTGAAGTGGGCTGCAGACGACAGCTGGGGACTCATTTAAATGTAAATGCCTTCCCAGTTGTGATGTCAGCCCAGACACATCAAGCGACCAATTGGTAAGTGTTTAGCTTACCAATCAGCTGCTAGGATAGCGGAACGATCTGCTGACCGCTCCGTCGTCCTAGTGTGTATTCAGCATTAGCATTAATGTTTGCTTTAGGTAATGAAGACTAGATTATCTTTATATATGAAGGTTACCTTGGAGTGTGGATTATTATTCACTCTTAGCATATTGTAGTGTAGTTCCGGGTTATAAAGTTTATTTATTCTCATGACAATGGAATACAGTTTGCTGCTCTCTGTTTAAAAATTGAACATCCAGTTAGTACCACTTCCTTTAGTCTAATTGTAATGATCAGTAACTATGTACTCTTATTCTGTATATTCTATAAACTGCTGTAGGGTTTTTCTTATGGGCAGTGATTACAATAAAAGCTGATCATGTCCAGTGATTATGAAATGTCAGAGGGTGGTGGTAATCTGTCTTCATAAAATACATTTGTACATAATATGCACAAATACATATATTAAAATGATAGAATTAGTTGTTCCCGGAGTACAGTAACTTATAATTAGCAATTTAAAAAATCGTTATGGCCAAGGGCATGATAAACATTGATATGCTTTCCTTTCTGTAAATGTCTTGTTAAAACAACCTTGCGTTGTTAATACGAATTCTTGCTTCAGGGTTGCAGTAAAGCTATTTTTCTTTTTTTCTAGTGGCGTAGTGACATCACGGCAGAGTGTAATTGGCATGGCATGTTCCCCGCATTTGTTAAGCCCCCACACTCCTGTTTAATATGTTCCCTGAATATACAGATTAAAGTTTTATGCATAGCTTGATAGAACATCGTTTGTTAAATGAATGGGCATTAGGCCACTCAACAAAAGCTATCTGACATCAATCATCACACTTCGCAGCCTTGACTCCAGATGGGCACTGGACTTTATTCAGGATACAGACCAAATTAACTGGCAAGATGACACAGGGAAAATGATATATCCATAGCTGAGTTGTCAATAGGCAAGGGCCTTCTGCTACAATGCTGGATCATTTCATCCATCACAAGCTCAGTTCTCCAAAATAATTATGAAGTCAGCCAAGCTTGCTGTGTTATGCTATATGTGATATTTTACCTTTGTCAGTGACATAACTGCTTTTTTTGTTTTTAGCAAATTGTACATCTCAGTAGTTGACTCCCCCCATGTGTGTTGTTCTTTCAACTATAAAATAAAGAAATTGCAGTAATCATTGCTTGTTCCCAGGTGTCTCAAAAACAAAATGTTTTTGTTTTTTTTAGTGTGTGTTTTATGTTGTGTCAAAGGAAGCAACTTTAATTAAGAAGCATTAGTGAAGGATTTGCGTCATCCTGTCTCCTTTTAATCTCACATGGTTCCTATTATGCAATGTCAAAATATTACATTTGGTCAGATGTAAGCATCTCAACAGTATATGAATAGAAAATGCTTTAAATCAAGCTAGCCATGTTTCAGCATAATCCTGATTAAACACTTTCTTAATAGGTAAGCAAATGCTGTGAGCTATAAAAACAGTGTTTAATGGGTATTGCACATAGTAAATGGTTTGGATTAGTTGGCAGTAATGTCTAGTAGCAGATAAGTTCATATTTAAGTTCAGTTGCAAATCTAATTTAAATTCAATATAGTTAATTACATTTCAGGTGCCATAAAGCATTTGGCTTGTGTCTATTAAGCACAGAATGTTAACTTCATAAATGACCAGAAACCAAGCAGGAAAATCGTCCCTACAGTATGTCTGGAATGCATGGGCATGCATATGCTAATGCAGTATGTATATATTTTATTACTATATACAACAATTATTTTCTGCCCACAGTTTACAACTGAGCTCTATGGAAGCTCTCTCTCAGAGATATATTGCACAGCTCTATGGACAGCGCAATGCACTCTAAAGAGACCCTACTGTGTGCACCACTATGTGGCCCACATGCTCATGTAATTAGCTGGTTCCTGGTGGGAGGACCCCAATATTAAAGTTACAATGGAGATAATGAGTAAATGCTGTAGATTATATGGTTACAATGTTAGCACTACTAAAAGTAAATATGAGAATGGAACCCATAGGTTCTAATGTAGTGGCGTTTTCTTATACAGTGTATAATACATAATTCAGTTATTTGCATTCGCTGCACATGAACACACAAGGTGAGTGGAATGTTCACAGTTGATCACCATGAGAGAGAGCGCAAACTCCCATTACCACTGCATAGCCCATATTGACATGCGGTTAGCGGTAGGTAATGCAACTCCAGTAGGTAACCACTTTGATGTTGGAGAGGAATGGCTCCTGCTCTGTTTTCAGAGGTCAAATTACCATTGTATATCACCTGTGTCGAAGCTGGATAATTGGCTGAGACAAGATCTGCTTAAAATTAGATTGTAAAGACGCCATCTTGTGACTGGCCGCAAGACGCCATTTTAGAAAATGAGATCGCAAGACGCCATTTTGCGAATGGCCGCCCAAGCACCATTTTAGGTAAACTCACACTTAACTGCATATGGTGACATTACTATTAGCATCATGCGATTGCATCTTTCACCATTTCTCATACACACATTAATATGCACAATTGCACTGGTAACTAATCGCATATTAGCGAATGCATAAGGTCCTGTATGAAAACGCTGTTTATTAGCTTCATGCGCACGCATCTGCCCCAAGTTAACTAGCATCTTTATATCAAACCCCAAGTACTTACACATTATATATTTACATAAAAGGTCTCATAAGCTTTAAAGTATAAGATTCAAGTTTGTTAATTTATTATAATTGCAGTGAAATAAAGGTTATTTGGTAGCTAAGGTTTAATACATGATAAGTAAGTCATGTTTGATATTATACTGATCTGCACTCTTTCAACAGCATTCTGGTATCATCAGTGTGAAGATCGCAACATGCATTCTCAACTTATGGACCGCAGAGACTTAAAGCACCGAAATGTACATTATATGACCAACTGAGGATGTGCATGAGGCAGGAAACCAGAGACAACCAGTTGTTAGAGGCTGGACTGTGTCTATTTGAATCAACCTGTTAAATGCTCTGCAACAGATGCATCCTCCTTGGGAACCAATGGCATCAGCGACAAGCCTCTCTATTGTGTTGTCTGTTTCTGTGAGAGTATAAACGTGTGTGTTGTGACCCCAGCCTGAGTCTTCGTGCTGAATGCTGATAGACGGGGGTTTCTTGCTGATGCCTACATCTGGTCCAGAAGCGCTGCGTATGTATAACTGTACTTGGATCTGTATATTTCTTTGTGCTAAATTGTACTTAGATCATAGCATGTAACTGACTGTACTTTTACTTGAAATATCACTTTGTGCTTTGGAACCACAGGTTCAAGGTCTGGAGTCTTTATTTACTATATGACTGTGTACGCAAAATAGCGTCATCCTTAGAGGTTTATAGGCAGGATATTAGAAGGTATAGGCAGGGGTGTATAGAGGTTCTAATTCAATATCCTTACCTGCATTACCTCTGACATAGCCACCGCTGTGTACCGGTGATACCAATAAACCTGCAAGCCTGGTTAAGGAACCATTGTGTGGACTAACCTCTATTTCACATTCTGCTGGTACTTATTGTGATCACCCAGGTTCTACACCAATACTGTAGGTCATATCAATATTTATAAGAGAGAAAATATCAGGTATGCAATCGGTGAACTTGAAGAGAGAGAACAGAAGGCAGAGACATGAATTAAGAACCAGTTATTGTAGAATGTTTAAAATAGGCAAACTTGCCTAAGATTCCCCATGGATTTGGAATGTAACATTTGTTTTATAATTGTATCATCACATAAATTGTAACAGTTGATATGATAATGTGATACCAGCTGGATGTTGTTGTTTTTTGTGGTATTTTTTCAGATAATGCCATATTAAATCATTTATAATTGTGTATTCAAATCTCAAGTGGTTTAGCAAGAGTGTTCTCCAAGCACTACTATATACTGCTATAAAATAGAGATCTGCTGGCAACCATATTTGTCCCTCACCATTTATCAGAACTGAGCATTCATCCTCTGCTGGATCCAGAGGGGACTTTTGCTTTCATGCTGCACAGGTACTCCAGGGGTTATTTGTCAGTTTGCAGTAACTGTGCCAGCCCTGTGTATTTCTTTAGTGTCATGTCCATTGCTGAGGACAGTGCCTCACCATGTTTGATGGCAGATGCTGTTACCAATGAGTTGGGATATGGCAGCAGCAATTTCATTGTTTTCTGTACAAGTTGAAAAATGTAAAAATACTTAGTTTTTACAGTGAGGAAAATATACATCCTATTCACTTAGAAATAGTTCAAAGCTAGATTCCTATTATTATTATAATTATTATCATCCTTTATTTACTGTATAGGGTTTATTACTATAATCATCCTTTATGTATAGGGAGCTACAACCGGTATGTGGTTTGGCAGCAGTTTTGCTATCCACAGATTTACTAAAGCCAAAACCGCTGCAAAACAAATATTATGTTGGAAAATTGAATAGAATAGGGCTGTCATTTAGAAACCGCCACCAAACCCCCGGGGTTTAGAACCCATCGTCAAACCGCCACCAAACCCCCGGGGTTTAGAACCCATCTTCAAACTGCCACCAAACTGCTGGGGTTTAGAACCCGCAGCTTTGTAAAGTTTGCACAAAGTGTGAAAACTTGCAGTTCAAAACAGTGCAGAACACAAGAGGATACAAGCCATATAAACAAGGCTACATATACAGTTATCATAACAACAAGACAGCTTTGCGCAAACCAGAAGATTCACTGCGGCTGTTAGCAAGGGGGAGGAGATGATGGTATCAGTGAAGAAAAGAAGAGCACATGAGAGAAGAGCACAGTACTCAGTGGGGAGAGGGTACTCCTGGGAACGTCATTGATTAGAGTAGTAAGGAAAATACATCTTTTATTAGGCATGTCTTAAAATATGTCAGGCAGTATAATATACTGTACGTACATGCAATTAATACATTATTGCAAGGAACATAAATATAAAGTGGTATTTCATGTGAAATAAGGGAAGAGGAGTAATTTGTTCCACACTGGTAGACAGCATTATCTGTCAATAGTTGGAGCTAGTAGTGGTGAGATACTGACAAGACAAATTAACATATAAATTGACAGTGATGTAACCAATATAATTCAATAGCACACTAAACTTTTAATTTGCTCATTTATGTATATTGTGTAAGATGTACACTTCAATAATTGCATTCCTGAAGCTCTAAGAGGCAATATTAGTGATGTGGCACCTTTGGCTTCTTTGTATGAGGTAAAGGTAGGTATGATATATGAATTTGTGCAGCTGAGTTTCTGATTTCCTCTATTTGCCTCTGGAGCATTGAACAGGGGATGAGATAACCATTGTACACAAAGAGGCTTTGGAGATAGTTGTAGTGTGTGTATTTTGGCTTCTACTGTCCACTGTGTGCTAATTTAGCAGTGGGCAGTGGAGGAGAGAGTCTCAAACACAGAATGACAACCCTTGTAGTGAATATAATTTTCTGCCTCTATGCAAAAATTTCCTAAATAATTAGGTCAAATCTATAGGCAAGTTGTTCCAGCTGTAATATTTTTGGGTTTCTTAGGATTAAAGTCCCCTTTATTGAGGGGAGGGGTGGATTTTAAGGTAACTGGCACTAGGCTGAAAGTGCTGGATAAATATTGGGGGGTATCCCCACATTTAAAAAAAAAAATATATATATTGTTCTTAGGTGTCTTGTGGCTAGGGTTAGCTCTGTGTCTTGCAGTACCAGTTCCAGTGCTGTGGAGCAGGGTGTGGGTTGCAGGTGTGGGCAACTATGACAGTTGACAGTCCTGAGTTTCCTATTTCTAAGTCCAGTTTCCAGTTCCAGGGCTGGGGTCAGGGTAAGGATCCAGGACTGCACAGCAGTGGTCAGCTGGCAGTTCTGAGTTAGTCATTGCTGATTTATGCTCTGAGCTCCAGATTCCAGGCTCATTTTTATGCTATTCTGAGTTTCCACAATGGGAATACCTGAATTTTCAATGGTGGGTTCCAACTCCGTGTGCCTGGGGTCAAGTCGCGGGGTTGAGTTTGCCACAAATGGTTCTAGGTTTTCTTGTTTGCAGATTCCAGTTCTATATTTTGGCACAGCTCATGGTCAAAGGATTCCATCCAAAATCACTAGTGCTCTCTGGCTGTCATTACTTGATCCATGAGCAAGTATCCCATAAAGTCTCCTGGCTGAAACTCAGGGGTATATTTACTAAAGGTTGATTGTGTATTTCAGGGTCTAAAGCATACAATTACTAACATGATTTTCAAACGATGTAAAAAATTATCTGTTAGTAAATGTGTGGTTTAGAGGTATATTTACTGAAAGTTGATTGTCACGTTTGGCTTAATGAAATCCCCTACTGAGGGGATGGAAGCTGAGGTCCCTGGTGGAGAGAGAAGTTGGAGGTATGGGGCCTGTATATATGATCTCCTCATCCACAAATATCAAACGTTGATGAGACCAGTCCAAAGACACGGAGTCTAACCAACTGGGAGGTGTTCACCAGTGACCCCTCAAGCGGGAACGTGGCCCTTTGGACAGGTGTCTGATACCGTGGAAATAGAGACAATATAACAATGGCCCAAGAAATATACTTCTGAAAGAAGTACCTTGGCGCAGGAAACTGGTGCTTGTACTGGTAAGGCAAGTGCTTGGACGCACTGTTTTGTCAAGGAGTGGCACTTGTAACTGTACAGTGGAAAGGGGTACTTAAAGTAATGTTACAACAGAATGTGGTAGTTGTTTCGCACACAGGAAAGATGTTCGGACGCACTGTTGCACAGGAAGTTGGCACTTGTATCGCACACAGGCAAGATGTTCGGATGCACTGTTGCACAAGGAGTTGGCACTTGTATCCCACACAGGCAAGATGTTCAGACGCACTGTTGCACAAGGAGTTGGCACTTGTATCGCACACAGGCAAGATGTTCGGTTGCACTGTTGCACAAGGAGTTGGCACTTGCATCGCACACAGGCAAGATGTTCGGATGCGCTGTTTCACAAGGAGTTGGCACTTTAGACTCTAGGAAATCACATAGGGAACCTGGAACGAGGTAACAGCAAGTATACACTAGGTAGCGCACAGCCAACTTCCTTCTTCCAGAGACTGGCTTTATACGCTAAGGTAGCAGATCATTGGCGGGCAGTATCAGCTGACCACCACCATGCTACCATTGGGTAAAGGGTAGTCAGGTGCTGTGAACTATCATGGCTGCATCCATGACGGCAACTGCAGCAACCAAGGCACAGCGCAGCTCATCGGTGTCCACACGGCCCTAAGTATAAAGCTCAGCGTCTCACCTGCTGCTGCACCTGATGTTTGACCACCCGAGACATCAGGGGAAGCCGGCGCTGTGGTGAGTAACGGACGATCCTAGGCCACAACCTGACATCAATTTTGTGTTTCATGGTCTAAATCACACATTTACTTAGAGATCATTTTTTGACATCATTTCAAAAAAAGCTGTTAAATATAATGTTAGTAAATGTGTGATTTAGACCCTGAAACACAAATTTGACCAAAAATTGACCAAAGTCAACTTTTAGTAAATATTCCCCTCAGTTTTTACTTAAAAGCTATTGAGACCTGTCCTATTAAAACTCAGTGGTGTAGTTATGTCATTCAAAAATAGTAAGGATAATTTGACAGTATATTAATAAGGTTGGGTTGAGGAACTTTGCATGTATTCTTGTACACTCAAACATATGGATAGTGAACTGTCATTTTTGTGTCAATAAGAAGGCAAGAACAAACACATAGCTTTAGCACTGCTCTGGTCCTGGTAAATTATATTTACAGGGGTAATACCACTACATTCCAAGTAAAACTTAACAAAAATAAAGCAATTTTAGAAATATAAAAAAATAGTTTTCAATAGAGGGCTTATTCATGTAGACCAGTGGTTCTTGATCATGTTTTTGTCTGGGTAACCCATGACAGAACATTTGCATTATTTTTGCCCCCAACACCTGCAAAGTGAGACATTTGTAACAAATAGAATTGCTATTAGACAAAATGTTTAGACGCAATAAAAGTGTTATAAACAAGACAAAATTACACAGAAATAGAATGAATTGTATTTCACACATTACAATTAAGGACAAATTACAAAGTATTGTATAATTCTGCAAGACGTGTGTCTAGCAGCTGCACATTAGAGAGCAGCAGGGAGACCTCACCCCCTCCCTCCCCTATCAGTTTGAGATTAGCATTTTTGTTGCATAGGAATTGGTACAAAGTCGAAAATGAAGCATAATGATGCGTGGCATAGACCACTTGTATGGAGTCTCCCTCTTTCACCTTTTTAACCAGATTAGCAACTAAGGGCCTGATTCAGAGCCGGACGCTATTTGCGCTCGCTCGTTCAGGAAAAGGGGGTGGCTATTCAAATGAACTGTTCGCTCTTTGCGGTCTGTTCACGCCTCTAGGTCTGAACGAGCGAACAAAACATGCGGTAGTCTTTTTGAAAACTACGCCCCCTGGCCGCTCGCATCCTACGTCATGTCCGCTATTTATTAGATTAATCGAGTACATCGACCAGCATATGAACTGCTCGCTATTCTTGTGGTTGGTTTTTCCTACCGCAATCTTGCGAGCAGTTCTGACTATAAAATAACCCAGTGACGTGGTCAATGACGCTGCTGTATTAATTATGCACACCCTTAAAACGCCCGTTTTGAGCTTTAAGCACGCCTGCGTTCTGAATTCCACTCCCCGTTTTCAAGCACCTTCCCCTGTTACCACCCACATACGCCTCCTCCTGTCACTCAAAATAGCAGGCAGTCGCTATTTAGCGAACAAACGATTTTCGGCCGCACTTACTGGTTCGCGCATGCGTATTGCGATCCGTACGCATGCGCAGTTGTGCAAACATCGCTCGGAACGAACGAGCGGCCGCTTACGAGCGGCTCAGAATCAGGCCCTAAGTCAGCTACAGTTTATGAAATGCCATTGTCAGTATTCAGGGTAGCCATGAACTGTACTTTTGTCGCATTAGTAATGCAAATAAGACACAAATTTTGTGAAAAGGTCTGTGGCTGGATGCTATTTGATGCAAATAAGGATTGGGCTATGTGGACACATCTGTACTGTAAGTAAATCTAGGAATGTTAAAACCAATAAACTGAGTACAATAAAATCATCAACATCGAGACTGTGTTGGTGGCCAGATCCAGGGAGGACACACATTGTTATTCATTTGTATAATCCTTCTGTCATTATTCCTGCATGTCTAAGTCTATAATATGTTAGTTTGGGGATGAGAAGTCAAAATAAATTTCATTTTGTTTTTCCACTAAAGTTATTGCCATAATATGGGTTATTATCATTAGTATCTATGGTACATGTATTAGCTATGTCTGTTTTGTCTGTTTTGCTGATAATTTAAAGCACTTAATTTCCTGGGTTAGGCTAAGAGGACTAACAAGTCCTAGAGCGGTATATGCATGCAGAGCTCATTTACCCACTTGTATCCAAAGTGTTTTGTGTGACCTTACCAATCATGACCATCACCTTGGGTACTTCCTGCTGTGATAAGTCAGCTTGCTCCACTGAAATAGCAATATAATACATTATTCTTCACTTTTACCCATTAGTGAGTAAAAAAAATAAAATAGACACCACCACTTTTGATCGTCATAAAACAGCCTTAATATGTCCCACTTGTTTCGTTAGTTATATTATCTGCAGCTCAGTATGTTGTACATTACTTAGAACATCAAAAAGCAGCTTACTGGGAGCAGAATATTGCTTACTGGGGGCAGAATATTAAAATGTATAAAATAATGTAACATTATAAATAGATTTAAAAAAGAGTTCAGTGATATAAAAGGCACTAATTTTGTTTTAGGGAATATGCGTTGTATTAAGTCATGAACGTTCATAAGGGTATGTCAGTGCATGATGGTGCTGTTTAGCTAATGTGTACTTTACTAACCACTCAATAGTATAGGCCAGACTTATTTGAAATTGTTTATAGTAGATTTTATATACCATAATTAACTGTATTACATTGTATTATTCATATTATTATTCTTTCTTCAAAACTTTGGTGAGTTAGTTAATGTGTTTTCTCAAATTCCAATCACATAGAACATATAAAAGTAAAACCCTCAAAAAATGACAATATAAACCTCCTTCCTCAAATTTGCATCCCTCTATTTCTCATTATACTTCTTTTACCTACTGTATGATATCAGCACCCCAATCCACAGTCTGTTGCTTTGTAGTCTATCAATGGATTAGGATGAGACATGGCAAACTTTTTGTCTTAATTTTATTTTTGTTTTTCATTTTTGATCTTGTATATTAAATAGAAGTTTACATGATTTAGAGCTTACACTTCTACCAGTCGTAAAGGCCAAAAAATGAAGGACCACACAACCACTATCTATAGCACCTTACTTGGAAAACTAATAAACTCTGTTGGGTTTCAGTATTATCTTTATGTGGATGATACCCAAATGGATCTATCCTCTAAGGATTTCTCACCATGTGTTGGCCAGAAGTATCTCTTTCATATCATGACCTGAGAGTAGAAGCTTGCCAGCCTGATATCATCTGTGGACAACATGAAAATAAACCATTCCCCTCAAGATCAGTACCAACAGTAGGTGTCATCCTTGAATTAAAACCATCCCATGTTTCTCATATCCAGTCTGTATCCAAATTCTGTTACATACACTGAAGACAATAATTTTCTTGTTTTTTTTAAAGGTGGGCGATTCCCCCCAATATTTAACCAGCACTTTCAGCCTAGTGCCAGTTACCCTAAAAATCCACCCTTCCGCCCCCAAAAAAGGGGACTTTCCTAAGAATCCCAAAAATAATGCAGCTGGAACTACTTCCCTCTGTGTGTAGGGAAGTCGTTTTGGCTGTACTATTGTCATTATTTCTCTTTTTATTTTGGTGGTGGTGGGGATTTTTTTAGACCCTAATTGAATTAAAAGAAGACATCAGAAAAATAATTATTTATTTGTTAAATCTTTTCATTTTTATTTAAATAAACTTGTGTCTGTGTATTTATTTCAATTTTTCCCTGGCGCCAAACAGGTTGCAGGTGGCCCAGGTGCCAGAGCAAGGTTCTTCATATGGCAGCATGCCGTAATGAACGTTTTTGACACATGGACATTCTGGAACCTGTAGTGCACAAAGGACAAAGTGTTTAAAATCTATTTTTTCCACACTTATTACCCATAAGGTGCAGGAAGAGTCCTAGTGCTATTGGCACTAGGGCTGGTTATACCCAGGAGAGTGGTCTACATGTATTATTAACAACTGGCAAAGCCTTGTGTTGAGTACCTGAAAATCAGGGGGTCCCCATATACCTATTCCCTGAGCTTTGAGTACCTGAGTGCGAATACTTATTAAAAATGGGATGGGGGAACTGAAGAACTCTGCTCCATTTATGAAGATATATACTCAGAGAACCCAAACCCTTGCTTTTAGTCCTGGATGCAGAAAAGGCCTTTGGCTTTGTCTCTTAGGACTACCTTTATGAATTTCTTTCTACAGATGTGTCCACATACATCCTACCTGCATGCGCTACTAGTCGCATTAAACATAACGCGTGAGCGCCGTGTGACTCAGTAGAGCAGAGCATCTTTTCCTGCAACATTGATGCAAATAGGATGCACAAGCAGCTTCTTATCATGATATTGGCATGCCTATATATATATGTATATATATTTTTTTTCAATATGTTTGTTTGGGGGGGGGGGGGACCTAGAACACCAAATATTCAAGTCAGAGCCATAGCATAGTCGGTGAAAGATTTAAACTCAAGCCAAGGGAGCCAAGTGGCACTGAATTCACCATGCTTCTCAACTCAAGACATAAATCCTCCATGTCCATATAGAGATCAACCCAGGCAAACCTGGACATCTCCTCAGTTTATTCCATCTGTCTAAGGTGGGACCTATTGTGGGATGGGGTGGACCAGGAACTTTGGATCTCCATGTATAGGTAGAGAGGACTTTAGAAACTGAATGGCTCTCCAACTGAACCCATTGTCTAGCATCACCAACCCTCGTCCAGTCCATTATGCGACCAAGCATGATTGCATCATAGTAAGTGGGGAAATGCGGGAGTTGGAGCCTATATTTTGTGTGCAACTACGGGTGCACTGAGGGCCTGATTCAGACCCGCTATGCGCTAGCAAGCAGGTCGATGGTGGCCCAGTGCGCATGCGCACGATGGAGCCAGCTCCGTCGTGCTCATGCGCGAGACCCGGATAGTGACGGGCAAACCGTCGCTCTGGGTCTCGTACCAAAGGGGGCATGCTGTCAATGTTGAGTGACAGCACGCCCTCTTTGGTGGGTGGGCCGGCGGCGTGGCTGCCCAGACGGAGGCGTTCCCATGGGAACTCCTACCATCTGGGGCCGACCCCACTGACATCACAAGTGATGTCAGTGGGAGTGCTTTCGGCTCTGGTAGAGCTGAAAGCACTCTATGGCTTGCGGCAACAAGACCCTACCACAAGGGTCTCGTCGCAAGCCCGATGGTCGCGATGGTCTTCACCATCGTGACCATCTTCCTGGCCGCTCGCTATGTTTGTGGACACATCTGTAGGGTTGGCTTTGCTGATGACTGATGGTGCATACACATGGTCAGATCTGTCAGACGAACGATGAACTACGAATAATGTGAACGATTTTACCAACTATTTCATGAACTACGAATGATTTTTGACTATATTAAAATTAATGAAAATAGACCAAATCTAACTGCAAACACATCAGATGTTAGATATCGTTATCTGACAAGCGGGAATGCTCATCGTTCATCTGACAAAGATGTCAGCTATGTCAGATTTCCCTTCAGATATGAACAAGTGAACGATTTTTAAAATCGTTATTGTACAGATCTGAAGGAAAATCTGACCGTGTGTATGCACCATTACTTGTGGTTTTTCAGACCCTTTACTCCTCCCCCAGACAGAAATCCTATGTAACGGATATTTATCTGACCCATTTCTCGTTAGTAGAAGCATATGTCTGGGCTGCTCACTATCTCCTCTCCTATTTGCACTATAGCCATAGAACCTTTGGCAATAGCATTATGGGCCAACACGGAATTCTGTGGTATAAAGGTGGGCTGATTGGAGATCAAATTAGCCCTGTTTGCTGATGACATGCTGCTCTTTATTTCAGACCCATCTACCTCACTCCCAGTTTAATGCAGACTATTTTTTCATTTTTTCATTTTCTAAGGCTATAAAGTAAACTCTGATAAATCAGAAATTCTTTCATTGTTTTCTGGATTCTCAACCCAATATCAAATGCAAACCTTATCTTAGTTTAAAGTTCTAAAAACCCTTTTAAAGTGCTTAGGGATAAACTTACCTCCTAAATAATCTGATTTGTATAAAGTTAATTTCTCTCCTCTTATGCACACCATCTCGAGATTATTGGGCAATTGGAATTGTTTCCCTTCATCTCACTTGGGTCGAGTGGGTGTACTCAAGAGTATAATATTCCTGACATTATCGAATGTCATCCAAATATTACCCTTATGGTTATCCAATGCAGATGCTGCCTATTGCTCCTACGTTTTCTCCAAATTTCTATGGTTACAGAAAAGAGTCCACATTGCCATGACAAAACTATGTTTGCAAAAACAACAAGAATGTTTGGCAATCCAAGACATTAGGGCTTTTTCTCATGCTGTGTTTTACCATTATATATCTAGATCTGTTTACACTAAACTACACCTAGAAGAGGCTTTAATATCTCCCTTTCCCTGGCTGCCTTACTCATTACCCCTCAAAAATTGTTACCTCCCAAGCTTATATCAAATATATTGGGACACCTATCTGTCGTGGCTCAAAATAAACAATGTACTTTCTAGGGATTTTACCTCATCCAAATATTTCCCCTTTTGCGGAAACCCCAGTTTCCCCCCACAATACCTTGAACAATACCTGGTTCTTTCTTTGGAAGAAGAAAGGTACCATATCCATTAAATATGTATTTGATCCAGGGGATGCTCTCCTTTCCTTTCAAGATCTTATAATCATTTCTTTACACACTTACAGATGAGACACTATATCCAATTTTTTAAAACCCTAATTCAAGATCCCCATAGTAATGATACTCTAATGTCTTTGTTATAGTTTATTTCATAAGTACCCTTTCAAACTAAGTATTTGTATTGGGAATTGCTCAACATTAGTATGCCTAAACGCTTGAACCCCCCGTTATCTACATGGTTTAAAGACTTCCCTGACTCTTCCTTCTCCATAGAGACACTGGCCCTCATTCAGAGCCACTCGCAAACAGCAGTTCACTCATTGCGTTCCGATGTTGACTAACCGCGCATGCGTCGGTGTAACACTGCGCATGTGCGTACGGCAGATTGCGAGCTTTTTTGGTCTCGTTCGTCAAATAGCGTACAGGAAGTGACATGTCAAATGTGATTGACAGAACAGGGTGTTTTTGGGTGTTGACGGGGGTGGAGATGGAAAAACGCAGGCGTGGCGAGGCGTTTTTGGGGCGTACATACATTAGCAGATGCGAGCATAAAATGTGTTCGGACCGACTCATACGTCACTGGATGATCCTCTTTCCCTTCAAAATGCTCGCACAGCTTGGGGTCTGGATTACTCGACCACATTGGCGATGGCCTTCTCCTCCGTCCCGGGACTCCACGATGTTGTTGCGATTAATCGCAGGTGGTCTGAAAAGCAATTAGTGTTGGATTGAAAACCGGCTTGGTATGTGTTTTGAAATCAGTTTTTTGGGATAGCACAAAACCGTACGCAGGTGGAAATCAGAGCTGCTAATGTCAGGATGACACAATCAATTTGCGTACATTTGTGGGGGTTTATTTTGGCCTCAATTTGGTGGTTAGGGCCTATTGTAACAATAATGTCATCATATTTTAATTTTCTCACCTTTTTATTTTTGCCTGTTGAATTTGCCTCGTTATGTGAATTTTTTGCCTTTTGGGCCAGGATTAAATGTAACCTATTTGTACAATAATGTCACAATACAATGTCAGATTTTTGGCGTCAATTTATTGGTCAAACCAAAACTAAAATAATAAAAAATTTGGGGACATCTTTTTTTGGCAAAGATCATTCCCAAAATCAAACAAATTGGCCCAACATAACTGTAGACATAAACGTACAACAAAAAATTAAAAACATTTCACAAGAAAGGAGAGGGAAGTTTTGACCAGAAAGGAATATGAGCCAAGCACAGAAGGAGTGTGGGAAAAGTCGCCATTGCTGTCACCGTTTTTTCACCCGTTTGGATGGGGGAGGGAGGGCGCCAGACCGGGTCCGGGATGTCATCGGGCTGGCCTGTCCAGAGGCAGATGTTGTGGCCTCTGGACTAGGCACAGGGCTAGGCACATTTGGAGGATTGGCTGATGTTGTGCCAGAGGTGGAGGATCCTGATGTTCCGGCAGGAAGGGAGGTCGGCTCCACCATGTGCTGGCGAATGAGCTGCTCCAGGGCATTGGCGATGCGGATGTTGGCCCTGGTATTTTCCACCAGGGCCTGACCAATGGTCACGTTGGCCGCAGCATTTTGCTCCAGGGCCTCAGCCACCCATAGCAGACTGGCGTCCATCCTCTGCAGAATCTCCGTATGGAAATCCGATTTGAAATTGAGTTCTGTGAGGAGGGACACTGCCTGCGAGGGGGATTGCCCTGGACTGGCTTCTGCAGGGTCCTCAGCCGGATGTACTGGTTCCTCCCCTGCCGAGCCAGCAGAAATTCGGCGGCCAAGGCTCCCCTCTGGAGCAGACTCATCCGCCTGTGTCTCTGTTAGGAAAAATGAGAAAAGACTCACATTAGAATCTACATATTGGCCCACTAACATTTCAGAGTTGGTGACATCAAAAGATTTACCTGGGACAATATGAGGAGCCGCAAAGTCTGGCATGTCCGTATCCATGTTGGACACACCAAACACCTCCACAGGCTGCACACACCCCTGTGCCAGCTCTTCTAAATCAGTCAACTCCAATGACACAGGGGTGGGACCCCCACCTGTCCCCCTTGCATGCCTAGCCCTGTCCGCGAGTTTTTGCTTTAGGCGATATTTGAAGTCGGCCCATCTGTGGGAAAAAATGGAAGCCATTATCCTTTTGTTTAAAATGGTGTTTGTTTTTAGGGGGGCAAGTGTTTACTTACCACCGTTTGACATCCCGGGCTAGACGGACATAATCACCCACCCTATTGACAGCAACGGGTACCTCTTCCCACATTCTCCACTTCTGGCTTAGACTCATATTCCTGTCTGCCTGTGGCAGGATGTCCACACACTTCTGAATCAAAACCTCCATCTCCTTTCTTGTGAAATGTGGCTGCCTTTTTTTTTTGCAGCTTTGGCCGGAATACTGGGCCCAGCAGCCTCTTCCATGTCATCCTCCTCACCTATTTGTGTAAATATTCAGATTTCTCAAATTCACAACTTGCCCAATCTTATGTTTCAAATTAATCATTGATACAAAATGCATGAAAGACTTACCGCCTGACTCTTGGGCATTGTTTCCCTGGTCTGTCGCCATGTCTGAGGTCCAAACAAGAAATACACCAGAATTTAAATGTGTTTTCGTGACGTATTTATACATGCGTCCTTATTTTGCGGCCGCATCATTGATTGTGCGTTCCTATGATCCCTCCTTAATTTGTGCGGGAAACTAAACACTATTTGTGGCTTGGTGTGTCTCAAGTCGAGGTGGCGTTTTTGGATTGTTGGAGGTTGCCTTGGTTGGAGTTTCTTGTTTGCGGATAAAGGAGTTGGCGTTTGGAGTTTATTTTGTTTGCTAGATTTGCGTTTTTATCTTCCGTTCTCTTTTTTGGTATATTTTTTTTTGGCCTCGTTTCTTGATTTGGTAAGTTTTGTGAAGTCTAACTTTGGTTCAATTGGTGTCTCATTGTGTTTCTTCTTGTTTTTAATTTTTGGATCCATAATTTCATATCTTTTAGCTTTTTATTAATTTCGGCCCCAAAGACCTTTTGATTTGGAATCTTATATATTTGCTCTTGGTAAGTCCATTTTTTATCTTGTATTTGTGAACTAATTAGCGCATTTTTCTCTGTTTGTATAGTGACTTGTATTTGCGAACTAATTAGCGCATTTTTACTACTTACTATTGTGACTTGTATTTGCGAACTAATTAGCGCATTTTTACTACTTACTATTGTGACTTGTATTTGCGAACTACTTAGCGCATTTTTACTACTTACTATTGTGACTTGTATTTGCGAACTAATTAGCGCATTTTTCTCAGTTTGTTTATTAACTTGTATTTGCGAACTAATTAGCGCATTTTTAAATGCTTATTAATCCTGTAAAATTTTTTGTGGTTGCCCTTTCGCTTTTTTGGCTTACATTTCAACCCATTTTGATGTACTGTGTGCAATGTCGTTTTGCTCTTTGGCCAAATGTGTGTTTCGCATATTTTAAGTTTTGGCAAGCACAAAATTTAGAAACATAAATGCACAGAGTAAAATTTGTCAAATTATTTTTGTCATTAATTTCAGTTTGGACATATCATGACAATACCCCGGCATGTAAGCAGCAATGGATGGTATCATCAAGCTAAGTTGTTCTTAATTTTCTTTTGGGGTGGGTCCAAAGCCTTACATTCCAATCTTGCCATTTCAGGTTGATCTTGGGCGGATTGTTCTGGCCATGCTCCCGGAAGCCGACCAACCTCATTCTCGTCCCAGGCATAGGCATCGTAGGCGTGCAAGGTCCCAGATATTTCGAACACGTGTCACCCTTTTTGGAATGCCCGATGATGAGGTTTTAAGACGCTACCCTCTTCCTCCCTAAATCTTCATAGACACTCTCTCATTAATAGAGAGTGATCTTGAGCGGCAAATTGACAGTCCAACAGCAATACCACCACTTACGCAAATTATGGCGGTGTAACATTTCTGTGCCTCAGGATCGTTTCAAACAACGGTGGGAATAGTGGCGGGCATCTCACAATCCTCCTTTTCCCGGATCCTGAGGGCAGTGATGGAGGCACTTTTCAAGCACCTCCATCATTTTATTCAAATGCCTTTGGATATGGGTGCCCTTAGTGTGGCCAAGGCCAATTTTTACCAAATAGCTGGCTTCCCACACATCATAGGGGTTGTGGATGGTACTCACATACCACTTCAGCCTCCAGCACGGCTGGAGGCCATATTTCGAAACAGGAAACACTATCACTCCCTGAATGTAATGGTGGTATGTGATGCCTCCCTCCAGATCCTGTCCTTGAATGCAAAATTACCAGGAAGTGCACATGACTCCTTCGTCATCCGGCAATCAGGGATATGGCACAAATTAACCAACCTACAAGCTGGTGATGCGTGGCTTCTGGGTAAGTGTAGACCTTTAGTACATAACAATGTTAAGCTTGATACACAGTGATCCTGATGTTGTCTATTCTTTTTCACAAGAGACAGTGGATACCCTTGCATGCCCTGGCTGCTCACTCCTTATTTGGCTCCCACACCAGGTCCACAAAGTGAGTTTAATACCGCACTTACAGCCACCAGGCAAGTGGTGGAGCACTGTATCGGCCTTTTAAAAGGCCGATTCAGATGCCTCCACCGCTCTGGTGGCGAGCTCATGTATTTGCCGGATATGGTTTCGAAAATTGTGGTCCTGTGTGGGATCTTTCACAACATCGCCATAAGGAGTGGTGTTCCAATGCAGCCAGAGGATGCCTTACCTGAGGATGGCCCCCCCGAGGTTGGTCGGAGGTCAGTATGTGGGGGGGCCATACGCGATGATGTGGTGGCCCGATATTTTAGGTAATTATTGACCAAACAACAGTGTGTATACCCAATGTGTTATGGTTTTTTAGCGTTCATCTTTTTTGATATTAATTCTTGCACCATCTTCTGTTTGTGTGCATAATCTTTGGCACTCCCACGATGACTACTTCCTGCTACCCTTCAAAAACCTTTATGTGGAAACTTCGGAAAAATATTCTGACACCAATATTGCAACGCCATATTTTTGAAATCATGTGGGCATGGACCTTCGTCAACCAGTTCTTGATTTGTTGTGTGTTTGTTTCGTGTTTTTGGTATGTGGTGTATTTCTGATTATCACTGTGTGTTTTGTTTGTGAGTGACCACTTTGTATTTTGATTTCTGTTGTGAATAAATATTTGGAGAGTGTAATTTGTTTCCTTTTTGGGCACGTTAGAAGCAAGTGTAAACAAATTCCCAAACGTTAATTTTACCTAAGGGGTAACCCAGTAATGAAGCAAGTGGAGCTAAAATGTAATATGTTTTTGGGGTACTAACCAACACAACAAGGAATCCTGTACAATCAGTTGCCTTCGTAAGATTGTCCTAAGCAGTTTGGCCACCAAATAGGAACCTGAAAAATGGTGTAAACTATCATGTTGACCACCACAAAAAAGGAAAATGACATTGGTACTGGGAGGTGTTTCTTGTGCCTGTTTGCATTCAAAATACAACACACAATCTGTAGTGAGATTCTGTGGCAATCCTTGCTTGAAGAGTCTACTTATGTCAGTGTAAAGAATCTTGGATTTACTCCAAACGCATGAGACAGAGCTTGATTTAAAACTGATTTATTATGAAACAATTAGAAAAAAAAAAAAAAAAAAAAACTAATTCCTAAGGAGGACCAACAGATGGTCAAGGCCCTGCATAAGCCCGGTGACCTGCTCCCGCATACGGCCCACACAATTAAATATTTCTTCCCGACGCCTCTGTTCCTCTGTGGGTGACAAAAGTTTGGGGATTAATAAATCGATAATGAAGCAACATTCTAAAAAAACACAAAACAAGCAAACCAAAACTTACAAGCTTGTGGGCCAAAAAAACATTACACGGATAAAACCCAGCACCCCAAAATGTCGTAGGCCAAAAATACAAGGGCCCTAAAAAAAGGCACACAGGTGTGATATGTGTATGGTGACATCAGCAGGAACAGGTAAAGACAACCCCCAAAAATACCCTAAGGCGACAGAAAGGCAAAAAAAATGGGGACGACACATGATTACATACAAACAGTTTGTGGTGTCCAAAATAAAATTTAAAAACATACCGTTCTCAAAAACGACAGAGTCAGAAGCCACTCCCTGGACCACCTCGGAGGTGGCTACATTCCCCAAACCTAGGGGCAAGGTGTTTGAGGAATCCTGGGAGGGGGTATTTGGAGGAGGGACGGATGGAGGAGAGGGGGAATTGGGCTGGAGGGGAAGTAGGCCTGAAATTTCGGCCACAGGGTCTGGGGAGGAGGGGGTAATTGACAAATTGGGGGTTGGAGAGAGGGGCCGGGACCGGCGTCTTGTCTGGCGATGCCGCCGTAGTGTTTGCTGTGCCCCTAAAAAATTAAAAAAATATTGTGGTTAGTTTCAACAGGAATCCCCAAAAAAAATAAAAAAAAAATGACTAAATAGGACAGTCATGAAAACATGCACATGCAGATATGACTACAATGACTAAATAGGACAGACATGAAAACATGCACATGCAGATATGACTACAATGACTCAATAGGACAGACATGAAAACATGCACATGCAGATATGACTACAATGACTCAATAGGACAGACATGAAAACATGCACATGCAGATATGACTACAATGACTCAATAGGACAGACATGAAAACATGCACATGCAGATATGACTACAATGACTCAATAGGACAGACATGAAAACATGCACACGCAGTTAGGGCCCACAAGATAAACTTGAAAACCACAGTCCAGAACACTTACTTTCCGCAATCTGCATGCGAAAGCATGCCAGCAAGCGGGGCGTCCGCCGTTGCAGGTCCGACCACCTGCGCTCCAGCTGGCCAATATGTCGGCGTGAGCCGAAGGAGCGCAGGCGTCGACGTACCTCCGCATATGCGGAACGCTTTCGCCTATTGGAGATGGGTGGAGGCTGACTGGTGATCCGCCTGTCCATCACCTCCGTCAGCACCAGCAGTTCGCGCCTGGTGAATGCGGCGGATCTCATGATGGCAATGGTGTTTTTTTGGCAAAATATTTTTAATAAAGCACCCCAAAAAAATTTGATTGGCTAATGTATTTGGGAAATTAACAGGACAAATTCTATTGGTTAGTGTATGAGTCATGTGTTCGACAGGGCCACAAATCTCTTGAGAGTTATGATAGGCTTGATGCAGTGACATGCGTAAGCAAATTTAAATAAAGAAATGAACCACAGAAAAATTGTGGGGAGACAAACAAATAGAACAATTGTTTAATTGGGGCTAACATGTCTTTTGAACAATAAAAGCGATGGTTTCAGCCGTACGTATTCTGCGAGCAAATACAAACACGGACAAGATTAAAGTTTATTGCATTGTGTTGAAAAAAAAACAACCAATTAAGCTAATTGATACATTGATTGACATGATACGATTGAGGGAGGTAGGCAGAATAAAGGAGCAGGTAATCGACATCTGACAAGCCCACTTCCAGTTTGTACTTGTGCGTGCGTTCCCTTCAAGCCATTTCGGGGATGTACGCTCGCTATTTGGCACGCTCGTAAGTTAGAGGAGGGGTCGTCTGAGTTTGGGGCGGATTTTTATATGCGTTCGAAAATACGAGCGAGGCCTTGAATTTAAATATTTTTTTACGTACGCCGAACGTACGTACGCCCAATTGCGAGTGGGTCTGAATCAGGGCCACTATCTCATAACTGTCACTGAAATTCCTCCTCTCAGCTAATCACTTTTCCTTTATACACAGAACTTGTATATCTCATGGTGAGCGTATGCACGTGGGGATGAAGACTCGGGCTGATGTCCTAAAAGTAACTCTCTGAAAGCCTTAGTTTTTCACAATATTTGGAATTGCTCCAAAATTAGAAGATTCTGGAATAAGTTGATGAATTTCCTTAATTCCACCTTTCATTTACACTAACACATAGACCCTCTTGTTACTGTGCGCCAATTTTAGTAATTGGCATTAGCTATCAGATACCCATCAATTAGTACCATTTCTCACTCGTAGTTACAATCAGTAAGAAAGTGATTCTACACATTGGAAGTCAAAGTCTGCCCCCATTTACAAATGGCTAAATTATTTGTCATGAAAACTTTATACTTTGAACGGCAATCCACTCTTCCTAATGTGGAGAAAGGTGTTATCCGTTTCTATGGAAAATGGGGCCCTTACATAGAGTCTTTACATGCTAATACACAACAGCAAATCCTACGAGAACAGAGACTGGCTCTTACTCTGTAGGCTATCATCACCCTCCGCCTCATGATAAGGCACTTTATATTATTACCACTGTATCATAGTATAGGTGGCCTTCATGTATTTGTTTACTTCCTTTCACTCTGCATCTTCTTTCCTTTCCCCCTTTCTTCCCAGTGTGTTTCCCATTTTGTAAATCACCCCCAACCCCTCTTGTAAAATTTTTATAATCTTGCAACCTTGAGTTGACTTGTCCTTATCTATCATCTATAAGATATCTGACATGGTGACTTAGTAGGTCCTGATTCGGTCAAATTTTACATACATTTTATTAATACTTGTAGAAAATGTGATGGTGATAGAATTTGAACACAAATTTTCACTTGATTGATGTACCCGTTTCATTCAGTCCTGCATTGATTCCTTTTTTTCTTATAAATGTACTGTATGTATGTTCATGAAACTCTCAATAAATATATTTATAAAAAAATTGTTAAATTTACTTTATTTGTTAAATTTGCTTTATTTTAATATAAAAAAGCAGCTTGCTTTCCAGCAGTTATTTAGATTTTGCTAACAGTCAACCAATATTCTGATGAATGTATGGTGAGGGAAAATGTGTGACAAATACCTGTATGTTAGAGTAATCTGTGACAGGACTCTGGGCCTAGCAGAGTGTCAGTAGCAGAAGATGATCTCTCAATGTGAAGTACAGTAGAACGTGCTGAGTACAGTAGTCCTCCAGAAAGTTTGGTAAGCCAGAATACAATATAGTTGACCAGAATATACTATGTGGTGTTAAACATGTAATGCAGTAGATGGTGCTGGTAGGTGTTAGTCTGCACATGATACAGAGATCTCACAGGTGGTATACAGATATATAGATAAGAGCAGCCTGGAGCGTGAGGTGTTGCTGGTTGTTGTAATGCATCATGCGTCATAGTGGTTTATACACCAGTTGATGTTAGCACTATTGACCTTCACTATAGTGTTGGTGATACAGTGTACTTGCAGTCTCATATTGTGCTCTGTGCAGCTGTATGGTGGGAGAGTCTCTGGGGGTCAATGTTGGATGCCAGGGAGAACAGACACGTGGAGCAGCGCATGTCAGAGGATAGGCCTGCTGGCTAAGCTCTAGTGACTCTTAGTGACCACTGTGGGCACATTGGATTGGAGGCAGTGCACTCCATCCAAGAAAATGACCTCTAGAGACAGAATGTAAGGCATAATCTGTCAGTGTATGGAGAACCTCATGATTGTTTAGTTGGTTAGACAAACATTTAGTTGATCTGATCTGATGAAATAGTTGGTAGTTGGCATCTCATCCACACTCATCAACTGCTTTCATGCCTGGTTACAAGACTTTTTCATACAGCACCCACATATGTGGCACTTAATCTCATCATTCTAACTTCCCTATAAATTGTAAACTTGTGGAAAAGGCCCTTACTGCTTTGTCTGTCTGTTAATACTCAAGTCTTGTTTTATTATTGTGTTTTTCCCCAACTGAAAAGTAATGTGGAGTCCCTGGCACTATTCAAATGAATGTTAAAAATATTAGTGCTAATAATAATAAAAGACCTATCTGAGTTTACAGCTCTAAATTTCCAAAATGCATTAGCTACTCCCTCTGCCCGTGGAAGACAGTGGTGCACGTTTTTGCCAAGGACCCCATGAGATGCTAAGTTGGCTTTGCACTTTTGATCTTCCTTTGATGCTGACCAGGTTGCTCACAGTTTCCCTTGAGTAGAAGAAACAGATCTCTATGGAGGGGCCACCTACTATGCAAGTATAAATAAAAACCAATGCTGCTTTCTTTATTTCTTAAAAATTTAATGTCCAATAGGAAGAAAGAGTAACATGCTGTTGTGTATCATCTCAATATAGGCACTGTTCAAATTAACTATGATTATGACACTTGATTCAATACAACCAGGAAACCAGTATGTGAGCATTACAAGAAAGGGCACAGTAATTCCTTACAAGTCTATAGTGTAGTCATGCATTGCACCAAAAATATGAGTTTATAGCAGTTAATCAGCCACTTTCAATAGCAATTAACCTGTGATTGCACTGGGTTATTTCTGCTTGACTTTTACAAGGATTATTTCTATTTGACCTTGTAGCATGATCCCCTTAAAACTGTAGGTTGTAACATCATTGGCATATCAGTTAATTAGAACACTTTAAGTAGAGGAGAATATATTCTTGGCGTGCAGTTTAACAAAAGCTATAAAACTACAGATGCCAGTGAGGTATTTAAAATGGTTTTCAAAACTTAATAAAGCGTTGAAACTAGTTATGAGGGAAACAATACTTCTTATGTACGGTGACACTAAGTGGCATTCCCGGCCAGAATAGAACATATCAAAATTCAATAGGTTTAGTAAATAAATTGCATGACACGCAATTTTGGGTTTCCCAGAATATATTATATATATATTATAATTTTTAGAACTGAGCTTGACACAAACAATAAATGATTGAGAAATTCAACTAGAAGGCTTTATGAGTTTTAGACAAGACAAAAGATGATGAGACATGGACTAACTATACAATCATTCTAAATTAGAGACTTTTCCTCCGTGTATGTAAGGGAAATGCAATTCCTTCATGTCGCAGCAAAGCTGCCTAAGTTGCATTAGGGAATGATTTATTTATCCTTGGGAAATAGAATTAGTGCATTTGAATTAATGACAAAGAAGATAGCCTTGCCTGCAGGAGATAAGAATATTATCCTTAATGGAATTTTCATTGCTGCCTGGAACAAAATTGGGAGAGGAAAAATTAAATTTTTCAAAATCTAAACATCAAATGCATCATTACAGTAAGTATTAGCAAAGTGAGCAGTCAGCAAAAGGGTGATATTGTCAAAACCACTCAAAATCTGAAATGTTCGTCCTTGTACCAAATTGTAAAGCTGTCAGATATAGAACTGCAATATTGTGAGGAAACTAAAATCTATGTATGTATCCCTTGTGGAATAATTAGTTTACTCATAATTATACATAAATCACATTGTATGTATGACAAGTGATAAGTGTGTTTAGTGACGGTGTGTTAGAAATGATGATGCCTGCTAGAAAGAAATCTATATTTGTGTGCTTTTTCTATATAATGCTTTACAGTTTCATCTATACAGTAGATTAAAAAATAAATAAAATAAAAAATGAAAAGAACATTCAACAAGTATAGCCTGTGTGTAATTAATCAATACAGTACTTCACAATAAGAGAAGCAAAGAGAAATGGATAACCGATCACATAAATGGAATTACTAATGAGTTAAGAAAATCACTGGGGAACCTTGGAGAGTGGGAGACATAATTAAATAACAAAGTGAATGGCGAGAGAATTTCAGAGAGGTGGAAGGAAGTGTAAATGCTCATTGTAATGATTGTTGGACTGTTGCTTTATACAAAGAACATAACTCGCTATCTGAAACCAGCAATAGTTTGTCTAATAAGTTAAATATTATTTGGGCTTTACAGTTAGAGAGAGGAATACAGTTTGCATTATATTACAGTATAGAGAATACCCAACTGAATAAGTTGTATAAGGTTATGAAAATATGAAAAATAGTAACCATTATCTTGCTGGACAGTGAGCACTGCTCCTATGGCTGATGTCACATTAGAATGCTTGGTCCTTCTTGGCAGGGAAATGTGGTGCTGAAAAGCTCATTTAGGGAAGTCTGTGCATTAAACAGGAAACACAGTTTCCCTATCGCATAGGAAAACTTCAGTTATGAAAATGCTGTGTGCAAGGTTTTCATACTGAAGTGCTCTGAAGTACTTTTGTTTGACAGGGAAATATACTTTGCCAATATGTACAGATGTGTCCCAATACACCTACCCTCTCTCACTGATCTCTCAGGGGGGTGGTTATGGGACTGCAAATGGGGCAGTAGGGACCATGTGGGGGGGTTGTGCTAGGTGGTTTCCAGACCCAAGCACTGGAGCTGGCAACTACCCCTGCACAATCCCCCACATCCCACTGAAGGTACCTTACCCAACCTCCAATCTCTGCCCCACTCTCTCTTATATCTGCCCCTTCTTTCCCCCTGTCTATCTCTCTTTGTTCTCTGCCCCTCTCACCCTCTCTCTCTCTATCATCTCACTCCCTTCCTCTATCTCTCCCTCATCCCTTCCCCTTCCCCTCACCCATGCTCTCCCTCATCCCCCCTCCCTCCGTCATCCCTATGACATGCTGCAAATGGGGGGATGGGGCCCACTGGCTCCATGTGCTGACAGGACTCTGTGCAAGCAGTACTGGCTGTGTCTGTGAAGGGGGTCAGCACTGTGTGTATGTCTGTAATACAGGTCTCAGGGGGGTGAAGTCTCCAACTGTTGTGACAGAATTTAGTCTGTTTATATTATAATTCTGATGAGTATCCCTATAATTCAAACAGCTACCATTTTATAATTCCAATCTTTGGTTAACCTTTAGTCAATGCAACTACAGCATGTTAAAAATTTAAATTCTAAATATGGAAGTGAACTTATGTTACACTGGATTTTTAACCATTTATAATGTCTCAGATATAGATACACTGAAACTAGTGGCATAACTAGCGGGGGTCGGTCGGGACTGGTACCCTGTTCCTACACTTTGCACATTTTCACCCCACAAATGACATGTCATTATTGGCCAAATTAAGCAAATAAAAAAAAATATTTTTGCCTAATTAGTCTTAAAGGAGGGTGTCCTAGTGGTTCTGTACCAAGTCCTAAAATTTTAACCTTAAAATAGGGATTTTCCCCACCTGAAAACTTTTTGTGGCTTTATGCCATGTAGAATTTGCACCCGTGAAAAATGGCGGTTAATAGAATTGCACCATAAGTATAAATTCGCACGACAAGCGAATTTTTGCGAAAAAGCTGCTTATTGAATTCCCCCATAGTCTCTTTATGTCAGTATTTAACATTTCCTGTTCATTTGAACCTTTTATTTTTAGACAGTTTTACAAAGAGAAACTGAGGAGCGGGATAGTACAGTAAGAAGGTTTTAGGACATAACCAGTTTACACAAAAAAACTCAGATGCAGAATTCAGTCATAGAGGCAGAAACATTGTAGGAGTACAGTATGCCGACATCTAAATGTTGACATTACCATATTGTCTGTCTGTTTCTTTCACCTCCAAAGTTTGTGTTTAGGTGATGGCGGTTTTAAAAAACAATCCCAATACTTCAAAGAAAGGCAGCTTGACGTCTTCTTTGAAGGAAACCAGCAAAAATCAGTTGAATGGCATGTACAAATAGAGCACTGCTTTGTACTGGGTTTTGTAGCCAAAGTATTTATCAGTGATTGAATAGACAGACACTTTCATTGCGAGCTCCGGACATTACCCCTGAAGCTGCCCCTTACAAATTGCCTCTTATTTAAGCATTTCTCTTCCTGATAATTATGCTCCTATTTCTTGAACTTGATTATAGCTGTTCTTTTATACATCCCTAGGTTTTCGAAGATTAAGTTTGTCAATATCTGTTCAAGATACTGTATGCACTGTCCAGAAATGAATTCAATTCTTCAGGTATCTTCTGACCAGATACTGTATCTATACCAGACAAATGAGGAGTTTCAGTCACTTAATTATGGCTCAAAATATATAGTGCACTATAAGGTTCTGTAAGGCTACCCATACTGTCCTAAGACACACTGTAACATTAAAGGAAATAGATCTATGTATTAGAGAACCATTCTTTATTACCGGTGATAATAAACTGAATAAGACTGCTGAATGCCCTGACTTATCATACAATCTGAGGAGTTCCTATTGTTTAGTGACTACCTTGTTTATCTCACCAAGCCAACCCTTGTACCTATCACTATCTTTTGTTTCAGTGTGACCTCCAGGGGCTGTTGGATCCAAGACCCATGATATGTCATCATGCTGTCTGGGACCCCGCTGGATAAACGGCGCTATCGACAGCATGGTAGAGGGTATTTAATTGGTAAGTGTTGATTTTGCATGCACCCTGATGAAGATATTTTATTAATATTGAAACCAGTTGCATAACTAGGGGGGGCTGGCCGAGGCTCGTACCCTGGACACCGCAGACCGAAGGTGGGGGGAGGTGCGCGTGCACAGGTTAGCATTGTGATAGCACTGCGATCATGTATGCAGATACAAAGCCATCGCAGATGGAGTGATGGGACGTCAGTGTTTGGTGATGGTGACAGGGGAGTGGTCGGAGAAATGCAGGCGTGGCTGTCCATTTGAATGTTGTTTCCTGGGCGTGCATAAATTAGCCACTGTGATGGCATATGCAGTTTGAGTACTCACTGCATGTGACGAGAGTTGCGATTTCTGAGACAGGTGAGGCCTGCTGTAATCCTGCATGAGGGTCCGTGTATACGCAGGATTGTGAGGTCTTACGGATGTAAGAAAGCGAGAGTGGGTATCTTTATTCTGGCTGCGCAGTTGCAAACATTAGCATATTTTCACAGCAGAACGGCGTGCGTAAACACAGCTGCGAATGAATCAGGCCCTTAGTCAGGAGATGCCGGTTACTGCGCCTTAAGCTGGGTGATTAGTTGCGCTAACTGAAATTCTCAGATTTAAGTGTCGGCCGCGATTCTGTTAGTGCACACGCTAAACCGGAAAACAAAATTGCGGCCCTAGATTATTCCGATTTCTGCTGAGGTGCAAGCAGAAATCCTCTAGTTGGGAGTTTACAGCGCGGTCAATTGAATAGCTTCAGGAACTCCTTCCCGGGGCTTTTCAGTACCACGCTGAATTGAATCACCCTAAAAGAAGTTAAAATTAGGATTTTGGTACTTACCGACAAAATCCCTTTCTCCGATTCCACAGGGGACACTGGAGCCTCAGTACAGTGGGGTATAGAAGTGGGTTAACCGGGAGCTGGCACCTTTAAAAAAAAATTTGAATGGTAGTCAGCTCCTCCCCATCTATACTCCCCTACAGGTCAGTCTAAATAAACTGTGCCCGAGGGGAGCTGGAAATGAAGGAGAAAGGAGACAGAAAAGCTACAGCATTCATGTACAAAGAAGTAAACAGTGTTATGAAAGGGAAAAACAACATTCCAATCATACTCTGGAAAAACAAACAACTGTTTGACCCTGGAAAAACAATAACTAATGCAGGTAGAACAGCGCAGGGTGGGCGTCCAGTGTCCCCTGTGGAATTGGAGAAAACTGCACGGCCAAACTCTTAAGCAGAGGCCGCAAAAGTATCAAAAAGGTAGAACTTTAAAAAAGTATGTCTGCCTTACCAAGTGGCCACATGACAAAGCTGGTTCAAGGAGACTCCACGAGCAGCCACCCATGAAGGACCTGCCGAGCGCGTTGAATGCTCTGTAATGGAAGCAGGTGGTAGCCTTGAAACCGCCAAATAAGCCTGTCTGATAGCCAGACGAATCCATCTAGAAATGGTCTGTTTTGAAGCCGGCCAACTTGGACACGCCAGATCAAACCGAACAAACAAAGCATCAGACTTTCGGAGAGAAGCAGTTCTGTCAACATAAATCTGAAGTGCTCTGACAAGTTCTAAGGATTTAGAGGCTGGAGACTCATCCGTAAACACAGGGACCACAGTTGGTTGGTTTATATGAAAAGCAGATACTACTTTTGGAAGGAAAGCCTTATGAATATGCAACTCCGCCCTATCCTCATGGAAAATGAGATAAGGAGGGCGGCATGATAAAGCACTCAGTTCAGACACACGCCTCGCTGAGGTGAGTGCCAAAAAAAGAACAACCTTCCAAGTTAAATATTTTATCTCCACCCTCTTCAAAGGCTCAGAGGTGTCAGACTGGAGAAAAGACAGTACCAAATCCAAGTCCCATGGTGCCATTGGAGGCACAAAAGGAGGTTGAATTCTGACTACTCCTTGGAGAAAGGTCTGGATATCCAGCAATAAGGCTAATTTCCTATGAAAGAAAATGGACAGTGTGGATACCTGTACCTTTAAGGAACCAAGACAAAGGCATGCTGTTAAACCAGCCTGAAGGAAAAGAAGGAGGTGTGATATCTTAAATACTGACGGAGGCGAATTACGTTGTTCATACTAAGTTACATACATCTTCCATATACGATAATAATGTTGAGACGTAACCTCCTTCTGGGCCTGAATCATGGTAGGAATCACACTTGATGGGATACTCTTTTTCCTGATGACAGCCCTTTCAGTAGCCACGCCATCAAATGAAGCAGCCTTAAGTCTTGATAAATAAATGGCCCCTGAAGAAGTAGGTCGTCTTGTAGAGGAAGTGGCCACGGTTCGTCTATCAACAGACTCTGTATGTGTGATTACCACGCTCTGGTGCTACTAGAAGCACCTTGACATTTTCTCACTTGATTCTTTGAAGCAATCGGGGGATGAGCGGGAAAGGAGGGAACAGGTATATGTAGTGAAACGTCCAAGGTGTTGTCAGTGCATCCACTGCTGCTGCCTGCAGGTCCCTCATTCGGGAGCAGTAAATTGGTAATTGGTGGTTCAACCTCGACGCCATAAGGTCGGCCTGAGGTCGACCCCACCACAGAGTCAGTTGGTGAAATACTTGTGGATTGAGGGACAATTCCCCAGATGAATGTCCTGCTGACTGAGGTAGTCGGCCTCCCAATTTTCTACTCCTGGGATAAAGATTGCAGAAATCGCAACTGCAAATTCCTCTGCCCAAAGCAGAATTTAGCTTGCTTCCCTTATGGCGGCCCGGCTTTTGGTGCCACCCTGTTTGTTTATATACACCATGTTGTTGCATTGTCTGACTGTACTCTGACTGCCCGACCCTTCAACAGAGGATGCGCCAGCTGAAGTACATAAAACACTGCCCTTAATTCTAGAATATTTATAGGCAGTCTTGCCTCCCGCTGAGTCCAGTGACCTTGAAAATGTTTTCCCAGAGTCACAGCCCCCCACCCTCTCAGACTCTGTGGTGAGGAGAGTCCAATCCCACACTGCAAACCATTTTCCTGCCAACAGGTGAGAGGGATTCAACCACCAAATGAGAGATGTTTGAGTTTTGGGGGACAATAGGACTCACTGGTGGAGAAAGAGGTGTGATCCTGACCACTCGGGGAGAAGGTCTATTTGAAAAGGCCGGGCATGAAATCTTGCAGATTGAATCACCTCAAAGGTCGCCACCATCTTCCCCAGAAGGTGAATGCAGAGATGTACAGACTCTCTGCGATGTCGCAGTATCAGACATACCATGTGCTGAATGGAGGAGACCTTTTGTGTTGGTATCAGAGATGATTTTTGGAAATTGAGAATCCACCCATGTTCCAAGAGAAGACTCTGAGTTAAATGAATATCCAGTAACAAGCGAGCTACTGATGGGGCCTTGATGAGGAGATCGTCCAAGTATGGAACAATAATAACCCCCTGAAGATGAAGCAGGACCATCATAACGGCCATTACTTTCGTGAACACGTGCCGACGAAAGACCAAAAGGTGAAGCCTGAAATTGCAAATGAGAATCCAGTACCACAGATCGAAGAAATGCCTGATGAGGAGGCCAGATGGGGATGTGGAGATAGGCATCCTTTATGTCTAGGGACACAAGAAACTCATCCTTCTCGAGTCCTGCTATAATGGACTGGAAAGACTCCATCTTGAACCTGAAGGCTCAAAGATAAGGGTTTAGATCCCTGAGGTTGAGAATGGGTCTCATTGAGCCATCCGGCTTGGGCACCACAAAAAAGCTGGAATAAAAACCCTGACCTCTCTGATGGGTCGGAACATTCACTACCACCTGAGACAATAATAGCTTTTGTATTGCTTCCTGAATTACCGCTCGCTTTTCTGATTGAAAAAACGAGAAGACGGTTGGATCTTGAAATCCAACTTCAGGCCCTGAGTAATGATGTCCCGGACCCATGCGTCTGGACAGGATTTGATCAACACTTCTTTGGAGTGCTGGAGACGAGCTCCTACCCTGGGATCCCCCAAGTGAGAAGGGAGAGCATCATGTGGAAGGCTTTGCTGCAGTCTTGTCCTGCTGAGACACGGATGCAGAGGCTGCTGAAGCTCTAGCATGGCCTCTGGAACTGCGGGAGAAGGCTGGAGCTCCTCTGTAATGACCTCTAAACCTTCCAGGGGGATGAAAGGACTGAAAGGATGATCCTGCTGTAGGTCATCTAGGAGGAGGAGCAGCAGATGGTAGGTAAGTGGATTTACCACCTGTAGCTTGTGAGATCCACCTATCTAACTCTGTACCAAAGAGAACATCCCCCGTAAAGGTAAGGGCCTCTACTGCTCTCTTGGACTCCACATCTGCTTGCCATTGATGCAGCCAAAGAGCTCTTCTAGCTGAGATAGCTAAAGCCGAGGACCTAGTCGAAACACCACATATGTCCTTAGAAGTTTCCCCAAGGAAAGAAGCTGATTCCGCAATCTATTTGGCCAGCTGAATGAGATCTTCAGTCTGTGTTCCGGTCCTAAGGCCCTCTGCAAGTTGCATTGCTCAAGCTTCTACAGCCTTATTTACCCAACAACTAACTAGTGCTGGACACAGGGATACCACTGCAACTGTATATATAGACTTTAATGTGTTGTCCAGCTTCCTGTCTGAGGATTCTTTAAGCAAAACAGCCCCAGGTACCGGGAGTACTGTCTTTTTAGAAAGACGGGACACTGAGGGATCCACTGCTGGAGGAGTTTCACACAATTTCCTACTTTCTGGAGGAAAGGGATAATAAGATAAAAGTTTCTTTGAAATTTGAACTTCTTATCTGGGTGTTTCCATGCTGAGGTTAGGATTTCATACAACTCCTCTGATGCTGGAAAAGTGACAGCCTGTTTAAGTCTATTACTGAAAATAGATGGTCTAGCAGTCACCTCTAAGTCCTCCACAAGTAAAACCTGGCGTACTGCAGTAATTAATGCTTCTACGCCCTGACTAGCAGGTTCTGAATCCTGAAGAAACGGAACCTCATCCTCTTCAATATCGCCCTCTTCTGGATCCTGCATTTCTTTCTCTTCTGATTCATCCCACCACATGGGATTTTCAATTAGTCCACTTTTAGGGACATTATAAGATGAGGATGCAGGAGGGGCCTGGGACATAACCTTAGTTAACCCTCAACAAATCTGGCTAATAAACTAGCCCAATTCGATTCAGAAGATGTCTGTCTGATCACCTCCCTGTCTCTGTGAGCCGCTTCCAGCTCTGCAGACAGATTAGACATAACAGATGTCAATTGATCAGACCATATAGGCTGGATAGGTGAGTCAGCAGTCTGCGACTGAGAAACACACTTGTCACACAGCAGGGAAGTATTAGACTTTCCCTGTGTGAATTTCTCTGCACAGTTCTTGCAGGAGAATGATTTTTATGCAGCTTTAGAACCCTTTAGACATGCTGGAAATACACTGACACACACACACACACACACACACACACACACACACACACACACACACACACACACACACACACACACACACACACACACCAGGTGAAGGGACAGAGTTAACATAGAGACTGTGCAGAAAAGGAAAGGGGCATAGAGGGAGATATGCTATGACCCTTTGCAGTGCTAAATTATAGTGCTATTTTTATGCTGATGAACAGCTGTATTGGCCTGATTTTCACAGAGCCAGGAAGCAGTCAGTCTCCTCCTGCAGCATGCATAAAATGGCTGCCAGCCTCTCTATAGAAGCGCTGGGGTTGCTGGGAGGCAGGAGCAGAAGCATGTGTTAGGCTCCGCCCCCCGTTATGGCGCCCCTTCTCAACACTAGCGGTCCCCTGCAGAGTACACCCGTCTGATCGTCCTGGCTCACCTGCTAGCCAGAGAGCCAGGACACACTAACCTGAAGGCTGCATATGCTGCCGGTGGCGAGCTTTGCTGTGGGTGCCCACAACGTGCACCACATGCAGCGCATCTTGGTACTCCCCAGAGACTAAGGTCTCTGTAGCAGGAGACCTCAGCGCACACCGCAAGCAGCTGCGGTGAGGTCTCCCCGGCAGCTCCAACGGCGCAGACAGGCAGGGGCAGTGAGCTGCCTGTCTGTGTCCTCAAATTGCTGATTGTAGAAATCGTTTTTAATATTGAGAGAGAGAGAGAGCCCTAAAGAGCATAGGTCCAGCTCCCAGGGCACACATTTTAGACTAATCTGTAGGGGGTATAGAGGGGGAGGAGCTAGATACCTTTCAAAGTTTTTTAAAGATGCCAGTTCCCGGTTAACCCACTTCTATACCCCACTGTACTGAGGCTCCAGTGTCCCCTAGTGGATGAAGGAGAAATATTATTGACTTCTCACAAGAATGCCAGTGAAGGCAAATCTATTTTATCATTCCCTGGAACTGCCCATAACAGGCAAATATATCCTGTCCGGATTAGACAAAGCAGCTCTGCCCTGTAGCTGGCATAGTACCTTAGCCTGATGCTGGAATCAGGTGGAGTCCCAAAGTTTGGTTAACCCATTGCTGTTTTTCCTATACTTAATAATCCTCAAGCCCCTATTCTGTGGTAGACGGGGAGTCTGAGGAAGTAAATGGGACAGCTGTTTCTTTAAAGCCACATTGAGCACTTAGGAGTTTTCTGTCGTAAACTGAGGATAGAAGATACAGTGCTGGTTTCTGTCACAGATGTATTGTATATTTTCGGCTCTGACTGTAACAGGCTTGAACATACTAAAAAACCTATTTGCAGGCTTGATACTGTATCACTATCATCATCCTCAGGTACTAGTCGTGAGAAAAAAAATCCTTCAGACTCTGAGGTAAAAATGAATTCTGATAATAATGGAACAATTTCTGAGGTAGGCACATGTTCAAGATCTAAATAAATAATTCCTTACAGGAATGCCAGCTCAGACACAATGTTCCCTGATATTGCCTTTACTAGGCAAACATATTTGGAAACCCATTCTCTGAATAAGGGAAGATGTGACTGCTGGTCAATCTCTTTCCCTTCCTTATAATTCCCACTGAATGGGAATCCTAATACCAGATCACAAGAGTGGCTAACCTATGTTCCTCGCACTGGACTTTGTGCGAGCATTCTGGGGTGTATAAAATTACTAAGCAGGCATTCAGATATTAATTAATGCTCATGAGTTTTATAGACCTGCCCGATGTGCCAACTCTTTTCTCCCAGGTATTGACACAGGATTGTGCTAAAGTGCTCTCAAATAAAACTGAGTAAAATTCAAGTAAAATTACAGGCACAGCAGGTCCTCTGCTATACAGTATGTCCTTGTCTAGGCAGAAAAGCAAGGGTAATGTGTCTGCTACCTTGATACACTATCATCAGGGCTACTTTATTGTGGGTGAAGCATTTCACTATTTTACAAATTCTAGAATAGCAGGATGGCTCATGCTGGGTACACTAGACGATATGTCATCCGATTCGGTGTATCGGACTGACATATCGAGCACATCGCCTAGTGTGTACCCGCTATGTCGCTGGCGATGCACGCTCCCGCGCATCATCAGCGACATCCTCCGTCAACCCTACATGCAGGGCAGATAGGGGATGCCATTAGCAGCATCGCCCCTGCTCCATCGCTGCCCACATTGGCAAGTGTGTATGCACTTGCTGATGCTGGCTCCCTTGCCGGGTCCCATCACTGCCGAGGTCGGTCTGGGTACACATTGGCAAGTGTGTACCCAGCATCACTAGCTCAGGATTATCTGGACTATTCTTGTTTCTCACAAGCAGACCTGTATGGACCAGAGTTTTTGTCAGGGGTAAGAATCTTGTTATAAGGCTAGCAGATTAGCTTTATTGCTTGAGCTCAAAGTAAACGCATGAAGCACTTGCTGCAGGGGCATTGTGCTTCAAGAGCTTGAGTTTAGTAGAGAGAGGCTACCATAGACAAATGGTTGTTAAAGACAATGCAATTTGGTGTCAATTTGCCATCAATTTGATTTCTCATCACAGACAACCAGTATACATTGTTTGGGATGCAGCCACGTCTGAATGAAATCTTACAAACAGCTTTCTGATGAGAAAAAAATAGAGTTTACAAACCCATTTTTGAATAGCTGACCAGTCATAACTACTGTACCCTGTCAAAAAATAAATAAATAGTAAGCATAAAGTAACAGAAATCATATAGACTTGAAATGAAAAACAGAACACAGGATCCTCCTATCAACATTTCGGATTTTACTCAGGCATCAGGATAGACATATAACAAATGAACAAGTGCAAAAAGCTACCACACTTCCGGGTCCACATTAAGTCTGGAATCACGTAAACCACATCACAGTAGGTGTCCGCAACCCAGAAGTGTAGGTACAGACCCCAGTCTCCGTAGTCATAGCCGTTGCTATGGAAACAAAATACTAACACTAATGATTTGTAAAGAGTGCAAAACAAGGATATGGCCCCGTAAATGAAACCTGGGAAATAATGACTAATCAAATAGATTTATGTTACAAAAGTGCAAAAATACAATGGTTAAAACAGTAAACATCATAGGCTGGGTAATGAAAATAAAATATGAGATGGCTGATACCACTTGCCCCTGTTTAAATCTTCTGGTCTGCAGCAGCCATTCTGCAGCTGCTGCTAGTAACATACACAGGGGTGTATTTACTAAGCAGTGTTAGGAGACCAAGTGAAAGGAGCCAATCGGCTCCTAACTGCCATGTCACATTGAAAAATGACAGTTGGGAGCTGATTGGCTGGTACCTTATCTGTTTTTACTTTGTCTCCTAACACTGCTTAGTAAATAGACTTCACAATGTCTGATAGGGGGCCCTACAGCATGCTGACCATCCTGAGAGCAAATTGCTTCTTACTCACATACATACATGCCTACCCTCCCGTTTTTTGCGGGAGGCTCCCAATTTTTCGGGTAACCCCCCTCACCCCCGGAAGGGTAGGTATTTCTTCTGAATTCTGCCCACTTCCTAGTGAAGTGGGCAGAATGAGGAGAATGTCTGCGCTGATCGTGGGTCTCTGTGTAGGGGGCGAGGATTAATGACGCGATTCTACATGAATCATGTCATTTGGCACCGCCCCCTATGTAAATTCTAGCCAATCATAGCGATTTTGCCACAAGGGGGCGATGCTTAATGATGCAAATTGTCAGGCCCTGCCCCCATCACCACCCTCCTGCTTCTCTTACCCGGGCTTCTCCTGGGAAGAGAAGTTACAAGGCATGTACAAGGCATGTATGCTCACATGTGACATCTGCCAAAAGCATTTTGCAGGCAGAATTAACGGTAATCTGCAGGCCTCCCTGTGATCCGGGCTCGGTACATATGCACCGCCTGTACACCTGAGAGGCCCTGTCTACAGACTTGATTCCTAAGATTGAATCCTGACAAAGGACCACTTCTTCCATTACATAATTTGAATAATGGGATCTGACTCCTCTAGAGATAAGGGGTGTAATATAGAGTTTGACTCTGACTTTCGTGCAAAAGCCCACAATTTCATTGATTTAGCGGCACTAACCTTGAACAATGTTAGCTATCGCTTTGATTTTCTTCCACATTCCTCTCCTACGCAGGAACTCACAAGCTCTCTTCAAGTTTCTTACAAACCTGTCATTGCTTGTCAGTCATGATTTACCTGACCTGTCATGTCATATGGGAAATTTCCAAGTGGGATTCACTGCCAATTAAAAATTACAGACCTGTGTTAGACCATCCTCTTGATTTTTACAGTAAAACTCCCAACACAGAGCTATTCGATAGTCAGGGAAAGAAAATAGCCTTCATAGAAATAAATTAGAACTGAAAGCTGAGAAAATAACTTTTCAACCTCTACATCTCTGGACAGCTATATCCTACATAAACAGAAAAGGGAAATTATTTTAATGTTCCTTTGCATGGAAGCTTTGAACATTTGCCAGGAGACCATTGAAAGGAACATAATTATAAAAGCAATAAACCTGCCTGGAAATCTTAACTAACTAGCAGATCCCCTTCCCTATCTTTGTCACAACCTTGTCTTCCTCCTCATATATTATTTATTTTCTAAGACATTGGCTTCCCTCTTATCCTTAACATTTACAACAAGAGAAGTTGAGTTTACCTTATTAATTTTCTGATACCCATGGTTTCTCACCCCCTAGAAGTGTACCAAATTATGCTGAAGGGTAATACCATAACATCTCTTATGTAGAATTCTTTAGTAGAACTAGACATAGTAAAACATATTAGAAAACCAAACCTTTACACTGCCTTCTGTTCATCTACTTACCTTACTCTTACCACACTTGTTAGAATATACAGCAATTATTTATTACCTCTAGAAAACCTCACTGTACAGCTAAACCCTCTACCTTTACAGCATGCATTGTTTTTACATGATAGCGGCTGGTATTGATACATGGGCCTCCCTTTACTGGGTGATGCTGCATCTAAAGAAGCCTCAAAGTCATACCTCTTCAAACCATCATGCACGTGGCAAGCTGGTCATCTATACGTACATTTGCAAAATACTATGGAGACTGGTAATCGGGGGGCTTACCACCTATACCCCAATTAGCCAGAAGGACATTTTACCTCACATTTTGATATACTGTACCCTCAACTTTCAGAGAAGGGATTGTGACTGCAGTGGAGGTTTTGACACATTCAGTTTGCAGGCTACTTTTGAGAGGAGTTGGGAAAATAAAGGCACATCAGAAGGTCTTCCCTCATTTTACTAATTAGCCATCAATGCAATCATTTGCATAACATTATTGGAGACTTATGAAGAAAAGATCAGGCCTCTCAGAGCAACCAACAGGTGTGTGGTAATCTGCCCACCACCTGTTAGTAGGTGGCAATCTCCAGGAGGACAACTGTACTGTACAGTGGTTTGCAGGAATCTATGATATACAAACTTTCTTTGTTCTCGGGAATAGGATTGTCACCTAGCAACATGACCCATCCCACCCTACCAAATATTAAAAAGTAATTGTTGGTTGCTCTTCCAAGACATTTAGTTATTATCTTTTCTTACTATCATATAGTCACAAGGTATACCAGTACTGTTTGCCTAACTAAACTGTTCACTTGGTAAGGAGTGGATATTGGGCCTGAGTCATTACAGATCAATATTGCGATCACAGCTGTGATTACGCACACAGGACCTGATTCAGAGCCGCTCGTAAGCAGCCGCTCGTTCGCTCTGAGCGATGTTCGCACAACTGCGCATGCGTATGGGCCGTAATGCGCATGCACAAACCAGTCATTGTGGTCACAAATCGTGTGCTCGTAAAACAGCGAAGGCTGCTAATTTGATTGACTGACTGTACAGTTTGTGGGTGGTAACAGGGGAAGGTGCTTGAAGACGGGGGAGTGGAGATCCGAACGCAGGCGTGCCTAACGGTCAAAAGGGCGTTTAATGGGAGTGCATAATTAGTAAAGGAGCGTCATTGACCACGTCACTTGGTTGTCTTTTAGCCTGAACTGCTCGCAGTGATAGCGGTAAGAAAAACCTACGACAAGCACTGCGAGCAGCTCAGATGCCTTTCGATGTACTGTACCCGATTAATCTAATAAATACCGGAGATGACGTGTGATGCGAACGGCAAAGGGGCATCTTTACAAAATAGCGAGCGCATTTTTCGTTTGCTCGCTCAGACATAGAGGCATCAACAAACCGCAAAGAGCGAGCGCTCAATTTAAATAGCCGGCCCCTTTTTTGGAACCACCGTCCGCAAATAGCGTCCAGCTCTGAATCAGGCCCACAGTCCCACTGTGAAAATATATTAATGTTTGCAATCGCAATGCCGTTGCAGCCTAACAAGGACACGCACTTCCCCTTACTCACATCTGTAATACTTTGCAAGTCTGCAAAATCATCTGTAACTTCGAGTACTACCTTACGCACACTTGTACAAGGTCTGACCTTACTCAGAAATTGCTAACCTCATCGCACGCAGTGAAAGCCTGAGCTGCGTATGGTATCGCAGTGGCACGCCTGCATTTCGCAGACCACCCCCCCGTCACCACTCCCAAATGGTCACTTCTTGTCAATCACTCTGCGATGGGACTGTGCAGTCTCTGCAATCGCAGTGAGACCTTTGCGCACTGCGATGCATACACATGCGCAGAATAAAAAATCGCCCATCTGCGTGCTTAATTGCAGTTGTGATCGGTGATAAATCAGGCCCATTATTGTGCTCATTTTCCAAACATACACAGTATTAACCATGAAGTGTTCTAGTTATTAGGATTTCTACAAATAAGCCTCAAAAAAATTGATTTAGTGAGTTGTAGCGGTGTGTGCAGACCCCTGTGTTTTGGTTGAAAATAATTGTCGTGTTTTGGTTTTGGCAAAACCACCCACAAATGTTTTGGTTTTGTATTTCTTAATCATTGATAAAAACAGCTAAAATCATGTACAGTAATTTGGACATGTTTTTGATCCTACAAAACTATTAACATTGGCCCTGATTCAGACCCACTCGCAATTGGGCGTACGTAAAAAAATATTTAAATTCAAGGCCTCGCTCGTATTTTTGAACGCATATAAAAATCCGCCCCAAACTCAGACGACCCCTCCTCTAACTTACGAGCGTGTCAAATAGCAAGCGTACATCCCCGAAATGGCTTGAAGGGAACGCACGCACAAGTACAAACCGGAAGTGGGCTTGTCAGATGTCGATTACCTGCTCCTTTATTCTGCCTACCTCCCTCAATCGTATCATGTCAATCAATGTATCAATTAGCTTAATTGTTTTTTTTTTTTTTCAACACAATGCAAGAAACTTTACTCTTGTCCGTGTTTGTGTTTACCCGCAGAATACGTACGGCTTAAACATTCGCTTTTATTGCTCAAAAAACATGTTAGCCCCAATTAAACAATTGTTCTATTTCTTTGGATCCCCGCATATTTCCCGGGGTTCATTTCTTTATTTAAATTTGCTTACGCATGTCACTGCATCAAGCCTATCATAACTCTCAAGAGATTTGTGGCCCTGTCGAACACATGACTCATACACTAACCAATAGAATTGCTCCTGTTAATTTCCCAAATACATTAGCCAATCAGAAAATTTTTTGACACTTTATCAAAAATTATTTTTAAGAAAAACACCATTGCCATCATGAGAGCCTCCGCATTCACCAGGCGCGAGCTCCTTGTGCTTACGGAGGTCATGGATAGGCGGATCACCAGCCAGCCTCCACCCATCACCAACCAGCAGAAGCGTTCCGCATATGCGGAGGCACGGGCCCGCCTGCGCTCCTTCGGCTCACGCCGCAACATCGGCCAGCTGGAGCGCAGGTGGTCGGACCTGCAACGGCGGACGCCCCGTTTGCTGGCATGCTTTCGCATGCAGATCGCAGAAAGTAAGTTTTATGTATTGTGGTTTTCATGTTTGTCTTTGTGGCCCTAACTGCGTGTGCATGTTTTCATGTCTGTCCTATTTATTCATTCTACTCATATCTGCGTGTGCATGTTTTCATGTCTGTCCTATTTATTCATTCTACTCATATCTGCATGTGCATGTTTTCATGTCTGTCCTATTTATTCATTCTACTCATATCTGCATGGCCATGTTTTCCCTGTATTTCATATTTTTGCATTGTCCTCATATCTGCATGGTTTTTTTTTTTTGGGGGGGGATTTGAAATTGTTTTTTGGCCAGGATTTGTGTTGAAACTAACCACAATTTGTTTAACATCTTTTAGGGGGCCAGCCAAGACTACGCCGTCAACGTCCAGCCAGACGCTGCTTACGGCCACTCTCCCCAACCCCCAGCCAACACTCCACACCCAATAATTCCCCTATTCCCCACTCCTCCCCAGCCTTCCAAGACCCTCTCCCTGAAATGTCGGGCCTCCTTCCCCTCCATCCCACTTCCCCCTCTCCTCCAACCACCCCTCTTCGAATTACCCCCTCCCCGGAGTCGGTAATTACCCCGCCCCGATCTTTGGGGAATGGAGGCACCTCCGAGGAGGACGATGGAGGGCCTTCCGGAGCTGGCGTTTTTTCTTCCGGTATGTTTTTCTTTAGGCTTTTTTTTAGACACAAACTGTTTGTATGTAATCATGTGTCGTTCCTTTTTTCGGGGTTTTTGGGTAGACTTTTGGTGATTTTGCAGATTGCCTTTACCTGTTACTGCTGATTTCAACATACACATATTACACCTGTGGGAATTTGTACATAGGCCTTGTATTTTTTGCAGCCCCCATTTCAGTTTGCTGTGTTTTTTTTTTTTTATAAATTTATTTGGGTGGTTTCGTTGTGTTTTTTATTTTTCAATGTGGTTTCCCTATTGTTGTATTAATCCACACACTTTTCTCACCCACAGAGGAACAGAGGCGTCGGGAAGATTTAGCCGACTGTGTGGTCCGGATGCGCCACAATATCATCGGGGTGCTCGTGGCCCTTGACCGTATGTCGGTCCTCCTTCGTCAATAGTTTTATTTTTTTGTGTTCATTTTATAAATAAATTGTTTTTTTCTAAGTAACGTTCTGGCTCATTCGTTTTTTCAAAAACAAAGATTGTTTACCCTGACATAAGTAGACTGTTCCTGGAAGGATTTCCTTTTTTTTACAGTAAGATTGTGTTTTGTATTTGTATGTAAAACAGCCACAAGAAACACATAACAGTAACAATGTCATTTCCCATTTTTGGTGTAGTGTCAATTAGATATTTCTACATTTTACAGGTTTCTAGTTGGTGTGCAAGCTGCTTAGGCCAATCTTACAAAGCCAAATGATTGTACAGGCTTCCTTTTGGTGTGGGTTTGGAACCTGAAAACAGATTACATTTTAGCTCAACTGGCGTCAGTACTGGATTACCCCTTAGTCAAATGTAACGTGTGTGAACCTGGTTACACTTGCTGGTAACGTCCAAAAAAAGGAAGAACATTTCACTCTCCAAACATTTATTCACAACAGAACTGATAAATCTAAGTGGTCACTCACAAAAAAACACACAGTGATAATCTCAAATACAAAACATACCAAACAAACAAAAAACAACAAATCAAGAACTGGTTGACGAAGGACCATGCCAACATGATTCCACAAACATGGCGTTGCAATATGGGTTCCCGAATATATTACCAAAATGTCCACATCCAGGTTTTGTAAGGGTAGCAGGAAGTAGTGAGCGTTGGAGTGCCAAAGATTATGTGAAAAAACAGAAGATGGTGAAAAAAACATTAAATAATTAGATGTTTGCAAACAAACCCAAACACATTAGGTATAAACACTGTTGTTTTGTCAAAACTTACCTAAAAAATCTGGCCACCACATCATCGCGTATGGCCCCCCCACATACTGACCTCCGACCAACCTCGGGGGGGCCATCCTCAGGTAAGGCATCCTCTGGCTGCATTGGGACACCACTCCTTATGGTGATGTTGTGAAATATCCCACACAGGACCACAATTTTCGACACCATATCCGGCAAATACATGAGCTCGCCACCAGAGCGGTGGAGGCATCTGAATCGGCCTTTTAAAAGGCCAATACAGCACTCCACCACTTGCCTGGTGGCTGTAAGTGCGGAATTATACTCACTTTGTGGCCCTGGTGTGGGAGCCAAATAAGGAGTGAGCAGCCAGGACATGCAAGGGTATCCACTGTCTCCTGTGAAAAAGAATAGACAACATCAGGAACACTGTGTATCAAGCTTAACATTGTTATGTACTAAAGGTCTCCACTTACCCAGAAGCCACGCATCACCAGCTTGTAGGTTGGTTAATTTGTGCCATATCCCTGATTGCCGGATGACGAAGGAGTCGTGCACTTCCTGGTAATTTAGCATTCAGGGACAGGATCTGGAGGGAGGCATCACATACCACCATTACATTCAGGGAGTGATAGTGTTTCCTGTTTCGAAATATGGCCTCCAGCCGTGCTGGAGGTTGAAGTGGTATGTGAGTACCATCCACAACCCCTATGATGTGTGGGAAGCCAGCTATTTGGTAAAAATTGGCCTTGGCCACACTAAGGGCACCCATATCCAAAGGCATTTGAATAAAATGATGGAGGTGCTTGAAAAGTGCCTCCATCACTGCCCTCAGGATCCAGGAAAAGGAGGATTGTGAGATGCCCGCCACTATTCCCACCGTTGTTTGAAACGATCCTGAGGCACAGAAATGTAACACCGCCATAATTTGCGTAAGTGGTGGTATTGCTGTTGGACTGTCAATTTGCCGCTCAAGATCACTCTCTATTAATGAGAGAGTGTCTATGATGATTTTGGGAGGAAGACGGTAGCGTCTTAAAACCTCATCATCGGGCATTCCCTAAATGGTGACACGTGTTCGAAATATCTGGGGCCTTGCACGCCTACGATGCCTACGCCTGGGACGAGATTGAGGTTGGTTGGCTTCTGGGAGCATGGCCAGAACAATCCGCCCAAGATCAACCTGAAATGGCAAGATTGGAATGTAAGGCTTTGGACCCACCCCAAAAGAAAATTAAGAACAACTTAGCTTGATGATACCATCCATTGCTGCTTACATGCTGGGGTATTGTCATGATACGTCCAAACTGAAATTAATCACAAAAATAATTTGAAAAATTTTAGTCTGTGCATTTATGTTTCTAAATTTTGTGCTTGCCAAAACTTAAAATATGCGAAACACACATTTGGCCAAAGAGCAAAACAACATTGCACACAGTACATCAAAATGGGTTGAAATGTAAGCCAAAAAAGCGAAAGGGCAACCACAACAAATTTTACAGGATTAATAAGCATTTAAAAATGCGCTAATTAGGTCGCAAATACAAGTTAATAAACAAACTGAGAAAAATGCGCTAATTAGTTTGCAAATAGAAGTCACTATACAAACATAGAAAAATGCGCTAATTAGTTCGCAAATACAAGTCACTATACAAACATAGAAAAATGCGCTAATTAGTTCGCAAATACAAGTCACAATAGTAAGTAGTAAAAATGCGCTAATTAGTTCGCAAATACAAGATAAAAAATGGACTTACCTTGAGCAAATATATAAGATTCCAAATCAAAAGGTCTTTGGGTCCGAAATTAAAAAAAAGGTAAAAGATATGAAATTATGGATCCAAAAATTAAAAACAAGAAGAAATACAATGAGACACCAATTGAACCAAAGTTAGACTTCACAAAACTTACCAAATCAAGAAACGAGGCCAAAAAAAAATATACCAAAAAAGAGAACGGAAAATAAAAACGCAAATCTAGCAAACAAAATAAACTCCAAACGCCAACTCCTTTATCCGCAAACAAGAAACTCCAACCAAGGTAACCTCCAACAATCCAAAAACGCCACCTCGACTCGAGACACACCAAGCCATAAATAGTGTTTCGTTTCCCGCACAAATTAAGGAGGGATCATAGGAACGCACAATCAATGATGCGGCCGCAAAATAAGGACGCATGTATAAATACGTCACGAAAACACATTTAAATTCTGGTGTATTTCTTGTTTGGACCTCAGACATGGCTACAGACCAGGGAAACAATGGCCAAGAGTCAGGCGGTAAGTCTTTCATGCATTTTGTATCAATGATTAATTTGAAACATAAGATTGGGCAAGTTGTGAATTTGAGAAATCTGAATATTTACACAAATAGGTGAGGAGGCTGACATGGAAGAGGCTGCTGGGCCCAGTATTCCGGCCAAAGCTGCAAAAAAAAAAAGGCAGCCACATTTCACAAGAAAGGAGATGGAGGTTTTGATTCAGAAGTGTGTGGACATCCTGCCACAGGCAGACAGGAATATGAGTATAAGCCAGAAGTGGAGAATGTGGGAAGAGGTACCCGTTGCTGTCAATAGGGTGGGTGATTATGTCCGTCTAGCCCGGGATGTCAAACGGCGGTAAGTAAACACTTGCCCCCCCTAAAAACAAACACCATTTTAAACAAAAGGATAATGGCTTCCATTTTTTCCCACAGATGGGCCGACTTCAAATATCGCCTAAAGCAAAAACTCGCGGACAGGGCTAGGCATGCAAGGGGGGCAGGTGGGGGTCCCACCCCTGTGTCATTGGAGTTGACGGATTTAGAAGAGCTGGCACAGGGGTGTGTGCAGCCTGTGGAGGTGTTTGACGTGTCCAACATGGATACGGACATGCCAGACTTTGCGGCTCCTCATGTTGTCCCAGGTAAATCTTTTGATGTCACCAACTCTGAAATGTTAGTGGGCCAATATGTAGATTCTAATGTGAGTCTTTTCTCATTTTTCCTAACAGAGACACAGGCGGATGAGTCTGCTCCAGAGGGGAGCCTTGGCCACCGAATTTCTGCTGGCTCTGCAGGGGAGGAACCAGTACATCCGGCTGAGGACCCTGCAGAAGCCAGTCCAGGGCAATCCCCCTCGCAGGCAGTGGCCCTCCTCACAGAACTCAATTTCAAATCTGATTTCCATACGGAGATTCTGCAGAGGATGGACGCCAGTCTGGTACGGGTGGCTGAGGCCCTGGAGCAAAATGCTGCGGCCAACATGACCATTGGTCAGGCCCTGGCGGAAAATACCAGGGCCAACATCCGCATCGCCAATGCCCTGGAGCAGCTCGTTCGCCAGCACATGGTGGAGCCGACCTCCCTTCCTGCCGGAACATCAGGATCCTCCACCTCTGGCACAACATCAGCCATTCCTCCAAATGTGCCTAGCCCTGTGCCTAGTCCAGAGGCCACAACATCTGCCTCTGGACAGGCCAGCCCGATGACATCCCGGACCCGGTCTGGCGCCCTCCCTCCCCCATCCAAACGGGTGAAAAAACGGTGACAGCAATGGTGACTTTTCCCACACTCCTTCTGTGCTTGGCTCATATTCCTTTCTGGTCAAAACTTCCCTCTCCTTTCTTGTGAAATGTTTTTAATTTTTTGTTGTACCCGTTTATGTCTACAGTTATGTTGGGCCAATTTGTTTGATTTTGGAAATGATCTTTGCCAAAAAAAGATGTCCCCAAATTTTTTATTATTTTAGTTTTGGTTTGACCAATAAATTTACGCCAAAAATCTGACATTGTATTGTGACATTATTGTACAAATGGGTTACATTTAATCCTGGCCCAAAAGGCAAAAACTTGCAAAAAACAAACAAACAATTTTTTTAAAAAAAGGGCTCTTTAAGGAACGTTTAAAAATTCACATAACGAGGCAAATTCAACAGGCAAAAATAAAAAGGTGAGAAAATTAAAACATGATGACATTATTGTTACAATAGGCCCTAACCACCAAATTGAGGCCAAAATAAACCCCCACAAATGTACGCAAATTGATTGTGTCATCCTGACATTAGCAGCTATGATTTCCACCTGCGTACGCTTTTGTGCTATCCCCAAAAACTGATTTCAAAACACATACCAAGCCTGTTTTCAATCCAACACTAATTGCTTTTCTGACCACCCGCGATTAATCGCAACAACATCGTGGAGTCCCAGGACGGAGGAGAAGGCCATCGCCAATGTGGTCGAGTAATCCAGACCCTAAGCTGTGCGAGCATTTTGAAGGGAAAGAGGATCATCCAGTGACGTATGAGTCGGTCCGAACACATTTTACGCTCGCATCTGCTAATGTATGTACGCCCCAAAAACGCCTCGCCACGCCTGCGTTTTTCCATCTCCACCCCCGTCAACACCCAAAAACGCCCTGTTCTGTCAATCACATTTGACATGTCAATTCCTGTATGCTATTTGACGAACGAGACCAAAAAAACTCGCAATCTGCCGTACGCACATGCGCAGTGTTACACCGACGCATGCGCGGTTAGTCAACATCGGAACGCAACGAGCGTACTGCTGTTTGCGAGTGGCTCTGAATGAGGGCCATTATCTTTAATTTCCAGTCAATATTGAGCACCTTACAGCTCACAATATTGTTTTCACCAATATTAGCCAAAGGCTGCAGTGAGATAGCTGGCTAAAGTAAGCAATAGAGCAGTGGCACAAACACGTGACAGTTTAAAAAAATATATGAACATAATGGCAGTTTAATAAACTTTATGACCCTATAGAAATTTTTTATTAACAAAGACCTACTAGCCTAAAAGTAAAAGCCTAGTAGAAAATATATTACTATACACTTTTCCAAACAGCAAGTCACAGGTCTGAGGCCAATACAGACAATTCAAGCCAGAGTAACAGCCTTTGTAGAAAAGATAGTATGTTAATTATTTAATAACAAACTTTTTTAACCTACAAATCACAGGCCTCAGGCCAAAAACAGGTGATTATAGGTATAGGGAATTAATCAGTTAGGGGGAATATACTGTAAAATAAAGTCTCATTACCACAGGGTACCTATTATTATTTCCATAAATTTAGTTTTGCTAAGATAATCTGCTGACTTCTTTATTTTCCATTAATAGTTTACATGTATTCATTATATTGCTATTCACTTTCATTGTATGGGAGCATAGTGGTGATAATCGCATGGAAACCTGTAACCTTGTCTTCATGCCATCAAAATTTTGCTTTGTATTAATATAATTTTGATTTAGAGCCAAAAACCCCAATAAAGTACATTAATATACACTGTCTGTCAAATACACACAATCTTGACAATGCCCAAAATGAAAAGTGGTGCACGATGGAATTGTCCTTGGACCCTCACACCTACCCTTATGTTGTTTTTTAAAAAGAAATGCACAGTTTATCAAACCTAGCACTTCAGCAACATGGAGTGCCACTTTTGTGGCTGAAGTGCTTGGTTTTTTTGGGCCCTCCACAAAAGAAAACCTCTTAGTGGTTTTGTTAAACCAAGCTACCATTGGGCTTAAGAATAACAGTGTTGTTAATCAATGTCACACTTGGAAGATGTCATTATCATACTCTTCATCACGCTCATCACTATTGTTAAACTTTATTACACAATATTAGCTCATCACCACTGGATCCACCATTACAGAAGTCCCTCCCACCCACCGTTATGAAAGGTCTGAGACTTTCCATGCCACTGTGTGTGGTTTATGGCATGTTAGCAATGTTAATTTTTTTGGCAGTAACTTTTCCTTTCATAGTTTTATTAAAAGACTTGAAATGTTTTGATTTTTTTACACAAATTTTTTTTGGGATACAACTGATGGGGGCACGACCACACCCAGTAAGTACAGTAATATACACTGCTTTTCCAAAACACACACTCTTGAAATATGATTTAAACTGGATTATTATAAACTTAAAAAGCTTTATGACTCCAGAAAAAAAATATTTTTCTACTTTAAATATTTTTGGTGCAGCTGACGGTGATATGACCACAACAAGGAAGCACAGTAATATATGCTGTCTCCCCAAAATACACACTCTTGAAATATGATTTAAATAGAATTATAAAGGACTTTTTTGAAAACAGAACTTTTTTCTTTTTTCAACTTTATTTATTTTGGGGTGCAGCCGACAGAGACACTATCATACCAAGTAAGTACAGTAGTATTTGCTGTCTCTCTAAAACACAGTCTTGAAATATGATTTAAATTACAAAACACTTCAAATGTTTTTTGACACAAGAAAAAAATATTCTTTCCACTTTAATTAATTTGGGGTGCAGTTGACAGGGATACCACACCCAGTAAGTACAGTAATATACACTGACTTTCAAAAATACACAATCTTCCCATGAAATTATTTAAATTGAATTATAAAATACTTTTTTTTTTAAACAGGAATATATGTCTTCTTTGGGGTGCAGCTCACTCAGACACAACACAGTATTTTTTGGACAACTAATCTTGAAATCACACTGTCTCTGCCCTCATACACAAATGACAATATATACTGCAGTATAGATACTGTAGATATCCTTGTGAAAAACAATTGTACATGCAGCTCACTTAAAGTTCACTTCTAACAAACACATAAGAGCCTGTTTGCACTGAATTGCAGGCGCTACTAATGGCTGGAAGACAAACACAGTGAAAGTAGCCTGTTTGCAGTTTGCACTGGATTGCATTTGCTAACTAACAAACACATACACAATGACAAATAAGTCTGCAGTCTCATACACCATAGATTCCAACTTTCTGGCTATCCCCTCTGGAGGAGGGCAGCCAGGTCAGCACAGCAGGAGGCATGAGGGGGGCTTGGTGTGGCAATGTGGGGGCATGAAGGCCTGATTGCGTCATTGTGACCTCACCCCCTTTTCAATGCTGAAATAATCGAGTCATCAGTTGCATGAACTCCCCCTTTACTCGTCAAGTGAGTGGTGCCGGGCAGATGCATATGCATGCTGCAGACTTGAATACTCTTATGGGTGGCCGGGAGCAACACCCGAGATTCAGGAGCCTCCCAGCCATTCTGGGAAAGTAGGAGAGTATGTCTTACACCCTTTCCTCCTGCTCCATCTACCTACAACTCTCTCTAGCTGTAGACACCCAAACACACAAATATTTAGGTACTTACCTTCTGGGCAAATATATCTATCAGTTATATATATATATATATATATATATATATATATATACACATATAAATATAGCACATATATATATATATATATATATATATATATGTACTTACATATGCATACACACAAATACATACACACATATATGTCATTCCTATTACTCTGCCAAATACACACATATATACGAATCAACATAACAAGAGAAATACTATATATATATATATATATATGTATATATATATATATATATATATATATGACGGTACCATATTCCAACTTCGAGATCTCCACAATACTTCATAAAACATAGGCTATGTGGTTACAACAAATAACCGATTACATGCAAACATTAATATTACCAATGGACCCTAACATAAGCTATAGCAAGTCTTACAACCAGATATTGATATGCCAAAGTACATAATCTATAAACTTAAAACTAAATAAGAAATTATATTGACATATTTAGTCAGCATTGACTGGTAATATGAGCAATATCTGACATCAATAATAATATAGTGCAGAGCACTAAAAGAGAACAAAAGTCTGGATTTTGCACTATACAAAAATACAACAGTATATATATATATATATATATATAAAAATCTTTTTGTGTGCATGCATGCCAAATTCAGAAACCTTTTCACCTATGCCTAGTGATCCACAGCATCTGTTATTGAAAGCTGGAATGTTGAACAACTAAAATTGGCTAAATCCTTTTTTTCCCTGAGAACACAGTATTTTGCCTATATACATTTATACTGAAAAGTTTGAATGTTTAATAACAAAAAAAGGATAATATCATCAAGTGACTATATAAAAATCATAGAGAATCGTTTATAAGCTCACTTGGATTTTTTCATGCTTCTTTGAGTCTTCAAACAGAGGGACAAGCTGATTCACAAATTATTAAATTGGAAAATTTAGAGAGGGTTTTTTTTTTCTCCTCTCAAACCAAACAGTAACATCGTTACCAAAGATATCATTCTCCCCTCTTTGAGACTACCTATATTACAAATTTTTATTAAGAATCATGTTATAGCTTCATTTAGACTGTTTTTTTGTGTCCAATTGTCAATTAGTATGTCCAATTTATTATTAATATTTATTTTATAGATGAGTATTTTTTCATATGCAATAAATGTACACAACCTAGCCTACTGGGCAAGTACAGCTTCCCTGTTAGTGTTGGCAGGTAAGTGATGAATACATTTCACTCCCCTGCCTTTCAGCAGAGAATCAGGATGCTTGCTGCCTAAGATCACCAGCTGTTGCAAGGTGGCAATCCTATTATCTAGAACAAAGAAAGTTTGCAAATCATAGAATTCAGCAAATTACAGTTATAAAATTATATAAATAAAGATATGTAATTAAGTTAAGGAACAGTAAGTTAAAATATTTTGGTGTTGTGGGGGCTAATAATAGACATTATGGCCCATTTTCTTTGTATTATGTATTTAGAATTACTTTTGGTCATTCTATTGATTCTTTGGGTATAATAAAGATTATTTTTTATCAAACATCACATGCGTTGTATATGTTTATTTTGTGCTACTGAGATTTTTAAAGTTCTGGTTTCTCCTGTATGTATATTACATGTTTTTGATTGTATAAATTGGGGAATTTTAATTTACAATCCAATTGCAAAATGGCTTCATGTTACTTGCATCTCTATCTTTCTGGCAACTGTTGCCCTAAATGTTTCTAAACATATTTAAACGCTGACAATAGTCTCTGCAATTACTTGAACACCACATATTAGGATTGATCAACAATATTCCTAGGTTTTGTTAATTTTACTTCCATAGAACAGCATACAGTCCAAGCATAGAGGCACTTGTGTGGCCAGAATACAATGTTTATTTTTTAATGTTATTAAACATTATTATTCAACCTCACAGCATATTATATTTTTTTTTAATATCGATTACATACCTATTTCCCCTTACATTGCATATTATTAGAATAAATCAGTATTATATTGCAGATCTACAGCATAACATTATTATTATGACATACAGTAGGAAATTAGCCATTGATTATCAACTTTTGTACATGGGAATATAATTTAATACTTTAGATACGGTAAAGTTCAGAGAAGTTGGCTTATTATTTCCAAAAAAGCTTTTCAGGAAGCTCTGTGGCACCTAACACAGAATGACTGACTGGTAAAATGATTGTCACATAAACACTTCTGTCTCAGCTTACACAGTATAGCACATCATTGTTCTGTTACAGTGATAATAACATTTCCATTGATCCTCAGTTACAATAAACACATGGCACAAGGCCAAATGTCAGGGAAAGCAAATCTACAAGCATTTAAGTCACCGTATTTCACTGGAGGTGTCAACTGAACATGCTCTGTCACTTAGATATGAAAAGGTAAAGGACGAAAACTGACATTTTTAGTTTTAGGCCATAGGGGTAAAATACTTTATTTATTATAATCTAACTTTCCAGTGTCCTCCTGTGAATAAAATGCAAAGTATTAGCTCTCTGCTGTATTGCAGATTGCTGAAGTTCCTCCCACATCTTTACAACAGTGACGTAACAGACACGTCAAGGTTGATACTGCAGTGATTTGAGTTGCTGTGACATCACTGGCTCTCCCCTGTACAGGATGAATCCACCAATCTGCACTGTGCATTTTGCAAGTATGCCAAGTCTCTGTTTACTATTTTAGTTAGATCAGTATCTTCACCCTAACTTGGCAACCTGCTGCATACAGTGAAAGTAAGCATAGTGGACATAATGTACCCAGTTCATTATAAACACACTACAAATTGTATTTATTTTATTAAGCTCAGTAATTCACATCCTTTCATATACTAATGTCAAGTAGTGGCTTTATTATCTCTTTAATACTGGTTGTAGGAACATAATGGTAACCTTTTCTTTTCTGTTATGGTTTTTACAAAATAACTGTCTTCAGCCTCAAAAATATTTTATTATATGTGTAACTTACAGGGAAATGTCAATGTGACAAATGACATTCTTATTTATCAGTTTTGGGAGCCATTATAAGGACTATTAGACATATGAATTTACCAAACTGTACATTACTTAAACTCGCTTGTGTATTTTTAGAGTGGGACGAGGAAAGGAAGTACATCGCAGTGCACAAATGCCTAAAGCTTCATTGATGTGCGAGACAGATGTCTAATCCCTTGGCAACAGCAAAAGCTCGGAATAGATTGGTGAAACACAAAGATTCATAAATGATGAGATCTCAACAAATGTAGATGGACAAAGCTAAAAACAAATAACAGACCATATGGTGATATGCTGTTTTGAGCTTTTTGACTCCTTAGTCATTTAGGTATTGGCTTGTAGCAGTGGAATGTGTTTTTCCCCAGTACTACTTCTATACAGAGCTATAGTGACAATTCAGTACATGTAACAGGAGCAGGAAGTCAAAAGATGCTTCACAGACAAACTTTGGGATCCTAGGAGCACCAGTGGTGGTCTTTGCCCTTGGTTGGACCTGTCATCTGTTGGGCAGAGTGCATTAGCCTGTGCAGACATCCTGGGAGTAATGTTTCTCAGTAACTAAATTAGACTATAACAAGACTAGGACTGTGTAAACTCCTTTACTATTGATCACTCTTAACTTATTGCTCCTTTTTTAAGTTGTCGAAACATTTATTTAAACTATTTACATTTTTCTTATAGATCCACATTATAATGTACACTTTTTTAATTCCTAGAATATTGTTCCTGAATAAGCCCCTTTTTATGTTAAATGTGAAAATTGTTATTAAAAATGAAGGCTAAAATGTTGGTTAATGAATAAATTTTTAGATCCAACTAAACGTTAAGCAAAATTGGTATATTATGTTGCTAGAAATGTTGACAGCAGTTCCGTCCATGTTAAAAATATAGGACACTAGCTGAAGTACCCAGCATTGCTTGGATTTAATCTTCAAGCTATTAAGTTTTATTATGTGATGTCATTCAAATCCATCCAGTAGAAATCCCAGAACAGGCTCACAGGATCAAAATTCTGCCCATCGTACACCAATGGGAGGTCTGACTGTGACCTCAACTACTCCATAAGGCATACCAGACCAATTGCCACCCCTCTGTGATTTTTATCCAAATCCACCCAGTGGAGGGCCCAGAAAGGCTCCCTGGGCCAAAGTTATGCCCAGCTTACACCAACAGGAGGTCTGACCGGGACCTCAACCCTTTAGTATGTTGTTTTCTGGGATCCAATGTTCATTTTTGTCAAAATCCATCCAGTGGAAGGCTCAGAACAGACTCCCTGGGTCAAAGTTCTGCCCAGCGTACACCAACGGGAGGTCCAACTGGGACCCTAACCCCCCCATACAGCCTATCCAGGATCTAAATAACAACCTTGTGTTGGTTTCATCTCAATTGGTGCAGGGGTGTCCGAATGTATAACCAGACAGACAGACAAACAAACAGAGCAACAAATTTTATATATAAGATTTGGAATAAGCTACTTATTTTTTTATGTAGTACAAAAGTATGCTTGGTATCTTCTTTTAATTATATAACATTTATATTTTCACTGCAAAACAAGTAATTCAATCACAACTGCTTTTTTCTAAAGATTACAAAAAGAAATCAAAGCAATTATGGAAAAACTTTTGACAAATGTATTTTCCCCTTAGATTAAGAAACCACTCATATGGACGTGGAGTCAGAGAAGGAGCAGGAGTTGTCAGGGACACCAACCTTTTCCTCAACTGCTACTTCAGCATAGCATTCGGTACATTTCAGATGCAAACACAACTGTGATCCCAAAGGACTAAACTTTTTAGCTATAGAAAACATGACTTACAATTGGAGGGGGTAAATAGTCTAGAAACATAGACAAGGCAGCGAGTAGGTAGATATTCGAACTCCAGACATGACACCCGGAAGGCTTAAATCTAGACCCATAAGTCTAGTACATTATACTTTTAGTCTCTACCGGAATCCCCTGACTACTACCAGTCAACACACAGTAGAATAAAACAGCATAGAGTGTTAACGCATGATAGTTAACATAAGAGTAAATAATTACTGTCCACTTATGTACTATCAATTGGCTCTAGGTACATGAGCATACCCATATTTCAATCTCAGTTTCATTTTTCCCCGATCATGGGCCATATGCTAGTTATTTACATATACAGATCAGCTATATATTTATTGACATGATTCCTTGAACAGGTTCACTACCATTGACACACTCTCCACCAGATCTATAGATGAAATAATCCATTTACAAGTAACTAGTTATGGGGGGACACTATTTTACCATAAGCGCACCAGAACATGATGGTCTCATATTCATATATCTGACTATAAATGGAGTAACTAAATAACATCCCATATTGCATATGGAACATGCACACACCATCAGCTTTATGTACTTAGATTATATATTCAGATAATGGCTATATTAATTATACTGTTTTACAACACTTAATATGCTCAGTTGACATACCTGAACCATCCACTCTATACAATCAGATAAACTACTATATCTAACATAATGTTCCATAACACACAGTATGCCCACTAATAATAAAGGATTAATAGTTATGCAATACATAAGGATTACAACTATCAGCAAAAGGACTACCACTATGAGAAAGACTAACAAGAGCAGAAATCGCCACAGAATTATGAATGGAAAAACTTGCAGCTATATAAACAAAGAACTTTGAGACTAATGGGTCAATCCTATTAGCCGCAATGATTTCGCCGCTGCGAGTCATCGCGGCAGTGGTCGCACTTTACGGCAGCCCGGATTCGCCAAATTTTGCTCACAGCCCTATAGGGCAGCGAGCAAAGTTTAGCGAATTCAGGGTCGAGTCGGGGTGCGAGGTGCTGGTCCGTTTGCAGCATTTTAATGCCGTTGCAACGGCACATCGCACCCTTCCCGAAATGCATTGGTCCCACCCACCCAAGGACATTGCTTCCTTTATACATAACAGTATTTTGGTTGTATTTTACCAATAAATTGAGTTTGATTTTATATCGGCGTTCATAGCCTTAATGAACCCCAGCCCCCTTACTTGCACTCTACCTGAACCAAGGAAGCAGACCTACAGGGAGGACAAGGACCAGCAGGACCATAGGGTAAGTAAATAATTTCTTCATACTTACCAGCTGCATTATTGTGTCCACACCACCCCGATACTACATTTTATTATCCTTGAGGTACTTATAAACGGGGACATCATACAAAGCACTAACCATCACGAGAAGTCCATCTCAGTGGATCTATAGGTGCTGAAGTGACCATATAAACCTGTGAGCTATTAAAATCCACATTTAATAATCTGCCTAAAGGTTTTGAGCACCAGCTTGAAGGCCAACCATACTTTATTTGACTACATATGGTTACGTTTTTTAACATCGGCCAAGTATCAGCCTAAAATTTTTGCCTACCAGTCTAAGGTTGTATTACGTTTTTGAGTTAACAGGACTCATTAAAGCAGAATCTCCAATCTCCAGCGATTTCCACATATCACATAATTAATTATACAACATCCTGCTAAGGAAACATAATTTTTTTCAATTCATAATTGATATGTATATTAACACAAACATACCAATTTCCATAGAGCGATTCCCGTATTCCCTCCCCCCCGTTCTCCTCCCACCTATCTTTTTATTGTACTTGTAATTAAGGAGTTTGGGATATCTCCTAAAATAGCAGCTAATGGTAACTGTACACACCATTCTGTGAGCACTGAGCTAAGCCACCTTTTTTTTTTCTCAACTGCTACTTCGGCATATTGCAAACAAGCAACAAGAAGACTTATTGGGGCAGATGTATGAAGGTCTGTGAAGTGATAAAGTGGAGAGTTATAAAAGACCAGCCAATCAGCTACCAACTGACATTTTTCAAACACAGCCTTTAACATGACAGTAGGGAGCTGAGTGGCTGGACGGTTATCACTCTGCACTTTATCACTTTCCAGAGCTTCATACATCTGCACCATTATGACTTAATGTCATGCTGATCGTAATACGTGTGTCTACCAATTCCGTGTATATGAGCTCTTTCTATAGCTTCAGCATGCTTCTTCTTGACTCTGAGATCTGGTGCCATTGCCTTCTACTATAGGGGCAGTCACACAGATTTTTCTTGATTTTATCCCTATGGTCATGTGATCACTGCCATCAGCTGAGGTGGGATGTTTAAACCTGGCGTTCCTTTTTAAATGTTGCTCTGGCTGCACATGTTTTTCAGAGTATTGGGCTCAGCTCACTTCCGAGCTGCAGCATATTGAAACTTCCTATGTTAATGACCCAACATGTTACTTCCTTTTGTATAACCCCTGTTGTCTATACATGATCCCCTGGCATCCTGACCCTGTTTTTTTTTCTTGATTCCTCTGCCCTATCCCTGTGGTTATTCTGATACATTCTACTCTACCAATTTTGTCTTAGCTCTTGCCTAACCCCTGTGGCATATATGAGATCATAAGTACAGTATACCAGACATCTCTTAGTGATTGCTATCTAATATCTATCATGCAGGTAACCAGTGCAGGGACCTTCCTTGTGGGGGTCCCTGGGAAAAACCACCAGGTGTTATGCATTGCACCCTTGGTATTGATTGTGATAAGACTGGCTGATAGCATCCAGGGGTTCAAATCCCTCCCCTATTATCTTGTCTGCTCTGCTTGGCAGGGAGGTAGAGGAAAGGGATCTTAGCAGATCTCTCTCCCTTTATCTTGCTCTGCCTGGCAGTGACGCTGAGGAGAGGAATCTTTGCAAGACCCTTCCCTGTTCTCCTGCTCTGCTTTTCTTTTTAGAGTGCAGCAGAGCCTGGGTCTGAGGTCTCCTTTACATGTTGCCGGCATAGGAAGGCTCTCGCATTTCCGAAAGCCTTCAGTGTCAGTGTGAAGAGGTGATTCACCAGGTCAGAGCATTATTTCAAGCTCTTTCCTGGCACCCTGATCAATACGCTCTTGTGATAATTCTATATATTGCATTGCTAGAATGGGCAACATTTTCGGAGCACAACAGCATTTCATATGCAGATTGTGATAAATGTGCCCCTTAGTCTCCCCCTAAGGCTGCTGCATATACGCACCACCACTGATAGACAACAGTCACCCCCCAAACAGAAGCAATGATAGAGGCATTAATGGCTTTCTGAACCAATTAGCATTTTATATGCCAGCAGATATTAACATACATGAAAAGTTATACTGTAGGTAGTGCAATATAAAATATAAATAGCGTTCCGTCACTACAGAATCATATACATTGCATAACAGAAACCCCTAAATGGATCATTTCAGCTTGCCTGCTCCCTACTATAACTCTAACTATGCAGGTGAGGTATGACTCTTTTAGTAGGATAAAGAGTCAGAATTTGGAGTTCAGATATCGAGCAGTGTGAGTCCCTTCAGTTTCACACAAACTGTCATTGCATTGCTCTGTAACACTATGGGCCATTTTTGCATAGTTTGCAAAACTTAAATACTTGATTCAAAGCACAGACTCCTACTACATTTGGGCCATACCCCCACTATCATATTATAGTACGATTCAAAATGTATGTGGATCCTGCATGTAGACATGTAGATGCAGAGTGCATTTGCACCAGGCCTCTACTTGGTGCAACAGATTTGTCTGAAATAAATGATCACTGTGTACGCTGAAATCAGAATAAGCTCCAATTCTCCAAACGTGATATTAAGTTCCCCTCTGAGCACTATGTTACTGATCCTACTCCACTGTGCTGAACTTTTCAATCAGACGGGACTGATATGAGATCAGCATCTCTTCCCAGGGCATCCATCTGGGAGGTACATGGGGTAATAAATAATGTAATGTATGCAGATGATTCTGTCTGCAAACTGCTTTGTAATCACAGGCAGCTCCCTTGGCTTTCAGTCACTGACAGTGATTAGTTCAAGCTGCAGCTGCGGAATGGGATTTAGATGGGGGATGGGGCACGGGAGTTGCATTCCATAGGAGGTTGGTGTCTTCCTCTGGAGGCCAGCTCCTCCTAACTCCTCCTCTATTCTTGTTCTCCTGCTTACATTGTAGCTGCTGGCTGAGCCCTTTTGCTTGCACAGTAATAGAGGCATCCTGTGGCAGAGGTGTCAAGTGTGCCTCTGTCACTATCCCTCATGAAGCCTGAAGCACTGTGGTGGGTGCTTATATTATGATGACCTGGCTGGCCTGTACCCCAAGTACCTTTGTTCAAAAAAGACCCAAGATTAGCATAGTCCTATTTTTTTATTCTAAACTTTATTCAGCACAAGGTTGAACAAATAAAAATAGGGTAAATACAATACGAACAGAAAAAGACATCACAATCAATGAAAATATCAAAGTAATCACAGGACTGCTGACCAGGGCAAGGTATTATGGAGGAGTGGAAGTCCTTACACTACTAGGGCTAGCTGGAGTGTGGTTGCAGTAAATTACACTAACAGCAACAAATAATGGTCTGGGTATGTCTTGGGACTAGGGCAGGAATGACCAGGAATGTAGTGTGAATAGCAGGATAACAAGAGAAAAGGCTAGACTAGACTAGACCTTGACATAACAAGACTGGACTATGACAAAGAAACAGACAAAGACTGGACACAACAAAATAAACACAGGATACTAGATATGGCCTAGAGGATGTGGTGCGGCTTCGACAGCCGGGACGTGGCTTGGAGAGCCGGGTGATACTGGGCTGAGTAAGCAGCCTGCGGACTTGAGGTGTAGCTGGGACAGCCAAGGTGCGGCTTTGAGAGCTGGGTAGTTCTTGGCAAAAAGCAGCCTGCAGGCTGAGGTGCTGCTGGTACAGCCGAGGTGCGACTATGAGAGCCGGGTAGTTCTTGGCAAGAAGCAGCCTGCGGACTGGGGTGCGGCTGAGACAAACTCACTGGTGTTGGTGCACCAGATAGCATACTAACGTACTTGGAGTGCGGCCTGTGGGTAGACACAAGCAGCTGACACTGTAGTGCGGCCTGTGCCACCAGTTTGACATGAGCAGTTGATGCTGTAGTGCAGCCTGTGCCGCCGGGTTGACAAAAGCAGCTGATGCTGTAGTGCGGCCTGTGCCGCCGAGTTGACACGAGCAGCTGAGATGATCTTTGCAGATAGACAGGACTGTGGTATAATACTGCAGGGCTGAATGGAGACAGGAACCAGATACTATAACAGAAGTACTCAGTAGACCGGCAAGCACTTAGGAACTGAACACAGCAAACATACATTGGTAATGACACAGTATAACCGCTATGGAGTGAAAGCCTGGCTGTAACTTAAAGGAAGCAGGGTCCAATCAGAACCAATTCCTGGAGAGAGCACTTCCTAATCAAAGGCATGAGTGCACCTGAGCTCTGCACACAGACAGCTAGTAATTACATGATACAAAACACACAGACAGACATGAATGACAGGCTATGATCTAAACACAGACAATACAGGAATTGCAGCTACCTGCAAAAAGCCAGAACAAGGCCAGGACATGATGCAGTATCCCAGTAACAACTATGACTGGGAACTGCCACCAAGATGATTTGCGAACCGCAAATCCTAACACTTCCATAGTAATTGTCCATTAGCTTACTTTAGTCCTGTACATTGCTGAACACTAATAAATAAAACAGAGGTTTATCATAATGTGGTAGATATATGTTTTGAAAAGAATATACAAAACTTATTAATATACAATTAAAATGTGGGCATAAGGAGAAATAATCATTCAAACCAGGCCCAGTTTTCTGAGGACGAGATGCATATACTGTGCTTTAGGTATTGTCAGTAAATAAATGGCACAAGTATACTTCATTCTCCTTCATTGTGATTAGACAGTACAGTACATATTATCATGCAAAACAGTCTGACCTGACAATCCATCCTTTATAAAACATTGTCTCCTTTATTTGATTTCTGCATTGAGAAGGCTTTTCAGGATTATTACTTTGTGTCTTGCTTACCTTATAAATCATGCAGTATTAATTGTGCAAACAACATTAGATGCCACTTATTATATTGAGATGTGTAATCAGACTATTCACAGAAATATTGTCAGCTGTGGCTATTTAGGGACATAGCACTGAGATGACATTCTATCAATTATGGCTATAATGATCTAAAATAGCACTAAGGTCCATCTACAAGCCGAAGGTTCAGTTAATTATGGGTAAATATCAGGAGAGAAAGTGATGCTGATCCTTGAAAATACAATATATAACAAATAAACCAACTGGACAGTTTAAGTATAACTATACATTTTAATAGAAGTCATATAAACCTAACCTAACTACAAATAAAACAAGAACTAATCATACTGGATATTTTATTGGTAGTAACAATAATGTTGCATTTTCTAATTTAATTTTATAGCATACGATAGAGGGGGCTCACTAAAGAGTTTATTGTAGGCTGTCCACTCTTTTAGATAAGAAAGTTATATTTGACCCTGGAAAAGTATGCTGCAGGAATAATGATACAAGATATAAAATAAAAAGGGATAAGAGACACTTATGTTAAAACTAAACAATGTTGCACATAGTAAGTTTAATTTACAATATATAAGTGAGGTGGAATTTGAAGAGAGTTTATTTACAAATAGCCTATATTTGGAGGCAGGAAACTGTCCTAATATGAAAATAAATAAACAGTTGTCAAAGCAATAATAAATATATGCAAAAGAACCATGAAATAGCTTTGCTAGTTATATATACAATGGTTGTCAAGCAATTCTATCACAGTAATATTTTAATTTGCTAAATTCTTAATTTCCACTCTGTATAACCTGCATTTATTTATCTGGGTTTTAGAAAAATAGCTTGCAGTAGTGAGATTACACTTTCGAATTGAATAAATATGGCATGTTTTTGTCAGTAAGTTATCTGTCGAGAGTGCAGTATACAAGGTTGACATTCAGAATAATGTCAGCATGGTCTGAATGTCAACATATAACGTGTCAACAGTCACAATGTCAACATTAAGATTGTCAACAATGGGATTTTAATTGTAAGCCTAACCCTAATTGCAGCCTAAACCTAACCCTAATTTATTATTTATTATTATTGCCAGTTATTTATATAGCGTACACATATTCCGCAGCGCTTTACAGAGAATAGTTGGCCATTCACATCAGTCCCTGCACCAGTGGAGCTTACAATCTATGTTCCTTATCACATGCTCACACACATACACACTAGGGTTAATTTTTGTTTGGAGCCAATTAACCTACCAGTATATTTTTGGAGTTTGTCAGGAAACCGGAGTACCTGGAGGAAACCCACGTAAGCATAGGGAGAATATACAAAATCCACACAGTTAGGGCCATGGTGGGAATCGAACCCATGACCTCAGTGCTGTGAGACTGTAATGCTAACCATTACACCATCTGTGCTGCCCACAATTGAAGCCTTACCCTACAATCATGTGTCAACATTCTGGTTGTCAAATTCACATCAACATTCTGACAATGTCTACATTATACGGAGAAATGGGTGATGTCGCACAAGATCTCAAGTAATTCCTGAAGAGGGTTAGTTTAGCATAAGAGTAAAGATGGGATGAAATATTTTCACACAGCAATCTGAGATGTATATCTCAACTTACCTTCCTCCTGCGAGCATTGAATAGTAGCACTTGCACCTCTTCCAGCAGCTCACTGCGGACACTGCTGATCTGGCTGTCATCACCTGTGAGCGGCTTCTTTCACAGGCCCACACATGCGCCTTCCCTCTCTCTGTGGGAACACCCACACTGAGACCCGCTAGACTCTACCAGCCGCATGGACCCTCCAGAGCGGCTTCCTGACATCGCGTGAGTTCCCCCTAGATCGGGTTGAACACCGGAGCCAGCCATCCGTGGACGCGGTGTTGCTGCACCGCAATTACCAAAATTTCCTCCCACCACAATACGGGACGGCATCACCACTTTTTACAGGTACTATTCAAGCGCTGTGGAAATCTCACAGGACATTTGTTCCTTTGGAAATATATTTTTAACAGGTGCACCATCTAATATACACCTATTATGGAATAATTTCCTATTGAGGATTATCACCAGTGTCATCAATACTCAGGGGTGTTTGACTCCAGGATTTTATCATTTATTGAAGTACACATTTGTGCTCTTTGTACATTGTTACAGTTTTTACCGCAGCTGCTTTTTTCATTATGGTATTAATCATGTGCTTGTTACATTAATAAATGTTGCATTCTTTTCTAGTACTGTTCTGAGTGTTCACTTCCTAACCCTTAGATACTATGGCTGCTTTTTTGCTCTGTATTCTATTGTGATTTGGTGAGAGTGACTCCCTCACTCAGCTGAACCGTGTCTTTAAGGGTTATTTAACTCCTCAGCACCTGGGTCTCTTGTTTTAGATCTCAACCGTCCCTTTTGTAGAGAGCTCAGTGCGGCCGGTGCGCGTGCGCAGGGCTAACCAACATCCCGGATGTGAGCGCATCGGCGCTTGCGACCGGGTCTGAATGAGACCCATAGTGCTGGAAATTTGGTGTGTTTAGATCAGGGATGTGCAGAAAGTATACAGTGGAGGCAGTGCCTCACCTGCCAAACACTTTTTAGTCCAGAGTTTTGACTATAAAAATAATTAGAATAATACAAAGAAGATATTTATAATATTTTTTTTAAAAATTCTTAGAATATTTATAGTTAAAACTCTGGAGTATACCTAAGTATGACAGGAAAGGCTCTGCCTCACCTCACTGCACATCACTGGTACACAATAGCAGATATATTAGCCGCTCAATTGTTTGGCTAATATATCGTGTGCCCGTCAGCCAGTGTGTACCAGCGATATGTCTGTGAAAGACACAGTTCACAGATATATCTGTCCATCGTGCTGTGTGCATGGGCGGTCTGTCGACCACCCATACACTTGCAGCAGAGGTCACAGGGAGGACGGCGCGATGCGACCCCTGGCCAGCAGTACCCACAGCCATATGGCAGTAATGGTTATTTAGTGTGTATGAACAACCATCATCTGCAGATATATCTTTTAAATGTGTGCCCAGCTTTAGATAATCTTTATCTGCTGATACATTAGAAACCCACTACTTGGCCATAATCATATACCCTGCCCATGGGAATGTCTGAATAAATGGCCTATAAATTGGGATGTAAGTAAGATTTATACATTTTGCATATTGGTAATATATAAAATTTTGAATGAATATAACATTTACATTTTAAAGTTATTCAACAAATGTCTACATTATGTCAGTGTTGACATTGTGAATATGGGCACATCCTGTACAGTGACTTTCAATTCATGTCGACATTTTGGTTTCAACAATCTAAATGCCAACATAGGGACTACATACCATCTGTCACAGAGCTGGTTGCTTCCACTAGATAGTCACTTGTCTGGGGTATCAGAGACCCATAGAAATTACCAAGCAAGTTGGGTACAGGCGCTAAGATGGGCTGTCAATTCCAAGCTGCTACTAAATAGGGCTATTCAGGCCCATGAAAAATATATATAAACACAAAGAATAGTAGCGCTATTGATGATACGAATACATTTATGTGAGTCTAAATGCATAGACAATTCATTACTTTAATAAAACACATATAACAAATACAATTAATATAAATATATAAAATTGCTGTAAATCACCAGCCTGAATTGATAGGACAATATTCCACCCTAATTGCACATCTAAATAAGCATGAAACAGCTGTTCCTGTAGTGCTCCTGGATAAAGTTGGTCTCAAAAATAGACAGTATTATTTATGAAATTCACTGCAGCTGTCCCTTAGAGATAGTCAACTGGTGACAGATGGCATTTAATTCAGTAGTAAATAGGATTTTTCATGGTATAGTTACCATTCCCTACACTGATAGGGGGAACTCCTATAGACATACACACTTGATATGCTGCACTTGGAGTCCTCCAAATTTCATGGTGTGGATCTGTGTTAAAGTCCCATGAATGCAGAAGTGGTGAATAATCCAAATAGACCCCAATTGTGTCCCAGGGGCGTAGAGAGGGGGGGAGCGGGTACTAATTGCCCAGACTTGCTGGAGGGGTCCGGTGCCACCCCACCCTCCCTCTTGCATCGAAGCATCCTAGCACATGCTGCTGTGTGCTGGGCTGCACTGGGAGACTGCTCGCTGCTGCTAAGTAGCAGCCACAGCAGTCTCCTATGCCTGGGGGGAGAGCGATCAAACTGATCGTGCCCACCACTGGCTATGCGCCAGGCTGAGGGGCTCACAGCACCCCCCGATTTCACAGCGTGCTGCTCCGCTGCAAAAATCCCCCCTCTAAGGGAGCGTGACCATGCCTCCCACAATTAGGCCACACCCCCTTCTCTACCCGGGTCCGGTGCTGCTGTCGGCGCCCGTGTTGTATTCTATAGGCTACTTTCCACAAATAGTATCAGGAGAGGAATACGTAAGATCCCTCCCCATTACTTACCATTCGTGCAGGTGCAGTAGTGCGGGGTACCTTGGCAAGTTAGAGTAATGTGATCACTATCAGAACCCCTGACCTCTCTATGTGCGCTTCAATACATGCCAGCGCAGCATTAGATAATTTCTTATTGCCCTGAACAGCGTAGATAAGAAATTATAACTATTGGGTCAAAAACCTGATAATTATTAAATCTGCCTCCTAGAGAGAAATATATTTGTACTACAAGGTCTCCTGCTGGATCTCCATTGATAAAGGAAAAAAAGGAAAAGTGGTAGTATTATGGTGCACTAGTCAATATATTATATTAATGTAGTCTAAAAAATAACCTTTATTGGATATTCATTAAAATATAATTCCCCACTAGGAGTTGTTAAGAGGGCAAAGTATTTCAAAAATATGGATAAAGAAGAAAATCAAAGTTTAAATGGATGTGCCAGGGCTCTTGTCACACATTCATAGGGCTCCTTAGAATGTCACTTTTATTCAGATAGTGTCTGTCATATCATAGAATAAAGTCGTAGTCCACGTGGTACTTATGTGTGGAAAGATGTGAGAGCACAAGTCAAATATCTTTCCTCTATATTATATGTTGTTCTTATTAATAAACGTTTTATTGTAGAGATTGTGTATTGTCTTTACTTTCTCCCACAATTATTAATCCTTTAATTGAACAGACTATATCATTGTATATACATATGTTGGTTAGGCACACACAAACTAAAAATTCTCACTGTATAGAAAATTAAATCCTAAATTACAGAGGGATATCTAGCCTCTTTATTTATCCATGTAATAGGCTTCTAATAATGTGACTGATCTATTGGATATACAGTCACTTACTACCTTCTATATAATAACACAGTTACAAGGACTATATATCCTACCTCAGTCTATTTCAAATTCTATTATACGGCTCCAGCAGGGTTACTTAATGTTAGGCATGTTGCTGTATAGTATTACACACTATGATATTAACTGCTATATCTGTTCATTATATCTTCACTTATGGCTAAAGATACATATAGGGGGATTATGTCTTATCCTTGCTCACAGTATCAATCACTCCAATAAGGCAGGCTAAATTATCATATCTATATATGCGTTCAAAATAACATCAGGATATTCACAGTATAGCAGATTAAATTCTCAATTACTGAGTGGTATCTCCCTTCTTAGTTATTTCATACAGTGGTATCTCCAATTATACTGACATGATTCAATGGATTATTTAGTTATTTATTGCCTCCTATATACAGTAGGTGTCATAGCCATCAGTTGTTACATTACACAGTGCTGCGAACCCCATATTGCCAAATCTACAAGGGTTACTGTGTATTACAAGTGTTACAATGTATTGCTGCACATTGTGATATTAACTGCTGTGTCTGGTAGTGAGATATTCCATTTAAATAAGAATATAGAAAGGTAACAGTGTAGCTTGCAACAATAAGTAATTTGCTAAATTGTTACAAACTTCATTATTTGCAGCTTGTAATGAGCCCCTCTATATGACTGATAATAAGACTTATATTGTCTGTTACAGTATATTCTTTCATCAATATGTGTAATACAGACTTTCAGACAATAGTCTTAAACCTCCTCAGTTAGCATGGTAGATTTCCACATATCATAGTGTTATTACAGCAGTGATTTTTAATTAGTTGTTGCAGGTTTCATTTAATCAAGTGTATATGCAGCTGGTATCCAGCTTCATGTGTTACTGATCGGGAACCTTGTATTGCTTCTTCCAGTGTGCTAATACATAGATATACAGTGCTTACTTACACATTTATATTAAAATTTTATAAACTCTATGGAGTCAGTCAAATTGTTAGTAGGTAGTACCACCCTATTAGAATATTATAACATATAAATTTATCCAATTGGTGGTTGTCGATACGAACCAGTGCGGTAGTTTACCTTTGCTATATGGATCTTCAGTGAGACCGGTTAGTGATATTAGATGTAGCATATTTTGCACTTTATTAATACATGTCTATAAACATTTTTTATGTATTTATTCCCATGAATCATCTCCTTATGGATAATAATAATCCATATTTTACCATCATAATCCTGTTTCTAATAAACGAATGCTTCACTTCACGACTTTTCCCTATATTACCTTTATATTACCTCTATATTACCCTATATTACATGAATGATTTTACAGCATTTAACAGTATTACATGCAAGTTCTTTTCATTGTAATATACATTGTTTCTGTGGCAGCAACTACTTGACAGAATGAGTATGAAATACGGCTCAATAGCCGCCGGTTCAAATCCTGACGCCGGAACTCCGCACAATCAAGATCCCAACAGGGGTGGTAAGTATGCTATCCTTAACCTTCTACCCCCCTAACCCTCCCTTAGTGCTGCCTAACCCTAACCTCTCCCCTAGTGCCTAACCCTAACCTCCCTTTCCTGCACCCTAAACCTTACCATCCCGAGGGGGTGCCTAACCCTACCTTCCCGCAGCCTAACCCTAACCTACCCGGGGGGTGCTTAACCCTAATGTCCCCCGGGGTGCCTAAACCCAACCCCCCAATCACCGGGGACAGTGCACTACTTACCTCCGTCCGCACGATGGCATTCTGTCGTTCATGATGCTGGTATCCTGATGTTATTCAGGATAGCGGCATCAGCATTTTGCTGGCGGTCAGGGTCACGGCGTCTGTATATTGATGGTTGGAATTCCATCCGCCAGCATTTTAACTACATCCCCAAATTTACAATTTTATTAAAGTTGCATTTTATATTTTATTTTACCTATTAGTAAGTTAAGGATTCCTAGGCTGTTCCGTGTAAACCCCTAGAACCCAGGCTAATGAGGTCTTCTGCCACTAACAGCCACCCGCTGTTTCCTTAGAACTGGAAGATGTTCACCGGTACTTAAGTGGCCGTCTGGACTTAATACTCGAGGTAGTAGAGGTTTACACTGATTACCTTTGAAACCAGAGAATAGCAGGAGATACTGGGAGAAAAGTCAGTGATACGGCTTTGAGAGCCTATGGTGCGGCATTGTACACCGATGGTGCGACTTTGTACTCTGATGGTGTGGCTAAAGCAGGTAGTACAAATTGTACAGTTAATGTAGTGGCTTGGATGCCAGTGTTGTGGCTTAGAGAGCCGATGGTGCGGCTAAAGCCGGTAGTACAATTTGAAGAGTTGATGCAGTGGCTTGGTGTTAAGGCATGTGCGTGACTCTTTGGAGTATAGTAGAGCTACAGCCTTGAGGGCTGGAATTCTTGGCTGGATGTGGCCATATAACAGCTTTGTGAGCTGGAAGAAGACTTGGCTTGTTGGGCCTAAAGGCCGTAGATGACGAAGCGACCTTTGGGCCGTGCTGCAGCCTCGAGGGCTACTATCACTTGGCTAGTTGTGGCCAGTGGGCCGTGCCACAGCTTTGAGGGCTGGAATAACTTGGCTGTATGCAGCCAGTGTACTGTAGAATATGAAGTGGCCTTTAGGCCATGTGGCAGCCTTGAGGGCTGGTATAACTTGGCTGGATGCAGCCCATGGACTAGAGAATATGAAGCGGCCTCTAGGCCATGCAGCAGCTTTGGTGGCTGGTATAACTTGGCTGGATGCAGCCTGTGGACTGGAGAATATGAAGCAGCCTCTGGGCCATGCAGCAGCCTTAGGGGATGGTATAACTTGGCTGGATGCAGTCTGTGGACTGGAGAATATGAAGCAGCCTCTGGGCCATGCAGCAGCCTTGGGGGGTGGTATAACTTGGCCAGATGCAGCCAGTGGGCTATTGAATATGAAGCCGCCACTGGGCTGGGGCTGTGTGGCGGCCTTGAGGGCCAGAGCAACTTGACTAGATGTGGCAGAAGCTGGAAATAACTGAAGCAAAGTTACTGGTGTATGAGCGCGGGACTGCACACTGATGTTGCCATCGGGTTGATACAAGCAACTGACGCTACAGTGCGGCCTGTGCCACTGGGTTAACACAAGCAACTGACGCTGCAGTGCGGCCTGTGCCACCTGGATGACACAAATGGCAGGTAGATAGTATGCAGGACTGTGCCGCCTGGATGACACAAACGGCAGGTAGATAGTATGCAGGACTATGCCATCTGGATGACACAAATGGCAGAACAATATACTATAGAAGGCAGGAATACTGGAGCTCAACTGGAAGACAAAGCCAGAACCGGAAACACGAAAACTCTACCACCGGTATGAAGTGAATGGCTGGCTGTAATTTAACAGATTCAAGGTCCAATCAGAGGAAGCCCTGCAAGCATCCCTAATGACAGACCAGTGTGAGGCTGGTCTGTGCACACTGACATGACAATTAACTAGTGAGCAGCTGATACTGCACACAGGCAGACAGTTAATTACTGAACACATGTGATCAGCACACAGACAGATGGGATTAAATGCAAATTTCTAGTGGCAGCTAAGACTGGGAACTGCAACCAAGATGATCTGCTAACCGCAGATCCTAACACTTGGATGCCAGTGATGCGGCTTTGAGAGCCGATGGTGCAGTTTTGTATGCCAATGGTGCAGCTAAAGCTGGTAGTACAATTTGAAGAGTTAATGTAGTGGTTTGGAAACCAGTGATGCGGCTTTGAGAGCTGATGGTAGTTTAAAGGCTGACGTAGCGGCTGGAGAGCCGGTGGAGTGGCTTGGAAGCCGGTAGCAGTCAGGAGGCTGACGGAGCAGCTGGAAGCCAGGGAAAACAGCATGAGCTATGACCAGGAAAGATGAGAATGCTAACCATGCAGCAGAGCCAAGAAATCCACAAGGAACGCTATAGTCGACGAGGCGGCAAAAGGCCAGAGTGTACAAAAAGGGGAAGGAACCAATAATGCTGTGCTGTGGACAGCATGTGACATCCTTCAGCATCCAGATCGCCTAGCAATCTATGGAACTGGAACCAGACTGCCAGAAGGCGGTACTTTGCTAGAGGGGAGCAAGTCGTGACAATGACTTGTAACATTTTGTTTGAATGTGCCTTTTGAATAAATATTTCAGGATTTGGTTTATTAATTTGATTCAATATATAATTACATATTGTGTTATTAGAAAATAGTTTATTAATAATTATTAAAGTTCCATCAAGATCAGAAAACCACAATATATTTTTCTTTTGAGGTTTCACACATGCCATAATTATTCTCTACAATCTGAATAAATAATAAATTATATCATATCTCTGCAACACTGACATCACCAGTACAATAAAGATTGCATTTGTTATCATGAAGATTAAGGCAACAAATAAAGAGAAATAAAAAAAAACTATGGAAAAAAAGATGTAACTGAAACTGATGTTTTATGATATAGTGTGAGAAATGGCAGCTCAAATAGTGCAATAAAATTATATTAGCATTTTATTATGAAAAGATTGTTTGTACATCCAATTCTCCTCTAACAAGTTATGACCCGGGGAACCTACCTTGCCACCTACTGTAAGACTTTTCTTCCCACCTTGATCACAATCTATTCTAAACTGATGATGGACAAAGCACCAGCCTCCAGATCCTCTGCGGCATACACCATGGGGAGGCTGCATGTCTTTCCCAACCTACTGGGCGCAGGTAGGGGCATGTCCACAGCCACTTGCTGTAAGGGCTCTTAAACTATGGGCAGGAACTTGGAGGATACACTAACAAGCCACTAACGCATGTCACAACTTTCAGTAGGTCTGGGCATCATCTAACATTCCTGGCCTGGACAAGCTCTGTTTCAGACACTTAAGTGTACAGCCCATTCCTGGTGCCTGGCCAAAGGCTTCTGTCAGCTTATTACCTCAGGTCTTCCTAAGATGGGTCAGTGAGCTGAACTTCCCTGAACTCCTGCCTATGGACTTGTAAGTTGGGACAAACTACAGGGTGGTCTATGTTGGGATAGCTAGGGACACTCTGGTTGTGGTCAGTGTGGTCACTCATACTCACCGCAGGAGTTGCTAGGGGATTTAGGATTACCAGCAACAAAAGGCATGCTGGCCAGATGTGCTGATCTAGATGTAGTAGTCTTTTCCTCTGGGCTGGGCTGTGCTGTGCTGGTGCAGATTATGTAAACTGCAGTTGGGCAAATTGACTGTGGGTGATGGCATCAGCAAATGTGGTGACTATTCCACCACCAAAATAATTTCCCAGGACCACATCAGTTGAGAGGCCATCCACGATGGCAACACTTCTCTGTCATGGCCCTTGGGGTTTTGTGGGTTGAGGTCAGGATCCTTGGACATAGCTGAAATAATGGGGTAATAGCAGAAACTTGAGGTTTTAATAGGATTCCTTAGCAAAATTCAATGTGTCCATCTGTATGGATGTTGGTGCATACTGAGTATGAAGCTAGAATGAAACCGCTCCAATAAGTACAGATAGGAGGAGTGAATGTACTGGAGTGCTTGCAGTACCAGTGACTGCCTATAAGAGAATGGATCATGAAGTACTGAACAGTACTGTATATAGGACATAGGTGGAGCTCCAGGGAATGATGAGACCCCTGCTGGATTGAGTGCACAGTGCAGGGCAGCCCAGGACAAGAATGCGGACTGAATGATAAACTTTGTATCTAGGTAACTGGAAATGAGTCCTAGGCATGGAATGCACTGTGGGTGCAAGTGCTGGGTACTTGGTACAGGTGCACTCTATGAGTTCTGATAGCTGTAAGCAGAATAGATGGCAGGTACTGGATGCTTGGTACAGATGCACTATGTGAGTGCTGTAATCAAAATAAATGGAAGATGCCTTTTGCAAGTGCAATTTACTGATGGCAGGTACACACCAGGAGTGCAGAAGGCTGGAATCAGAGTGAATGCAGGAACTGAATCAGTAGAGCATGCCACTGCAACCAAGAGTCAGCAGACTGAACTTCAGGATGAAGAGAGTTGTTCTGACAATGGTTATATCAGCAAAGGTTGTTTATTATAGGGTGCTCCCAGTGCCTATTGGTCAGACAGGTCATGTGACTGTGACTCCAGGAATCCAGTATGCTGATACAGTCATCAAACCTAAGATGGTGGCTCCTATGCTCCGGTGCCGCAGGTACTACCAGACAGGACATGCCAGTCCCACATGGAGATGTGCCAGCCAGAGACTCGGGAACACCAGGCCCACATGGCAGGACTCAGAGACATCTGATGTGGCCAGGAGTGGCACAGATAGTAATGACCTGACACTGGTGGACCCGGTAATGGTGGCTATGATCACAATGTTTGACAGTACCCCTCCTCTTACTAGTGGCCACTGGTCACATAGGGTCAGCCTTGTTTGAAAACTTTAGATGGAATTTTCAGACCAACCCATCAGTGTGCACATCAGAAGCCTTGATCCTAGGCCATTCTTTAGGGCCATCAGTATTGGAGGTGACTGGGTTTAAAATGAGACTCTTTGAGAGTCTTTGACTTCATATTCTTCCCCATGTTGTAACTGGACCTTTTGAAGAGTCTTGATTTGGAGAATAAAACTGATTCAGAACCAGAGGTGTTAACAGTAAAATATGAAAGGATTTGGGTACCCAGAGATATGAAGGCAGTTGTAGTTCCATTGCATTTGGGGCTTGGGTGATATTGAATGGTCCGATGAAGTGTGGTGCAAACTTCATGGTTGGCACCCTAAGTTACAGATTTCTATAATAGACAGGTAGGCTCTATCTCCTGGTTGTAGGCTAGGAATGGCTTGTCATTTCTTATCAGCACAAATTTTATAACGCTGAGATGCCTTAACAAGTGAACTTGTTGCCAAATTGTAGCAAAATCCCTGAGAAATTACTCAGCAGCAGGGACTGAAATTGCAGGCAAATGATTAAATTCTGGTACTCTCAGATGTAGGCTGTTATGTAAGACATTTGGTACACAATGGAGTCTTTTCAAGAATTATTATGTGTTTCCATGCAGAGTAAGCAAAATAAAAAATACAAGGTTATTTATAGACAGATCATCAGCTTTATATACCAGGTCACGGGGAAAATGGCCGCGTCAGCCATTTTCCAGTAATTTTTAGAGCGCCGGACCCCACTCCGACGTGGGACTCCGGAGAGGTAAGTATGCTATGGGTGCAGGGTGTGTGGTGCGGGGGCCCCCTGGATCCAGGGGCCCATGTGCCCCGCACACCATGCACCCATTATAGATACGCCCCTGTATAGAGCCATTATGACAGTCTTTTGATCTATGATTAATTGGTACAATATTGAATATATAAAGAAAAATTCCATAAGTGCACATTTTCTATTTCTTCTGAAAAGTCCCTATCCACAAACTATCGTATACCATATCATGAATTAACTGCTGGTATCTGTTTCCAAATATATCTACAGAAATCAAAGAATGCGACTGAGGACTGCGGGGGTGGAAAGTGAAAAAGCTAACGAAGCTCCCACCGCAGCCTCTTCCAAAGGAGCAGGTAGGCCCTCCATGAGGCCTACCATATACCCTCTTCCTGGACCACCAGGGTTGTCAGGCACTAGGCCCGTGGGGCACATCCAGGCATTAGGCCTGTGGCCATATAGGTGAACACAAGGCCTGGGGCAGTAGTGGGCATTAGGCCCTATAGGGAACAATTGCCCCATTTAGGTGTAAGTGACCTGGGTGGGTACTTGGCCCAGGTCACTAAGGTATAAAATATGCGGGCAGCATGCCCGAGCCTCCCAGATTATCAAGTGGCCTGGGTATTAGGCCCAGGCCACTAGTTAAGACCACAGTTAGGCAAGCTCGTAGGCCTAAGCCCTAAGTATAGTGGATCTGGGCACTAGGCTCAGATCACTGAGGTGAGCCCCACAGTAGGCAGGCCCATAGGCCTGAGACATTGTAATATAAAAAGGATGCTGGGCATTATGCCCAAGTCCCTCCTATGCCCTCTATTAGGCAGGCTTAAATGCCTGAGCTGCTGGTAAGACCCTGGGCATTAGGCCCGTGGCCCTGAGCCCATTAAGAGTGTACCACTGGAATAGAAAGGCAGCCCCCATGTGATTAATTAGAGGTATGAGCAGTTGAGTGACTCTCACCCTCACTGGAACCCCCATGGAGAGCTGTCAGGCTCCCCCCAATAAGGTAATGTTTCCCCCGTCACTAAGAAGAGGAGCTGGCCAGCTCTGTATAGGCAGGTAGCAAGCATTTATAGGGACCGCACTGTGTTTTGCTCTTGTATATTTACTGTCTATGATTGTTGTTCCGTGCAGGGCAGAAGTTTAGTTATTGTTATACATGTCACACTACACACACTAGGTTGAGGGCAACATTGTCTTAGTATATGTAGTTACATGATACAGGTTTAGGCCCTGCATGGCTGTGGTGTTTATCTCCTTACAGGGACCTGTAGGAGATTGACCGGATGAAGAGCAAGAGTGGACACGGTGAGAAATATATGTGTACTGTCTCTCACTGTTTGTTTGTCTCTACCTATCCACCTTCTTTCTGGGCAGACATTGGACCTTGCATCCCAGTGCAAGGGCGAGTCTTCACCTGGTGCGCGAGTACCTATAGGTGTAAATTCGGGATCTGAGGCCGAAAGTGCAAGTGATGATCTTCACTTAAAACCCGATTCTATCCCTCGATCCGGTAGGGCATGTCGGTCGACGTTAGGAAGGACGATACTCACATCATCTCCTTCCTCCTAGGTCATCGTGTCCGTGTACTGTTTGGAAGTTCCAGGACCGTCTGTTCAACACAGCCTGAAGGTGAGAGGGTGCGACGCAAGGTAAGAAACAGAAGTACACCTGCACGGCAGCAGGCACTGCATCGCACCTCTCTTACACTGCTTCTCAACTGCCCGAAGAGATAACACGGAGGACATAGTAAAGGCTACATCAGAAGCCACCAGATTGCAGCAATTGGCCATTGAAGAGGCCCAGGGGCAACAGCAGTTGGATGTTGAGGAGATCCAGGGGTGACAGTACTAAGACCGTGAGGCCTTAAAAGAGGTGGTTCTGTATCTAGCAGCCCTGTCTGGAAATGCTTCTATGAATGACAAAAATAGCCCCAACTCCTTATGGGCTAGTTATTTTCTTCAAAAGATTACCAAGAATGATGATGCTGAAGCCTATTGAACAACATTCAAAAGAACAGCTGAGAGGAAAAATTGTCCTAAAAATCAGTGGGCAGATCTTTTGGCCAGATTTTAGATGTGGTGGCTTGGGTCATGTTGCTGCTAATTGTCCACTTACCTCTGAATATATGCAATGTGATACTACTTATTTGAATCGCAGAGTATCTTTCTTTGATCAGCTAGCCTGCACTGCAGACCGACAGGCTGAGCCAGATAAACAAATGTGTACAATTATTGTAGAATGCTAATGGGTAGAGGCTTTGTTAGACTCTGGAAACCTGGTTACTCTTGTAAAAAGTTTGGTATTCCTGCGCACTTGAGTTTAGTGGCTGGGGTCTGCAGCACTTAGATAAGAGGATGCCAGCCCTCTTGGGGGATAATAGTTATAGTGTAGTATCTATTGCGCTTCCCCTTGTGGTGTAGTAATGTTGTCCAGTGGATAATGAATACTCAACCTCTGGTGGTGTATGGATATATTCTTACCATAAGTTGAATGAGGTACTATATAAATTGAGCTCCACTGAGCGATATGACAAATGTTTAATAGGGTATAACATAAACATAAATGTAAATCAGCTTCACAATACACACAATGGTATGCTGCAATGTGGTTTTAACAGCACAAACGCTATGGATGGTTACACACAGTGGGATACAGTACAATCTGAAAAATAATGGTATGAAAGAGTTCAGACACTGATAAGAAGTGACAGGTGGCGTCTCAACCTGTGTAAATCCTTCTTGGTGGCTTCCTGTTCAAAAAACAAGTCTTTTACAGTGGATGCTGGCACTTGGTGGCACTTGGTGATGTGGGTCACAAGTGTAGAGTACCTGGTATGAGGGGACTTTTGCTTGAAACAGACTACCTTACTGACATCAGGTACAGAAGCAAGCGGCTTCTACCTATGTGGAAGCTGTAAAGCCTGTCAAACACGGGACACAGAAGTCCAAAACCCACTACATCCATAATATCACCCAGCAACAACAAAGAATTCATCATTAAAAATAACATCACATGTAATACGAAAGGGGTAATCTACATAATAAAATCCCTGTGTCCCAAAATATATGTGGGAAGAACCATAAGACCCTTGAAAACACGTATTTGCAAGCACATACGGAATATTCAAAAAGGATCAGAAGATCACCCCCTCCCGACGCATTACAAAAAGATGCACCAGTACAAAACACAATCAATAGAGTTCTATGGCATAAAGGCCCTCATTCAGAGCCGCTCGTTAACAGCAGTACGCTCGTTGCGCTCCGATGTTGACTAACCGCGAATGCGTCGGTGTAACACTGCGCATGTGTGTACGGCAGATTGCGAGCTTTTTTTGACTCATTCCTAAAATAGCGTACAGGAAGTGACATGTCAAATGTGATTGACAGAACAGGGCGTTTTAGGGTGTTGACTGGGGTGGAGATGGAAAAACGCAGGCGTGGCTAGGCGTTTTTGGGGCGTACATACATTAGCAGATGCGAGCGTAAAATGTGTTCGGACCGACTCATACGTCACTGGATGATCCTCTTTCACTTCAAAATGCTCGCACAGCTTAGGGTCTTGATTACTCGACCACATTGGCGATGGCCTTCTCCTCCGTCCCGGGACTCCACGATGTTGTTGCGATTAATCGCGGGAGGGCAGAAAAGCAATTAGTGTTGGATTGAGAACCGGCTTGGTATGTGTTTTGAAATCAGTTTTTTGGGATAGCACAAAACCGTACGCAGGTGGAACTCAGAGCTGCTAATGTCAGGATGACACAATCAATTTGCGTACATTTGTGGGGGTTTATTTTGCCCTCAATTTGGTGGTTAGGGCCTATTGTAACAATAATGTCATCATGTTTTAATTTTCGCACCATGTTATTTGTGCCTCTTGAATTTGCCTCGTTATATGAATTTTTAAACGTTCCTTAAAGAGCCCATTTTTTTTTTTTTTGGGCCAGTTTTTGCCTTTTGGTCCAGGATTAAATGTAACCCATTTGTACAATAATTTCACAATCCAATGTCAGATTTTTTGTTTCAATTTATTGCTCAAACAAAAAAAAAATAAAATAAAATATTGGGGACATCTTTTTTGGCCAAAGATATGTTCCAAAATCAAACAAATTGGCCCAACATAACTGTTGACATAAACATACAACAAAAAAATAAAAACATTTCACAAGAAAGGAGAGGGAAGTTGTGACCAGAAAGGAATATGAGCCAAGCACAGAAGGATTGTGGGAAAAGTCACCATTGCTGTCACCGTTTTTTCACCCGTTTGGATGGGGGAGGGAGGGCGCCAGACCGGGTGCGGGATGTCATCGGGCTGGCCTGTCCAGAGGCAGATGTTGTGGCCTCTGGACTAGGCACAGGGCTAGGCACATTTGGAGGATTGGCTGCCAGAGGTGGAGGATCCTGATGTTCCGGCAGGAAGGGAGGTCGGCTCCACCATGTGCTGGCGAACGAGCTGCACCAGAGCAATGGCGATGCGGATGTTGGCCTTGGTATTTTCCGCCAGGGCCTGACCAATGGTCACGTTGGCCGCAGCATTTTGCTCCAGGGCCTCAGCCACCCGTAGCAGACTGGCGTCCATCCTCTGCAGAATCTCCGTATGGAAATCCGATTTGAAATTGAGTTCTGTGAGGAGGGACACTGCCTGCGAGGGGGATTGCCCTGGACTGGCTTCGCAGGGTCCTCAGCCGGATGTACTGGTTCCTCCCCTGCCGAGCCAGCAGAAATTCAGCGGCCAAGGCTCCCCTCAGGAGCAGACTCATCCGCCTGTGTCTCTGTTAGGAAAAAAGAGAAATGCCTCACATTAAAATCTACATATTGGCACACTAACATTTCTGAGTTGATGACATCAAAAGATTTACCTGGGCCAACATGAGGAGCCGCAAAGTCTGGCATGTCCGTATCCATGTTGGACACGCCAAACACCTCCACAGGCTGCACACACCCCTGTGCCAGCTCTTCTAAATCCGTCAACTCCAATGACACAGGGGTGGGACCCCCACCTGTCCCCCTTGCATGCCTAGCCCTGTCCGCGAGTTTTTGCTTTAGGCGATATTTGAAGTCGCCCCATCTATGGGAAAAAATGGAAGCCATTATCCTTTGGTTTAAAATGGTGTTTGTTTTAGGGGGGGCAAGGGTTTACTTACCGCCGTTTGACATCCCGGGCTAGACGGACATAATCACCCACCCTATTGACAGCAACGGCTACCTCTTCCCACATTCTCCACTCCTGGCTTAGACTCATATTCCTGTCTGCCTGTGGCAGGATGTCCACACACTTCTGTATCAAAACATCCATCTCCTTTCTTGTGAAATGTGGCTGCCTTTTTTTTTGGCCACTTTGGCCGGAATACTCGGCCCAGCAGCCTCTTCCATGTCATCCTCCTCACCTATTTGTGTAAATTTTCAGAATTCACAAAATCACAACTTGCCCAATCTTATGTTTCAAATTAATCATTGATACAAAATGCATGAAAGACTTACCGCCTGACTCTTGGGCATTGTTACCCTGGTCTGTCGCCATGTCTGAGGTCCAAACAAGAAATACACCAGAATTTTAATGTGTTTTCGTGAAGTATTTATACATGCGTCCTTATTTTGCGGCCGCATCATTGATTGTGCGTCCCTATGATCCCTCCTTAATTTGTGCGGGAAATGAAACACTATTTATGGCTTGGTGTGTCTCGAGTCGAGGTGGCGTTTTTGGATTGTTGGAGGTTACCTTGGCTGGAGTTTATTGATTGCGTATAAAGGAGTTGGCGGTTGGAGATTCTTTAGTTGGTTAGATTTGCGTTTTTATTTTCCGTTCTCTTTGTTGGTTTATATTTTTGGGACCTCGTTTCTTGATTTGGTAAGTTTTGTGAAGTCTAACTTTTGATCAATTGTTGTTTCATTGTGTTTCTTCTTTTTTTAAAATTTTGGATCCATAATTTCTTCTATTTTAGTTTTTGATTATTTTCGAACCAAAAGACCTTTTGATTTGGACTCTTATATATTTGCTCTTGGTAAGTCCATTTTTTATCTTGTATTTGCGAACTAATTAGCGCATTTTTACTACTTACTCTTGTGACTTGTATTTGCAAACTAATTAGCGCATTTTTACTACTTACTCTTGTGACTTGTATTTGCAAACTAATTAGCGCATTTTTACTACTTACTCTTGTGACTTGTATTTGCAAACTAATTAGCGCATTTTTACTACTTACTCTTGTGACTTGTATTTGCGAACTAATTAGCGCATTTATACTACTTACTCTTGTGACTTGTATTTGCGAACTAATTAGCGCATTTTTACTACTTACTCATGTGACTTGTATTTGCGAACTAATTAGCGCATTTTTACTACTTACTCATGTGACTTGTATTTGCGAACTAATTAGCGCATTTTTACTACTTTTGTGACTTGTATTTGCGAACTAATTAGCACATTTTTACTACTTACTCTTGTGACTTGTATTTGCGAACTAATTAGCGCATTTTTACTACTTACTCTTGTGACTTGTATTTGCGAACTAATTAGCGCATTTTTAAATGCTTAATAATCATTTTAACTTTTTTGAGGTTTCCCTTTCGCTTTTTGTGCAAACATTTCAACCCATTTTGATGTACTGTGTGAAATTTCGTTTTGCTGTTTTGCAAAATGTGTGTTTCGCATATTTTAAGTTTGGTCTAGCACAAAATTTATAAACAAAAATGCACAGAGTGAAATGTGTCAAATAATTTTTGTGTTTAATTTCAGTTTGGACGTATCATGACAATACCCCAGCATGTAAGCAGCAATGGATGGTATCATCAAGCTAAGTTGTTTTAATTTACTTTTGGGGTGGGTCAAAAGCCTTACATTGAAATCTTTGAATTTCAGGTAGATCTGGGGCGGATTGTTCTGGACATGCTCCCGGAAGCCGACCAACCTCAATCTCGTCCCAGGCGTAGGCATGCAAGGCCCCAGATATTTCGAACACGTGTCACCCTTTTTGGAATGCCCGATGATGAGGTTTTAAGACGCTACCGTCTACCTCCCAAAATCATCATAGACACTCTCTCATTAATAGAAAGTGATCTTGAGCGGCAAATTGACAGTCCAACAGCAATACCACCACTTACGCAATTTATGGCGGTGTTACATTTCTGTGCCTCAGGATCGTTTCAAACAACGGTGGGAATAGTGGCGGGCATCTCCCAATCCTCCTTTTCCCGGATCCTGAGGGCAGTGATGGAGGCACTTTTCAAGCACCTCCATCATTTTATTCAAATGCCTTTGGATATGGGTGCCCTTAGTGTGGCCAAGGCCAATTTTTACCAAATAGTTGCTTCCCACACATCATAGGGGTTGTGGATGGTACTCACATACCACTTCAGCCTCCAGCACGGCTGGAGGCCATATTTCAAAATAGGAAACACTATCACTCCCTGAATGTAATGGTGGTATGTGATGCCTCCCTCCAGATCCTGTCCCTGAATGCTAAATTACCCGGAAGTGCACATGACTCCTTCGTCATCCGGCAATCAGGGATATGGCACAAATTAAACAACCTACAAGCTGGTGATGCATGGCTTCTGGGTAAGTGGAGACCTTTAGTACATAACAATGTTAAGCTTGATACACAGTGTTCCTGATGTTGTCTATTCTTTTTCACAGGAGACAGTGGATATCCTTGCATGTCCTGGCTGCTCACTCCTTATTTGGCTCCCACACCAGGCCCACAAAGTGCATATAATTCCGCACTTACAGCCACCAGGCAAGTGGTGGAGTGCTGTATCGGCCTTTTAAAAGGCCGATTCCGATGCCTCCACCGCTCTGGTGGCGAGCTCATGTATTTGCCGGATATGGTGTCAAAAATTGTGGTCCTGTGTGGGATATTTCACAACATCGCCATAAGGAGTGGTGTCCCAATGCAGCCAGAGGATGCCTTACCTGAGGATGGCCCCCCCGAGGTTGGTCGGAGGTCAGTATGTGGGGGGGCCATACGCGATGATGTGGTGGCCAGATTTTTTAGGTAAGTTTTTACAAAACAACAGTGTTTATACCTAATGTGTTTGGGTTTGTTTGTGAACCTCTAATTTTTTGTTGTTTTTTTCACCATCTTCTGTTTGTTCACATAATCTTTGGCACTCCAACGCTCACTACTTCCTGCTACCCTTACCAAACCTGGATCTGGACATTTTGGGAATATATTCGGGAACCCATATCGCAATGCCATGTTTGTGGAATCATGTTGGCATGGTCCTTCGTCAACCAGTTCTTGATTTGTTGTTTTTGGTTTGTTTTTGTTTGGTATGTGTTGTATTTGAGATTATCACTGTGTGTTTTTTTTGTGAGTGACCACTTTGATTTATCAGTTATGTTGTGAATAAATGTTTGTAGAGTGAAATGTTCTTCCTTTTTTTGGACGTTACCAGCAAGTGTAACCAGGTTCACACATGGTACATTTGACTAAGGGGTAATCCAGTACTGTCGCCAGTTGAGCTAAAATGAAATATGTTTTCAGGTTCAAAACCCACACCAAAAGGAAGCCTGTACAATCATTTGGCTTTGTAAGATTGGCCTAAGCAGCTTGCACACCAACTAGGAACCTGTAAAATGTAGAAATATCTAATTGACACTACACCCAAAAAGGGAAATGACATTGTGATTGTTATGTGTTTCTTGTGGCTGTTTTACATACAAATACAAAACACAATCTTACTTAAAAAAAATGGAAATCCTTGCAGGAACAGTCTACTTATGTCAGTGTAAACAATCTTTGGGTTTGAAAAAACGAATTAGCCGGAACGTATGTTTGAAAAATACAATTTAATTTGAAAAAAAACAACCAAAAAAAAAACTATTGGCGAAGGATGCCAGACAGACGGTCAAGGGCCACGAGCACCCCAATTATATGTTGGCGCATCTGGGCCACACAGTCTTGTACTTCTTGACGATGCCTCTGTTCCTCTGTGGGTGAGAAAAGTGTGTGGATTAATACAACAATAGGGAAACCACATTAAAAATTTTAAAATACAACGAAATCACTCCAAAAAACAAAAAAAACAAAACAAAAAAAATTGGGGGGCTGCAAAAAATACAAGGCCGATGTACAAATTCCCCCAGGTGTGATATGTGTATGTTGAAATCAGCAGGAACAGGTAAAGGCAATCTGCTAAATCCACAAAAGTCGACCCAAAAACCCCGAATAAAGGAACGGCACATGATTACATACAAACAGTTTGTGCTTAAAAAAAAGGCGAAAGAAAAACATACTGGTTGACAAAACGGCAGCTCCGGAAGTCCCACCATCGTCCTCCTCGGAAGACCCTCCATTCCCCAAAGATCGGGGCGGGGTTATTACGGACTCCGGGGAGGGGGTAATTGGAAGAGGGGTGGTTGGAGGAGAGGGGGAAGTGGGACGGAGTGGAAGGAGGCCCGACATTTCCGGGAGAGGGTCTTGGAAAGCTGGGGAGGAGTGGGGAATAGGGGAATTATTGGGGGTGGAGTGTTGGCTGGGGGTTGGGGAGAGTGGACGTGACCGCCGTCTGGCCGGACGGTGACGGCGTAGTCTTGGCTATCCCCCTAAAAGATGTCAAACAAATTGTGGTTAGTTTCAGCACAAATCCTGGCCAAAAAACAATTTAAAATCACCCCCCACCAACAAAAAACATGCAAATATGAGTAGAATGAATAATTATGAAATAGAGGGAAAACATGGCCATGCAAATATGAGTAGAATGAATAATTATGAAATAGAGGGAAAACATGGCCAGGCAAATATGAGGAGAATGAATAAATAGGACAGACATGAAAACATGCACACGCAGTTTGGGCCACAAAGACAAACATGAAAAACAAAATACATAAAACTTACTTTCTGAAATCTGCATGCGAAAGCATGCCAGCAAGCGGGGCGTTCGCCGTTGCAGGTCTGACCACCTGCGCTCCAGCTGGCCGATGTTGCGGCGTGAGCCGAAGGAGCGCAGGCAGGCCCGTGTCTCCGCATATGCGGAACGCTTCTGCCGGTTGGTGATGGGTGGAGGCTGGCTGGTGATACGCCTATCTATCACCTCCGTTAGCACCAGCAGCTTGCGCTTGGTGAATGCGGAGGCTCTCATGATGGCAATGGTGTTTTTCCTAAAATTCATTTTTGATAAAGTGGCCAAAAAATTTCTGATTGGCTAATCTATTTGGGAAATTAACAGGAGCAATTCTATTGGTTAGTGTATGAGTCATGTGTTCGACAGGGCCAGAAATCTCTGGAGAGTTATGATAGGCTTGATGCAGTGACATGCGTAAGCAAATTTAAATAAAGAAATGAACCCCGGGAAATATGCGGGGATCCAAAGCAATAGAACAATTGTTTAATTGTGGGTAACATGTTTTTTGAGCAATAAAAGCGAATGTTTAAGCCGTACGTATTCTGCGGGAAAACACAAACACGGACAAGAGTAAAGTTTCTTGCATTGTGTTAAAAAAAAAAAAACAATTAAGCTAATTGATACATTGATTGGCATGATACGATTGATGGAGGTAGGCAGAATAAAGGAGCAGGTAATCGACATCTGACAAGGCCACTTCCGGTTTATACTTGTGCGTGCGTTCCCTTCAAGCCATTTTGGGGATGTACGCTCGCTATTTCGCACGCTCGTTAGTTAGAGGAGGGGTCGTCTGAGTTTGGGGAGGATTTTTAGATGCGTTCGAAAATACGAGCGAGCCCTTGAATTTAAATATTTTTGTACGTACGCCTAACGTACGTTCACCCGCTTGCGAGTGGGTCTGACTCAGGCCCAAAGAAAGTAGAACAGAACTGGAGGGGAGGAGACTACACTCAATTAATAAATAAAGAAGAGCTAAAATGCATGATAGAACTAGATTCCTTGGCACCTAAAGGCCTAAATCTAGACAACGAGGTCATATGTATAGTCTGCAACACTTGCTTTTTACTCCAATCCACAACATCACTCAGGTTAGATCTATGATTTACTAGTTCTATATTGTTATATTAAGAGGTCTTAACATACATTTGGTACTGGTACTCACCACCCCCCCTCCCCTTTTTTCATGTATTATATAAAGCAATGAACAAGTTAAAGAGCTGCACACCATTTAAGATATCTAATATCCACTGTACTATTCATTGGAACTGGACGATTAATTTAAAACGAACAACAAGAAGTTTCTGCATATTATAAGATTCTCCATACAATGAAATCCAACCTGTTCTACACTGGATAGACTTCAACAAAATAGCCACTGTGGAACAGACATGATTAATTATACCTCCAGCAGAAAACCAGAAACCAATCAAAAACAACATGCTCCTATAAAAGAAAGGAGAGACCACCCATCAGGATACTACACCCCCAGAGGAAGGCCTAAGGGATGAAACGCATTGGGTCCACATACTGAACACTTGTGCCTAACACTGTATGGTTACCTTCCATCCACTGATCACATGACCGCACCTGACACTAGAGCGCACTCTAGGCCTGATTCAGACCCGCTCGCAACCGGGTCAATGGTGGCCCAGAGCGCATGCGCACAACGGAGCCGGCTCCGTTGTGCGCATGTGCGAGACCCGGATAGCGACAGGCAATCAGTTGCTCCGGGTCTCACACCGAAAGGGCGCGTGCTGTTGATGTTGAGTGACAGCATGCCCCCTTTGGTGGGCGGGTTGGGGGGTGGCTGCCCAGATGGATGCATTCCCATGGGAATGCCTACCATTTGGGGGCAGCCCCCTGACATCACAAGTGATCTGAGTGGGAGAGCTTTCGGCACTGTTGAGCTGAAAGCTCTCTGGGGCTTGCGGCCATGAGACCCTACCACAAGGGTCTCGTTGCAAGCCCGATGGTCGTGATGGTCTTGACGATCGCGACGATCATCCTGGCCGCTCGCATTAGCTGTGGGTGGCCGCTCCATAAAAAAAAAAAGACGCCCTGATTCAGAGCGAGTGCTCCGTTAGAGTGTCCGGCTCTGAATCAGGGCCTGTATCCAGAAGTCAGAGAAGCCGGACACACAGCACTGCAACTATCAGGAGACCACCTGACAGCTGCCAACCCTGAAGAGAGGAAGGTGCAGCCACCGCGTGGCATACCCCTGCCGGGAACACCGCCAACCCTACTGCACCGACCACGGACCAACGCTTCAGGTAGATGCCCAGCGGACCACCAGGACCAGGTGAGCCATTTGCTGCTTCCCTGGCAACAAGCCCAAACTACTCCAAATGGCCAGCAAGCAGAAGTCCTCACATACCAGGTACTCTGCACTTGTGACCCACATCACCAAGTGCCAACATCCACTGTATAAGACTTGTTTTTTGAACAGGAAGCCACCAAGAAGGACTTACACAGGTTGGGACGCCACCTGTCACTTCTCATCATTATTTTTTAGATTTAACTGTATCCCACTGTGTGTAACCATCCATAGTGTTTGTACTGTTGAAACCACATCGCAGCATATCATTGTGTGTATTGTGAAGCTGATTTACATTTATGTTTATGTTATACCCTATTAAACATTTGTCATATCGCTCAGTGGAGCTCAATTTATATAGTACCTCATACAACTTATGGTAAGAATATATCCATACATCACCAGGGGTGAGTATCCATTAACCACTAGACACCATTACTACACCACAAGGGGAAGCGCAATAGATACTACACTATTACTATTACTCTTGTAAAAGCTGAGTTGGTGAGCCCCTTAAAATATCAGGGGAGATCTGTTGGTGTAACCTGTATACATGGGATACACACAGGGGCGGATTGGGTATTGAAAGTGGCCCTGGAAAAATCTGAAAAAGAGTCCCCGCGTGCGCGCGCCAAAAAAATGGGCATGGCCTTACGGAAAAGGGTGTGGCCTCACAGAAAGGGGTGTGTCCTCACATGATATGCCATGCCCGCAAGCCACTCCCTGCCATTTTCGTCATGCTAGGGGCATACTCACCGCTCGAGGAGCTGATGTGCATGCCAACAGCCCCTCTTTCAAGTGAATAAACACAGCAGGTGAATGAGCATTTTCTTACTATATGACTTCTCTGCAATGGGGAACCTCTGAAGAAATTGATCCTGGACATGCTGTGTCTTAAGTCTTTAGTCACTATTCATGAAGGAGATCACATGGTCTGGAAACCACCTGTTTGTGTAGCAATAAAGCCAATGTCACCATCATGTAACAGTAGTTCAACTAGATAATACTTAAGGGCCTATTCATCATCACTTAATTTCTACAAAAGCAAGTGAAAATTAACATGTTCACCTGCAATTGTAGAAACTAAGTTATCAGGCCATTCATCAAGAAGGTACAGCAGGAGATATCAGGCCATCCTCTTGCAGAATGGCCCGCTGACCCCATATAATAGTATGGCGACAGAATTTATAAAGCTCCGAAAAAGCAATAATTTCGGAGCTTGACTGCAGGGAAACAGGTCCGGGTTGTGAAGAGGGGTCCTTTTGGATCCCTCCCCCCCCTGTCTGGCTCCTTCTGCCGGACGTCAGGGCTCTTGTGCGCATGCGTGACATGTAGGTCACTCATGTGCACTTGTCTCACTGCTCCGAAAGGAAATGGAATGTTAATTATCCAGTTCCATTCGGACCCTGATAATTAACATAATGAATAGGCCCCGTAGTAACAGAAGTTTTTGGGCAGGACAAATGTGAGTTTCCCTTTCAAACAAATTAATATTAATAAAATACATTTGTTAATTTGGTACCATTTGCATCAGTGATATGGTTTCATTTGAATTGTTGTCTTACTGAAGATTACTGTCCGTCCCTCAGTCTTTTCTTCTAATAATACCAGCAGTCCTATCGTCCTCTATGTGTCTCCTGCACAATCGCCTTGGTGTCTCCAGCCACATCCCCCCTGTGTGTCTCTAGTCTATAGTGTCAGCCCCCCCCTCTATGTGTCTCTAGTCTATAGCGTCAGCCCTCCCCTCTGTGTGTTTCTAGTTTATAGTGTCAGCTCGCCATCTGTGGATCTCCATAATCTCAGCCCATCCCTCACTGTGTGTTTTCCTCACTTACCTGAATTTTCTCTTCCTCCTAATGGTGGTTGAAGGCTCCTCACTGACAGCCTCTCTTCTTAAGCGCGCTCAGCGCTGACGTCACACGTGCAGAGTAGGGGAATAACATGATCCCAGCCCCTGCCCTTCCAGGTAGCAGCCCCCTTACACAGTGTCCCCAAGTAGCAGCCCCCTTATACAGTGTCCCCAAGTAGCAGCCCCTTATACAGTGTCCCCAGCTAGCAGCCCCCTTCATACAGTGCCCCCAGGTAGCAGCTGACAGGCAGCAGCACACAATAAGTGAGCGGGACTTTTGGAAATTGGGCCTGTGTGTACGGGGGTGGGGGGGTGATCGCCCTTATCGCGCCCCCCCTTGGATCCACCAGTGCTGATGCCACTGTCACCCGCAGCCCCATTGCCCACCCCTGCTGCAGCTACAAAGATTGTCTCCTCTCCGCTCTGCACTCTCTCCCCAGGCTGTGAAATTAAACTTGACACTTCATAGCCTGGGGAGGGAAGAGTGGAGAGGAAACGATCAGGCTAACAGATTGCCTGCGCGGCTCCCCCACCTCCGCTGCAGCTTACCGGCTCCCTCCCTTGATGTCCCGCCGCTGGTCGTGGGTCCACACCACCTTCCTCCTCTCTTGTATCTTCCGCGGCGTGTGACGCCGACAGTATGTTGGGCGGGTTTAAATAGGGTGCCGCTGGCCTCTCTTCTCGCGCGAGGCAGGGGCCAGACAAAGCTGACAGGTAGCCGGGAGCCTGTGAAAGCCCGGCGGGTGATGTAAATAAGGGGGCGGGGCCTCACAGAAAAGCGGCCCGCAACCATTCGGCCCACCGGGATTCTTCCCGCCAAAAATACCTGCCAATCCGCCCCTGGATACACAGCATTATGCTACTGCTGAAGTGAACATAGAAACACAGTGTGGTTCCCACAGTAGTCTCTGTGGGATTAGTTCCATATTTGATACAGTACTTAATGCTATGTTAGAGAGAAATTTTTTCCTCTTCTGGAAGCTGTGCAAAACAACATTGGTTACAGAAGTAAATGACCCAGACCTGTTTCATAATGTTACTGACACAGTGGCAGTGGGAATGTTCCCAGAGTCTGTTTTCCCATTTCCAAGCATGATGGGGAGTCAGAAAATGACAACAGCAGCAGTGCAGCACATAAGAATGGTCTTCTGAAGTAGAAAATGAGGTTGAACTAGACTGTATGCCTGATCTTGAAGTGAGCAAATATATTTTTGCCTATTAAATCATACTCTGGTAAACGCTAGAGAGAATCAAACATATTTGATGGAAATGCAGTAGAGTCTCATAATAGATTGTCATACCCTCACATGGCAGTATGTTCAGATTTATAGTATTAAATATTTAAAAAGGAGAAGATATATTGGAACAATTGATAGTTCCTAAGGCATATAGAAGAACAATGTTAGACATGGCTCATGATCACATAACTGCTGGACATCTGGGTTTAGAAAAAAACCTCTGAGAGAATTGTGCATGTTTTTCCAGGCCAGAAGTCCATAAAAGATGTATCTGACTACTGTGCATCCTGCACTGAGTGTAATATCATGCTCCCAGGCCACATTATAGAAGTGTGCTTGTCCCTTGACCCATTATTAAGGTCTCATTTGAGAGAATAGCTATGGATTTGATTGGACCTCTAATAAACTCTGCCAGGGGTTATCAGTACATTTTAGTGGTAATGGATTGCACTACCAGATACCCAGAAGTGAGACCATTGCCAAATACATCGAAAAACAATTGCTAGACTTTAGCAGCATAGGAATACCCAAGGAAATCCTAACTAGTCAGGGTACCCCATTTAAGTCAAGAATCATGAAAGAGTTGTGTCACCTGTTTAAGGTTACTCGGCTGAGATCCTCTGTGTATCACCCTCAGCAAGATGGTTTAGTGGACAAAACTTTAAAGAATATGCTGAAAAAAGTGTTATGATACCTGATGAACTCCTGCACTGTCAAAACCTAAACAAACTGCCCTTTGCCAATAACAACCCCCTTTCCCCTTTCCTAGAACACACACTTGTTCCTAGATACTTGGCTGCTGCCTGGACTTTGCATTTAAAGTAATAACAGCGCAGGAAGCACAGGTATCAAAATATAGACAAAGGATTGTGACACGCTAAGAACTCATATAAGAAACTACACCTTGATTCTCAGAAGGTCTCCCATCCAGGAATAAACCCAAACTCTTACTGCTTAACTTCCCAAATTAGACAGAAGTAAAGCTAATTGATGTAGTAATACAAATAGTGCTCCTAATCAGTCATTCAGATGAAGAAACCAGCAATCTTTCCTAGGCAGCTTCCAATCAGCTAGAACCAGGGACCAGGCAAGAAATGGAATCCTGCGGGAGACACAGCCAGAACAGAACAACCCAAACAGGCCCAAGAGCAAGCTCCTGAGTAAAACTGCTTGCAAACCAATCACAGTCTACCAGGTCAACGCCCATGCTGACTTCATCATAATAGGTGAACAAGTCAGCAACCATTCCAATGATTCAGTCCAGACTCGATCAGCCAAGTACAGATGTAACAGAAAGCGGTGGATAAAGATGTGTAAGATTGGGATTATTTGTAACCCTATTTACTAATGGCTATTAGAGAGGTTCAACAATCTTCCACTGGGTTCTTACCTTTTGATTTGCTGTATGGGAGACTCCCAAGGGGATTGCTGGAAATTGCCAAAGAGACATGAATGGGTGCAACCCAGTCCTTATGAAACTGTTATTGAGCATGTTTCTCAGATGATGGAAAGAATAGTTGCAGTGTCACTGATGGTGAGAAAGCACTTGGTACAGGCCTAACAGGCACAACAAAGGGTGTACAATACAGTGTATAATGTGTATATGTTTGATGCCTAGCCAATGCTTTGTGTTGATGACATTACTGAACAACTGGGAACAGTATGGAACTTAGGCCCTCATTCAGAGCCGTACGCTCTGAGCAGAGCGCATGCTCTGAAAGAGGGCCGGCCTCCATGAAAATGGAGCATCCTCCTGGACGCTCGTATAGCTGTGGGTCACCACCCACAGGCTATACGAGCGTGCATTTTGATGGCCGTGATGGTCGTGACCATCGCGACCATCGAAATTGCGAGCCGGAGCCTGCGGTTGAGGTTTTCAACCGCAAGCTCCGGAGTGATTTTGGCTCTATCAGAGCCAAAATCACTCCCACTGACATCACTAGTGATGTCAGTGGGCCGGCTTCTGACGGGAGGCGTTCCCATGGGAACGCCCCCGTCAGGGAGGCACGCCCCCGGCACGCCTACCAAAGGGGGCGTGCTGTCAATCAACATCGACAGCACGCCCCCTTTGATCAGACACAACGAGCGAAGGACTTTCCTTCGCTCGTCGCGTCTGGCGCATGCGCACGACGGAGCTCCCTCCGTCGTGCGCATGCTCAGTCCATAACATCGACCCACTTGCGAGCGGACAGCCGCTCGCGAGTTGGTCTGAATCAGGCCCTTAGTGACTCTAGACTTAACCAAAGTGTACTAGCAGGGCAAAATAAAAGATAGGTTTTTCTGCACCAGAGCTTCCATTCCAATTTAAGATTTTGCCATTTGGGTTACATCGGACACCCGCCAACTTTCAGAGGATAATGGACAGAATTCTGCTTATCTCAATGATGTTGTTATCTATAGTCTTGATTGGCAGTCTCACTTACCCAGGGTCAAGCAGTGCTGGACTCCACCCATGAGGCAGAATTGACAGCCAACACAAAAAAGGGTTTCTTAGGGATGGAAGAGATGAAGTATCTTGGACACACCATAGGCAGAGGTTTGATAAAGCCCCAACTTAATAAAACAGAGTCAATACAAAGTGGCCACGACCTCTAAATAAGAAGCAGGGTTGTGCTTTCTTAGAAATCACAGGGTTTATAGAAAATTTATACCCAATGTTGCCACCATTGCTGTCCCTTTGACTGACCTTACCAAGGATAAACAGTCAGTTATGATTAAGTGGAATCCTGAGGCAGAGAAGGTTTTTCAGGCATTGAAGGTAGCGTTGTGCACCCAACCAGTTTTGATGGCACAAATTTGTCATGCAGACAGATGCCTCATACTTCAAGATCGTTGTTGTATTGTCTCAAAGCAAAGATGATGAAGAGCATCCTCTTATTTAAGTAGGAAATTTAATATATATGAAAAAAAGCATCATCAATTACAGTAAGTTGGCATTAGAAACACTAAGGCACTTACCGTTTGGGGCGAAAATTTAGATTGATTATAGATCATGCTCCGTTGAAGTGGATGGCTGAGAATAAAGAGACCACTGGCAGAATAACTAAATGGTTCTTGGCATTGCAATATTCTAAGTTTTCAGTAGCGCATAGGGTGGCAACCCACTGGCCATAGATGCTTTGTGCCATATTTTTTTGCTTAGGGGCTACAGGTGTACTACCCCACATGTCGAAACAGGTCAAAAACACTGGAAAGGTTGTCAAGGGGAGTATTATATGACTCAGGTTTTTAGCTTCTCTCTGGCAGACAGAAGCTTATTAGCAGCCTTCATTGCCAGACTACCTGTGAGAAGCTGATAAAGGGTGTGTCAGTCTCTGCAGTCAGTCTCTCACTGCCAAGGGAACAGGTCAATGGCCTGTTGAAAGACACTGTGATTAGTGAATGTAAGTGCTGTGCTAAAGACAGACATTAGATCCTTCCACTCTGAGAGAAGGAATCATTTTGCTAGGCAGGTGTGGAATTTTATGTTTTGTTTATTTCTGTGCATCTAATAAAACAGCAGTAGCTGCGGAAACTTGAACCAAGACCGTAGACTTGGCTGCTGCATGACAACTTCAACCATTTACTCCAGAAGATGGCACTATTTACCTGATCTTGCTAAAAATGGATTGAGTCTATATATCTTCTAATGTTATCTAAAGCTTGGCATATGAGAATAAATTCTGCCTGATCTGTGTTTACTGGAGTGTGGATGATTTTCACAAGCTTACTTACTAAGATTTTTGCAGATAACTGTAGGTTACATATTTAGTATACAGAGTTGCGGTAACACTGACCATTTTGCATATAAACTTCTTCACCACCAGCTGATGGGTCACTACCTAGGAAATGTGAAATGTTATATTTGTAGAGCTGAATAATCACCTGTGTGCATTTGCTTTCCATATTGCACTCTCAAATGACCTACTATGTATGTTCATCCATTATACCATGTGCATTGTAGCTCTTTGGGTAAAAACATTCCCATTCTTATTCAGTTGTTGCACAACCAGCTCTCTTCATCAAATCTTGTTTATGAAAGATGTGGTGTGGCATGAAAATAGGGACAAACAAAGTAATAAGTAGTAGTAATAACCATAATACCCAATTTATTTGACGTTGTGCTATTTCTACTAATACTATCGTCAAACAATTTAATGTTTTATGGAACAAAATTATTTAAATATTGTACAGTACTATATAAAACAGAATAATGAGTAAATGTGAGTATGAGAATTACAACTGTTCTACTCTTTGGTTAGCAGTGTAGAATGTTACCTTATTATTAAACTATGACTTTGAACCAAATCTTAGTATGTGAACACTACTGTGATGTAGTAGTTTATTGCGCTATCCATTCAATTTATTATCAATTTAATACTTGAATATATAGAAGTGATAGAAAATATATTTTTTATTTTCCACTTTCAGGTGCATTGAATATATATATATATATATATATATATATATGTATATATATACTATACAGTATTGTTGCATTAGGCATAGGTGTATATTATTTATAAAGTAGTCCACATTACAGAACACCCACAGAACTCATGCTCTCATTTCTATTCCAAGTAGAAAGCACTACACTATAACAAGAGATAACTGACCTCTTGTTTAACATCTTGTTATGCATCTCCAGCAAGTCTTCAGGATTTATTTATATACCATACACTTCGTTGTACAAATAATATCTCTTTTTTTAAATTGGGAGCATCCTATAAACATGTAATTATTGTAGATTTAAATAGCACGACACTACAACAAGCACATTTCATTTATTTATTCTGTAGCTATTACCAAGAAAATAAGACAGATAAAATATTGTCAAATATTAATTCCTTCATGGAGTCTTACGGTTTCCTCTATTTATTTTTCACGGCAACTTGAATGTCATGTTGTGCAATAGATTGGAAATGCCTTGTGGGTTTTTATTAGGAAAATGAAGACATATACTGTATTTTGGAGTGGCCAAGCTAAGTAAGACAAGCATTTGCTGTTTACTAGGCTGCTTTGTTTTGCTTTATTTCCTGATGTTAATGCTAGAAGAAGTATTATCAAAAATAACACTACTATAATTCTCAGTTAATCTAAAACTCAAGAAGAGTGATATAAATTCTACAGACATCTCCAGTCAGTGTATTCTCTGCAGAGCTATTATAAATGGAACATAACCAAAAGAAGATAAAAAATGATTATTAAGTCAATTACGTACTTCAGTGTTTTCATTTTCTTCTGTGTGTACAGGTTTCTCTAACTTATATATCCTCAATATCTCTCTTGTGACCCATATAACCTAGATTTTGCCTTCAATTGAGAACCTGTGGGACAAGCAATTTTCAAACAATATAGAACAAAAAAATTGATTGGGTACCTCCTCTGCTACATCTTTTCCATCTAACATAAAATAACACAATTTTCTTGAAACCCTCTGTGCTCAGAAAACCATTTACTTTCAATGTGACAGGTTTATTTGCGCTTGTAGTATGTGTTGCAGGAGGTTACCTTATGTATATATTATTTTCTTAGTTAATTGTTATTAAAAAATAACAGCTATTTATTTTATCTAAATATGACAAATAGTTTGTTTATGTAAATTCTATAGCTGTTGCAAAAGTTACCCAATTGACACACATACAGTACATAGAGTAGATTATTATTCATTAGAGACCTCAGATTAACAACTAATGAAGCAATTTTGTAATATGTAGTAAATATGCCTTATTGCAACATGCTTTTTTGTAAATTAAAAAAGTTACAGATGAAATAAAAGGGCACCTGGGTCAAATTGTTCTTTATCTGTGTAAAAAACAGGTTTAGCCAATTAAATGGTGGACGTTTACAGTATGTATAACTTAATTTATTTGATTACAAATATAAAAAATTAAACCTGTGGACATTAGATAAATCCAGATAAATTGTTTGTAACTATTAGCTCCATAATAATTGTGAGTGATAAAGTATGCAGCATCCAAAATTTGCTAGGTACATAATTAACAATTTATTAATAACATTATATAGATATATAACATTAAAGTGATAACTGCAGGTTTTTTAAATATCTAAAAGTGCAAAAGTATATAAAATTTATCTTCAAGTGGAAAAGAAAAACATATATTGACAAGAAAGGGATACATACTAATGTCTAACTAAAAAAAATACTACAGTATATGGTCCCTTTGTTGGGCACTCATCTTAGGTATTGAAAAGCCAAAGCATATTTACATCTATAAATATATGTAAACTAACAAAGAAATTAGGTTTGTCATGTCCCTTAAGAAAGTTTCTTACGTAAGCTGAAATGTTGGAATAACAATTTGCTCATATGAATCTAAATTTTGTTTGTCAATTTATAACTTTTTGCTGAACTGGCACCAGGGCAGACCATTTTATTCAGTGCGAGTGCTGAATTTCAGATTTGTGTGTTTGATTGTGTACAGTATATACTGTAAATACAGTGTATAATACCTGGTGTTTAAGATAGTGTAGTAGATAATGCATGTATTCCATACCTCAAAATAGACAGCTTCCACCCTAAATTTTCTAAAACTACATTATAATTTAAAGTCCACAGGCAGTGTGGATTGTGTAATGGTTAGCATTACTGCCTCACAGCACTGAGGTCTTCAATTCAATTAGAACCATGTCCCTAACTGTGTGGAGTTTGTATATTTTCCATGTGCTTGTGTGCATTACCTCCAGTTACTGTAATTTCCTCCAACAATCCAAAAATATACTGGTAGGTATAACAGTCTACCGCTCTGGACCCTAAAAACCACTTTACCTCTCCGGTGTCTGTTCAGGCTAGCTCTGAGGTCTGCTCATGCTGTGCATCACTCCCAGCTGATGCTGAGGTCTGTCTTTGCTGCTTCTGCCCTGTCCACTCAGTGTTCTGTCACTGAGCATGGAGATGGCTCTCCACAGTCCCTTGCTCACAATGTGTCTTCCGAACATGATGGCACACAAGCTGCATGCCAGAGTTCCCTCCTAAACCACAGTTTGGGCACAGCCATGTTGGACTCTGTCACCTGATGCTCTTCCTCCACTCAGAGCACTGCTCCCAGACCAATTGATCACAGCATCCCATCACTGGGGATCCTCCCCTATAAATTACATTTCCTGACTGGCCTCTGTTGCCAATACAATGTTGCTTCTACTGATGTTACAGCTCTGTGCTGAGCTTCCAGGTACTCTGTATCTGAATGGTTCCAGTCTGTGTGATTTCAGTTCCAATTCTGGTTACTAGTCTCCATTTCATCTAACACTCCAGTCTGGTTTTACCACAGAGACTTGTTTCTATCTGCCTCCATTGGTCCCATCCGATATCTTCAAATACTGGTTCTATTCAATATCCTCAAACATTGGTCTCAAACGATCAAGTCCTTTAATTCATCAATACCAATCTCAAACCGATCCAGCATCATTGATCCTAATCTGATTCTGTCCATCTCTTCATATATCTATTTCCCATTCCAATCTGCTGTTCAATAAAGACATTTACTTTCCTGTCCCATCTGATATATCCAATTATCATTTCCATTCGATATCCTCAAACATCGGTTTCAAACCAATCAAGTTCTTCAATTCATCAACATCAGTTTTAAACCAATCAAGTTCTTCAATTCATCAATATTGGTCTCAAACCAATCCAGCTCTCAATCCAGCACCATCGGTCCTAATCCAATTCCGCCCATCTCTTATAATAAATATACAGTTCCCATTCCAACCTGCTGTTCAATAAAGACATTTACTTTACTGTCCTCGCCTTCAGGCCCATCATCCTCTACAGTTCATATAACTCCTCACATCATACTTGAGGAAGTCCTGGCCCAAGCCATCCAGTTTCTATGCCTCCCAAATCTCTTCTTCAGCCCCCCACACCTGTTCTGGCCAAATCCAAACCTCAGGCATGAAAATTGGCTTCCAACTAAAATAACCCCTAGTGTGTATGTGTGTGTATATGTGAAAATAAATATAAATTGTAAGCTCTATTGGGGGAGGGACTGTAAAGTGCTGCAGAATGTATACTATAGGCACTATATAAATAACTGTACCTATGGTAACGATACATCTGTTCTAGCACAGTGACAGTAACCAGCACACTGGACTACCATCTTGCAATTGACAATCATATTAGTAAAGTCCTAAAAATACAGATGACCTCCTCTAATACAACAATAACCAACAACACACGATGGGGTTGCAAGAAATTTGCTATCAGTGCTGCACAATGACAGTCTCAAGTCTTCACAGCTCCTCTGTTATTGGCAGCCCCCAAATATGAGGAACATCATTGTCAGATGTTTACTGCTCCAACTTACAGCAATGAACACATTTACACCCAATATCAGCTGCTCTAAGTACAGATACTGTAATACACTAATCCTCAACAGATGGCAATATCACAATTCCAACAACATTGATATGTGCTAATCAATTTTTGCATACTTTATTATTATTATTATTATTATTATTATATGTTTATATAGTGCCACCAATTATGCAGCTATGTGTGAGGGGTGGGTGCGGTGCAAAGCCTGCTGCCGTGCAGGTGTACGTTTGTTACTTACCTTGCATTGCACCCTCTCACCTTCAGGCCGTGTGTTGAACAGACGGTCCTGGAACCTCCAAATAGAACACAGACACGATGACCTAGGGGGAAGGAGATGAGGTGAGTACCGTCCTTCCTCACGTCGACCGACACGCCCTACCGAGGGGGGGGATAAATTCAGGTTTTAAGTGAAGATCATCATTGGCACTTTTGGCCTCAGATCCCGAATTTTCACCTATCGGTACTCACGCACCAGGTGAAGATCCGTGCTTGCACCGGGTTGCAAGGTTCACCGTCCGCACAGAAGGAAGGAGAGATAGATAGTGACAAACAAACAAAGAGAGACAGTACACACAGATATTCCTCACCGTGTCCACACTTGCTCTTCGTCCGCTCACTCGCCTACAGGTCCCTGTAAGGAGATACACAACACAGCCATGCAGGGCCTAAACCTATGTCAAGCAACTACACATACTAAAACGGCATCACCCTCAACCTATGGTGTGTGTAGTGTGACAGATATAACAACAACTAAACATTTGCCCTGCACGGAACACCAATCACAGACTAAATATACAAGAGTCAAACACAGTACTGTCTCTTTAAATGTCTGCCACCTACCTATCCAGAGCTGGCCAGCTCCTCTTCTCGGTGACTGGGGAAACCACTACCTCATGGGTGGAAGCCGTACAGCTCTCCACCACTGCTCACACCTCTCATCCGCCTCTCTGTTAGCGCTGCAGCTAATGGGCTCAGGGCCCTGGGCCTAACGCCCAGGGTCTTACATGCGGCTCAGGCCTAGGTGCCTGCCAAATGGTGGGCTCTGGTAGTGGTCTGGGCCTAATGCCCAGACCACTTTTTGTGGGGCTCAGGCCTATTTGCCTGCCTATCTGTGGGGCTCATATATAGGGCCTAGTGCCCTCCTGTCTGGGTACAGGCCTATGCCTGATTTATGGCCACGGGCCTGGTGCCCGCCTACTTTATTGAGTAGTGACCTGGGCCTAGTACCCAGGTCACTTATACCTAATTAAGAGGGGATCCTTTTATGGGGCCTAATGCCCGCTACTGTGCCCCGGGCCTTGTGCCCGACTAATTGCCCATGGGCCTAGTGCCCGACAATGCTCCATGGGCCTAGCGCCCGACAACCCTGGCGGTCTAGGGAGGGGGGTATATGGTGGGCCTCACGGAGGGCCTACCTGCGACGTTGGAAGAGGCTGCGGGGGGGAACTTCGTGACGCTCTTTCACTTCCCTCCCCCGCAGTCCTCTCCGGTCCTCAGCCGCATTCTTCGGCCGCCTCTTCCTCTTTTCTTTCAGCCGGCGCCGCCTGTCTTCTTCCTTGACAGCGGTGTCTTCTGGCCTCTTCCGTGGCCGCCGCCCCTGTTGCCGCGCCGATCCTCCGCTCTTCGGGAGGTCTTCTCTCCTCCCTCTCCACCGCCGAACTGACTCTTCCCGCTCGGCGCCGTATAATACAAGACGGCACGAGTGGGCGGGGCTATGACGCGGCGAGCCGCAATTGGCTCGTCGCATCCGCCTCTGATTGGCTGCTGGCCCGCGAGCCAGGTTTGGCTCGCGGCCAGAGCCAAACACCCGTCGCACGGAACGCCTGACCGGCGCTTCTTGGCTGCCGGGCGCCAAGCTCCGCTGAGCTTGCGCCTGGAGCCAAGCTTCTCCCGGCGCCAAAGTACCGCCGGCACTGGTGAAAGGGACCAGGCGGTCCCTTCACCAGGTGCCCGCGGTATCTGCACCGACGCTAGGGACATTACTGTCCCAGCACCGGCAACGGATGTGTCCCGCAGAGGACACATCCCTTCTGCCTACCCCTGCACCTCGGCTGATGCTGGGATCAAACACGTGATCCCAGCACAGCCTTCCACATATGTACAGAGAATATTTTGAATTCCCATCAGTCCCTGACTCCCTCTAGTTTACAGTCTAATTGCCGTAACACATGCACAGTTTTGTGTGGAAAGAAACAGAAGCAGCCAGAGGAGACCTTTCACAAACACAAGAAGAAAATACAAACTACATACTTAGTTGTGAATTGAACATGACCACAGTGTAGAGAGACAGCAATGCCACTGTGCTGTCACACCTGATATTGTGTTCCAAACATGCCAGTGGGGTGCTGTATGTGGGAGCAAAAAGGCAAGTGACCTCCCTTCACCATTGTGGTAGCAGATTCAGGACAATTTGCAGACTGTGCTGCTTTCTACTTTTTTTTTTCTTTGCTGCTGTATTATGCTCTAAGGCTGTTTGGTTGAATCCTGGAATATAGGGACTGTCTGTAGGAAAGCACCACTCTCTTATGGAAAATTGAACAATAAGTGAAAGGTGTACACTTCCCTCACTCCAACTTGCCCTGACAATAAATCAATAACATCCTCATTTAATAAACATGCTACCTCCTTTCTCTCAACTAATCCCATAATTATTAGCCTCCACAGTTAGTACTTTAGCCAAACAAGGGATTTTTAACCCCTACAGTATATTAATATCCCCCACCAACCCCACATTACACATTTAATATCTACAGACCTCATTACAAATTGTATTTTCCCCATATGTTGCACATCAGCCGTAGACCCCACTACTGTATAGGGTGCAATTCCTTAGGAAGGGTAAGCCAGAAGGTTGGACAGACCAGATCCCTGGTTCTCCTCCCCACATACTAAAAAATTAGTAAAATATGGGAAAAAGTGCCTAGCAACAGACATGGCAGCCAGGGGAATGAAAAACTATATCCAACAATGTATCCAAATCTATCTGCCACTGAGCAGAACATGATCCCGTAGGAGCCTACATTTGAGTAATTTAATATAGTGCAAATTATAGGGTCTTACTAAGCTGCATTCTACCTCATGTGGGGTCTCTACATACAGCTGTGAAGAAAGCTGGAGGTTGTGGTTGTCAAACTGGAGAAGATGGTTAATTACATGGTTCAAAGATCAATGATGTGCCATAATCCATATCATCTAATCATCAGCATTAACCAGTCTACAGGACCGGCGCAAAACACTCAGCAAAGGCAGGCATTGCAGGGAGGCACCAGGCTGGAGAGGCAATTTCCCACCTTCTGCTGCTGTATCTACTGTTACTGCCGCTACTGCTGCACCTGTCACACTGTATGACAGGCAGGCAGCTGGTGCAATGTATAATAGTAGCGGTGCGCCCGACTCCTCTGCTGTGCGCAATGCTACTAATACATTACAGCGGGCAGTGCTGCTGCTGTCTGCCCTGTCTGCTCTGCCAAATCTCCTATCTCCTGCAGTGTCTGCAAGAACTGGGAGAGACATCATGATATCTCCCCACAGTCCAGTCCCACAGTGCCCTGCGCAGTGGATCCATTCCACCAGCAGCAGAAGAGGCGGCACTGTGACTGAGAGACTAGCTGTCCAACAGCCTACAAGCCTACAGCCTACACGAATTGGTACTTTTGTGTGACCATGCCCCTTCCCCTTGAGGCCACACACCTTTATTTTTTACGCATGCCTGTGGCGTGCGCTATCCTTATTTACTATATAAAAAATGCTATAATGATAAATAAAATATAGAAATACTTTAAAATACTATCCCTGTGTAAAGAGACATGTTGAGCAGACATATTTGTATATGGGCGCAAATTTATAGTTTGCAGGGGGTGCCAAACACACCGGCCCTGCCAGTCTACCAAGGAGAATTAAGCTAATATCTGGTTTATGGCTACTAGTTACAGCACATTAATACTCTTTGCACCTCTTTGGTGATTTTCATACATGGGCTAACTACCCGCTAGCTAGAAAGGGCCTCACAAGCAATGAATTTAAAAATCCACTGTGTGAGATAATCTAACAAATAATAAAAACAGATAAGGTTGCTTGGACTGCTACTTTAGCATTTTCCACTGTTACTTTGGAATTTTCCACAGGTCATGCAACTCGGTAATTACTACAAACACAGACTAGTGATAAGTAGGCTAAACTCTGAGTTTGGAAATAGCATTGAGACCTGTTGCAAATCAAAAATATATTTTAGTACACCACAGAGATAACCTGTTTGGAAATATTTTCTCCCATAAATAATTTCTGAGTCTTGTTGCTAGGCAAGACAATAGCACTAAATAAATAATTGTCTGGCCTCTTTTGATATTTAGGTTTGCAACCTTCAGTTTTGTATGGATTGTAATACACCTGCTTAAGCAGTATTATATTTTGCTGAGAAGGAATTACATAGAGAACTAAGTGAATTATTAAAATATGACCACATTGTAGTATCTTTAATCATTCATATTAATGACCATTAGCAAAATGTACTAATACTTACATTTTGCTGAATATACTTCTGTGCTCCAGTTCTGTAGCATTATCGCATGTTTGTAATGCCTACCTGTAAAGAACAAAGCTGAATTGTATATCAGAGTTATTAGTTTATTGACATGTACACAGTGCTACCAAATTTGTTACTAGGAAATGTCCTGCTTTTCTTAAAACTTTTGTATAATTGTAATGGTTTAATGCAGATGACAAGAGCCCCTGCTGAATCGTAAATGAGAACTAATGTTTTAATATGTCTAAACAATTACGGTTTTCATTTTATTATTATTACTCCATATGTGGGGATATTTTACATTTTAATAACCAAATCATTTTTTTTACCATTTTAGCCAAGAATGCCTTTTTTCTTTAGGAAGGAAACTGCTGCTTGAGATACTGAAAATTAGCCAAAACCATAATCCTAAATCAAGATTATAAACTATTGTAATTCTAACAATTTCTAATTTTATTAATTAAGGTGAACAGGACTGTTATACATGTGGAAACACTAACCTATGTTATGCAACAGGCCCATTCATCATTAGTGCCCCAATGTAGGTGCTGTCCATTCATCCAGCTGAATTGGAAGGAGATAAAAAGTGTGAAGAATGATCCATTCGCTTTTCCTTTCGGCCCTTGCTGTGCACATGTGTGGTACCATGTGTGTTGGTGCGGGCACAGATAAGTTAGGTGTAGATGGTACCTTACAGCTCTGACGGCAGCTCCAGCGGATCCTCCTTCTTCTTTGGCAATGACTCCACAAGCTTTACCCACCTCATACCCAACCCATACAGGTTGGGTTTGAATGTAGACATTAATAATATCAACAAGATAATGTTGACATGGTCATAATTTCGACATTGGCCATGTCGACATTTATCATGTAGACAGTTATGGCATGTTGATATATAAGAATGTAACATCGTTCCTGGTGGCACAGCGGTGACTTACCTTCTCACGATGGCTGCAGCTGCTCCAGTGGTGTCTTCCGGGGGTCTTGGCAGTCATGTGCCTTCCAGGGAAGATCTTTGATACTTCACTGTTAAGGTAAGTATTTCTCCCCTTTTCCTACTCCCTAATCGTACCCCTCACTCTAATGCCTAACCCTAACCTCCCCTCTCTGCAGCTAAACCATAACCCCTAGCAGCCTAACCCTAACCTTCCCCTGCAGCCTAACCCTAACCCTCTTGCTGCAGCCTAACCATAGAGTTGACATTCTGATAATGTTGACATTGCCTGTCAACATTTTAACAATTTTGACATCATAACTGTTGGCATTGTGGTGTTGACATTATGAATGTTGACAGGGCCAGATTAAGACCTTTAGAGGCCCTAAGCACTTAAAAGATGTTGGTGCCCCATATATATTTTGCTCCCCAAAACCCCCTTAGAAAAGTTATGTCCAAAAATCTCACTATGACCTTTAAAAACCTTAAAATTTGGAGAAAACCCTCCATCTGGCAACATTGTACTGAGCGCCACTGTACTCACTCTCAATGGGTGACTAAATGGGTCAGCTGAAATGACCAAGAAAAGAATAATCACATGAGCCTCAGTGGATCGTGTGGTAGTTTACCAGTTACCAAATTTTAATTTTGTTGTATTTCTAAGATTAATGTATATCATTAACCTCTATAATTACTATTTTATTATTACTTTTATTATAGTATATAGCCCCTTTTTGTGGAACCTTGCTCAGCTGCACCAACACACTGACTTGGACACTCTTCTATACATTTGTAAAAAACAAACAAAAAAAACCCCACTAAATAAAAAGTAGGTTAAGGCAATATTAACCACCCCAGTGCTCTTTGATGGCAGCTTAGGTTGCTTAACTATTCTGCCTACACACACTATACTTTACTTTTGTCATTCATTCATTCACTCATTCTACTGCCTGCCAGGTAGCATAATGTGTTGGCACTACAGTGTAGCATAATGTGTGGGCACTACAGGTGTCATAATATGTGAGTGCTACAGTGTAGCATAATGTGTGGGCACTATAGTGTGGCATAATGTGGGAGTACTACAGTGTGGCATAATGTGTGGGAGTTACAGTGCAGAATAATGTAGGGGGCACTACAGTGAGGTATAATGTGGGGGGCACTACAGTGTGGCATAATGTGGAGGCACTACAGTGTGGTATAATGTAGGTGGAACTTAAGTGTGGTATAATGTAGATGCAGTACACTGTGGTATAATATGATCATTATAATTTGCAACACACCTCTCCCGTGACTGTCCACACCCCTTTATGGGGCTCTATTATTGTGTTCCCCTGTGGGCCCTTCATGCTCCAGTCCGCCACTGACTGTAGGCAAATGAGACGAACAAGGCAGGCAATTGTACAAGATGTTAATAACTTGAGTGTATAATTTTATTATTTCTAAAGTCAGTTACTTTTTCCTTTCATGTACAACTGTTAAACAATCAAATAATGAAAGCCTTTGTGCATGTTCTCTGCTGGCATCATTTACGCTGGAGGGTCTGTCCGTTCTCGTATCATCTGGGGCAGCTGCAAAAGCATCTAAATGAGTAAGAGGAAATAACTTATTGATTATTATAAAGTTTAATATTTCTTATTATGCTGCTCTATCCTTCCCACAATTTCCCTGCCTGATTACCACTTTATAGGTCGCAGTGTGATTAATAGAAATAAATATAGCACAGGCTAAACATAAATGTTGTTTTGCGCATTTATAATTGACTTAAAATTAGCCATATTTATCAAGAAGCCTTAATATAACATGGCTCATTGATTTAAACAAACATTGATAATAGATGTAATGCTATATATTACACTGCAGTAAATAGTTTAATGTGAGCCTCCTACACAGGGTAAAGAATTATACACACTGTTAAAAGACCGTAACATAAATATTATTGATAAACATGATTTAATTAGTTTAAAAAAGGGAAACAGAAAATAACATCTTCACTATATTGCGTAGAGGTGGATAAGTGCTTTGCAATGGATTATTTGTTTGTTGTTGTAAAGTCACAATCTTTGGTGATGGTAAAAATGTACTTATGCAGAACTTTAAAAACTCAGGGCCAGATATAGCAATTGTTTGCCGGAAGGGTAAGAAGGCCGCCAATGCGCTTCGATGTTACCAATGTTTATGTTGGTATGCGTCGTTGCATGCAGGTAAGAGGCAGCAGTGGACATCTTTATGCTCAGGTGATCTTTGCTGACATTTGCATATTTTTGCAGCTGCGTTGCGTCCGAAAACGCAGTTACGATCGCCATAGCATCCGTCTCTTAATCAGGCCCTCAGCCTTTTTGTTTGCAAGTTAGAGGGTAATTCATGTAAAGATATATATATATATATATATATATATATGTTGTGCTCTCAGTAGAAGGAGATAGTATCTTTGAATGGTAACTTGCTAGAATCATATGTTAATACAGTTGGCACAGTTCATTTGGTGGTATCCTGTGTGCAGGAGATGTTAAATAATGTGTGCAACTTACTGGCAATTAGTGTAATAGGTGCAGATATCCTTTGAACTATGGGCCTGATTCAGAGCCGCTCGCTCTGAATCACGGCCTGGCTTTTTTTTTTTGGGAGCGGCATCTTGGCTGCTCGCATAGCTGTGGGTGACCACCCACAGCTATTGCGAGCGGCCAGAATGATGGTCGCGATGGTAAAGACCATCAGGCTTGCGACGAGACCCTTGTGGTAGGGTCTCACCCATCGCAAGCCCCAGAGAGCTTTCGGCTCTAACAGAGCCGGAAGCTCTCTGCTGACATCACTTGTGATGTCAGTGGGGCCGCCCCCAAATGGCAGGCGTTCTCATGGGAACGTCTCCGTTTGGGCAGCCACCCCCCCCGGCCCGCCCACCAAAGGGGGCGAGCTGTCACTCAACATAGACAGCTCGCCCCCTTTGGTGCGAGACCGGAGCGACGGAGTGGCCGTCGCTAGCCGGGTCTCGCGCATGCGCACAACGGAGCCGGCTCCGTCGTGCGCATGCGCTGTGGGCCACCATCGACCAGGTTGCGAGCGCTCAGCGCCCTATGTGCACGACTGGTGGATAATTCTCAGTAAGGAAGTTAAATTACTATCAGGTAGTTTGGTGGCTTAATCTAAATGCCCCCATACATCAGCAATTGATTGCAGCAATTGTGCAATTTGCAATCGATTGTATATAAAAATCTTTCCCTTTTTCAATCGATTGTGGCAAATCTGCAATCGTTTGAAAAAGGGAAAGATTTTTACACACAATCGATTGCAAATTGCACGATTGCTGCAATCAATTGCTGATGTATGGGGGCCTTAAGATTGTATTTGCTTTTTTCATACATTCACTTTCTGGCAGGATTGCAGTCAGCTGTTGTTCAGACATTGACCCATAAAGCATCCATATCACCATTGTTTAATATGGTTATATAGGAGGCATTGCATCCTTACTGTACCACTTGTGTTGCATTGAATATACAGATGATATACTTTAAATTAGAGATGAGCAGGTCCGGTTCTCTGAGAACAGGACCCATCCGAACATAGTGGATCCGAGTCAGGCTCAGATTTTCCCGCCTGACTCAGAATCCAAAACGAGGCAAAACTTCATCCTCACGCTGTCGGATTGTTATGGGTTTTGGATTGTATTTAAGTCCCTCCCTGTGGTGATCGGCACCATATACTTGCTCAGTTCTGCTCCACATTCAGGGGGGGCTGTGTGACAATGGGGCTGTTGCAAGGGAGTTGTTGTCCAATCCAGGGGTGTGCTGTCACTGTGCTCTGGCAGCGCTGTTGTTCAAAACAGGGGTGTGCTGTCACTGTGCTTTGTTTGGGGAGGCTGTTTAACAGGGGTGTACTGTGCTCTGAACAGAGGGGGCTGTTAAATCAGGGACTGTGTGTCCAATCCAGGGGTGTGCTGTCACTGTGCTCTGGCAGCGCTGTTATCCAAAACAGGTGTTTGCTGTCACTGTGACCTGTCCAGGGGGCTGTAAACAAGGATTTTGCTGTGCTCTGCACAGGGGGGCTGTTCAATCAGGTGATGTGTGTCCAAACCAGGGGTGTGCTGTCCATCCAATGTGCTGTCTATCCAGAGGCTGTTAACAAAAAAAAATAACTAAAAGTTAGAAAAAAAAAAGGATTTTTTTTGTGCCGTACCCCAGTGTATCCATGTAAGCACTGTGATTCTGTATGCCTTAACCCCCCAGTGTATCCATATATAAGCACTATGATGCTGCTGCAGTGTATTATTCATAAAAATATTGTGATATTGCTATCCGTACCACAGTGTAAAATTCATGCAAGTATTGTGAGTGACGCTGTAGGTTCATCATACCGCAGTATAAAATTCATACAAGTATTGTGATGCTGTAGGTTTATCATAACAGTGTAAGATTGAAGAAGTATTGTGACACTGTAGGTTTATCATACCATGGTGTAAAATTCATACAAGTATTGTGATGCTGTAGGTTCATCCTACCGCAGTGTAAAATTCATGAAGTATTGTGACGCTGTAGGTTTATCATTCCGCAGTGTAAAATTCATACAAGTATTGTAACGCTGTGGAAATATAAAATAAAGGTAGTGCTCTTCTGCGCCAATTCTGTCCAACTGTGATGATGTTGTTTCCTGTCTCTACGTCTTCTTTCCAACAGGGAATTTCCTCAATAGTATGGAAGAAGGAAACAAAAATAAAGGTTGTATAAGTATGATGGTCAAAACTAGAAACACAACCAAACTGGGCCGTGTATATATCACCAGTGTCTTTAGATGGGAATACTGTGTAATCACAACCAGTGTTCTCATGCATAAAAAGAAGAGATTCTGCTGACATTATATTCTTACATATGTGAGTGAGATACTCCTCATATAAAGGTATCTTTGACTCATAGGAATGGTGTAACAAAACTCTTTCACAAGTGATGAACTTCGACCCAGATGCTTACATAATATCTTACATCAGTGAGTATAGTGATCCTCATATAGGGGTATCTTTAGACTCTTAATAGATGGAAAGACTTTCACATACATGAAATAATGTAATGAGCTGCAGAATAGATGCTCACACTGATTCTTACATCAATAGGACTATTCACACTCTTATCAGGGTTTCTTTGGGACCTTAAGTTGTCCAAGCTCACAGATGAATCAAGAAATTAAACTTTAAAAACTTCTCAAGGTGCAGTATATTCAGAAAATAAGTTTTATTAAACAAAGTAGTATAAAATAAAGGGTTTACTTCATACCAGTTTGTGTATTGCAGATCAACAGAAACAACAACAGCTACAGAGCCCGGGTACTTCCAAAGCTGCAGGGGTCCTGGATCAAAAGGTCTTGGATGAAATATGAATCCCCTTAGCACTCCTCCAACATGTGTCAACACAAGTGTGTGTCTTTTTCAAGGTGGAGTGTAACTGAGAAGAGCTGGGGTTTATGTACCTCCCAACCGGAACTCAAAAAACGGAAGTTCGCCAGCATTATAGGACAATGAAATATTAAAGCCCCATATAAATGAAAATCAGGACTGTACATCCTCATCACAAGGGTGCTTGTGTTAGGAGATATGTAGCCAGAATAGGGCCACCCGCTGCAGATGTATCCACCGAGAGATGTAAACATACAGGTGCCATCTTGTCCACATGTTCACATCTCAATAAAGTTGTTCAAATCACATGATCTTCTGATTGTAAACAGAAGCGATCACGGAGCATGGAACTGCCAACATTACAACATAGTGGTCTCCATGGTAACTAATCAGGATCTCTATTATTCAGTACCCAGCCTCTGTATTTAACAATACATAGAAATAAATAGTACATGAATGATGTCCTCAAATAGATCATATTAACCTGAATGGCTGCATAAATAAACAATGAACGATATAATAAGGCACATCAAATACTAATTATAAAAAACATATATCCATGTAAAAACAGAGAAAATAAATGGTCCAAAAAGGATAAGCTAAAATAGATCATACAAACATGGATGGCTACATTAACAATAAACAGTATAATATAACATATTCAATACATATATATATATATATACATAAAATGACATAATATTTATAAAAATATACATAACAAAAAGTATACATAATAAAAAAAAGTATTCAAAATAAAAAACAAAGAACCTACATATAAAAAGGCATAACAAAAGGAAAAAATATATATATTTCAGAGGAACCATTTGACCTCAAATTCATGGTTCAAGCCCTGTGGTTTAAGAGTATTCAGGTCATAGATGCACCGCATCTCCTTTTGGGCTAAACGAATATCCCTATTGTTATTCCTCCAATTTGTTTTTACAACAGATAAACCACAGAACCTCTTTATGCCCTTCACAGATTTATTATGTTTGTTTTTAAAATGGGCCGAAAAGGGATGACCATCATATCCATTTAGAATGTTCCGAACATGTTCGGCCCATCTAATTTTGAGTTGCCTTTTGGTCTTTCCAACAAACACTAGATCACAAGTGCATTCAATGGCATAATTGCATATCTTGTATTGCATGTTATGGAATCTGTAATTTTGAAACTCCTGTCTGTAGTTTTAAATTCTACTACTTTAGATGTGTTTCCTGGACAGGCTTTACAGAGTTTACAATCTCCACATCTATTAAAACCCTTGTTCCTTGGCAGGAATCTATTACCAGCCATAGGCAAGGCACTGCTAACCAGGGTGTCTTTAAGTTAGGTGTAGATGGAACCTTACAGCTCTGACGGCAGCTCCAGCGGATCTTCCTTCTTCTTTGGCAATGACTCCACAAGCTTTACTCACCTCATACCCAACCCATACAGGTTGGGTATGAATGTAGACATTAATAATATCAACAAGATAATGTTGACATGGTCATTATTTCGACATTGGCCATGTCAACATTCATCATGTAGACAGTTATGGCACGTTGAGATATAAGAATGTTAACATCGTCCCTGGTGGCACAGCAGTGACTTACCTTCTCACGATGGCTGCAGCTGCTCCAGTGGTGTCTCCCGGGGGTCTTGGCAGTCATGTGCCTTCCAGGGAAGATCTTTGATACTTCACTGTTAAGGTAAGTATTTCTTCCCTATTCCTACTTCTTAATCCTACCACTCACTCTAATGCCTAACCCTAACCTCCCCTCTCTGCAGCCAAACCATAACCCCTAGCAGCCTAACCCTATCCTTCCCCTGCAGCCTAACCCTAACTCTCTTGCCTGCAGCCTAACCAACATTTTAACAATGTTGACATCATAACTGCTGGCATTGTGGTGTTGACATTATGAATGTTGACAGGGCCAGATTAAGACCTTTAGAGGCCCTAAGCACTTAAAAGATGTTGGTGCCCCATATATATTTTGCTCCCCAAAACCCCCTTAGAAAAGTTATGTCCAAAAATCTCGCCAAGACCTTTAAAAACCTTCACATTTGGAGAAAACTCTCCATCTGGCAACATTGTACTGAACGCCACTGTACTCACTCTCAGTGGGTGACTAAACGGGTCAGCTGAAATGACCAAGAAAAGAATAATCACATGAGCCTCAGTGGATCGTGTGGCAGTTTACCAGTTACCAAATTTTAATTTTGTTGTATTCCTAAGATTAATGTATATCATTAACCTCTATAATTACTATTTTATTATTACTTTTATTATAGTATATAGCCCCTTTTTGTGGAACCTTGCTCAGCTGCACCAAAACACTGACTTGGACACTCTTCTATACATTTGTAAAAAACAAACAAAAACCCCCACTAAATAAAAAGAAGGTTAAGGCAATATTAACCGCCCTAGTGCTCATTGATGGCAGCTTAGGTTGCTTAACTATTCTACCTACACACACTATACTTTACTTTTGTCATTCATTCATTCATTCATTCATTCATTCTACTGCCTGCCAGGTCTTTGATACAGAATTTTATAGCTATTTCTTTAAAGAACAGACTTTACTTTTATAATAATTTACAGTTACTGCAGGCAGGACCGGACTGGGCCACCAGGGATTCATTGAAATCCCCGATGGGCCCCAGTGAATTGTAACCACATCCTCCATCATGGGAGGGCATGGCCTAAAGTGCTGTTCGTATAACAGGCTGCAGTGCAGCTGCTCGCAGGGCAGTCATCAGAGCTGTGACTGACCCGGCTGGCAGCTACATGCTATAAAAACCCTTGTTCCTTGGCAGGAATCTATTACCATCCATAGGCAAGGCACTGCTAACCAGCGTGTCTTTAATGGTGGGAGCTCCTCTGTAAATAAATTTTGTTTTGTTTTGGTATAAAACCTTCCAAAACATCAACTTTCAATAACTGTTTCCAGTTGTTTCTAATTATAGTTTCAACCTTTTTATATTGATTATTGTACCTAGTGCAAAATGCTAGAGTAAAGGCATTTTGTGAAGGGCCCTTCTTTTTATCTTGTAATAATGTGGTTCTATCCATTTCCTTTATTTCTGCAACAGTATCTAGCAACAATTCCCTCTCATAACCCTTTTGTATAAAATTCTCAACCATTAAATTTGCTTGACTAGTAAAGGTAGTGATGTCAGAACAATTCTGTCGCAACCTTAGCAATTGGCCTTTCGGGACTACATTGAGTCACTGAGGTAAATGATTGCTATCTTTAGGTATATACGTATTGGAGTCAGTGGGTTTATTGTAATTGTGGGTGGTTAGCATACCATTGGTTGCGTCAATTGTAAGATCAAGAAAATTAAAGGGACTTGTCAGAAGAGAGGAAGACCCGGCGCCGCCGCTGGCCAGGAAGTGCCAGCGGCAGAAGAAAGAAGCGGAGGACAGGAGAGGACTATGGGGGTGGAAAGCAAAAGAGCTAAAGAAGTTCCCCCCCAAAGCCTCTGCCACCATAACAGGTAGGCCCTCTGTGAGGCCAACTGTACATTAATACTGTAGTTTGTTAGGCTGGTGAGTTAGTTAGGGCTGATATTAATGTACTGTAGATTAGTGTGACACACTGTTAGAGCAGGAAAGGGCCTTGCGTGGCATATTCTCTCTCCTACAGGGACTTGTGTGTGGGATCGAGAGGGATGAAGAATAAGAGTATCTCTAGTGAGTACCTGTGTGTCTGTCTTTTACTGTCTGTTCGTCTCTGCCTATCCTCCTTTCTTCAGGGTGTACAGTGGACCTTGCACTCTGAAGCGAGGTAGAGTCTGCACCTGGTATAGGTGAAACGCTGGATGTGTGCCAATGATGATTTAACTTAAAAGCCTAATCTTTTTGTGTAGTCCTCGGTCCAGTAGGGCGTATAGGCTGGCATTGAGGAAGGACTGTTCTCACGTCATCACCTTCCTTCTAGATACAGTACAGTAGTCATGTCCATGTCCAGCTTGGAATTACAGGACCATCTAAGCAACATACGGGCTGAAGGTGAAACAGTGCAACGCAAGCTTTGGAAGTACATCTGCACGGCAGCAGGCACCGCACCGCACCCCTCTTAGAAATGCATGTTAATGTCATAGTGTAATACAGTTGTTGAGTAAAGACTTAAGGCACACATCCACTAGCCAACGGAGAAACGAGAGCATGATTACGACATTGTAATCATGCTGTCATTTCTCCATCTGTGCTGAGCCTACACTGAACGAGCAGACGTTCAGTGCAGGCTCATCAATCAATAGGCAACATGCCGAACCTGATGATATCGTCAGGTTGTTCAGCATGTTTGCCCGATGATACTGTACTGTAGATGTTGGAAATGACCAGCGGCTGTGCGCATCGCTGGTCATTTCTGATAAAAAAAATGCACGATTTCTATCATTCAATCGTTCATAAATCGTTTTAAAAAATGTCTAAGATGACCAGCTATGCACATGGCTGCTGGTTGTTTAGGCATCTACAGGTACTGTACTGTACCTGTATCATCGTGCAAACAAGCTGGTCATCCTGACGATAATGTCAGGTTGAGCATTGTTAGCAGATGATTGATGAGCCTGCAGTGGAATAACTGCTTGTTCAGTGCAGGCTCATCACAGACTGACAAACGACTGCATGATTGCAATTTCGTTATCGGGCACTTTTCAGCACGTCTAGTGGATGGGCAGCATACAGTAACTGTAAGAAAACTGCAGTAATGTATATAAAATGCAGTACTGTAGATTCATACTGTATACTGTTAAACTACAGTACTGTGTAACAGAATATATTTTTAATTTACTGTACACTACTGTGTTTGACCGTACAGTACAGTACTTACAGGTACAATCATTTTTGTTTACTTTTTCTAGTTGGCATCATGCAGTGACCATTGGCAAATCAATTTTGTTTTCATCTTATCTAAAAGCATGTACTGTACAGTATTAAAAAGGTGTGATTAACTGCATACAGTACAGTATATTACAGTATGTTAGGTTAAGTAAAAATTGTCATTAATTTATAAAATTTGTGTTTGTGTGTAATTCAGTCTTTAAGTGCATCTGAGACCCAACACGTGCAAGGCACAAAAAGTCAATAACACACAGATGCAGGGGTGTATCTTCCTATTGGCCAGGATTGCCCTCATCAGGGGCGCCGGCCGATGGGGGTTGCTGTCCGTAGTCATATACAGTATCCATGTTGCCTGTCCCAGTGATTTCAAGGCTGCCCGGCATACAGTACAGTACACATACTGTACACACTGAGGGCCGTATTCAATTTAGGGGTCTATTTACTAAGCAGTGTTAGGAGACAGAGTGAAAAGTGGTAAGAAAGTGATAATGTGCCAGCCAATCAGCTCCCAGCTGTAATTTTTCAAACACAGCCTGTGAGATGACAGTTGGGAGCTGATTGGTTGGCACCTTATCCCTTTCTTATCACTTTTCATTCTGTCTCCTAACACTGCTTAGTACATAGACCCCTTGGAGCGAAAAGACAAGATCGGCTAAAAAAGTTTAGCCGATTACGTAATTTCGCCAGGTGGAAAATTATCGCTGTATTCAATTTGAAAGACTTTCCGCCCAGGCGGGAAGTCAATGCAATGTACAGTAATATGTGAAAAAGTTTTGCCTACTGTATGAATGGCAGGTGGAAAAAAGTGCTGAATTGGGGTGCAACATTGCGGGAACCCCCATGCAGCCTTCAGACAGTCCCCCAAAGGTACTGTAAACTGCATCAAAATGTAAAAAAAAAGACACTTACTGTAAGAACACCCCAAAAATTCACTTTCATTTTGGGGGCGGAAGAAACAAAATTTGGGGGTCAAAGTTAACCATCTAGTATATAAAATGTACTAAGTTTAGTAAAGGTTAGATAACAATACTTAACTAGTGAAGAATTAAAAAAAAATAATAATCATGGTCTAGGACAGGTGGGACAGGCAGGTAGAGAGACAGAACACCTAACCGCATGTCCACAAGCCTGACATAGCAAGACATCCCACTTTAGCTGCATTTGACTCCCGACCCACTGGGCATGCACAGTGCTGTGATCTTCCATACACCATGGCATAGTGCTACATGGCATACTGTATGGCTTGGCTCCACTGGGCATGAACCAGAAAACCCATTGCAACTAATAAAAAAAGAGTGGCAATCTTGACATCTACTGTACGATGACGTACGACACACTCAAGACAGGTGCAACCTCAGTATTGCAGGCATCTGTAGTGTAGTGGTTAGAAATCAGACCACTACATGCAGACATCTTTTCCGGAGTTCAAAACCTGGAAGATTACACTTTTTATTATTATTATTATTATTACACAGTCAAGGTTACACTTTTTATTTATTATTATTATTATTATTACACAGTCAAGGTTACACTTTTTATTTTTTATTATTATTATTATTATTATTATTATTATTACACAGTCAGTGTATAATACAGAGATCCCACTTTCACTGTGTGTGAATCATGACCCGCTACTGTATGATCTTCCATATGCCATGGCATAGTGCTACAGTATATGGGTATGGCTATGGTGCAGTGCCACTGGGAAAGCGCCAGAGATCCCATTGCAACCCTTCCACTAGGCATGTGCCAGAGATCCCATTTGTAACCCCTTGAGGCTGGCTGACAGCCACACAGTGTCATAAAGTACTGTAGCATAGAAATGCCAGAATTTGTGGATAATGTATTAGTGAAGATTTAAAGAAAAAAAAAAAATATATACTCGAGTATAAGTCGACCCGAATATAAGCCGAGGTACCTAATTTTACCACAAAAAACTGGGAAAACTTATTGATTTGAGTATAAGCCTAGGGTGGGAAATGCAGCAGCTACTGGTAGTAATCTCTCCCCTGGTACTGCCCCAGTAGTAATATTCCCCCTCTGGTAGTGCCCCCAGTAATAATACCCCCCCTGGTAGTGCCCCCAGTAGTAATATTCCCCCTTTGGTAGTGCCCCCAGTAGTAATACCCCCTGGTAGTGCCCCCAGTAGTAATACCCCTCCCTGGTAGTGCCCCCAGTATTAATCCCCCCCTGGTACTGCCCCAGTAGTAATACACCCCCCTGGTAGTGCCCCAGTAGTAATCCCCCTTGGTAGTGCCCCCAGTATTAATCCCCCCCTGGTTCTGCCCCAGTAGTAATCCCCCCCTGGTACTACCCCCAGTAGGAATACCCCCCTGGTAGTGCCCCCAGTAGTAATACCCCCCCTGGTAGTGCCCCAGCAGTATTAATCCCCCCCTGGTAGTGCCCCCAGTAGTAATCCCCCCCTGGTACTGCCCCCAGTAGAGAGATGTAATTTAAAAAAAAATGCTTACCTGAAACCCCGCTCATGGTCCTGACGCTGCTATTGGATCCTCTGGCCGCTTTGCATTATGGGAGAGACGTCGTCATGACGACGTCTCTCCCATTACCCACTGCGGGCGCCGGAAGATGGCTCCCGCAGTAGGAGCAGCAGCAGCCGATGAGAGTCTGACATACTTTCATCGGCTGCTGATTACAGCAAACACACAGCTGCCAGCTCCGGCGGCTGTGTGTTTGGCAGTGTGTAGCGCTGACAGATCTCCGTCCGGTCAGCGCTACACATGCGGTGCAGCTGTGTCACAGAGACACAGTCTGCACCGCGGCCCACATGGTACGCTACTCAACTGCGTACCATGCGGACATCACTCGAGTATAAGCCGAGGGGGTGCTTTTGCACCACAAAAAATGTGCTGAAAAACTCTGCTTATGCTCGAGTATATACGGGATATATTTTAAAGGTCTTGAACTCACGGGACAAGAAAATGGTAGATGCAGTGAGGCTAGGCGCATGACTAGCAATGTGCTATATGGCATATGGAGCAACAAACTACAGTACTGTAGCTGGGCACATCTACATACAGTATACAGTATAATGTATTGAGTTTAGTAAGGGTTGGATAACAATATTGAACTACTGTAGTGAACATTTAAATTTTTTTTTTTGAAATTATCAGTGTCTCGAACAGATGGAGAGGAATGTAAGCAAGGCGAATCACCTAACCCCTTGCCCACAAGCCTGTCCTAATAAAAATTGAATCTGTCGTGTATGTGATGTGATGGCTGCGATTTACAGTACGTGTAGTGAGCTTCCTTGTAGCATGACTGGTATATGGAGTGGCTCCATTGTGTGTGACTCCCGACACACTGTGCATGAGTATTACTACTAAAGTATACATAGAAACCATAGATATTTCCACTGCACTGGAGTCTAGATATTTTGATTCATGGCTTTACATCCCATCAGACACATCATAATATGATACTAAATAATACTATTTATAGAGTCCAATAGAGAGGGGTGCTACCAAAGATTACATATAGATGCATAAACTTAACCAGGGAATGGGGAAAGTGGAAAAAGAATCTTAAAGCTAGGTGCACTCTGGCAATGGATCGGATGTTAAAATATAACTTTTATTTGATTATAATATTTTTTTTTTTTTTAATTAGCACATGTAAAGCTAGTGAAATAAAAACAGATGTAGAAAATAATGTGAAGAGAAATAAACAAGTGTTTAAAATGTGATTCCGCTGATGTTTAAATAAACTAGCATCCAAGATATTTCTGTGCTTTCACCATTAAATAATAGTTAATTCAAGTTGAGGTAGTGCTGTTCTTAGTATATTGTATACAGCTGTTTTATAATAGACCAGTAATATAATTCTTACAGAAATTGGCAAGTGTATTACTGGATGTTCATTGTATCCAGAAGCTGATGTTACAGCAGCGTTCTGTTGCTCTTGATATAAACACCTAACAAAATAATATTATGCACTTATCCCACAGATAATATTACCCTTATACCATTATTGTTGGATGGTCATACGTATGGATTGAACACGTCTTTTATGGTCAGGCAAACCTATGTATATGTCAGTGAATAATATATTACACGGCTCCTATAATTACTGCTGTCAGGGACCTGACATCCAGCAGGCTCAGTGTATCACTAGATATGGGTATTACAGTGTAGATATAAAGTGAGGTGGTCTCAGGGAGATTGTCTCCGTTTAACATGTGTCTAATAAACAGCGCTCGCATCTAACAGGATAATCATACAAAATATATTTGGTCTCCCACAGACCTGCAAACACCCCACACTGCACTGGCTCGGTGGCTCCGTATATGGAGTAAATCAGTGTCTTATTGCACAGTAATAAATATACAGTGGTGCGCTCCATCAGCGGAATTGCCAAAGCGCGTTTCGCTATACAAACAGCTTTGTCACAGGCACAGGAAATCAGACGCCAGCACTATGTAGTTTAGGAAAAGTGACACCTGGTGGGCAAAAAGTTGTATTACACGTTATGACTTTTTTACAGTGTTACGCTATGCTACTAAACTTTCTGTGTGGCGTGACTCAAGGCATGGAGCGTGGCACACCTTGCATGGAATGCTTCATAGTTTATGGAGCAACAAACTAGCTGGGCACATCTGTACTATGACATTGCTGTTTTACATAGACTCTGTTGGAAAGCGATTATTCATTCATACTATTTGGCAGCTATCTGCCACAAGCTAGTCTATATTTGTGGATTTTATTGTACTACATTTTATTTGAGATATGTTTTTTTCTTTATCATGATTATATTGATGATTCACAACTACACTCTCGGGAGTTTTATAAGTGTTGTTTGTCTATTTATTATTTATGAACAACTTTTGTCTCAATAAATTCCTATATATTATCCCTGGCTGTGTTATAAGCACCACCTACTTTTCTTGTTTACTGTCTGCATAGTGTCTTGCGGTAGAGGGCGTGGCTATTAAACACCAGGGCCCACTAGGGAATCCCCGTATCCCCAGCAGCTCAGTCCAAGCCTGACTGTAACACCCTCCTTGGTCAGTGAGCAGCAGGAGGGGAGTAAGACCGAGGCACAGTGGATTCCAATAGGCAAGGAAGTGTCTTTACAGGACTTTGGCAAAGATCAACAGAATGATGGGAGCTTGATAAACACATTTGAAAATGTTGTAGAAGTAAATGGTAAAGTAATGACGGCTTTACCAACAGAAGGTGTACCATACTTTGCAATGAAAAATGATTTGCTATATCATGTAACATATTTTTAGGGTAATAGAGTAGACCAATTGTTGGTTCCCCGGAAACACAAGCAGTTGGTGTCGAGGATGGCTAATCCACACCTGTGGGGTGGCCATTTAGGGGAGGAGAAACTCTCCAGCATATTCAATTAAGATACTTTTGGCCAGGCATTCATGCAGCAGTAAAAAAATATTGTCAGGAATGTCCAGTGTGTCAGAAGATGGCACCCCAGCCAGGATTTTGGGCACCTTTGGTTCCCCTCCATGTCATTTCTGTACCTTTTGAGAGAGTTGGTATGGATCTAATAGGGCCAGTGGAAAAATCTTCTCATGAGCATCAATACATATTAGTGGTACTAGATTATGCCACAAGGTACCTGGAGGCCATACCGCTACATAATATGAAATCTGGCACTATAGCCCAGGAGTTATTGATGCTATATACCCATCTGGGAATACCAAAAGAGGTCCTGATGGATCAAGGTACCCCTTTTGTATCTAAATGAATTAAAGATTTGTGCCGACTATTAAGGGTAGATAGGATTACCACCTCAGTCTGTCACCCACAAATGGATGGCCTAGTGGCAGCCGCTGCTGACTGGCTGGCTGCCGCTCCGCAAGCTTTGATTGGCTTGCAACCGGCTCCATGTATTAAATGCCTCAGAGACTCTTCACTGGCACCTGCCGATGCATTCCACCAGTGACACGCGGTACCGCACATCACTCTATATATATATATATATATATATATATTTGTGTGTGTGTACAGTGTATATATATATATATATATATATATATATAAATCACACACATACATGTGGGTAAGTGCTGTTTCATTACTTGCTGGCAGAAACATTTGAATGCTTTTAATTTCACTTAACATAACTAAGCACCAGAGGCTGTTTTTGTGTATGTATGTTATATATATATATATATATATATACACACACACACAGACAAAACATCTTGTGCTTAGGTATATTAAATTAAAAACATGGAAATAAAAATGTCAGCCAGCAAGTAATATAACAGAACTTGCGAATGAATAATCTGTGCCCCCAATAGGTCCAGGCCTCCCTTTCTCAAACCCCCAAAGTAGCTCCACCCACATCTACAACTCCACTCACTACTGCCCCACACCCCGGGGTGAGGGGGGGGCTGCCTAATTTGTCAGTACCGGGCCCCACCATTTCTGATGGCAACCCTGGTTAGTGGAACGCTTTAACCAGGCCCTTAAACAGATGATAAGGAGGGTGGTGTTACAAGAAAAGCGAGATTGGGATTTACTCCTGCCTCATTTGATGTTTGCAGTTCGAGATGTGCTCCAATCCTCCATGGGGTTAGGTCCCTTCAAACTCTTTTATTGGAGGCAACCTAGAGGTATTTTAGGTGTGTTAAAGAAAGGGTGTGGGCAACAGTCATTCCAGGATCCTAATATCATTCAGTTTGTCCCCCAATTCTATGGCCGATTAAGGCAGATTGCGCCACCGCTGAATGAACATATGGACAGAGCTCAGCAGTGTCAGAAATGCAATTACGATGTCACCACAGTCGACCGGTCTTTCAAACCAGGAAACAAGATACTAGTGCTTGTGCCTACTACTGAAAGCAAATTGTATGCTCAATGGCGAGGCCCTTATGAGATCATAGAGCCGGGGGACCTGTAAACTACAGGGTACGACAGGAGGGTAGAAGGAAGGAGGCACAAATTTACCATGTAAATCTATTAAAACCTTGGAAAGAACGTGCCAGTCAGCCCTCTTTAGTCGCAAAACCCCCCCAGACTGTCAGGTACCCATTGACATCATCCTCAGTCAGGAAGTGGTGAGCTTAGTAACATGAAACCAAGATATATTCTCTGCTATTCCGGGAAAGACTCAAATCATACAGCATGATATTGTCACTCCTCCCAGGGTAATAATAAAGCAGAGACCCTATCGCATACCTAAGGCAAAACGGGCAGCGGTAAAATGAGAGGTGGAGGAGATGCTGCACTTAGGGGCCATACAGTCAAACAGTGAATGTAATAACCCCATTGTCTTAGTGCCTAAGCCTTCGGGGGCTTTAAGATTTTGTAATGACTTTTGCAAGTTAAAAAAAGTTTCTCAGTTTGAATCCTACTCTATGTCCCGGGTTGACAAGCTGGTAGAGATTCTAGCAAAAAGCCCGTATCTCACCACTCTTGATTTGACAAAAGGGTATTGGCAGCTTCCTTTGACTGAAGCTGCTAAAGCAAGAACAGCCTTCTCTACACCAGAGTTCTTGTTGCAGTACAAAATGCTGCCTTTTGTTTTTTGCATGGAGCACCAGCAACTTTCCAGAGGGCTTTGAATAAGTTGCTTCAGCTCCACAGGGAATATGCAGCTGCATATTTAGATGACATCATCATCTTTAGCTCTGACTAGGAGCCACACCTTCCAAGGGTAGAGGCAGTGTTACAGTCTTTATGGGCACATGGGTTTACCGCTAAACCTGAGAGATGTGCCATTGGAAAGGTGGAGGCAAAATACTTGGGATATATCATAGGCAGAGGGCAGGTTAAACCTCAGCCCAGTAAAGTGGAAGCAGTCCTCACCTGGTCTAAACCCAAATGTAAATCACAACTCAGATATTCCTTGGTCTGGTGGGTTATTACCACTGAATCATACGTGATTTTGCCACTAGGGCGACTCCACTGACTGATTGCCTTAAAAAACAATCCCCAGACCAGATAATGTGGTCTAGGTCAGCAGAGACTGCTTGGCAGGATTTAAGATGAGCCTTGTGTGTAGAGCCTGTTTTGCAAGCTCCTGACTTTAAGAAGCAGTTTGTGTTGCAGAATGATGCCCTTGGGAAAGGCTTAGGAGCAGTCCTTTCCCAGGAGGTAGGTGGGGAGGAGAACCCTATACTGTATCTTAGCCAGAAATTGCTGCCCAGAGAACGCAAGTACTCAACTGTGGACCAGGAGTGCTTGCCAATTAAGTGGGTGGTAGAGTAGCTAAAATATTATCTGTTGGGGTAAGAATTCCGGGTAGTCACAGATCATGGTCCCTTACAGTAGATGCACACAAACAAAGAGGTGAATGCCTGTGTGACCTGCTGGTTTTTGGCTTTACAGCCATTCAAATTTGAGGTACAGCATTGACCAGGGAAACAGCACCTCAATGCTGATGCCCTTTCCAGAGGGTTTTTGGGTCTTGAACCTCCAAGCAACTGTATGGTGAAGCTAGAGGAAGAGCTCTGTAAAGTTGTTGAGGATTGTGTTCCCGGTTGGATGACACAAACAGAGGTGGGTGAGGCAGAGAGCTCGCCTGAAAAAGTCTTAGCTTTACCAGGGTGGTCGAAGTTAAGGGGGAAAGGAGTGTGACACGGACAGCATACTTTCACCTGAGGTTAATGTGGAGCAGCAGGTTTGTGCAGAGATGGAGCAATAAACAGCATGGTAATGAGATCCAGTCCAGGTTTTCCTGGTATCAGTTGTAAGCCACAATCAAGGCTAATTAGCAGCACCTGTTATCTTTCTTTAAAGTTTTGTCAGTGCAAATCCACAATGCTTCCGATGGTGAACCAGTCACCCGGATGATAGGCTGGGGTGTGGGTGTTATGCTAGGAAGCCATATGGATGTGTTACCAACTTGTTTGTGAACTGTAAACTGCCATGCTGTGACGTATATGCTGTCCGAAGCTTCAATTATGCCTTTTACATGCCTGAGAATAAAGGAACTGCTTGAACCTTTTAATCCAGCATATGTGATCCTTTTTCACTATATATAATATATAAACATATACATACACAAAATATGGTACTCTCTATCCTTGGGGTCACATAACCATATGGTCATATATACCAATAAACAGGGAAACAAAACAATGAATTATTATGTTAAAATTAAAACAAATGTACTTTCGTATGTGCCAATAGTGTGTCTCTCCATGCAATGTGCACACAAATGCACCACCGTGGAGGAAGTAAATACTATGGTTCTTACATTGAAATTACTTACAGTACATTGGAATATGCTCAAACATACAGTACATGGAAAAAGAAAACAAAAACAAATGGGAACTGCACCTGTGAAAACCCTCAACATTGCACTCACCCTTTACAGGGTAAAATGGGCGTTGAATAGTACATTGGTGTGTTCATCCACTATTTTCTATCCAATTCACAAGAAGGGTTGTTTAATTGAAACCTCCTCCTCACACAGTACAATATGGTACTCAGGGGAGTCTGACAGTAGATGACCTGGGTGATAGAGGATGCTATCTTGTTTTCTTTTTACATGTTTGTTTGAGCATATTGCAGGTGCAAACCTTCTGATACATGCTGTAATTCCAAAATACCTATAAAGTCACATGCCACTTACCTATTTTCTAATACAACAGTGGTTCAGTAAATAAGTTAACAAAACCTCTCATTGCGTAAATTAATTCCACTAGTACATATACGTATAATCAATAGTATAGCTTTGGTGAAGATTATCTTTCAAAATAGTCCCCATACTTGTCTAAGCATTTGTTCCAATGGTACTACAAGACATCTATCCTGGCATAGAAGAAATCAGTTTCAGGTGCCTGAAGCCAGGATATGATGACATGGTGAAATTCACCATCAGTTGCGAATCGCCTTCCACCCACGTGCTTCATCAATGGTCCAAATATAAGGAAATTACTCGGTTCTAGGTCAGGACTGTAGGGAGGATGGTCCAGTACCTTCCAATGGTTGTGCTGTAACAACTCAAGTGGTCTAGCGTTATTGTGCAGTAATATGATGCCTGCTCGCAGCAATCCAGGTCATTTTCAATGAATTGGCATCTGCAACTGGCTCAATGTGTCACAATAGCAGACAACATTCACAGTATCTCTCTTGGAAATAAACAAGATGCACACAGTTGTGGTCCCAAAACATGGTTACCATGACCTTCGATGCTGATGAAGCTGTTTTGAATTTCTTTGAAGGTGGGGACAATGTGAGTTTCTATGTCAGTATTGCTTGCTTCATCTCCAGTGTCTCGTGATGCACCCACATTTCATTGTCTGTAACAATACACTGCAGGAACTGCAATCCCTCCTCATGGTACCATGTCAAGTGCATGAGAGACAATCCCATCCTATTGGTTTTATGAACTTCTGTGAGTTGCTTAAGTACCCAGCGACAGGGCTTTCTCCTGTATCCCAGTTTCTTATGAAAGATGTTGTGCACAGTATTTACTGAGATGTTCCGTTTGTCAGCACTTTCACTAACTTGAATGCGTCTGTTCTCCTGAATCAGACCTTCAATGCAGCACAACTTGTCATCTGTGGTGGCCATGCTTGGCTGGCCAGATTGCTGCTGATCTTGAACGTCTGTTCTGACATTATCAAAGGCACTGCACCAAACCTAAACCAGTTTCCATGACATGACATTATCATCATACACCTCAACAAGTTGGCGATGAATTTCAGCTGCTAATGTGCTTTTTAGATGCAGACGTCTGTTCACACTATGCACCTCAATGTTTGACCATGTTCCACCAGTCCCACCATCGTACAACTGATGTTGGGACAGTATGACTGATATGAGGTGCAGTGTAATGGCCATGAGGGGAAGCAGTGGTCTTCCTGCTCTGGCCTGGTGGGAAATTAGAAAGAAATAGAGAACATTACACACGTGAGAGGTCTTGTTACCTTGCTTATTGAACCGCCCTCGTATTATGGCAAAAATATGAATTTGTTCCTACAGCAGTATTGGAATCTTTTTTAATTGTGGTAGCTAAAATAGTGATTGTCCCTATATTTTGTGAAAATACTAATTTAATAACCACACATAATCACATCACAAATAATACCCTATCCATCTGCTGTGTCCCAAATCATGATCCTGAATTCAGCAACTATGTTCTAAGGGATTGATCATGTGATTTACATTTGCTACCTGTCCTGCAGGTCAGGTTTTCTACTTACCTTTGTTCTGTGAGCTGATGCATGGATGTCACCATGTTTGATCATGTCAGGTGACCGCTTTCCCTCCAGTCAGAGTACTCCTTGCTTAAGCTGACTCTGGCAGCCAATCAGTGACCTGCAACTGCTATGTTAATCTTCCCTGAAGATAAGGGGCCAAATATAATAGAGTGTGAGTTTTAGTTAAAAATCTAACTTGCACCTTCTCCCGTTTTTTGAAGGTGCGAGTCGGTGCCTGGACTCGCAAAATGTAATAGCCTGCAAACTTTTGAGCTCAAGGCTACTACACTATGTGAATATGTGTGAGTATTTCCTATGTAAACTCCCACCTTTTAATGTGACTAGCATTAAAAGATACAAATTATACAGAAGCTTTCACAGATCAGTAAGATCTGTAAAGGCTTGTGTTTTAGAAAACTTTTGTCACTTTTTTTTTTAAACTGATGTGCCCCCTCTCCCAGAGGCATAACCAGCCCCGGGCTCTGTAGAGCCTGTACTGGTTTTTAAAATACAGGGGACAAAATGCGTAGAGGTCCCCTGTATTTTTAGAACCATCACTGGGCTATGTAAAGCCTGTCCTGGTTCTAAAAATACAGGGGACAAAATGCATAGGGGTCCCCTGTGTTTTAAGAATCAGAACAGGGCTTTTCTGAGCTGTTCCTGGTTGTGGAAATACAGGGGAAAAAAATGTGTAGGAGTCCTCTGTAATTTCCATAATTAGCACTGGGCTCTTTCTAGCAGGGATAGAAATGATAAATGGGGTTTAAGGAGTTATACAAGGCTCCCAGAGGCACCCACACTATTTGACTCCTCTTTATGTTCACATGGAGGTGATAGGTCTTAAAGCAACTAAATGAACCAAATGTTAAGGCAAATTCAGTTTTGATTGATTCTACCATACCTGGTAAGCTAAGCAATGTAAGCTCTGCAGTGCTCTGGATGGGATACCAGGAGTTGTAGGCTTTTTCTACACAATAGAGTCTCTAGGAGCTTTTAAGTATATCTTACACAAGGCAGTTAGTAGAGTCACCCTCATTATTGGCAATAGGCTAGCAGATTGACCAGAGCTGGACTAATGAGTAGCCCCGAGGCCACTTGACTTACCCATTTTGACCAGATTTAATTGGTGAGATCAGGGGTCACATTCAAGGCCCACAGGTCATGCTCAGAGGGGCTCCTAAACAAAAAACTTTCAAGCAGTCAGAGTATCCTCATTTACTCTTCTTTCTAAAATATGCTCAAGGAGTTGCAGCCCTTTACTAGACAATGTCTTGTCTATAGCTTAGCAGTAGAGAAAAATAAATTAATTTCCCAGAGGTCAAATGTGTCATTCAAACTAGAGCTAAATGTGAAGGCACTGAATACATATATCAAAGAGAGAGGATACAAATAAAAGGGCTAACATATACCCCCTATTTGTTTTCCATTTGGTTTCAGTCTATCACAACCATTGGAATCTCTGCCATTTTCTAATAAAGAGACCACCTGCTTCAGTGGACAGTAATAGTGCTTTGACTTTCAATAGCACCTTACATCTGCACATGTTTCATGAAAGCAGAGGTTCCATACTATGTTTTTGTCACCTTCGTCAAAAAGGAGTCCACTGCATAATAGACTGGGACATATTAAGCAGTCACCAAGGTCTAACTTTGTCTACCCTGGCCAAGCTCTGATTTTCTATAAATCAGCTAAAATCTGTTCTGACTCCTATAGGAAATAGCCCTTCTTTTTGTCTGTTGATTCTTTCAGAAAAGTGCCAAGAAATAAGTTTTAATGATTGTTCAGAGTCAGAATATACATTTAAAGGACTTAGCCAAAGCTATTAGAAAAATGAGGGCCTTACACCTGAGGCGTTTCCATGTTCCCTTACACTGCAAGCAATCACAAAACTTACTCGATATTAGGTGGTCGGAACACTCTGCACCTGATTGGTGCTCCCTGGTACTGGCTCCACACATAGTGCACTATGGCCCTCATTCAGACCCGGACGCAAGTGACCGTTCGTACGTTCGGCGTACGTAAAAAAATATTTAAATTCCAGCACACGCTCGTATTTTCGCTCGCAGCCAAACATCCTCCCCAAACTCAAGCGACCCCTCCTCTAACTAACGAGCGTGCCAGATAGCGAGCGTACATCCCCGAAGTGGCTTGAAGGGAACGCACGCACTAGTACTACCCGGAAGATGGACTGTCAGATTTCGATTAACTGCTCGTTTATTCTGCCTACCTCCCTCAATCGTAACATGCCAATCAATATATCAATTAGCTTAATTGTTATTTTTTTTTTTTTTTTTAACACAATGCAATAAACTTTATTCATGTCCGTGTTTGTGTTTACCCGCAGAATACGTACGGCTTAAACATTCGCTTTTAATTGTCAAAATACATGTTAGCCTCAATTAAATAATTGTTCTATTTGTTTTTTAGGCCGCATATTTCCCGGAGTTCATTTCTTTATGTAAATTTGCTTACGCATGTCACTGCATCAAGCCTATCATAAGTCTCAACAGATTTCTGGCCCTGTCGAACACATGACTCATACACTAACCAATAGAATTGCTCCTGTTAATTACCCAAATACATTAGCCAATCATAAAATTTGGGTGCACTTTATCAAAAATGATTTTTATGAAAAACACCATTGCCATCATGAGAGCCTCCGCATTCACCAGGCGCGAGCTGCTGGTGCTTACGGAGGTGATGGATAAGTGGATCACCAGCCAGCCTCCACCCATCACCAACCGTGAGAAGCGTTCCGCATATGCGGAGGTACGGGCCCGCCTGCGCTCCTTCGGCTCACGCCGCCATATCGGGCAGCTGGAGCGCAGGTGGTCGGACCTGCAACGGCGGACGCCCCGCTTGCTGGCATGCTTTCGCATGCAGATCGCAGAAAGTAAGTTTTATGGATTTTGGTTTTCATGTTTGTCTTTGTGGCCCTAACTGCGTGTGCATGTTTTTCCTGTATTTCATATTTATTCATTCTCCTCATATCTGCATGGCCATGTTTTCCCTGTATTTCATATTTATTCATTCTCCTCATATCTGCATGGCCATGTTTTCCCTGTATTTCATATTTATTCATTCTCCTCATATCTGCATGGCCATGTTTTCCCTGTATTTCATATTTATTCATTCTCCTCATATCTGCATGGCCATGTTTTCCCTGTATTTCATATTTATTCATTCTCCTCATATCTGCATGGCCATGTTTTCCCTGTATTTCATATTTATTCATTCTCCTCATATCTGCATGGCCATGTTTTCCCTGTATTTCATATTTATTCATTCTCCTCATATCTGCATGGCCATGTTTTCCCTGTATTTCATATGTATTCATTCTCCTCATATCTGCATTTTTGTTTTTTTTGGGGTGGATTTGAAATTGCTTTGTGGCGCGGATTTGTGTTGAAACTAACCACAATTTGTTTCACATCTTTTAGGGGCCCAGCGAAGACTACGCCGTCAGCGTCCGGCCAGACGTTGCTCACGGCCACTCTCCCCAACCCCCAGCCAGCCCTCCAACTCCAGTCATTCCCCTATTCCCCACTCCTCCCCAGCCTTCCTAGACCCTCAGCCTGAAATTTCGGGCCTCCTTCCCCTCCGTCCCAATTCCCCCTCTCCTCCAACCACCCCTCTTAGAATGACCCCCTCCCCGGAGTCGGTCATTACCCCTCCCCGATCTTTGGGGAATGGAGCCACCTCTGAGGAGGATGATGGAGGGCCTTCCGTAGCTGGCGTTGGATCTTCCGGTATGTTTTTCTTTGCGGTTTTTTATCGACACAAACTGTTTGTATGTAATCATGTGTGGTTCCTTTTTTGGGGGTATTTGGCTACACTTTTGGTGATTTTGGCGATTGCCTTTACCTGTTACTGCTGTTTTCCACATACACATATCACACCTGTCGGAATTTGTACATAGGCCTTGTATTTTTGGCCTACACCATTTTAGTTTGATGTGTTTTAATGTTTTTTTTTTTTTTTGGTCGAGTTTGGTTTTGGCTTTTTTTTTAATGTGGTTTCACTATTGTTGTATTAATCCCCACACTTTTCTCACCCACAGAGGAACAGAGGCATCGTGCTGAATTAACCGCCTGTGTGGCCCAGATGCACAACAATATAATCGGGGTGCTGGTGGTCCTTGACCGTATGTCGGTCCTCCTTAGGGATTAGTTTTTTTTTTTATTCCCATTATGTAAATAAATTGTTATTTTTGAAGTAACGTTCTGGCTCATTCGTTTTTTCTAAAGCACACATTGTTTACCCTGACATAAGTAGACTGTTCCTGCAAGGATTTTCATTTTTTTACACTAAGAGTGTGTGTTGTATTTTTATGTCAAACAGCCACAAGAAACACCTAACAGTAACAATCTGATTTCCCTTTTTTGGTGTAGTCACAATTAGATATTTCTACATTTTACAGGTTCCTAGTTGGTGTGCAAGCTGCTTAGGCCAATCTTACAAAGCAAAATTATTGTACAGGCTTCCTTTTGGTGTTGGTTTGGACCCTGTAAAAAAATACATTTTAGCTCAACTGGCGTCAGTACTGGATTACCCCTTAGTCAAATGTAACGTGTGTGAACCTGGTTACACTTGCTGGTAACGTTCCAAAAAAGGTACAACATTTCACTCTCAAAACATGTATTATCAACATAACTGAAAAATCAAAGTGGTCACTCACAAACAAAACATACAGTGATAATCTCAAATACAACACATACCGAAAAAACCACATCACAAAACAAAAAATCAAGAACTGGTTGACAAAGGACCATGCCAACATGATTCCACAAATATGGCGTTGCAATAAGGGTTCCAGAATATATCCCCAAAATGTCCAGATCCAGGTTTTGTAAGGGTAGCAGGAAGTAGTCATCGTTGGAGTGCCAAAGATTATGTTAAAAAACAGAAGATGGAGAAAACACAAAATTAGATGTTCTCAAACAAACCCAACCACGTTAGGTATCAACACTGTTTTTTTTCCAATAATTACCTAAAAAATCTGGCCACCACATCATCGCGTATGGCCCCCCACATACTGACCTCCGACCAACCTCGGGGGGGCCTTGCTCAGGTAAGGCATCCTCTGGCTGCATTGGGACACCACTTCTTATGGCGATGTTGTGAAATATCCCACACAGGACCACAATTTTCGAAACCATATCCGGCAAATACATGAGCTCGCCACCAGAGCGGTGGAGGCATCTGAATCGGCCTTTTAAAAGGCCGATACAGTGCTCCACCACTTGCCTGGTGGCTGTAAGTGTGGAATTATACTCACTTTGTGACCCTGGTGTGGGAGCCAAATAAGGAGTGAGCAGCCAGGGCGTGCAAGGGTAGCCACTGTCTTCTGTGAAAAAGAATAGTCAACATCAGGCTCACTCTGTATGAAGCTTAACATTGTTATGTACTAAAGGTCACCACTTACCCAGAAGCCACGCATCACCAGCTTGTAGGTTGGTTAATTTGTGCCATATCCCTGATTGCCGGATGACGAAGGAGTCATGTGCACTTCCTGGTAATTTTGCATTCAGGGACAGGATCTGGAGGGAGGCATCACATACCACCATTACATTGAGGGAGTGATAGTGTTTCCGGTTTCTAAATATTGCCTCCAGCCGTGCTGGAGGCTGAAGTGGTATATGATGTGTGGGAAGCCAGCTATTTGGTAAAAATTGGCCTTGGCCACACTAAGGGCACCCATATCCAAAGGCATTTGAATAAAATGATGGAGGTGCTTGAAAAGTTCCTCCATCACTGCCCTCAGGATCCGGGAAAAGGAGGATTGTGAGATGCCCACCACTATTCCCACCATTGTTTGGAACGATCCTGAGGCACAGAAATGTAACACCGCCATAAATTGCGTAAGTGGTGGTATTGCTGTAGGACTGTCAATTTGCCGCTCAAGATCACTCTCTATTAATGAGAGAGTGTCTATGATGATTTTTGGAGGAAGACGGTATCGTCTTAAAACCTCATCATCTGGCATTCCAAAAAGGGTGACACGTGTTTGAAATATCTGGGGCCTTGCACACCTACGATGCCTACGCCTGGGACGAGATTGAAGTTGGTTGGCTTCCGGGAGCAGGGCCAGAACAATCCGACCCATATCAACCTGAAATGGCAACAATGGAATGTCAGGCTTTTTACCCCACCCATTAAAAATTAATTTTACTTAGCTTGAAAATACCATCCATTGATGCTTACATGCCGGGGTATTGTCATGATATGTTGAAACTGGAAATAATCACAACATAAATATACATCATTTTATGCTGGCCATGTCATTTTTAAAAATTTAAGCAAGAAAAAACATAAAAGGGAACACACACACATTTGGGCAAAGAGCAAAACGACGTTGCGCACACTACGTCAAATTGAGGCCAAATGTAAGCAACCAATGCTCCCGAAAAAACACAAACAATTTTAAGGGATGAATAAACATTTCTCAAAGAGCTAATTATTTTGCAAATACAAGTCACAATAGTAAGTAGTAAAAATGCGCTAATTAGTTCGCAAATACAAGTCACAATAGTAAGTAGTAAAAATGCGCTAATTAGTTCGCAAATACAAGTCACAATAGTAAGTAGTAAAAATGCGCTAATTAGTTCGCAAATACAAGTCACAATAGTAAGTAGTAAAAATGCGCTAATTAGTTCGCAAATACAAGTCACAATAGTAAGTAGTAAAAATGCGCTAATTAGTTCGCAAATACAAGTCACAATAGTAAGTAGTAAAAATGCGCTAATTAGTTCGCAAATACAAGTCACAATAGTAAGTAGTACAAATGCGCTAATTAGTTCGCAAATACAAGTTACAACAACACCGCGTAAATAAAAAAACAGAGTTCGAATTTGCAGAAACAAAGGTTACATGTGTAAGGCCAACCAAAGTTGCGTAAAGACAAACAAGAACATTTCCAAAACAGTTTAACAAATGAACTTACCAAGAGATAATATATAAGAATCCGGAACAAAATGTCTTTGGGGCAGAGACAAAATAAAACCTAAGAGAGATGAAATGACAGGAAAAACTTTTTAGAAAAATCGACACCAGAATGATAGACAAATTGACCCAAAGTTAGACTTCCCCAAACTTACCAAAACTGGAAACGACCCAAAAAATTAAATGGGAAAAAAAACGAACGGAAATCAAAAAAAGAATAAATCCAAAATAAATACTTCAAAAAACGCTAACTCCTACACCAGCCAACAATCAACTCCAACCAACGTAACCTCCAACATTCAATAAACGCCACCTCGATTCGAGACGCCCCAAGCCATAAATAGTGTTTCGTTTCCCGCACAAATTAAGGAGGGATCATAGGAACGCACAATCAATGATGCGGCCGCAAAATATGGACGCAGGTATAAATACGTCACGAGACAAAAACACAATTCTGGTGTATTTCTTGTTTGAAGCTCACACATGGCTACAGACCAGGGAAACAATGGACAACAGTCAGGCGGTAAGTATTTCATGCATTTTGACTCAATGATTAATTAGAAACATAATATTGTGCAAGTTGTGAAGTTGACAATTCTCCAAACTTACACAAATAGGTGAGGAGGATGACATGGAAGAGGCTGCTGGGCCCAGTATTCCGGGCAAAGCTGCCAAAAAGAAAAGGCAGCCACAATTCACAAGAAAGGAGATGGAGGTTTTGATTCAGAAATGTGTGGACAACCTGCCACAGGCAGACAGGAATAATATGAGTGCTAGCCAGAAGTGGAGAATGTGGGAAGAGGTAGCCGTGGATGTCAATAGGGTGGGTGATTATGTCCGTCTAGCCCGGGATGTCAAATGGCGGTAAGTAAACACTTGACCACCCTAAAACCAAAAACAAAATCAAATAAAAAGTAATGGTTCCAAATTCATCCCACAGATGGGCCGACTTCAAATATCGCCTGAAGCAAAAACTGGCGGACAGGGCTAGACATGCAAGGGGGACAGGTGGGGGTCCCACCCCTGTGTCATTGGAGTTGACTGATTTAGAAGAGCTGGCACAGGGGTGTGTGCAGCCTGTGGAGGTGTTTGGCATGTCCAACATGGATACGGACATGCCAGACTTTGCGGCTCCTCATGTTGTCCCAGGTAAATGTTGTGATGTCACCAACTCTGAAATGTTATTGTGCCAATATGTAGATTCTAATGTGAGTCTTTTCTCATTTTTACAACAGAGACACAGGCGGATGAGTCTGCTCCAGAGGGGAGCCTTGGCCGCAGAATTTCTGCTGGCTCTGCAGGGGAGGAGCCAGTACATCCAGCTGAGGACCCTGCAGAAGCCAGTCCAGGGCAATCCCCCTCGCAGGCAGTGTCTCTCCTCACAGAACTCAATTTAAAATCGGATTTCCATACGGAGATTCTGCAGAGGATGGACGCCAGTCTGCTATGGGTGGCTGAGGCCCTGGAGCAAAATGCTGCGGCCAACGTGACCATTGGTCAGGCTCTGGTGGAAAATACCAGGGCCAACATCCGCATCGCCACTGCCCTGGAGCAGCTCGTTCGCCAGCACATGGTGGAGCCAACCTCCCTTCCTGCCGGAACATCAGGATCCTCCACCTCTGGCACAACATCAGCCAATCCTCCAAATGTGCCTAGCCCTGTGCCTAGTCCAGAGGCCACAACATCTGCCTCTGGACAGGCCAGCCCGATGACATCCCGGACCTGGTCTGGCGCCCTCCCTCCCCTAGCCAAATGCCCGAAAAAACGGTGACAGCATTGGCTACTTTTCCCACACTCCTTCTGTGCTTGCCTCATATTCCTTTCTGGCCAAAACTTCCCTCTCCTTTCTTGTGAATTGTTTTTAATTTTTGAATTTTCGTTTACCCAAAAATTATTGTTTGCACAATTAATAAATATTGTGGAATGAACACTGCCAAAAATGTTTGAGTTAAATATGTGTATTTATTTTTTGTGGGATACCAATAAATTTACCACAAATGTACGACTTTGTATTCTGACAATATTGTAAAAATGGGTTACAGTTAATCCGGGCACACAAGCCAACAACGTTCAAACTAAAAAATTACACATTGAAAAAAAAGGGCTCGTTAAGGAACGTTTAAAACATTACCTAAGGAGGAAAAATCACCTTGCAAAAACAAAATGAGGGACCAAACCTAAACATGATAACATTATTGTTACAATAGTCCAAAAAGAACACATTGCGGCCAAAATACACCCCCACAAATGTACGCTAATTGATTGTGTAATCCAGACATTAGCAGCTATGATTTCCACCTGCGTTCGGTTTTGTGCTATCCCAAAAAAATGCTTTCCAAACACATACCAAGCCGGTTTTCAATCCAACACTAATTGAGTTTCTGACAAGCCGTGATTAATCGATGCTACATCGTGGAGTGCCGTGACGGAGGAGAAGGCCATCGCCACTGTGGTCGAGTTATCCAGCCCCTAAGCTGTGCGAGCATTTTGAAGGGAAAGAGGATCATCCAGTGACGTATGAGTTGGTACGAACACATTTGATGTTCGCATTTGGTAATGTATGTACGCCCAAAAAACGCCTCGCCACGCCTGCGTTTTTCAATCTCCTCCCCCGGCAACACCCCAAAACACCCTGTTCTGTCAATCACATTTGACATGTCACTTCCTGTACGCTATTTGATGAACGAGACAAAAAAAACTCGCAATCTGCCGTACACACATGTGCAGTGTAACACCGACGCATGCGCGGTTACTCAACATCGGAACGCAACGAGCGTACCGCTGTTAACAAACGGCTCTGAATCAGGGCCAATGATTGGAGGTTTAGGAACATAAATTCTCCCCCAAATCACAACTTCCTTATGTCTTGACAAAATGAAGGTTGCCTACAAGGAAGTGTGACTTTTTTCATTCCCCCCAACATTGAGGTATGTTTTCTGGAACATAAACACCTGTTTTTTACTTAGATAATACATCTAACTGCCTCAAGGGGGTTATTATTTTTCGGATATTCAAGTTTTATCATATTTTATATTGTTTTTAAATATTCTGTTTTATATCGATTATTTGCACACCTGTTTTGTGCTTTTGATGTGGATTGAAAGAAAAACTTTACCTGATTTCAAGACTGTTGATATCAGAATAAACAATTTTTTAATTATTTCATCGGTGTATTTGGAGATATATTGTTTGATGTGTACTGCGCTTTGAACCACAGTGGGACATTATTACTGAGTCAAAGAAACCTTGATGTGCAAGACTCTACACATCACAGTGTGAGTCCAGGTACTCTATCTCTTCAGCAAAAGTGTATTTCATCACTTTATTAAGTGAGTCACGGTACGCAGAACTTAAATTTGATTCTATAACAGCACAGTGGAAGTTCACTATAAAGATACCTTTTGAGGAATATACAACTATTTTCTCCTGTGAGTGGGGTATGCTCTTTTAGCATGTGGGGTGTTGTGCACTGACACAGTCCTTCTTCTATATATTGCGGAGTTACAGTTCATTTATACATTGACATTTTTCTTCCACATGCCATATGCCATATGATGAGGAGAAACGACATTACCGAATTTACAGATTAATCAAAGAGGACTGTACATGAAGACCAACAATCTTAAGGAATGTATATTCACTATTGATTCATTTTACATTTTTCTATTTGAATAGTATTTAATTTTGAGTGCCTGTGTGTGTTTCCCCTTTCCCATTGTACTATTACGATTTACATTTCTAATGGTTGGGAAGCATTCACTCAGAACCAGGCAGTGAGAGGCAAATGGTTCACAATGGAGCAGTAAGCTCATATCAATCTGCTCAAGTTAAGACCAGACATGTAAGTCCTTAGAGCTTTAAATCCCAGTCACCTATGGGAATTTGCAGTTTAAATTTGTCTGGATAACAACTGTGGTATCTTACCTGAACAGGATGGCATGCTCTTGTTCTCTGTCACAAAAGCCCTAGGGATTAGACAATGGGCCATTCAAAGGTTATTCACCTAACAATACTTGCATTCTGGGAAACTAATGAACTGGACAATTCTCCATCGATATCTGATTTTGGGCAATGTTGCCTTAAGTTAATATTTCAAACAATTGTACAAACCTTCAGGGGTTCCTTGAATAGATCGCTTTGCAACTCTTTTCTAAAGCTCAGGTTCCCACCTTTGTGTCCAGAGTGTGGAGACAGGGATCATTTAAGGGAGATGTAATGTGTTTCCCATGGTCCGACATTCTCTCATATGCTCTCCCACCACCTGCTTTTTACTAAAGATACTGCACAAAATGAGAGGAGACCAGGTATCCCATTTAATACTGGTTTATCCTCTCTGACCATCTAGGGTATTGTTTCCTCTAATCAGTTAATTGTGCAAAGGGCCCAAAATTCCTTTGGAACTCTCCAAATTCTGCTTTCAGGATTTTTCAGATCTCCTCAACAGGTTGTCACCATGCATATTGAGAATTACATGAATGGGCTACTAACAAGACTCAAGACTTATACAGTACTCCTTATCATTGCCTCACTGAGGCCATTCAAGGACCAGATATTCTACCATTAGAAAATGTAATGTATGCCATAGTACTGCTAATACAGCTAGAACAGCTTTTCACCTTCATGGACTTCTGGCTGCCAAATATGATGCAGGCCTTGCATTAGCCACCATCTGCTATTATGGTTCAGCTCTTCCTTTTTATCACCAAGGCTAACTGGAGACATTTTGCTATCACTTACTCAGAGGAGTTCTTTCCTACCCAGTGCTTTTAATCCACTGTATTCTAGTACTTTGAATATAGAACCTGTTCTAACCCTCTAAGCTGCCTTGGACACAAGTTCAGAGAGTGTACTTTTATTGAGAAATTTTGCATTATTACTGGATTTAGCCTCGGAAGCAAGGGGTGCTGGGATAACCATAATTTATACTACCAATTCAAACCACCCTCCTTTGAAAATCGTATAGTTGCGTTTGGTCTGATCAAAGATGGTACAAATCAAATTATTCATTTGGTAACTTATCTCATAACTGAAACTTACTGCTCCACTAAAAGGTGAAGCTTCAAGGTTATTTATCACTTGCTATTAACCCCATTAAGAAACACTCCATCTGGGAAACTGCCACCTCTAGTACAGCAGCAAAAGTTATGTACCTACATTCCATAATGCACACCACTCATTGATCCTCTGAGCATACACTTGCCAAGAATTATACAACTGATCTTCCATACAACCACCAGGTATGTGGTAGTCAGCCCACCAGCTGTTGCTAGGTGGTAATCCTCCCAACAAGCTAACAGTAGTTTACAGGAATCTATGACCTGCAAACTTTCTTTGTTCTAGGGAATAAGATTGCCACCTAGCAACAGCACCCACCCTGTCAACCCCATACTAGGTCTGTTGGTTGCTATGTCCAAATTCGCTCCAGGAGATTGATACGTTTATTCTTTTCTCCTGAGTGGACCATAAGATCATGACAAGCCACAGGCATCAACTGCTAGACATCAAATAATTCTCTCCATCTTACCATTTGGTTGTTAAAATTATGAGCAAGTCAGCATCTGTTCTTTCTCCTTCATGCCATTTGGGTCTATGGTTGTGCCTTGCCTGTGGATGCTCTCCATGTTGCTATGTTTGTACTGTATAATTACTTCATTGCATTGATCAAAACGTTATTTTTGTTAACAGTTCAGTAAACAATTTAACTGGAAAGATTCATGTCAGTGTCTTCTTTCCTTGCGTTTAAACTGATAAACTTTCCTTCATTATCCAAGTATAGTCTTGGGATTGCAATCAGTAGGCTTCCAAAAAATGTAGCTGAAGGCAGGCTCAAGCGATCACATGACCATTAGGACAAGCTAAGTAAGTGAATTTTTTTTCACTTTACCTTGTTACAGTGGTATTTGGGAGGCTTGCTCATCCACCCACCAGCTGTTGCTAGGTGGCAATCCTATTCCCTAGAACAAAGAAAGTTTGCAGGTCATAGATTACTGCAAACTACTGTTAAATCACATCCTGACTCCCAGGCTGCTGTTTCCAACTAGCTACATTGCTATTCCTGGCTCCAGTTAATAGAAAGACTACAGTTCTCAGTTTTCTACAGTTTCTTACTTTGCTGAGCTCCGTTTGCCTAGCTTGTCAAGATACAGATTTTTTGTGAGTTCCTTGAGCACTTACCAGCTAAGTTTCTGTAATTCAAGTGTCAGCATATCTAAAACAAGTCTCTCAGCTCTGTGCAGACTTCAGCTGCAGTCCACTGGTTTCAGAACTCTTCAGGACATTAAAGTTTCCAGTCTGCAGTAATCTATAGCCTTGAACAAGTGTCTGCTATGCAGACCCGACTCAGGTGTGAGCAGCGCCGACTCGGGAATATCCCGAGTCGGCGCCGGCTAAATTCCGGGTCTGATCCGGATAGGAACTCTGTTCCAACTCTGGGTCAGAGCCGGAATTGTGGTGGAAAAGGGGTATAATACAGCAATTGGTTAACAAGACTGAGATGAACTCTGTGCAATTTGGAAATTGCAGGCAAGATACTCAGGTGAAACTTACAGGTGGATGATTAGTCTGGAAGGACACACAGCAAACTTAAGGCCCCCATACATCAGAGATTGATTGCAGAAATTGTTCAATTTGCAATTGATTGTATAAAAATCTTTCCCTTTTTCAATCGATTGCAGATTGCAGAATTGCCACAATCGATTGAAAAAGGGAAAGATTTTTATACACAATCGATTGGCCGCGTTTCGGCCAATCAGGCCTTCTTCAAGGATGGGTGTGTTCTGATGCTGGCTGGTTAATATGTTATCAGGCAGCCAATCATCTATGAGGTGGGAGTCTCCCTTAATAATAGGTCTGATGACTCAATCGTCTGTGTAAAAGCATCTTTGGGCTGTTGTTCTATCTTTATAAAAATATATAGTAGAAATCTGATATAAATGGTTAAGCAGTCGCTGAGGAGAGGCTGATTGCTACCCTGAGGTACCTGCCTACAGGAATATCCCTTGCTAACCTGAAGTTTGGCTTCCTCATCTCCCCTCAAGCTTTGGTCCTCATCATACCATAGACCTGCAAAGCCATAATTTCTGTCATGAACCATCAATACTTTAAGGTAAGAAAAGACAACACACTGTTAAATCTTATGCAAGAATTTTCTTTTATTAGAAAAGTAGAAACTATACACCCTAAAACACAGCTGGATTTTTTCTTGTTTTATAAACGTATAAAATGTCATGCAATATACACTGCTCAAAAAAATACAGGGAACACAAACAACACAATGTAACTCCAAGTCATTCACACTTCTGTGAAATCAAACTGTCCACTTAGGAAGCAACATTGACTGACAATCAATTTCACATGCTGTTGTGCAAATGGAATAGACAACAGGTGGAAATTATAGGCAATTAGCAAGACACCCCCAATAAAGGAGTGATTCTGCAGGTGGTGACCACAGACCACTTCTCAGTTCCTATGCTTTTTGGCTGATGTTTTGGTCACTTTTGAATGCTGGCGGTGCTTTCACTCTAGTGGTAGCATGAGACGGAGTCTACAACCCACACAAGTGGCTCAGGTAGTGCAACTCATCCAGGATGGCACATCAATGGGAGCTGTGGCAAGAAGGTTTGCTGTGTCTGTCAGCGTAGTGTCCAGAGCATGGAGGCGCTACCAAGAGACAGGCCAGTACATCAGGAGACGTGGAGGAGGCCATAGGAGGGCAACAACCCAGCAGCAGGACCGCTACCTCCGCCTTTGTGCAAGGAGGAACAGAAGGAGCACTGCCAGAGCCCTGCAAAATGACCTCCAGTAGGCCACAAATGTGCATGTGTCTGCTCAAACAGTCAGAAACACACTACATGAGGGTGGTATGAGGGCCCGACGTCCACAGGTGGGGGTTGTGCTTACAGCCCAACACTGTGCAGGATGTTTGGCATTTGCCAGAGAACACCAAGATTGGCAAATTCGCCACTGGTGCCCTGTGCTCTTCACAGATGAAAGCAGGTTCACACTGAGCACTTGTGACAGACATGACAGAGTCTGGAGACATCAAGGAGAACATTCTGCTGCTTGCAACATCCTCCAGCATGACCAGTTTGGCAGTGGGTCAGTAATGGTGTGGGGTGGCATTTCTTTGGGTGGCCGCACAGCCCTCCATGTGCCCGCTAGAGGTAGCCTGACTGCCATTAGGTACCGAGATGAGATCCTCAGACCACTTGTGAGACCATATGCTGGTGCAGTTGGCCCTGGGTTCCTCCTAATGCAAGACAATGCTAGACCTCATGTGGCTCGAGTGAGTGAGCAGTTCCTGCAAGACAAAGGCATTGATGCTATGGACTCGCCCGCCCGTTCCCCAGGCCTGAATCCAATTGAGCACATCTGGGACGTCATGTCTCGCTCCATCCACCAATGCCACGTTGCACCACAGACTGTCCAGGGGTTGGCAGATGCTTTAGTCCAGGTCTGGGAGGAGATCCCTCAGGAGTCCATCCGCCACCTCATCAGGAGCATGCCCAGGCATTGTAGGGAGGTCATACAGGTACGTGGAGGCCACACACACTACTGAGCCTCAGTTTGACTTGTTTTAAGGACATTACATCAAAGATGGAGCAGCCTGTAGTGTGTTTTTCCACTTTAATTTTGAGTGTGGCTCCAAAACCAGACCTCCATGGGTTAATAAATTTGATTTCCAATCATTATTTTTGTGTGATTTTGGTGTCAGCACATTCAACTATGTAAAGAACAAAGTATTTAATAAGAATATTTAATTCATTCAGATCTAGAATGTGTTATTTTAGTCTTCCCTTTATTTTTTTGTGCAGTGTATATATACAAATGTAAACATTTGCACATTTTATAGATAACTATGTGCATACATATTCATATAATAAAACTTTATATTGTATAACAATAAATAGACAACAATATATGGACCTATTAAAATATGGGTCTAATTTACGCATTTAACAACAAACAGTATGTGCATATATTTGTATGTAAACAACATTATAACTAAATTTATCAACAATTTTTATCATTCTCAATAACTTTGGAGCTCTATAGTATATGGTGCTTGTGGTGCTAATTTGAAAAGGTCAATAAACACGTTCCTTAAACGCAGATTGCGGCACCATCAATCTGCTCTTACGGCATGTGTTTATTGACCTAGTAAAATCAGCGGCAGAAACACCACATAACATAGAGTAGCTATTGGGAATAATAAAACTTTTTGATAATTGGGGTACATATAAAAATATCACAATTTTATAAATAATAAAACTGAGGAGGGTTCTCTTCTGCAACCATTAAGGCACTATAGATGCCAGTGGAAGATGTAGATAGATAGGTGGGTGGGGGAGTAGGGTTTGATTGGGTGGGAGCCTTCATTCTACTGGGAGGGGCAATTTGGTGTTGTTGAGGCTCACTTATTTATTTATTAACAGTTTCTTATATAGCGCAGCATATTCCATTGCGCTTTACAATTATAAACATTAATATTACAAAACAGGGTAATAACAGACAGATATATAGGTAAGAAGGCCCTGCTCACAAGCTTACAATCTATAGGGAAATAGGCATTGATACACAAGGATAGGTGCTATATATTGCATTTTGGTCCAGCCAGAATGCACAGTTTCTTGGTTGGCTGCATGATCCAGTCACACAGGAATGTCAACCAAATGTCATGAGGATGTGAGAGAAAGACAATGTGTGAGATTGTGTGTGTACTATAAAGGGGATGTAATTAGATTGGAAGCTATGAAGGTTATGTGGGAGGTTCTGGAATCTGATAAGCTTGCCTGAAGAGGTGAGTTTTCAGGGAACGCTTGAAGGATTGGAGACTAGAGGAAAGTCTTATTGTGTGAGGTAGGACATTCCATAGAGTGGGTGCAGCCTGAAGAAAGTCTTGTACCCGTGAATTGGAGCAAGTAATGCATTGGGATGAGCAATGCAGATCTTGTGCTGAATGGAGAGGTCAGGTTGGGAGATATTTTGAAATAAATGAAGAGATGTACGTTGGTGTGGTTTGGTTAATAGCCTTATGTGTAAGTGAAAGTATTTTGTATTGAATATGGTAGAAAACTGGCAACCAATGGAGGGACTGACAGAGTGGGGCAGCAGACGATGAATATTTCGCAAGGAAGATAAGCCTCGCAGCTGCATTCATAATGGATTGTAATGGTGATAGCTTGTTTTTGGGAAGACCAGTAAGGAGGCTATTGCAATAGTCAATGCGGGAAATAATTAGTGCATGGATTAGAGTTTTTGCAGTGTCTTGTGTGAGATATGGTCGAATTTTGAATATGGTTTTTAGATATATGTAACAGGATTTTGAGACAGATGACACCAAGGTAGCGAGCTTGTGGAGCAGGGTGGATGGTCGAGTTATCAACCGTGATAGAGAGATCAGGTTGGTAACTGTTATTGGCCATTGGAAATGTAATTAACTCTGTTTTAAAAATATTAAGTTTCAGGTGGTGAGATGACATCCAAGATGAAATGGCAGATAGACATTCAGTGACATGGACCAATACAGATGGTGATAAATCTGGGGAAGATAGGTAGATTTGAGTATCATCTGCATTCAGCTGGTACTGATATCCAAAAGAGCAGATTTGTTTGCCAAGAGAGGTGGTATAGATTGAGAATAGCAGAGGATCTAAGACAGAGCCTTGCGGTACTCCAACTGATAGAGGTAGTGAAGAGGAGGCAGAATCAGAAAAACGAACAGTAAAAGAGCGATCAAATAGGTAGGAATAGAACCAAGAAAGAGCTGTGTTCTTAAGAACTAGGGATTGCAGTGTTTGTATGAGAAGAGAGTGGTCAACAGTGTCAAAAGCAGCAGAGAGATCTAGAAGAATTAGGAGTGAGTAATGGCCTTTAGCCTTGGAAGTGACAAGATCATTTACTACCTTTGTCAGTGGTGTCTCTGTGGAGTGTTGGGAATGAAAGCCGGACTGAAGTGGGCCCAATAAGTTGTGTGAGTTAAAAAAGTGTGTGAGACTGGTGTAGACAAGCCTCTCAAGTAGCTTGGAGGGGCATGGGAGCTGGGAAATAGGATGGTAATTTGAGATAGTGTTAGGGTCAGAATTTTGTTTTTTCAGAATGGGAGTAATCACTGCATGCTTGAATAGTGATGGAAAGTTGCCAGTAGAGGGAAAGAGAGAGATTACAGATTTTAGTAAGGGTTGGGATAAGCACAGGAGACAGAGCTTTACTGATTTGTGAGGGTATAAGATCTAGAGGAGAGGTAAAAGAGTAGGAGGATGAGAAGTGTGTAGATACTTCATCTTAATTTGTGAGATCAAATGAAGAGAATGTGCCAGAGGGTTGAGGTAGGGAATTGAGCAGGTCACTAGCTGAGGAAGAGCCTACCATTTAAGTTTGGATCTTATCAATCTTGTCCCTAAAATAGGACGCAAGATCTTGTGCACAGATAGCAGCAGGTGGTTTGGGTGATGGGTAAGAAGCAGTTTAAAAGTATTAAAAAGTCGCTTGGGGTTAGAGGCTTGAGCAGAGGTTAGAGATTGGAAATATGTTTGTTTGGCAGTGTCCAGAGCAGTACGATAAGAGTTGTAGATAGTCTTATATGTGAGGAAGTCACTTGGAGTATTAGACTTTCGCCACTGACGTTCAACTTTACGTGAGAGTTTTTGTAGATGCCTTGTTAAGGTAGAATGCCATGGTTGACATCTAAATCTATGTTGTGTGTGATGGGTAGCTGGAGCTACTTCATCGAGGGCTTTTTCTAAAATCTGGTTTAGGTGTGATGCAGCAGTCTCAGGAGAAGTGAATGTAGAAATTGGTGAAACTTGTTGTTGTAGAGAGGTTGATGAAGGTTAATAGCATTAATATTTCTGCTGGGTTTAGGTTTGCTTGATTTCAATGACGTGATGTAATGGGGGAGAGTGTGCAGGTGATAAGGTTGTGATCTGAGAGAGGGAAAGGAGCATTAATGAAATCAGAGACTGAGCATAGTCTGGTGAATACAAGATCAAGGCAGTGGCCCTCCTGATGAGTAGAGGAGTCAGTCCATTGGGAGAGGCCAAGAGAGGAGGTTAAAGAGAGTAGTTTGGAGGCATGAGGAGATTGTGGACTGTGGCTTTAGTTGGCCACTTTTATGAACATGGCGTATAAATGTACGTGGTGTTAGTTGGCCACTTTTCCCACGAATGACCAAATCATAGGTCAGCCTCTCAAATTAGAGCTGTTGCTCCAGTACCATTTGAAGCATCGCACTGCCCAAATGTGAGGCTAGGATATCAAATTGGTCAGGTGGGTTTTCATTTTTTTTTCAGAAATTGATCCGCAGCAGTGCTTGTTTGTGGTTTGTTTTAGGTGGCATTGCATCGCTGTTTATTGGGGAGTGGTGGTCTTTCTTGACTTGAGCTTTCACTGAGGTCCTGGGTGACATGAATGTAAGGGTCAGGGGTTGAAGTCTGTAAAAAAAAAAGTTTTGCATAAAGGTCATGTTTTAACCTTGTTTTTAAACTCTAGTTCCCTACAATCGTAGAGGAATGGAAAAGAATTGCTGATGAATTTGAATGAAGTGGAAATTCCCTTGCTGCGGGGAGCTATAGATGGCAAGCATGTGCACATAACCCCACCTGCCAACACTGGATCCTATTACTACAACTGCAAGGTATTCTTCAGCATAGTTCTGATGGCTGTTGTGAATGTGAACTGCAAATTCCTATTTGTGGTTGTTGGCAAGAATGGTCATGTTTCAGATGGTGGGTCTTTCAAACAGACGGCTTTCTACGAGAAGCTCATTCCCAAAAGCTTTGACTGTTTAGGAAACAAAGCATGGCCTAAATTTTGTGTTTGTGGCTGATGAGGCCTTTGCACTCCATGAACACATTATGAAGCTGTATGCACCAAGGGGACTGATGAAGGAGAAGCACATTTACAATTACAGGCTTTCCAGGGCACGCCGGATTGTGGAGGAGAACACATTTGGCATACTCACTAATCGCTTTCTGCATCTTCCACACAACCATCAACCTGCTTGTGGACCATATAGACTGGGTCATCTTGGCATGCTGTGTTCTGCATAATTTTCTAAAGTGGAAAACCATCCAGCAAAGCATAACAGGCACAGCTATGTCAGATGACCTGGAACAACCAGAGTACTTGGATCCGTGGTTGTCTGTGGCAGCAACAGGGATTTCTGAAATGGGAAACGCACGTGCAAAACAGGTCAGGTAGGAATGGAGTGGGGGCAGTGCCATGGCTAAAAGACTGCCTAAAATAAACTATAGAGGACAAATATGAACTTTATTATGATTTGTTGAACATTTGGCATGGTGTGTTTGCACAGTCTCTCCACTTACCAAATCAATGCTGGACATTTTCCCCAAATCTTCGGCAACTTTTACAAGCCCAGAATCCATAGAGCTCTGAGATGGGCACTGAGGATTCTGGTCCAGGAAGCGCAACAGCTCATAATACCAGAGTGTTGGATAGTAGATTTAGCCTGCCCCTGCTCCTGATGATTTGGAAGCTTGACTTTTCTTGTTCTCTTTTAGGAAGAGAGGGCCTGATTCAGTCCCGCTTGTGAGCGCTGAGCGCTCGCAAGCGGGTCGATGTTGACCCAGTGCGCATGTGCACGATGGACCCGGCTCCATCGTGCGCATGCGCGAGACCCGGATAGCGATGGGCAAGCCGTCGCTATGTGTTTCCCTACAAAGGGGACATGGTGTCGATGGTGAGTGACACAACGCCCCTTTTGGTGGGCGTGCCGGGGGCGTTGCTGGCCAGACGGAGGCGTTCTCATGGGAATGCCTACCATCTGGGGCCGGCCCCACTGACATCACAAATGATGTCAGTGGGAGTGCTTTCGGCTCTGATAGAGCCAAAAGCACTCCAGGACTTGTGGCAACGAGACCCTACCACAAGGGTCCCGTCGCAAGCCCGATGGTCACGATGTTCTTGACCATCGTGACTATCTTCTTGGCCGCTCGCTATAGCTGTGGGTGGTCACCAACAGCTATACGAGCGGCCAGGAGGCCACTCTAAAAATTCAGAAGGACGGACCTGATTCAGAGCGAGCGCTCTGTCAGAGCGTCCGGCTCTGAATCAGGGCCACTGTCCGCAAATTCTGGATTTTTTGCAGACCCAGTCGATGGAGGCTACACTGTGGTGACTTTTGCTGTGATCAGCTAATTCTTTGAGGGCAGTATTCTTCTTTTGCTTGTTGGAGTAGTCTCTTGCCTTCACTCTCCAAAGACAGTCCTTCTCACTGTAAAGGTTGGTAAACCCTATCCAGAATTCACGGTCTTTTTTCATAGCCATTTCTAATAAATACACATAATTAGTGTATACAGGAACTCACTGCAAAAAACATTTGAAAACAATTACACACAGACTACTAATCACTGTCAGGCTATGTCCAGTAAGGGAGTGGCCAGATTTTTTGACACTTGGTGTTACTCCCAATCAACGGGGGACTTTAAGCATAATTTAAAAAAATATATATTTTAACTATTTGCAAAAGTTTGTATATATTTCAACTGGTTTAAATGCTGTTTGTATATATTTCTACTGTTTGTAATGTTGTTGGAGTTGTTTAATTTATTTAAGTTTTTTTTAATAAAGTTTAAATTTGTTATAAAGTTTTAATATGCATATCATTTAAAGTGCTTTTTAATGTTTAGAGTGCCTAAAAATAAAACAAGATTCATTAACACAAAGGTCATTTTCTTTTTTTAAAAAGTTCACAGTTAAAAATAAAGGCATTATAAATAAAAGAGCAGTGACCTGTGTGTGACAGAAACTTATTAGTCAACATTACACCACGTTCAGTAGGGACAATACATAAGTATGCACATGTCTAGGTAACATAGGTGGTCTGCAGTATTTTACCCAAAGTTGATTAGGGGTGCATGCTTGGATGTAACATACCTAAGACAAGGTCTTTATTATTGTGAAGAAACACAACAGAAAGCCTGAAAAGCCACAAATGAACTGCAAAATGTAAAAGAAGAATGGGTGTATTACAAAAATGGACATCACGGGGCAAGTAGGTATTCAGGGTGTAGTTGAAAATGGGCAATTTTAGAAATCGAAAATGCTTGGGTATGGAAAATGTTCTACCCCATAGTAGTAATTCATTGCCAAAGGTTCGTCATCCTAGGTCAATATCGTCAGCTCCCATAATTGCCTCAAAGTTTTGAAATTTGGTCCGGATAGACAATACTGCAATACACGTATTGCGGAACTCGCTGGTCCCACTGCGCCGCACATCTTGTCTCACATAGCGTGAAAGCATTTCTTGACACTAAAGCATTACGCATTTGCAAATGCAGCCAGCAGACCCCCCCTCCCCCCCGCGCACGCACACACACACACACACACACACACACACACACACACACACACACGCTTACTTCCCTGGGATGTGGAAGCACCTGTTATCTGTCAGGAGACTTAGGTTGTCAAGAGCCTGGCCAAAGATGTCTGCTCACACTGCTCTCACCTCTCTGTGTGTATGTAATTGTTCTCCTTCTGCTTCCGATCACCATCTCTGCCCTCAGCACTGCCAATCTTTTCCTGGTCTGCCTGGATTGGTTATCATGCCTCAAGGCACACCCCCTACACTGTCAGGCATGCCTCACATGGCTCTCTTTTATCTGGTATTATTGGCCGCTGTGTGGTCCTGCCCACAGCTCCAGGATAATACAGAGGAGAGGCAGAGCTGCAGTGTTGGTGCCTCATCACTCTCGTCTCCCTGTAGTTCCAGGGAGTGCTGCAAGTCTGCAGAGTCTGCAGAGCCTCCCCTGCCTACCCTGACTGCACATCCCTGGTTGGCCGACTTGACAGTCTTCTGTCAGTTTACCATCTCTTCGTTTATTTCTTTGTTGTGTTCTGAATTTCTATCAATCATTATCAGGAACTTAGCCTTATTCTCGGCTTCCTATGGCGATGGCGAAGGAAGACTTTAAGGCCAAAAAATGCATTTTTAGGCAAAGCACACACTGCAATCTCATTGATGATCCGACAAAACTTCCAGATCGTGTCTTGCCAATGCATGGGGATGTCCTTAGGGCACTTTTCCAAAAGCAGTTTTCCAAACTGGCTGAAACAAACGGTAAAATAACCAGGTATTAATGATCTTGCGCAGGAAACAGCTAAGGATGTGATTGTAATATGGGACAATGCATCTGTACTAGAGATGAGCGGGTCCGGTTCCCTGAGAACCGAACCCACCCGAACTTCGGGGATCCGAGGCAGTTACGAGTCGGCTCGGGTTTTCCTGCCTGACTTGAATCTGAAAACAAGGCAAAACGTCATCATCCTGCTGTTGGATTCTCGTGGGTTTTAGATTCTATAAAGGTCCCACAATTCACAGCCATTTTTCATTCTGGCTGTGGAGAGTGAAGAGAGAGGGGTCTGGGAGCTGTGCTGCTGTTATTGTCACTAAATACTTGTTACTGGCTGGCTGTTGTCTATAGAGGGGCTGGCTGGCTGTTGTCCTGTCCATAGGGACTGGCTGGCTGTCATTGTCCTGTCCATAGGGCTGGCTGTTGTACTTGTCCTGTCCATAGGGGCTGGCTGGCTGTAGTGCTGTGTTGTCCAGGGGGTGCACTGTCCTTCAGGGGTGCTCTTCACCCACCCCCAGTGTGAAAAAAATAATAAAAATTAGTGGTAGCTTAGCCACACTTGTCATCAGTGCAGGGGTGCTGTGCTGCTGTCTGTTAAGGGGCTGCTGCCTCTTTTCAGGGGTTCACCCCAGTGTAAAAAAATAAAAATAAACAAATTATTTTGTGTGGCTTGTTAGCCACACATGTCATCGGCGCAGGGGTGCTGTGCTGATGTCTGTCAAGGGGCTGCTGGCCCAAAAAATAAATAAACAATTTTTTTTGTGTGCGTGTCAGCCACATCTGGCTGTCACTGTCATCGGCGTAGCTGTGCAGGGGTGCTGTGCTGCTGTCTGTCAAGGGGCTGCTGCCCAAAATCATAAAAATAAAACAAAAATTTTTTTTGGGTGTGGTTGTGTGCGTAGTGAGTATGGAGGACAGTCACATAACCGGAGAGCAGGATCCACATACCAGTCTTGTAGCTGCCAGCAGTAGTCATGATGCCGATGCAAGGCCGTCAACATCATCTATGAAGGCCAATGTACCAGGGCTTAAGTCAGGTCAAAAAGTCAGGCTAAAAAAAAAATCTACTTTTACCCTGTTAAAGCAAAAAAAATTTAAAGTCAGCTTTAGAGAAACAAAAAATTGTCAATATGCCATTCACTACACGAAGTGGCAAGGAAAGGATATGGCATTGGCCTGTATTTATGACTGATGGTTCTAGTGATAATTTAAGACCCTCTGCTTGTAGGAGAGGTACAAAAAAAAATACAATTGTTAAGATGAGTAAGACACCGGAACCAATTGTGTGTTCGGAAAAATCAGAAATCCTAGAGGAGAGTCCAAGTGTGTCCGCGGTTGCCATGTGTAGCCTGACCTTTCTAATACTGTACTTGAAGAGGATCCTCCTTTCACCATTTGTGTGCCTTCTGAAGTAGAAATCAAGGATGCTTCTGTGGAATTGCATGAAGAGGATGAGGAGGATATTTATGTAGTTGGCGATTACAACAAGGATGATGAGGATGCTGATGATGATGAGGATATTGATGGTGAGGATGTTTGTGTAAAAACTGTAAATCAGGCAACAGTTGTTATCCCATGATGGGAAAAATTCCATTGTTGCCATGCCTGGGCAAAGGACCAAAAAATCCACTTCTCATGTGTGGAATTATTTCCACCCAAATCCGGACAACCTTTGCCAAGCCATTTGTAAACATTGCCAAGTAACAGTGAGTAGAGGTAAGGACCATAACCATTTTGGAACCTCCTCCCTGTTACATCACTTGAAGCGCATTCATCAAATTGCAATGGGTACAGAAACTTTGGGGACAAAAAAACAACAACAATCAGTCCAGTGTCACCAAGCTGCTCCCTTCTATCTGGATTCAAGTGCTTGCAATATCCACCACCAACACCTGCATCATAATCGACATCCTCATTCATGATCGGAAGTAGTCCTGCATCCAATATCATAAGGCCTGACTCCTCTCCTATCCATTGTTCCTCAGAAGGATCCTTGAGTGTTATGCCTGCTGCTGTTGCTATAAGTGGATCTTCATCCCAGAAGGGGACCAGGAAGAAGACTACTTTTAGTAGTTCTGGAAGTTCAACAAACAAGTGACTATCACACAGTCCCTTGCATTGGCGAACAAGTATGATAGCAAATACCCAGCTGCACAGTAGATTACTGATGCCATAACAGCTATGCTGGTATTAGATGTACGTCCAGTGTCCACCATTAATGCAGTGGGTTTTATACAGTTAATGGAGGTCCTGTGTCCCTGCTACAATGTGCTTTCTAGATTCCACTTCTCTAGAATAGCAATTCCCAATCTGTACAAGGGCATTAAAAAAAAATCTTATTAATGTCCGCCAAATTGCTGTTGTGCCCAATGTCCACTTAACCACTGATATGTGGACAAGTGGGACAGGGCAAACTAAAGATTACATGACTGTGACAGCCCACTGGGGTAGATCTATTGCCTCCAACTGTGCAAATAGCAGCAGCAGCATCATCCAACAAATGCCAGCTCATTCAGAGGCAGACTACTCTGTGCATCACTGGTTTCACTAAGAGGCATACTGCTGAGAACCTCTTAGAGAAACTCAGGGAAATCATTGCAAAATAGCTTACCCCACTTGGACTATCCTCGGGATTTGTGATTTCTGACATTGGCCCTGATTCAGAGCCGCTCGTAAGCGGCAGCTCGTAAGCGGCCGCTCGTTCCTTCTGACCGATGTTCGCACATCTGCGCATGCGTACGGATTTTAATACGTATGCGCGAACCAGTCAGTGCGGCCAAAAATCGTTTGTTCGCTATATAGCGAATGCCTGCTATTTTGAGTGACAGAAGTAGGTGTATGTGGGTGGTAACAGGGGAAGGTGCTTGAAAACGGGGGTGTGGATTTTGAACGCAGGCGTGCTTAAAGGTCAAAACGGGCATTTTAAGGGAGTGCATAATTAGTACAGCAGCGTCATTGACCACGTCACTTGTTTTTTTTTACTCAGAACTGCTCGCAAAATAGCGGTTGAAAAAAACAGCCACAAGAATAGCGAGCAGTTCATATGCTGTTCGATGTACTTGATTAATCTAATAAATAGCGGACATGACGTATGGTGCGAGCGGCAAGGGGGCGTATTTTTCAAAATTACAACCACAAGTTTTGCTCGCTCGTTCAGACTTAGAGGCGTGAACAGACTGCAATTAGCGAACGGTTCATTTGAATAGCCACCCCTTGTTTTAGAACAAACAACTGCAAATAGCGAGCGGCTCTGAATGAGGGCCATTGCCAGCAATATTGTGTGAGCATTACATGTGGGCAAATTCGATCACATCCCATGTTTTGCTCACACAATTAATCTGGTGGTGCAACATTTTTTAAAAAATGACAGGGGCGTGCAGGAGATGCTCTCGGTGGCACAAAAGATTTCTGGACATTCTCGACATTCAACAACTGCGTGTCAAAGATTGCAGCATCAGCAAGAACTGTTGAATTTGCCCTGCCATCAGCTGAAGCAAGAGGTAGTAACTAGGTGGAATTCTACCCTGTTTATGCTTCAGTGGATGGAGGAGCAGAAAAATGCCATCCAAATCTACACTATGACCTATTACATAGGGAGAGGAGTGGGAATACACCTTAGTCATGTGCAGTGGAGAATAATTTCCATGTTGTGCAAGGTTCTCAAACCCTTTGAACTTGCCACACGTGAAATTAGTTCAGACACTGCCAGCTTGAGTCAGGTCATTCCCCTCATCAGACTTTTGCAAAAGAAGCTGGAGAAACTGAAGGAGGAGCTGAAATGGAGTGATTCCGCTAAGTATGTGGTACTTGTAGATCAAGCCCTTCGACAGCATTCAAGGGTTGTCAATCTCTTGAAATCGGATCACTATATTTTGGCAACCATTCTTGATCCTAGGTCTAAGTAGAACCTTGTGTCTTTCTTTCTGATGGACATAAATCTGAAAAGATGCAAAGAGCTGGTGGTGAAAAAATTGTCAGCTCAAGCAGAATGTGACACGGCAGCATCTCCCCCTTCAGTTTCTACAGCTGCTAGGAAAAAAACTTAATTTTCCTAAGAGACCCACTGCTGGTAGTGATGCAGATCAGTCAGCAAAATTTAATGACATCTGGTTGGGTCAGAAAGAACTGCCTACAATGAGTGACATGTCTACCGTGACTTTGTCTGATACGGTCACGATTCAGAGAGTTGTGGATGAATATTTTAGGGATAGCATCCAAATAGGCATGTCAGACAGTCTGTTTCACTACTGGAAGGGAAAAAGAGACAATTTGGAGTCCTTTACACAAACTGGCTTTGCTGTACTTATGTTGCCCACCCTCCAGTGTGTACTCTGAAAGAGTTTTCAGCACAGTCGGGCACCTTGTCAGTGATCGTCGTAGGAGGTTACTTCCCAAAAATGTGGAAAAGATGATGTTCATCAAAATGAATTGCAAATTCCACGAGGAAGACCTTTACCAGCACTTAAGTCCAAAAATTACAGAAGCGTCTGACTCTGTAATGGTGGATTCCAGCGGGGATGAATTCATATTGTGTGAAGAAGGCCTGACATTTTTAATGTTATGGTTTATGAGTGTCTAGAAATTGGAATGGCCACCGGCAGCATCTCCTGCATGCCCCCTTCATTTTTTTTAATTGCTGCTTGTTGTGTCAAACCAATGGCTCAAGGCACACAACAGTGACATTCAGCCTGGGGTTCTCAGCCCTTAAGGCTGCTACACAGCCCAAAAGCCACATCCTGTTTCACGGCCCAAAGGCCACCTGTCGTCACTCCTCACCAGCCCTCAAGGCTGTAATGGCCGCAACTTGCCTAGAGTTCCAGGCCTCAAGGCTGTTGCAGGACTGGTTCCTTTATAATCATAGCTCTATATTCCACTTCTACTCAGCCTGGAGGCTGCATCAACAATTAATTATCAGCTAGCAATTCTTCAGCCAGTGGCTGCACCACCAATTATCAATTCTTCAGCCAGTGGCTGTACCAATTATCAATTCTTCAGCCAGCCTGGGGCTGCACCACCAATTATCAATTCTTCAGCCAGGGGCTGCTCAAATTATTAATTCATCAGCCAGGGGCTGCTCAAATTATTAATTCAGCCAGGGGCTGCACCATTTGTGAATTCTTCAGCTAAGGGCTGCACCAATTATCAATTCTTCAGCCAGCCAGGGGCTGCACCAATTATCAATTCTTAAGCTAGGGGCTGCACCAATTATTAATTCAGCCAGGGGCTGCACCAATTATCAATTCGTCAGCCAAGGGTTGCACCAATTATCAGTTATTCAGCCAGCCAGGGGCTGAACCAAATATCAATTCAGCCAGGGGCTAAACCAATTATCAATTCTTCAGCCAGCCAGAGGCTTCACCAATTATTAATTCAGCCTGGGGCTGCACCAATTTTCAATTCAGCCAGGAGCTGCACCAATTATCAATTCAGCCAGGGGCTGCACCAATTATCAATTCTTCAGCCAAGGGTTGCACCAATTATTAGTTATTCAGCCAACCAGGGGCTGTACCAATTATCAGTTCAGCCAGGGGCTAAACCAATTATCAATTCTTCAGCCAGCCAGGGGCTTCACCAATTATTAATTCTTCAGCCAGGGGCTGCACCAATTATCAATTCTTCAATCCTCAACGGGTACCCCAAACATCATCTTTGCACAGTCCTCAACTCTATCACTAGCTGGATGCAACCTTTTAGGCCTTAACTAGATGAAAGAAAATCAATACTGTGAGCTTTAAGGTGGTCAATATTAACTGGAAACGAGTGTAAATAAATGTTGTTGAGGTTAATAATACTGTAGGAACAAAAAAAGGCAAATGTATGTGAATTTAGCTGTTTTTGTTTTTTTAAGAAAAAATCCAGATCTAAAACAAAAAAACCGAAAAACAAAACACAGAGGTGAGGTTTTGGCAAATCCATCCAGATCCAAAACCAGGGGAGATCCAGAATAAAAAACAAACCCAAAACACAGTTGTCAGTGCACATCTCTAATCTCTGTACCCACAATCACTACACTCAGAACCAAATAAAGAATCAAGGAATTACATGCACAGTATTCTAAATTGAAATATTACTCATAATAACAAGCTGAAAAAACACTGCACATGAAAAGAGTCTCTAATTTTCCGCAAAATGATTTTTCGAGTCTTCACTTGCATAGCAACATCAAATGCTTAATGTTTTAGTGTCCGGAAATGCTTTCCACACTATGTGAGACAAGATGTGCAGTGCAGCGGGACCCGTGGACAATTATGTGTATTGCTGGATTGTCTATTTGTACTAAATTTCAAAACTTTGAAGCAATTATGGGAGCTGAAGATATTGACTTAGGACAACGAACCTTCGGCATTGAATTACTACCATAGGGTAGAACATTTTCCATACCCAAGCATTTTCGATTTCTAAAATAATAATAAACATTGGTGGTTAATGGCATATAATAAACATTTGTGGTCAGCGGCATATAATACACATTGGTGGTCAGCGGCATATAATACACATTGGTGGTCAGTGGCATGTAATACACATTGGTGGATTTATTATACACATTGGTGGTCAGTGACATATAATAAACATTGGTAGTCAGTGGCATTTAATAAACATTGATAGTCAGCAGGGTGTCCCAGCAGTATGGAGGCAGGCATATACTACCGATAAGATGTGTGGTGTTCATGCATGCCTGGATGCTGCTGCTCTTTGCACCGATGATCCAGACACAAAATGGAGGAGGGGAGTGTCAGTCAAGTGACACCCGCATTGGCCAGGTCGGAATGACATATCGTTCGTTGTTCGGTAGTGAGGACACACTGCACGATCTGAGGAGAATCATTAATGAGATTGACAGATCATCCCGCATGTACAAAAGATTAGAAGATGCAATGAATGATGCCGCGGGAGCACGCATAGACTGTACACACTTGACAATCTGAATGATTTGTCATTCTGATGCGTCAGATTCTGCCAAGTTGTTCAAAATATCGTCTAGTGTGTCGGGGCCTTTAGATTATGTAATAATAAATTGTGCTTTTTCCTTTTAGTACTTATTACGAGTCAATGTTGTTATAAACAAATTCAGGTACTCTTGCTGTACTAAACTATAAATATAATCACCGGACTTATGTGCTGGAAATCGCTTTGCAGCATTAGGCAGTTGGCAGAAGAATGGTAATTACCTCCTATCAGAAAGGGAAGAAAAAAGAGAAACAAGGGAATATACACATATAAAAAATACATTAAATCTACATGCATGATGTGTTTCATTATGAAGGTTCATATATCGATGTCCACCACATAAAAATCAAATAGAACCACAAATATATTTGCATGCACATGGACATACACGCACATACACATATATACACAAACACATAAAAAATATCTTTAACTATACACTTGCAAAAAATTATATAAATATACACATGGGAAATAAACGTATGCATAATAAATACACACATATATAGGCATATCCTCCAATTAACACTACTGTATTATATTAATTTTCATTTAATGCTTCATTTATTAATTCCTATATATATATATATATATATATATATATAAACAAATCAATAATCCACTGGATAATAGAAGATACTAGTTGGTCCTTTCTTATATAGTTTATGATACATAGCTGTTAGTATCAATGTATGCTGATAAAAAAACTGATTTAGCTGAAAAAAAGTATATTGTTACTACATGGCAAAATTATTTAGCATATGTGAAACTGTACAACTTGAACTAAAATTGAAACATCATATCTAATAGATGGTAGATCAGAAGTGATAGTTAATATACAGTAGAGCAGATAAACCAAAGACTAACTTGTATAAGGGAGAATGATGCATGTATACAATACTCAATAAACTCCAGACCTGGAGTGTCTTGCACAGACCCTATCCTGATTGTAACAATAGCTGATTCCAATGTACTGTAAGTGCCTGGAACCTGACTACCTTGCTAGGAGTAGTCCCCTTCGACCATCCGGGCCAGTGAAAAAGCTAATTACTGTATCTTTGTGCTAGCCAAACCCCTCCATGTGGATGACAAGTTGGACTCGTCATCCACATTTTATGTGTGTATGAAATTGATGAGTCCCACTCGTCATTCACAGCGAAGGGGTTAAATCTCTAGAGGCCAATGCGCCTCAAAGTGCCTCATTGATGTTCTAGTTATTTGAGTGTATGCCTTCTTATTGCTCAGTCAAAATGGCTGCCCTCCTGTGTGTAGGTGGCAGGTACAATTTACAGATGGTTTCTACATATATATATAACTTTGGCCCATTATTTGTATTGGCATTGAATATTTGACCGTAAAACAAATAAAGACAAGCCATAGTGTACCATAAACAGAGGGAACATGAACTTCTGGTCTCTCTTTCCAATTACTGTACTGCAATATTTCCCACTGCAACAAACCTATCCAGCTGGTCAGCTCATTGCCATCTCAGCAGTCCCATCTGTACTGTTCTCTGAACAATAGGAGTGGGGTGGAATAACAGACAAATACATTATGAATCCCCACTGAAGATATATAATGTAAGCTGGCCAAATAGCAAGACAAAACAATTATATAAACCTTTATTATTATTTATCGATGACAATGGAATCTGAGTGGGGGAGTGAGTGTTTTTCTTAATAATGTATTTTTGATTTAAAGTAGTAAAAATAAAATTATGCATTGACTGCATTATTATTTATTAACCTATTCATACAGCAACAGCATATTAGGCTGTGCTTTACGAGAATGTTTATTCATTCAAATCAGCCACCACTCCAGCGATGCTAACAGTCTATTTTCTCTAACACATAAAGAACAAACATAACCTAACAATATGTTTTTCCACTGTGGGAGGAAACCCATACAAAAAGAGGGAGGACATACAAACTCCCCACTGATAATGCCATGGTCAGAATAGAAACCATGGATCCACTGGCTGGAGAAACAACACTAAGGGCCTCATTTACCAATGAGTTTTATCACTCACAAATGATACAACTTAATTAAATGGTACCCCAGCCAATCAGCTCCCAACTGTCATTTTTCAAACAGATGACAGTTGGGAGCTGGTTGGCTGGAGCACCATTTATTATATATAACAGGTTTTATCACTTGTTGTGAGTGATGGAACTCATTGATAAATGTGGCCCAAGGCCCCTGTTTATCACAATTCACATTTAAATGCCATTGTGATGAGATATATTCACAGCTATTTGCATTGTAATATTGAAAAGAATTGCATGAGCTTTCTACTGCTGTTATTTTGCTACCATGTTTGGACCCGGCACAAGTACTGTGCATGCTTGGCTGTCAGCCAACACGTGTCAGTGGGTGGTGACAGAGAGGGATCTGGAGGATCAAAATATGCGATGGAGTAGCCAATAGGCTACTATGGGCTAACACCATATACATGGTAAATCCAACTGTGATACCCCAACCTACGGCATGCCCTGTGATGCATGGGGTTAAATAGACGGCTGCAGATGAGGCTGTCTGAGGTGTCTGGCTCATGGAGAACCCATGAGCTGATCCCATTATTCCAACTGCCTCTGAACTGGATATTTAAAAGGAGGGAGCCCTGGCAGTAAAGGCAGTTGGTGGCTAAACAGAAAAGAGCTGCGCAGAACGGTTATGAAACTGGGAGGTGATGCCTGTCCAAATAGGATGCCAATGAAGCTGACAATATTGGCTGGCACTGCTCTGACAGGCGCATTCATCCAAAGGAGAACACTGATGAGATGTATCTGTGGGATGCCCCTAAGCCATGTCAAAGGTGGACAGTAAAAACTACTCTTAAATTAACCATTTTAGTACTATCACTAACCTTATATACACCGATAAATAGTGCTCTTAAGCTTACTTCAAACACTTGTAACTAATGACTGTCAGGGTTCAGCCTAGGATCGGCCTCTCTCACCTCCTTGCCGGCTTCCCCTGACTTCCTTGCGGTCAGACGTTTGGTGCAGTGATGGATGTGGGCTGAGTATTCTGCCTTAGGTGCTTTTTGCGAGCTTCCATGGTCGGCTGTGTGTGCTGGGGATCGGAGTTCCCATCATGGGCACCGCCATGACAGTTCCTCTCATGTGACAGTACTCCTAACCTATGGTAGCATGATTTCAGTCAGCTGATGCTGTGCTCCAGTAATCTGCTACCCCTGGGTATAAATCCGCCTCCAGAACTCCAGGAAGACGCTGTTCAACTTCGTTATTCCAAGTGCCTGTGTTACTCCCACTGTTGCTTCAGCCTGCTCACAGTTTCCCAGTTTCCTGTATTAGCTTCCATGCTAAACCTTACTCTGAGACTTTAGCTTTCTCACAAGTACTTCAGTGTTTCATGTCCCTTCCCTGTGTGTCTTTGTATATGTGCTGCTAATTCTATTGCAGCTTTCCTGTGGCTATTACCCTGTATCACTGAAGTGTCTTGTCAGTGCAAATCTGCACTTGCAGTTAGCACTCTCCCAGTGTATGCCTATCTTCTCTATATGTCTTGTCTGTGCAATCTGCACCTGCATATATAATTATTCCCAGTATTTTGCCCAGTACCAGCATTTCTGGCTCTCCCAGTATTTGGCCTTTGTCCAGTACCACATTTCTAGCATTCCCAATATATTCCTTGAGTCCACTCTACTCTTGTATGTGCAATCCCCAGTATATGTTTGTGCTTTCCTGCATATTTAGCAAACTCCAGTACCTGCCTGTGTCCACATCTCCCTGAGCTGCTGAGCTAGTCAGCTCCTGAATTTCTTAGTGATTCTCAGTACTTTCTCAGTAATCTCATGCAAGCTGGTGCTCAGGATTTCTAATTGTGTTCCAGTGTATCTCCAGTGTTCTAGCAATAACTTAATATAGTTTCCGGTCTTCTGCCATTCCCAGGTACCTGTCTAGAGGGTCGTGACCTGCTCACTTGGTGCAGCGGAAAACCAAATCCCAATTGGAAGGGTCACTGGAGAAAACCACCAAGTGAGTTAGACTCCGCGCCTCTGGGCAGGTCTAGCCAAACCTGGGTTCGGCCGCAAATAGGAGACCTAGCCTCAGTCACTCCGATAGTCACCTGAACCCCCTGGCTCACCGTCCTCCACAGAGGATTACTTTCACTGGATTGTGACAGTTTTAACAGCCTAATATGCAAGCCGCCGAGTTCCAGGTTGATGCAGGTTTTCAGGATTTACTCTTTCGTGTGTCTGCACAGGAGACAGCTTTGCAATCCGTCAGACAGCAGCTGCAAGAACTCTCTAGTCAAATGACGGTTATTCATTCAGTTCTAGCTGCTTTGTCCCCAGACACACCACAAGTTCCGCCAGTTAATTCTCCACAGTTCCGTTCCGAAGTTTCAATTACCCTTAAAGATGAAAAATTTTCTGTGCCAGCTAGTGAACCTCTCAAGTGTCCTCTGGTTCCCCAATTTTCTGATATTCGTGACCCTGAACCTTTCAAGAGTTTCTACTGGCTTCTAGAACAACTACAAAATCTCTGTCCCAAAAAAAGTTATTTCCAAGCTTTCTAGTGCTACTCCTGACTTGACTAACAGCTTTTCCAAGCAAACTAAAGTAAAGCATCAAAGTTACCTGTGCCCTAAACTTACTGAGGTTGAACGCCAGCGACGCCGGGAACTGCATCTGTGTTTATATTGCGGTTATGACGATCACTTTCTTAAGGACTGTACTCTGCGCCCACTGAGAAGTGGGGAGAAGTGTGTGACTCCTAATGTCTGTGTTTTCAGTTCTCCCCATCATCCATCAGTGATTCCCGTTTCTTCAGTTACAGATAAGGAGGTAATGTCCACTAAGCAAAAGAAAGTTCAAGTTTTCGATTGGGGCCCTGCTACAAGATGCTTCAACCCTCGTCTAAGAAATATTGGGAGGATATTTCAACCTTCTAAAGTCAGGGACACTACTCATTCCATTTCTACTGGTCACGGCCCAGATTCCATTTCCATCGGTCCCAGTCCGAATTCTGTTTTTCCCAATACGGGACTCCAGTCAGTAGCCCCAGGAGGGGTCTCAGCTTCCTTACCCCGAGTGGAGGTCCCAAGTCTTGCACCCCAGGAGGGCATCCCAAGTCTCGCACCCCAGGAGGGCATCCCAAGTCTCGCACCCCAGGAGGGGGTCCCAAGTCTCGCACCCCAAGAGGGGGTCTCAAGTTCCACGCCCCAGAAGGGGGCCTTCGTTTCAAGTTTCATGCCCCAGGAGGGGGTTTCAAATCTCTCACCCCAGAAGGGGGTTACAAGTGTTGTACCCCAAGAGGGGGCTTTCATTTCAAGTTTCACGCCCCAGGGAGGGGTCTTCATTTCGAGTCTCATGCCCCAGGAGGAGGCCTTTGTTTCGAGTTTCACACCCCAGGAGAGGGCCTTTGTTTCGAGTTTCATGCCTCAAGGGGAGGCCTTCATTTCGAGTGTTATGCCCCAGGAGCGGATAGTAATTTCAAGTGTTACTCCCCAAGAAAGGGTCTCAAGTTCCATACCTCAAGAGGGGGTTCTGAGCTACTCACCCCAGGAGGAAGTCTGTGTTCTTGCATCCCCGAAAGGAAAAGCCAAGTCAGCTTCCCCAGAAGGGGGTGTTAGGTCCCATACTCCAACAGGGAGTGTCAAGTCTGTACTCCAGGAGGGGGCCTTGAGTCTCTTACCCCAAAAGAAGGTTTCAAATCTTGTTTCCCAGGAAGGGGCATCAAATGCTATCCCCCAGGAGGGTGTTTCTAGTGTTATACCCCAAGAAGGGATTTCAAGTGTCACGCCCCAAGAGGAAATCCTCATTTCAAGTTCTTTACCCCAGGAGGGGGTTTCAAGCCTCTTACCCAGAGAGAGGGTTCCTAGTGTCCTTCCCCTAGAGGGGACTTCAAGTGTCTCACCCCAGGATGGGGTTCCCAGTGTTGTGCCCCAAGGGGGAATTTCAAGTGTTATTCTCCAAGATGGGACCTCAAGTGTCTCTCCCCAGGATGGGGTTCCAAGTGTTATACCTCAAGATGGGATTCCCAGTGTTAAACCTCAGGAGGGGATTTCAAGTGCCTCATCCCAAGATGGGGTTCCCAGTGTTATACCCCAGGAGGGGAATTCAAGTGCCTCATCCCAAAATGGGGTTCCCAGTGTTATACCCCAGGAGGGGAATTCAAGTGTCTTACCCCAGGATGGGGTTCCCAATGCAATGCCCCAAGATGGGGTTCATGGTGCTATTCCCCTGGAGGGGACTTCAAGTGTCTAACCCCAGGATGGGATTCCTAGTGCCATCCCCCTGGGGGCATTTCGAGTATTACATTTCCAAAGAAGAGTTCAAGTGTCTTACCCCAGGAGGGGGTCTCAAGTCTTGTACCCCAAGAACAAGGGTTTCCAAGTGTTACTCCCCAAGATGGGGGTGAAGCATCATACCTCCAGAGGAGGTTTCTAGTTATGTACCCTGGCAGGGGGTATCAAGTCTCATAGTCCAGGGGAAAGTCTCAAGTTTTACATCTCAATAAGGGATTTCAAAATCTGTATCCCAAGGAAAGATCTCCGGTTCTTTACTCAAGGAAGAATCTTCTAGTGTTGTGTCAAAGTCAAATGTTTTAGTGCCCTATCAGTTAAGAGGTTCACAAAATGACGCTACCACTATATCTATGGGTATCCCTCAGGATCCATCTGATGTTTCTATGTCCATTCTTTTTGATGGAGATATAACGCAGTATTATGCCTTGGTGGATCATTTCATCGCTATTATGAAATCCTCGCCATGGTCTGAAATCAAGCCTACTAATGTAGTAAAATTTATAATTTCATCTTTCTGAGGTAAAGATTGGGACTGGGTTGAACCTATTTATGATTCAAAGGATCCGATGCTGTCAGATTTAGTTGCCTTTACTGCTGCAGTCATTAAAGAATTTGGTCCAACTTATCCTTACAGTTCTCTCGAGGATACTCATCTCAACAAAGTCTCCAGTTCTGGGGTACCACCCTCTGCTATTAAGCTCAGATGCATTTCTTTGAGTCCTTCTCAAAAAGATCCAGTTCAAAAACAACCTGTCCAGAAGGATAAGACTCAAGGAGGCATAAGGATGATGAATTATAACACAGATTCTGACTATGATCCTGAGTACGATGAAAAAACAATTTCGGTAGTTCCCATGAAAGACACTTTGCAACTTAAGTCTTCTTCTTCAAGTGGTTCGAAAAAGTCTCGGAAAAAGAAGAAGAATCGATGACTTCCTGGTGACCAACCTTTCTTGGACCAAGTTGACTATTTTGTCCAATTATTAGTCTCAGAATCCATCTGGTATTGGGAACCTTGTTCTTCTAAATTTTCCAGTTCTTATTGTATCTTCAATCAAGATTTTCAAGTTTCCTGTGTTTTTCAAATATATTTTGTGTGTCTTTCTGAGGAGTTCCAGTTGAGCCTTTATGGGTGTTCGGTGCCCACCCTAAAAGGAGGGGGTACTGTCAGGGTTCAGCCTAGGATCGGCCTCTCTCACCTCCTTGCCGGCTTCCCCTGACTTCCTTGCGGTCAGACGTCTGGTGCAGTGATGGATATGGGCTGAGTATTCTGCCTTAGGTGCTTTTTGCGAGCTTCCATGGTCGGCTGTGTGTGCTGGGGATCGGAGTTCCCATCATGGGCACCGCCATGACAGTTCCTCTCATGTGACAGTACTCCTACCCTATGGTAGCATGATTTCAGTCAGCTGATGCTGTGCTCCAGTAATCTGCTACCCCTGGGTATAAATCTGCCTCCAGAACTCCAGGAAGACGCTGTTCAACTTTGTTATTCCAAGTGCCTGTGTTACTCCCACTGTTACTTCAGCCTGCTCACAGTTTCCCAGTTTCCTGTATTAGCTTCTATGCTAAACCTTACTCTGAGACTTTAGCTTTCTCACAAGTACTTCAGTGTTTCATGTCCCTTCCCTGTGTGTCTTTGTATATGTGCTGCTAATTCTATTGCAGCTTTCCTGTGGCTATTACCCTATATCACTGAAGTGTCAGATTACCTGCTGGTATTAATTAGCTCACAGCTGGTCCTCCCAGCCCATGTCTGTGTCAATCTGCTCTGTGTCTTGTCAGTGCAAATATGCACTTGGAGTTAGCACTATCCCAGTGTATACCTATCTTCTCTATATGTCTTGTCTGTGCAATCTGCACCTGCATATATAATTATTCCCAGTATTTTGCCCAGTACCAGCATTTCTAGCTCTCCCAGTATTTGGCCTTTGTCCAGTACCACATTTCTAGCATTCCCAATATATTCCTTGAGTCCACTCTACTCTTGTATGTGCAATCCCCAGTATATGTTTGTGCTTTCCTGCATATTTAGCAAACTCCAGTACCTGCCTGTGTCCACATCTCCCTGAGCTGCTGAGCTAGTCAGCTCCTGAATTTCTTAGTGATTCTCAGTACTTTCTCAGTAATCTCATGCAAGCCGGTGCTCAGGATTTCTAATTGTGTTCCAGTGTATCTCCAGTGTTCCAGCAATAACTTAATATAGTTTCCGGTCTTCTGCCATTCCCAGGTACCTGTCCAGAGGGCCGCGACCTGCTCACTTGGTGCAGCGGAAAACCAAATCCCATTTGGAGGGGTCACTGGAGAAAACCACCAAGTGAGTTAGACTCCGCGCCTCTGGGCAGGTCTAGCTAAACCTGGGTTCGGCCGCAAATAGGAGACCTAGCCTCAGTCACTCCGATAGTCACCTGAACCCCCCGGCTCACCGTCCTCCACAGAGGATCACTTTCACTGGATTGTGACAATGACTCAATATAATATTACCTCTATTATGGACATTTAGAACAGTACTCATTGCAATGGTCTTATTACAGCATAACCCCTTAATGTAATAGTCCATACTCTATATAGTCTGGTAATAATAACGGCAGCTGTTGGACTGGTCAATGTTGGTGCACATTTCTGTAGACAACACTGGTAAGTACTTTAAATGTGTAGTAGGACAGCATAAAAACTGTGGTTGGTGGCAGTATAATTTTGGATTAGCTAATGGTTAAAATAAAGTGAGGAGAACCTGGTTCCAAATATATCTCTGTCTGGGTTGGTGAATTACACTTTCCAGCATGCTCCATGCTCCAGGAAACTAAAAGCTGTGTCTTGAATGTCCTTGGAGTAAATATTAGGGATGCTGCTAAGGTAAAAATGTTCTTACTTTACATTTAATTCATGGGACTTTTGTCCAAAATAGAAATTAAAGTTACTATATAATTTCCCATTTAACTTAGTTGTTTTAGCACTGTCTTACCTGATAAAAAGCTTTACTGATTATTCATGTAAGATGGGAAGACTAGTTGCATTTATTGACTTCCCTGTCTTTTTCCAGGTGTTGTGTGTGAAAGGGTTAACATTTGCTTACATTCAGTTTCAGAGCTGTGCAGGTCCTTACACGCTCATCTGGGACAGCTTAGAGGCTTTTCAGCTTTACTGCAGTTGGAGTTGCAGGAGGGGAGGAGGGACCAGACTCTAGCAGGCAGCTGTGACCTCCTGCCTCATGTGATGTACAGTAGGAGCAGATCTCCCCTTTGGTTGAAGAAGAGGAGACGGGACCTTATCTCCAATCTCTGGATGGCAGCCGCGCCTACTGGCTCTGGTTGTGCCATACACTTCAGGGGCTTCACAGAGAGGGCCTGATTCAGAGATGGATGCTAATGCGTTCACAACTGCGCATTCATACGCAATGCAATTGTGAAAATAAGCAAATATCTGCAAAGATTACCTGAGCATTAAGACGCCCACTGCTGCCTTCTCACCTGCGTGCGACTAGGCATACCTTCATAAACATTGGTAACATCGAAGCACATCAGTGGCCATCTTACCCTTGTGGCAGGTCTGACTTGCGACAGCTACGGGAGCTCTACTGACACGCAGAGCTGCGTATGCAATCGCAGAGGCTAATTAATGCATGCCCATTTAGTGGCGTTTAAATGGACAGCCACGCCTGCGTTTTTGTGACCACTCCCCATTACCACCCCGAAATGCTGGCAGTCTGTCACTCACTTGGTGATGGATTCCTATGTACATGCGTGATCGCAATGCACACCCAGTGCGGTGCATACACATGTGCAATGGCAAACAATCACTCAATCTGCAAGAAACTTGCATTAGTGTCCGTCTCTGAATCAGGCCCAGAGTCCGCTAAGATGGGCTCTCCTTTGGATGAATGTGCCTCTTACCGTAGTGACTGACGATATTGCCAGTTTCATTGGGAGCTTTTTGGGCAGGCCTTTCTCCTGGGGCAGTCTCTGCTTATCAGTCACAGGTAAGCAGCACTCACCATTATTTTACCCATTCTGCACAGCTCTCTTCCGCTTAGCTACCAACTACTGTAACTGCCAGGGCTCCCTCCTTTTAAGGTTCAGGGGTAGTTGAAATAATAGGATAAGCTCATGGGTTCCCCATGAGCCAGACACAACAAATGGCGTCATCTGCAACCCAGGGCATGCCAATAGGCTACTATAGTCTAACACCATATAAATGGTAAATCCAACCATTTAGCAGCTACCATAGAAACATATGGGGACAGTTTTTCTGGTTAGAAATGAATGGATTTCCTTGTTACATCCTGAGAATGCTTACATTTTGCAGGGATTTTCCAAAAACATCTGTTTTGGGGGGATTTCCCACAATATAACTTTAATAAATATGCCACTGCGCACAAATGATGAACTTGTTACAGGATGTGATTGTCCATGCCACAAACAGATTGTATTACTATATACTGTCTTATGTTAAAAAGCAAAGATGTTAGTCATTGTTATAATTAGAGATGTGTGCCGACCACCATGTTTTGGTTTTGGATCTGGATCTCCCCTGGTTTTGGAGCTGGATTGGTTTTGCCAAAACCTCACCTCCGTGTTTTGTTTTCGTGTTTTGATTTTGGATCTGGATTTTTTCTTAAAAAATAAAAAACAGCTAAAATCACATAAAATGGGAATTTTTTTTGCTCCTACAGTATTAATAACCTCAATAACATTTATTTCCATTAGTTTCCAGTCAATTGTGACAACCTCACAACTCACAATATTGATTTGTTCATCTTGTTTAGGCCCAAAATTTGAACCAAGATAGCTGGCTGACTAAGCTAAGCTGCAGCAGTGGGCGGCACAAACACATGGCAGTTCAACTTCAAACATGGCACATCAGGAAACACTTTTATTATTCAAGAGAGGCCCGAGGGAATTGGAGTATGTATGTAATTGAAGGTAGGGCAGGGACAGGAAGGGTTGATTGGTAGTAAATTTAATTTTGTTTTTTGATTCAAAAGAAAATTTACGAAGGAGAAGGGGAGGGGAGGAGGCATTTACAAAAAAATGTGATACAGTACATTTACATCAGTCCTTGCCACAGAAGAATCCTTGAGCATGGCTGCTGCTGCTGGGGGTCGATTTTCTCATCCAAGAAGGGGACCAGGAAGAGTGCTTTCCCAAAAAAATAAACAATTGACTTAAATAATGCTTTGCAAATCTTCTATAAAGGCATTTCCCAAACTGTACAGTAACATAAAAAAAAAACATAGTTAGTTAGTGGCCTCAAAGTGGCACTTAACCAGCACAGATATGAGGACAAGTTTAAGATCTATGATTTAAGGGCAGGGGTAGCCAACCCTGGTCTTCGAGAGCTACCCAACAGTACATGTTTTCCAGGTCTCCTCACAGAATCAAAACTATAATAACTAACTCCACCTGTGGATCTTTCTAAATGTTTTGGTGAGTAGTGAATACACCTGTGCACCAGCTAGGTCGTCTGGAAAAAGTGAGCTCTTGAGGACCAAGGTTGGCTACCCCTGATTTAAGGCCTTACGTTGTGTCTTTATTTAGAATCCTGTGCCTACTTCTGCAGGTAGGAGTGGATTTTCATCCCAGAAGGGGACCATGAAGAGTGCTTCCAAAAAACAATTGACCTAAATAATCCTTTGCAAACCTTCTGTTCTGTAACAGAATTTCCCAACCTGTAGAGGGACATTAAAAAAAACAGAGTTAGTTAGTGGCCTTCAAATTGTCATTGATCCCAGTGTCCACTTCTTAGATATGTGAATATGTTAAAGAATGCAGAAGGCCAAAATTGGGTGGGACCACACATGGCTGATTGATCAAACATGGCGACTGGATTAGCGTCATAAGGAAGAGGAGGCTGTATGTTGGTGTTTAGGGATCAGGCTGGTTATCAGTGGACACATTATTATAGTTGTTGTCATTTTGGGTTGCTATCTCCTGAATGGTGTTTACCAACAGACAGAGACTACCTACCTATCAGATCAGACCAAGACACTTCCTGAGGAACAGAGCTCTGTTCTCTCAGGAAGCCAAATAGGTGGGAGCCCCTGTTCCAACATCTGAAGTTCTTCTCTCTCCACATCATCTATTATAGATGAAAAAAAATGTAATCGGGAACATCTAGCTCCTCTTTCTGTACCTTGCTCACCCTTTTTGGACAGGAAGTCCAGGATTGATGGTTTGGAAGAAGGTCTAGAAACAGATGGCGATGGTCATTATCAAGACCTGGTCCCCCAGTGGGTATAGTCTGGAAGGTATTGGTTGGCATGCAGGCAGTAGAATAACAAAGGATCCACTTTGTCTGTGCCTACTATTCTGTATTTCAGTTTGCGATTCAGGTAGGAATAAAGTCGGCTACAAAACACACTGACAGAATCTCTGGATATCCTAGTGCATTCAGGCCAAATACAATCCATGAATTCCCAGACAGATTCCGGACAGATGAATCCTTTGCTTGTAATAATCTTTGGTAATTCCTAGCAAAGGTGGGTGTTATAGCCGGACACTTTGAAGGCTGTAACTTTGAATTGCTTTATAGAAAACATCTGAATGAAACCTTTTCACACTGCAGAACATGATGGAGAAATCCCTTGAAGTTCAGCACCTAGAGCATCTTTTTTCTTGTTCTCTGAGGCCTTTCCTGACTTCTGTTTATGTTATTGAATAGAACAGTTTTAGAATTTAGGATGTCTACTCTATATAGGTTTGTAAATAAATATAGGATTTAGTTTTTTAAAGCATATAACTTTATAAGCTGTTAGGATAACATTTCTGCTATGTTTAAGATTTAAAAAAAAAAGTTTTTGTAATCCAATAACGTAAAAAAGTTTTCATTGCAATATTCATGTAGCCCCTCAACAGACAGGAGCACAGCACCCCTGCACAGCTATGCCGATGACAGTGACAGCCAGGTGTGGCTAACACGCACACAATAAAAATTGTTTATTTATTATTTTGGGCAGCAGCCCCTCGATAGACAGGAACACAGCACCCCTGCGCACCTACGCCGATGACAGTGACAGCCAAGTGTGGCTGACTTGCACACAAAAAAAATTTGACAAAAAAAAGACAATATATTTTTATTTTTTTTCAGCTCCAGAACTTGGGCCCAGAGCACAGATTAATCACGACTGGAGTCGGGCAGCACTAGGTTGCTACTTGTGTTGCTAGCTGAATCTTGTGCAGTACTGCGGTTAAGCCTAACATGCACGCACACACACAGAAAAATATAAAAGACACTTTGATTGATTTTTTTTTTTTTTTAGCATGACTGGAGTCGGGCAGCAGTGCTACTTGCGTTGCTGGCTGGATCTTGTGCGGTACTGCGGTTAAGCCTAACACTCACACACAGGCACACACAGACACACACAGAAATATAAAGGACACTTTGATTTTATTTTTTTTTAGCACGACTGGAGTCGGGCAGCAGCACTGGGTTTCAACTTGCGTTGCTGGCTGGATCTTGTGCGGTACTGCGGTTAAGCCTAGCACGCGCACACACACAGAAATATATAAAAGACACTTTGATTTTTTTTTTCATTCAAATATATATATTTTTTTGAGTCCAGAATGTGGGCCCAGATGGACACAGCACCAGCCCTGATGTATCTGCACTAGCCCAGATGGACACAGCAGACAGCAAAGCACCAGCCTAGAATGGATCAGCAGCATCAGCCCAGGACCAGGGGTGCTGAGAGGGGGGGAGCGGGAACAAATTGCCCGGGCTTCCTGAGGGGCCCGGCGGGGGGCCCGGGTCTGACGCCACCCCCCTTCCTCACAGCAGCCCAGCACACAGCATGTGTCTAGCTGCAGTGGGAGACTGCTCGTGGCTGCTGAGCAGCAGCCACAGCAGTCTCTTTTGCCTGTGGGGGGGAGTGATCACATTGATCGTGCCCCCCCTGGCTTTGTGCCAGGCTGAGGGGGATCAGAGTGCCCCCCTTGCCAGCACGCAGCACCGCAATTTTTTTTTCCTCCAAAGTGGGCGTGGCAATGCCTCCCACGATTAGGCCATGCCCCCTGTTACCCTACCCGCTGAAGCTCTTGGCGGGCCTGCCCAGGACACAGCAGATAGCACAGACATCCCAGATGGAAGCAACAGGCCCAGATGGACACAGCAGACAGCACAGTGACAGCACCAGCCCAGAAAGGATCAGCACCAGCCCAGGACACAGCAGACAGCAGCAGCACCTCTCCCAGCCCTACACTACCCAACCTCCCTTTTCAGTCTCCACAGCCGGAGTGAAATGGTGTCCATTGCAGGGTCCCTTCTATACTACATTGATCATAGAGATGAAAGCTCGCGAACTGCGAGATTTCAGACTGTATAGTTTTGCCTCGGTTTGAGATCCGAGTCAGGTGGGAAAAATCGAGCCTGCTTGGGTACGACTCGGATCTGCTAAATTTGGGTGGATTCATACCTCAGAGATCCGAACCCGCTCATCTCTAGTTATAATCATTCTCATTGGCAATGTTGGTCTGTTACTGAGTAATGTGGTCTGGAGTGTTGCAGCCCTGAACCAAAATCATTGGGCCCTTTGGTGGGATAACACTTATGACTTAGTGATATTATTGTGCAAATACATTTCAGTTAGTGAAAATCTTAATTTCTATATTAGACAATATGTGCACTGATAATTCTGGTGCCCTAGGGGACTACATACTGCAGAAGTTTCAGGTATATTTCACATACTGTACTACCTTGTCTGCCATTAAGTGTTGATTATCAGAACACCTCGTCTTAGATGTCTAAAGCCCCTTTGACCAGCGTTGGCCTTTCTGAGCAGATTTTCCTGCTGCAACAAATCTTTTATGTCCTGATTTTGAGAGTGACCTTCATATTGTTGATGGATAGACAAAGACACTAGAGGCTTCTGCCAGGTGTGTTGTCAATCCAGCATTTGTCTTCTTTCTATTCCTTGAGGATATTATCTCCAAGAATTGCTCATCTTTATTAGACAGCTTTTCAGGCTTCTAGTCCTGGGTTTCTCAATTACATATGATCTTTCCTTGTAGTTCTTGATAATACCTTCACAATGCCATGATTAATACAGGCTATTCCACTTAATGGTTTAACTTATTTATAGAGCATAAGAATTACTCTTTTTTTTTTTTTTTTAAACATAATTCTTAAGATCAAATCATATATTACAATAAGTATGTGCACAAATAAGCATATATAAATAAGCAGAGTAAGTTCTGGTCGTGGCAAACATGTTGTTGGATTCACAACTGGCCGAGGTTAAAACGTTTATGCAAATACAAGTGGAACGTGTTCATCTCAACCACTCATCAAGAGTCAGTCAACTGTGACCACCCTCCTGACCAATAGCTGCCCAGCTTCAATTACTGTCTTCATTAGATTGTGTTTTTCTGTAAGATCCAGAAGTCGATAACTTAGAAGCTTCATGTGATGGTCTCCTATAAATATTATAGTAATTTTGATTTAATTTGGGATACAAATGTATCCTGCATTAGCCATCCTTTAGTGGCAGCATAGCTTTGATAGTGTGGCATGGTTTAAAAAAAAAATATGTACAGTAGGTATCAAGCTAGTAATCTTTGTTTGGGATACATAAATTATATAATATACAGGTGGTGCTTATGTAAAACACATTGCACATGCATGCTTCCTCTATAGCAACCATCAAGGGCTCTGTACATCTTATGAAGTCATTTGCATGAATGTCTATATGTACAGTATGTGAAGTACATACTGTGAATAAATTCCTAACAGACCAGAGTCCAGATTCCTAACAGACCCCAAGTGCTAAACATCCTTGGGGTACAATTTACTAAGCAGTGGCTTGTAGAGCTACCTCGTCTTGGCAGGGAATTTTAATGCCAATACTATTCAAAGCTAAATACTGTACGGTGTGTTTTGCTTTGAATAGTTTTGCTAATTTAAAATTCATGCTTAAACATATTGGACATGCATGCCTCCTCTATAGCAACATCGAGGGCTCCGTACATCTTATGAAGTAATTTGCATGAATGTCTATATGTACAGTATATGAAGTACATACTGTGATTAAATTCCTAACAGACCCAAGTGCTAAACATCCTTGGGGTATAATTTACTAAGCAGTGGCTTGCAGAGCCACCTCTTCTTGGCAGAGAATTTTAATGCCAAAACTATTCAAAACTGAATATTAGTAAATGTACTGTACCCCCTAGAATGGTTTGCAGTAAAACTTACTGCCCATTTTTTAAAATCATCACTATATTTTTTATAATACACAGGGCACTGTGTGAGGGAAGAGTTTTGTCTAATGCACTTCTCTTCATCTTGGATTATGTAAAAAAATTCAAGGTGAACAAAGATATATGGAGTGTGTTTTATCAACTTAAAATCGATTTTAAAACTGTGTATGTTTTATACAGTATGTATATATATATATATATATATATATATATATATATATATATTAGGGGTGAGCGGGTTCGGATTTCTGAAATCCGAACCCCCCCGAGCCCCCCCGATCCGAGGCAGATCCGAGTCAGGCTCGACTTTTCCCGCCTGACTTGGATCTGAAATCGAGGCAAAACGTCATCATCCCGCCTTCCGAGTCTCGCGGGTTTTGGAACCTATATAAGGTACCCGCGCCATTTTCTCACTCGGCTGTGGACAGTGAAGAGGGAGGGTGGGAGTTAGGGCTGGCTGGGCTGTGTAGTGTAGTGTAGTGCAGAGTAGTGTTGTGCTGCGCTGTGCTGCTGTTGTCCACTACTTCAAAGTCCATAGGGGCTGGCTGTGTTGTGCTGTGCTGCTGTTGTTAATAGGGGCTGTGTCCACTACTTCAAAGTCCATAGGGGCTGGCTGGACTGTGTTGTGCAGTCAGTTCTCCATAGGGGCTGTGTCCACTCCAAAGTCCTGTGCAGTGTCCCAGTCCTAAAGGGGTGCTGTAGTGTTGTCCAGGGGGTGCTCTGTCCATCATGGGTGCTCCCCCCAAGTGCTAAAAAAATAATATTTTTTGTGTGTTTGTGAATTGTGTGCGCAGTAGCCGCACGTGCATCAACAAAGTAGTGCCAAGCGTGCACCTGTGTCATAAGTAAAGGGCCGGCTGGCTTGACCGTTAAAGGGTGCTGTAACCCCCAAAGTACACTCCAGTCCAAACCAAAAAAAAAATTATTTTCTGTGTTTGTGAATTGTGTGCGCAGTAGCCGCACGTGCATCAACAAAGTAGTGCCAAGCGTGCGCCTGTGTCATAAGTAAAGGGCCGGCTGGCTTGACCGTTAAAGGGTGCTGTAACCCCCAAAGTACACTCCAGTCCAAACCCCCCAAAAAATTATTTTCTGTGTTTGTGAATTGTGTGCGCAGTAGCCGCACGTGCATCAACAAAGTAGTGCCAAGCGTGCGCCTGTGTCATAAGTAAAGGGCCGGCTGGCTTGACTGCTAAAGGGTGCTGTAACCCCCAAAGTACACTCCAGTCCAAACCAAAAAAATAATATTTTTTGTGTGTTTGTGAATTGTGTGCGCAGTAGCCGCACGTGCATCAACAAAGTAGTGCCAAGCGTGCGCCTGTGTCATAAGTAAAGGGCCGGCTGTCTTGACCGTTAAAGGGTGCTGTAACCCCCAAAGTACACTCCAGTCCAAACCAAAAAAAAAATTATTTTCTGTGTTTGTGAATTGTGTGCGCAGTAGCCGCACGTGCATCAACAAAGGAGCAGCGCCAAGCGTGCGCCTGTGTCCCATAAGTAAAGAGCCGGCTGGCTCATTTCTTAAAGGCTGGTGTAACCCACAAAGTGCACTACTCTCCTGCAAAAATAAAAAAATATTTTCTGTGTTTAGCCGCACGTATATATCAAATCGATATAACATAAATGGAGGACCAAACTTTCTCTGATAAAAATAAAATAGAGAAAGATCAAGAACCACTTCCTCCTAGTGCTGAAGCTGCTGCCACTAGTCATGACATAGACGATAACATGCCATCAACGTCGTCTGCCAAGGTCGATGCCCAATGTCATAATAGAGGGCACATACAATCCCAAATGACAAAGTTCAGGAAAATGACCTTGAAAAAAACATTTAAATCATCTGAAGAGAAACGTAAACTTGCCAATATGCCATTTATGACACGGAGTGGCAAGGAACGGCTAAGGTCGATCCCTAGTATGTTCATGACTAGTGGTTCAGCTTCACATGACGATGGAAGCCCTCCTCCCACTAAAAAAATCAAAAGAGTTAAGCTGGCAAAAGCACAGCAAAGAACTGTGCTTTCTAAGAAGATATCACAAATCCCCAAGGAGAGTCCAAGTGTGGTGGTGGTTGTGATGCCTGACCTTCCCAGCACTGGACGGGAAGAGGTGGCTCTTTCCACCATTTGCACGCCCCCTGCAAGTGCTGAAAGGAGCACCCACAGTCCACTTGCTGATATGCAAATTGAAGATGTCACTGTTGCAGTACAACAGGATGAGGATACTGGTGTAGCTGGCGCTGAGGAGGAAGTTGGCGAGGAGGATTCTGATGGTGATGTGGTTTGTTTAAAACAGGCTCCGGGGGAGACAGTTGTTGTCCGTGGGATGAAAAAGCCCATCACGGTCATGCCTGGGCAGAAGACCAAACATTCCACCTCTTTGGTCTGGCAATATTTCTATCCAAATCCGGACAACAACTGTCTTGCCATATGTACCTTATGTAAAGGTGGAATAAGTAGGGGTAGGGACGTTAACCACCTAGGAACATCCTCCCTTATACGGCACCTGCAGCGCATTCATAATAAGTTACTGTCAAGTTCAGAAACTTTGGCTAAGACCCGTAAGCAGTCCAGGGACACCTAAATCCCGTTGTCCTGTTGTATCCAACCACACCGTCAACTCCCTCCTCGTCAATTTCCTCCTTAGTCAGGATCGGAAGTAGTCCTGCAGGCCATGTCACTGGCATGACTGACTCTCCTATCTGGGATTCCTCCGGAGGATCCTGCATTGCTACGCCTCCTGCTGCCGCTGCTGCTGTTGCTGCTGCTGGGAGTCATTCATAATCCCAGAGAGGAAGTAGGAACACCAGTACTTTTACTAAACAATTGACCCTCCAACAGTCCTTAGCGAGGAGGATGAAGTACGACAGCAGTCATCCTAAAGCAAAACGTATAACTGAGGCCTTGACTGCTATCTTGGTGTTAGACGTGCGTCCGGTATCCGCCATTAGGCAAGTGGGATTTAGACAATTGCTGGAGGTAGTGTGTCCCCGGTTCCAAATCCCGTCTAGATTCCACTTCACTAGGCAGGCGATACCGAGACTGTACAGAAACGTCAGAAAAAGTGTCCTCAGTGTCCTGAAAAATGCCGTTGTACCCAATGTCCACTTAACCACGGACATGTGGACAAGTGGAACAGGGCAGACTAAGGACTATATGACTGTGACAGCCCACTGGGTAGATGTATCACCTTATGCAGCAACAGCAGCAGCGTCACCAGTCGCAGCATCTCAGAAACGCCAGCTCGTTCCAAGGCAGGCTACGCTGTGTATCACCGGTTTCAGTAAGAGGCACACCGCCGACAACCTCTTAGAGAAACTGAGGGAAATCATCGCCCAGTGGCTTACCCCACTTAGACTCTCCTGGGGATTTGTGATATCTGACAATGCCACCAATATTGTGCGGGCATTACATCTGGGCAAATTCCAGCACGTCCCATGTTTTGCTCACACAATAAACTTGGTGGTGCAGAATTTTCTGAAAAGCGACAGGGGCGTGCAGGAGACGCTTTGGGTGGCCCGAAAAATTTCAGGCCACTTTCACCATTCAGCGACTGCGTGCCGAAGACTGGAGCGCCAGCAAACACTCTTGAACCTGCCCCGCCATTACCTGAAGCAAGAGGTTGTGACGTGGTGGAACTCAACCCTCTATATGCTTCAGAGGATGGAGGAGCAGCAAAAGGCCATTCAAGCCTATACATCCACCTATGACATAGGCAAAGGAGGGGGTATGCACTTGACTCAAGCGCAGTGGAGAATGATTTCCGTGTTGTGCAAGGTTCTCCAGCCCTTCGAACTTGCCACACGTGAAGTCAGTTCAGACACTGCCAGCTTGAGTCAGGTCATTCCCCTCATCAGGCTTTTGCAGAAGCAGCTGGAGAAAGTGAAGGAGGAGCTAAGACGGAGCGATTCCGCTCGGCATGTGGGACTTGTTGATTAAGCCCTTCATTCGCTTTGTCTGGATTTGAGGGTGATCAATCTGTTGAAAACAGACCACTACATTTTGGCCACCATGCTCAATTCTAGGTTTAAAGCCTATGTGGTGTCTCTCTTTCTGGCAGACACAAGCCTGCAGAGGTGCAAAGACCTGCTGGTGAAAACACTGTCAGCTGAAGCGGAACGTGACACGTCAACAGCTCCTTCTTCATTTTCTCCCGCAACTGGGGCTGCCAGGAAAAAACTTAGGTATCCTAAGCAACCCGCTGGCGGTGATGCAGGGCAGGCAGGACCAAGTTTGGACATCTGGTCCGGACTGAAGGACCTGGCAACAATTTCTGACATGTCTACTGTCACTGCATATGATACTGTCACCATTGACAGAATGGTGGAGGATTACATCAGTGACAGCATCCAAGTAGGCATGTCAGACAGTCCATACCTGTACTGGCAGGAAAAAGAGGCAATTTGGAGGCCCCTGTACAAACTGGCTCTATTTTACCTGAGTTGCCCCCCCTCCAGTGTGTACTCTGAAAGAGTGTTTAGTGCAGCCGGGAACCTTGTCAGCGAAAGGCGTAGGAGGTTGCTTCCACAGAATGTGGAGAAGATGATGTTCATCAAAATGAGTTATCAGCTCTTCCAGGGAGACCAGCCTCCAGAACGTACAGAGGGACCTGTGGTGGTGGATTCAAGTGGGGACGAGTTAATACTTTGTGAGGATGAGGATGTACACACTGAAGAGGGTGAGGAATCGGTGGATGAGGAGGATGAGGATGACATCTTGCCTCCGTAGAGCCAGTTTGTGCAGGGACACATTAATTGCCAGCTTGTTTTGTGGGGGCCCAAACGAACCAATAATTTCAGCCACAGTTGTGTGGCAGACCCTGGCGCTGAAATGATTGATTTGTTAAAGTGTGCATGTCCTGTTTATACAACATAAGGGTGAGTGGGAGGGCCCAAGGACAATTCCATCTTGCTCCTCTTTTTTTTCTTTGCATTATGTACAGTTTGGGGCCTAGTTTTTCAAACTGCCATCCTGTCTGCCACTGCAGTATCACGCCTAGATGGGTCACGTGTTTGTGCCGCCCACTCGTATCGCTTAGCATAGTCATCCAGCTACCTCGGTGCAACCTTTTGGACATAAAAACACTATTGTGAGGTATGAGGTGTTCAGAATAGACTGGAAATGAGTGGAAATTAAGGTTATTGAGGTTAATAATAGCATAGGAGCAGAAAAACCTACACATTCTGTGATGTTAGCTGTTTTTATGCTTTTTTTCAAAAAAATACAGATCCAAAACACAAAACCCAGAACCCAAAACACGGAAGGGTGATTTTGGCAAAACCAATCCAGATCCAAAACACGAAGAAGGATCCAGATCCAAAACCAAAACACAAAACACGAAAAGTGGCCGGTGCACACCCCTAATATATATACTCTGTTGATGTAATGAGAACAGAACATAGGTAAGGGACCCCTTTCCATTATACTGTGATCACTGGGGTGACAAACTAAACTTACTACTTTAGGGGTCTAAATCCTGTTAATTACCTTGGCCTTACAACTCATAGGGTAGGATGGGGATGTGCATGGGATGCAAACGCTCAGGATCCTGGCGGACAGAAACCCAACGCTGGCATCCTGACCAGGTTTCAATCCAGATGGCTCTAGGTAAGTAACCCTCATATTAATCCTAACCCTACCTCTAACCCTCCCTCCCCAGTACCTTAACCTAACCTTCCCCTCTAGTGCCTAAATCTAAACCCCCCCTCCCCGCACCCTAAACCTAACCCTCCCCCTTAGTGCCTAAACCTAACCCTCCCCCTAGTGCCTAATCCTAACCCCCCCTAGTGCCTAACCAAAACCCCTAACCATAACCCACCCCAAATGCCACTACTTACCTTCAGGATGCCGGTATTCTGATGTGTTGGGATTCCGGCCTCAGTATTCTGAACACCGGAATCCCCGCTGTCGGGATTCTGAATGTATCGCGGTAGGAAGAGACCCTAGTGTTTTTCAGTTGGGGTTTGTCAGTTACTCTGTGGAGAGGGCAAGTTGTCCTTTGTTGCCAGTGACTAGTTTCCATTATAGTGGTGGTATCCCAACTCCTCATCTCCCAGTTATAGTGCATGTACTGTCGTTGAGGAGATAAAATTTTCCTTGAAATTGTGTAGCACAGTTTTTTGTGATTAATTGTGTCTCCTATTTAGGTTAAAATTAATTAATTATGATTTCCTCTAATATAAGTAATATCATATAATATTGGTATAATATTAGAAATATTATATTAGAACTGTGATTTGAAATGTGAAGCATGTGCCTTGGTATTAGCTAATCCTTTGAATAAATCTGCTTTTGCTAACAGTTGTTTATGTGCGAATATAAAGAAGAGATAAACACAGAAGAGATTGGGTAGATAATTTGTATTGTAAAACACTAGCATTCCAGATGGGACAGATTGAATGATTTGGTGAGTATGGTGAATCTCAGTTAGAGCTGCTGTAATTAGACTGTTGACATTTCAAATCTCAGGGTAATTTATGACAGTAAACTTTTGCATAGCTACATAGATGTTTACCTTTACGGTAATTTTTGTTATGCTTGAAAATGCTGAAAAGCAGATATATTGAAGGTTTTTCTTATTGCATTTATACATATTATCAGGACTTGCTAATGTTTCCAAAAAACAAAATACTAGTGTAAATTCAAAGGTAATAAAATATACTTACAGTAAGCTAGTTGGCATATCTTTGTTTGCATATGACTATGAAAGCATTTCTGTTATCATGATGTTTAATATCATAGATGATTAGCAGTTTTGGATTACCCAGAAGGATTATCTCCACAAAACAGTTGTCAGCATCACATTTGTGCACACAAGTGCTAAATATAGGGGCAAGTACCTGACCAGTGTAAGTGGTTTTGTTTTTGATTGTCGCAAGGGAGTAAGATGGAAACTACAAAACTGCACAGACAATAGCAAGCACCGGTAAAACGAAGTTTAAAGTGCAGAGTATAGTACACAATTGTAGAAATAAGGGATTAAACATGGAAATTATTTTTCCTTAGCTTTTTTTTTACATGAAATGTTGAAATCACTTTTTGAAATGATGCTACATAGATTCCACACCAGCACAGCTATTCATACTATGAGCGATAAGATAAAAAAAAATCAAGTGTGCACTGTTATAAAGATGAATTATCAACAATAGGCAGTAATGCTAGAGAGTGTAGGCAGATAACGCATGGCAGGAGGTTAACAAACCTAAGCAGCAGGACTCAGGGCAATGCCTGTGCCAGCAGAAAGCCGCTCAAAGTGCAGCTAAGAAGGTGGAATCCACAAGATAAGAGGTTGCTGCAGGAGTTTCAATTATATTGGCTTTGAATGAAATCATGTGTGGACTCTTTTGTCAGGACCTGCATGCCTGGGCATCAAATCCAGTTAACTCAGTTAAAATGTGGCATGCTGCTACATTCATTTGGGACTTTTGCTGGTGTATCCTGTCAATATATCCTTCAGCTCATTCATATGTCAGCTGTGCATCACATTTCTATGGAAAGAAAAATGTACATTAATTAGTAGGGCTTAATTTCACTTTATCTTGCTATACTTGTCTACTCAAATGGTATAATGGAGGTCTGTAAGGGGTATATTTACTAGAGGTAAATTTTAATCGATTTTGATAGATTTTAAATTGATCAACATCGATTTGTGTTTCTTGGGGCTAAATCATATATTTACTAATACTTAAAAAAACAAATAAAACATTGTCTGTTAGTAAATGTGTGATTTAGCCCCAGAAACAGATCGATGTTGATCAATTTTCATCTATTTTAAATCAATCAAAATCAATCAAAAGTGACCTTTAGTACAGTAAATATACTGCATGGTCTATAAAATCTAGCATTCATTGGATCTATCCAGTGAAATAAGATAAAGACATACGGTATGGAAACAGTGGGAGTTAGGGCCAAGGTCAGGGATCTTTTTTCACCTATTTGAACAACAGATAATTTTAAAAAGTAGAGTATGCTTATGATCTAATGGAAAAGGTAAGTATAAGTAACCCTTGCTTTCTAATACTATCAGTTATCACTATCCCTAAAAGTAAAGTAATAGTCATATACATTGTACATTCTTGCTGACTTTGGTAAGTCTTGGTCCAGGAGAGAAGGTGGGTGGAATGGAGGTGGAGCTTTGCAAATCTTGTCATTGTCGCTCTTCCCCTGTGATGATTTACTGGGATTCCTGGAATTACATGGGAAGAACAGGACGGAACAATGCAAATCAGTTATCATGGCCCCTTCCCTGAGTCATTTTGCCAGAACACAACAGCTTTTCGATGTTTCAGGGAAGATATACACATGATGATGCCATTCCTAGAAAATTGCATCATCAACACCTACATCCCAGCCACTTTCATGGTTGGCCAGCAGGATGTGGAGGATTTATTTACTGGGAGACTATCAATAACAAATATGCTCCTAACAGACATTGTATAGACTGTTTGAAAAATGACAGTTAGGAGCTGATTGGATTATACTTTATCTTTTACAATTTTATCTCTCTCCAAGCTTTGATGAATACCAATTGAATTGCCCTGGTCTTAAGGTGCCCATACACGGTGCAATTTTTATACATGATTTGGACGGTTTTGATCAATCTTAATGACCAATCATGTAAAAAGTGGCATTTTCTGGATGATTATGATGCTGATGCATGTCCCCGGTGTCGTGTATCAGCATCATAGATCAACTGAACCTGCAGTAAGATTTGGACCTATCGTGTACAATGTGACATATATTGTATGGTGTTTGTGCACATCATGCACGATAGAGATGCATGTAGCATGGACCATGCATCTTTGTCATTGACACAGAAGCACAGACAGGATCAGTAAGATGCATCTGTGCTACTGTGTATTTCAATGACACAGATGCATGCACGTAATAGGAGATCCATGTTACATGCATCTGTATCATTGACACAGGGCACCCCCCAAAAAGAGCAACCAGCCCTGGGCTTTTAGTGTCCCAGTGCTGGTTGTGCTTAAATACAGGGACCAAACAATATAGGAGTCCCCTGTACTTATGGACAACCAGCACCGGGCTAGTCAGAACCAGCCCTGGTTGCCAAAATATGGGGGACAAATGACGTAGGGCTCCCCCGTACTTTGCGCAACCAGAACTGGGCTCTGATCCAGTCCTGGTTCTGAAAATACAGGGGGAAAAAATGAGAAGGGTCCCCCTGTATTATCCAGAACCAGCACCGGACTTTTTCTAGTGGGGGGCTAATGCCACAGCCAGGGAAGCCCTTTCACTGGTTCCACCAGCCAAAGTGCTAGTCAGCCCAGGCTGGGGATCCCTGGGGGCCTGGGGACCCATCCAATAAAGGGGTCTCCCTCTCCTAGACATCCCAGGCCTATGCTGATAGCTTGGGATATCCCAGCATGCCTGGGGTGGTGGGTGCCGGGTTGATAGTGTAGTGCATTTGATAAAAGTTAAAATATTGTCTTTTGCTGTGGAATTGCAGGTCCCAGCAAGCCTCCCCCACATGCTGGTACTTGGAGAACCACAAGTACCAGCATACAGAGCATTATGGGCTCGCTGGTACCTGTAGTTCCACAGCAAAAGCAATATTAAAATAATCACAGTACACACACACCATACAAAATATAAGTTTATTAAACATACTTGTACTGACACATGTACACACACATACTCACCTATGTATCCCTGCAGCCATCTCTCCTCTTCTTCATGTAGAAAATCCATAGAGTACCTGTAAAAAAAAAATATCCATACTCACATTCTCCTATGCGAAATTTGGGTCCTCTTCTTTCCAAAGTAGGCATCCTCGGAAGCTAGAAGTGGGACCTCAATTATAAATGCTTTCAACTGTTCAAAGGACACCTGGCATTGCTCAATTTGCTGCATAGTGGTATTCTTTCATTGCCCTTTGCAGACTCTCCATGCAGTGGTTCATGCAAGGCATTTTTTTGTAAAGTTTGCCATGAACCTTCAGTAGTAGGCTACAAATCCTAGGAACCTGCAGAGGTCCTTCACACAGTGCTCATGACAAGCCAATCTCTCACTACTTGTATTTTCTCAAGGTCCAGCACTACACCTTTCTAACTGACATTACTGTAATCCCTGTGTACTGCACTATAGTTATCAGCATATAACTCTTTAAGATTCTTTACTTTAAGGCTGTACTTGCATAAAGATTTATTCCAAATGCTGCAGGTGTTCCTGTTATGTTTTGGAGATGATGATGATATCCTCTAAATATATCAAGACTATTTTGTAACCAAAACAATGCTCTATGGATCTCTGGAAAGTGGCAGGTGCATTACACAGTCCAATGGCATTATATCAAACTCAACCCCATGGGGGTGGTAAATGCAATCTTCTGCATGGAAAAGTAAGAGTCTGTTTTCAGTGCAGTCAATGATTCTTTCTGTACTCTCCTATGAACTTTCTTCCTCACTAACAGTAAGTGCACAGTCCATGGGATATTGATGACTCTGATCACCCCAGACATTTTAATTTCAATAATGGTTTGCTTGACCAGCTGGTACATGGCTGGGGGTAATGGCCAATGTCTTTCTCAGAGATGTGAGATGTCTCAGTCAGGATGTGGCTTTCGATACTCTACACTCCTCCAAATTTTGCAGTATGTTTGCTAAATGTCTTCTTATTTCTTTTGGCCAACTGCACAGCCCCCATCCTTTCTTCCTTTGTAGTATCTCCATCTCCTATTTGGATGTCTTCCTACCAAGGGGTCTCTTCCATCCTGTCAGGTAATTTGCTAGCTTCTAAACACTGCTGGATTACTGTTGGTTCAACACTCAATATGTCCTTATAATAAAATAATTAGAGCATCATGGCAATGGAATGATTTGGTACAACTTGATTGGATAATCATGAAGGCTCAAGATGCACACTGTACTGATACTCTTCCTCTGTTAACCCTCACCAACTTGCAAATCACCATGAATCACTCTGTCTGCCTTCACTGTTGGGTTCAATGATTGCTTTGTAGTCCTGACCACTCATCCAAATTCTAGCTGACTAACAGACCACATTCTCAGAGTGTGACCTTAGAATTACTGGTCCTTGGTCAGAAGTTCTAGCTTTTCCTACTTCTTCATTAGCAATGGCAAACTTTTATGCCCTTGGAGAAGACTTATGTTTGCTACAGAATTTGTTTGTCTAGGGGTGAGACAGTAAGCACTTTATTCTTTAGGGTGGCTATCAATTCTAGTTCTGTAGAATGTTTATCCTGATTATCACCAGGGGATGACTTTCGTCTCGTACGGTAATGAACTTTTCCTATTGTCATCTCAGTTTCTCAGAAGCCCTGACTGGTTGTCTCAAGTCTGTTGCTGAACAGCAAATTCAACTCACAATGCTGTCTAAATTTTTGCCTTTGGTATAGATGGGACCTGGGATCTGATGTCAAGCAAGGTTGGTAGAATAACCCCACTAATCTGGACCTCTCAAAAACATCTATTTCCACATACAGGAACCACCATTCTTAGAGTGATGGACCTACTGGCTGTGTTCCACCAAATTATCAGCCTGGTACCTTGGGGACTCTTAGTTTAAAAGTTCTTGTTGCCTACAGATACATTCAATGTAGCCATTCCTATGACATCACCTATATATAGGTCTCATCTGTGTATCAATTCAGTCAGAAGATCATCTCCCTGAGCTTGGAGGGGAATCACAGCTACCATCATATTGTGTATGTCCTTCTCCCTGGTTGCCACTCTATTCTTACTTGCTACTGCATTTGTTCTTTCTTTAGGCTTTTCTGTTAAATTCTGGGGTAATACAGCAATCTGATCTTTCAAATCACTTACTGGATTAGCCATTGAGGATACCTGTGCATATTGGACAACTACTTCCTTGCATATTAGTGGGTCCTGTCCACCCTTGTACTAGAAGTCTGGAGCTGATTTTCACTGTAAGCTCTTTCAATGAATTGACTCATTAAAGCTTCATCTTCTTGTTAATTTCATTGGGGTTGAATGCCTTGATTGCCCGAGGTACATCCTGAAGACTATATGCAAACTCTTACAGTGACTCATCCAGCCCATGCCTTCTGATATAAAAGTGCATTTTAAGCTCTGACATGGTTTCAGAGTCAAATATAGTGGCTAGTTCCTTGAACATGCCTTTTGTAGTTTTTATTTTATCAGCAGGCCATGAATTTACTTCTCTCTGGATGGGGTCTTTCAACTGGCCAATCATAAGGATCTACATCTCCTGTGGTTTACTAAGTAGATATAAATGGAACATGGACTATATTTTGGTCTTGTATTCTCCAAAAGCACTCATGTGTGAACATCTCCTGAGTAGTTAGGGAGTCACAGGGATCTAATGTAGCATGGCATGATGATTAGTGAAGCAGATGTTATAGCATATTTATTTCTTCCATTGGCCACCTGGCACTGACTTTGCTTGCTGTTCTGGTTGTGACATCTTGACTGCGCTAGCAGAGTAGCTGCCTTTGGACTCTGGGCCTGATTCAGACCCACTTGCTAGATGCATTCCCATGCCTCCAAAGTATGCAAATCCCGCGATCGCACGGCAAGACATTAGCACGCCCACTATGTCTTGGCATGCGACCGCGGTGTGTATTTAGATGCCCACCAGCCTGTCTTAAGATGCCCACTTATACACATCATCTCCAGGAAGTGTATGCAACAATCGATAACATAGAGTAAAATCGGACCCATACGCAGCACTTGTGGCTGACCATACCCTACCGCAAACACTTCAGTGTTTAATTCAGGCATGTGACGTGTATTATGATGCTGCTTCTTAATTATGCACACCCCTGAAACAGCATTAAGATGCTCAGACATGCCTGCATTCGCACCACCAGACCCCCGTTTCCATCGACCATCCCCTGTCACCACCCATAAACCACTCATCCTGTTACTCAATCTAGTGAGGTGTCTATGCGCAGCAAGTGAATGCTTCCTGATTGCATGGACTAGTTCGCGCACTGTGACATATGCATGCACACATTGCAAACATCGACAGGCTACATGCGAATGCAGCCTAGTGAGCGGGTCTGAATCGGACCCTCTGTGCAATCCTGTACATGATGCCAAGTATAAGGTGTCATACTACATTTAAAATGATGGAAGTTACTACAATTTGAACTGGTGTTACTTATTTGGAGTGGGATGCATGGAATTCACTCTTGATCTGGTACTCTCTGTTCTTAGCAGCACTGTCATTTCTTCTTCTCCACATCAAAGCAGTGAGGCAAAGACTCCCAACCTCAGACACAATAAATGTATGAGCAGTTGTTTTTTTTTGCCAAAATAATTACATTTGCTTGTATACTAATGGGCCCAAAAGGATGGTTTGAATGGGTCACAATGCTTAAAGAGATACTGTAGGGTTTCTCTGTATATAAATGATAATAAAGGATTAAATTAAATACACATAGACCACACAAATGTTAAAATAAATCAGTAACTCACTCACTTGAGGTTTACTATCCAAGATGCGTATTAATAAACTAAAATCTTCTTAAACAAGTGCAATTTGGCTGCATAACTGCCTAACTAACTATTAAATAATAATCCTGTAGACCTACTAACTATTATGCAATTGTGCTTCCAATGATAAACAAACTACAGCCCCTATCACTGTGTATGCTCCAGTTGAAATGTAAGCCTTGTCACATCCACCATGGAGAATTCCCCTTTGGAGGAAGTGAAAGCTGAGGTCCCGGGTTGAGGGACGAACCAGAGTCATGGGGCCTGTATATATGATCTCCTCATCCACCGATGTCAGATGTTGTTGAGACCAGTCCAAAGGTGCAGAGTCTAACCAGCTGGGAGGTGTTCACTCTTGACCCCAGTGGCGGACTGGGCCGGGGGGCAGGGTGCCATCTGCCCTCCGGACCATTATAATGCTAGTATTCCATGGCCACCTGGCTGTGGGAGTACTGTAAGGCAGTTTGCAGATGGTTCTTCAGCTCCGACGGGCGGCTGGCCAGCTACGCTTCTAGATAGAGCTGACTAGTTGCAGAGGCTAATCAAAAATGGCTGCCTCCATAGTAAGCTACAAAGAAATGGCTGATGTCGACTAATGGGGAGCCAGGTTTCCTTTCCCAGGAACCCTGGAGGCTGAAAAGTGTAAAAAGGGGGTGGGGCTTACCGGAGAGTCTGTCATTGAAGAGGAGCTAAATAAGAAGTTTGATGGCACCCAGGGAGGAGAGGGCAGAGGTGAGGAGTGATCCAGTGTACAGGAGATCCTGTGCTTCCTGTCTTTTCTACCCTTTTAGAAACCAGGTAAGTGGAGGGTGGAGCTTATATACAGTGTGTATCTATCTATCTCATATCTATCTATCTATCTATCTATCTATCTATCTATCTATCATCTATCTATCTTATATCTATCTCATATTAATCTCTATGGGCCAAATGTAATAGGTAGTCTGCTTTAGTAACAGTACAAACTCGCACTTTCTCGCACTTTTAAAAAGTGCGAGTTTGTTCTGAAACTCGCAAATTTAATAGCCTGCAAACTTTTCAGCTCGATGCTACTGCATTTGCGAGTTTAGGCGAGTTTAGGACTATGTAAACTGACACCTCTTAATGCGAGTAGCATTAAAAGGTGCGAGTTTTAGAGAAGCCATCACAGATCAGTAAGATCCGTGTTGGCTTCTGTGTGTGTGTAAAAAAAAACAACGTGCACCCACTCCCCAAAAGCATAACCATCCCCGGCTTTATAAAGCCTGTTCTGGTTCCAAAAATACAGGGGCCAAAATGCGTAAGGGGCCCCTGTATATTAAGAACCAGCACAGGGCTTTGTTGAGCTGGTCCTGGTTCTGAAAAATCAGGGGACAAAATGAGTTGGGGTCCCCTGAAAATTCCAGAACTAGCACCGAACTCTTTCTAGCGGGGGGATAATGCCACAGCCAGGGAAAACCTTTCACCGGTTTCCCCGGCTAAAGCATTATCCCTGACCGCTAGTCAGTCCAGGCTGGGGATCCCTGGGGAGTTGGGTACCCCCCAATAAAGGGGTACCCCTCTCCAGGGCACCCCAGGCCTAGACTGATAGTCCGGGGCTATCCCTGGCACCCTAGGGCAGTGGGTGCCGGGTTGATAGTGTAAAGTGTAAAAATAAAGTTTGCATATTGTCTTTAGTTGTAGAACCACAAGTACCAGCAAGCCTTCCCTGCAAGCTGGTATTTGTAGAACCACAAATACCAGCATGCGGGGCATTACGGGCCCGCTGGCACTTGTAGTTCCACAACTAAAGAAATACGTAAATAAACAAACATACACCGTGAAAGTAAAATTTTAATAAAACACATGCACACTCACACTCACACATACTCACCTAGTATCCGAAGTAATCCATGGGGGTGTACGTGACCTCATACTCACCTCTCCTATGCGTAGATCGCGTCCACTTCTCCAAGTAGGTAATCCAGGGGTTAAAATAAAAAAACGCAAAAAGCCCGATCCATGTTGGACTGAGCAAAGCAGCTCCCTGATTAGCTGAATGCGGCCAGCCTGTGTCTCCCATAGACTTCTATGGTGAGAAATCCCCATTGAAGTCTATGGTGGGAACCGCTACATCGTAGCCGCAAGATTAATTGAGGTTAATCTTGTGGTTACATCAATGATACAATGTCGCTGGTTCTTAATATACAGGGGCCCCCTACGCATTTTGGCCCTTGTATTTTTAGAACCAGAACAGGCTTTATAAAGCCCGGGGCTGGTTATGCTTTTGGGGAGGGGGTGTACATCATTTTTTTTTAATTTAGAAACATTTTACATAAGTACACACAGAAATATGTACATATCTCATGGATATGTGCATGTTTCTGTGTTAATCTGACCTGCTCAGGATATACTCGCTGGCCTGAAGCAGGTCTATTATTTGGGGACTTTTGGTTATCTTTTTTTTGTGAGTCTGAAACAGACACTCCATTAAATTGGGCGAGTTGATTGTTTTCAATGTGAAAACATCTGGATGCGAGTTTGAGAATGGAGAGTTTTAGTAACTCTGAAAAATGCGAGTTTTAGTGAACAGACACCCTATTACATTGGAGAGTTGTGAAAAATTGCGAGTTTAGCACCAAACTCGCAATTTACCAAAACAGACACCCTATTACATTTGGCCCTATATCTATCTATCTATCTATCTATCTATCTATCTATCTATCTATCTATCTATCTATCTATCTATCTCTAATCTTGTATAAAAATTATATCAGTGTGGCATAAACTTTGCAAGGTTTTTTTTCGTTCTTTACAATATTCATTGTTGGAATTCAATCAAGCGCGATGCTGAATAGCCCTGGGATTGAGCTCCAGGAGCTATTCGGTTCTCACAACTTAACCTGGGTGTTTAGTCATGAGAACTGGCATTCACCAACTAAAGTGCCGGCAGCGTGGCTGTTAGCGCCATGCTAAGCTGGCAAACAGCTGTGCAGCCGGCAGTTTTGTCGGATTTCTCCTCGCATCCCCAGGGGGGTGCGAGAAGAAATCCTTTTGCCCAGCCAAACATCGCGTTGAATTGAATAGCTTCAGGGGTTCCCTCCCGGAGCTATTCAACATCGCTTTGAATTGAATTCCCCTGCGTGTGTGTCGACTTAATGTGTCTGTACGTATATTAGTGTTCAAACTAGGTACTTTTAGCAGGGCACTATGTCCTGCCCATTTTGTTAACTATGAAATGCATCCTGCCCATTTTGTGATTGATGAATTGTGCCCCGCTTTCTCTGGGTCAGATAAACACACTGTGGGACGGAGCTTTAGGGGAAGGCTTAACAAAGGGCCACACAATAGATGGTATTTATTTATAGCTCTTTGTCATAACAATTTTACCATCATATACTTAACTGGCTATTTAAACCACACACACATTATGGAAACCATTGTTGTCACACCCATTTTTACATTGCATTCGCTAGTAGAAAAACTGGGGCACTTGCTTGCATCTGCCCCCCAGGCTGAAAGTTGCCAGCCAGCCCCTGCTTGACCCCAATCGGGAGGCAGGTCGCGGTCCTTTGGACTGGTGTGTGATACCATAGGAATAGAGACAGATATAAATGGCCCTGGAGATATTGGGCCTGATTCAGAGCGGGACGCTATTTGCTATTTGTGGATGCTCGTTCTAAAAAAGGGGCCGGATATTTAAATTGAGCGCTTGCTCTTTGCAGTGTGTTGACACCCCTATGTCTGAGCGAGCATTCGAAAAATGAGCTCGCTATTTTGTAAAGACGCCCCTTTGCCGTTCGCATCACACGTCATCTCCGGTATTTATTAGATTAATCGGGAACATCGAAAGGCATCTGAACTGCTCGCAGTGGTTGTGGTGGGATTTTCTTACCGCTATCACTGCGAGCAGTTTAGGCTAAAAGACAACCAAGTGACGTGGTCGATGACGCTCCTTTACTAATCATACACTCCCATTAAACGCCCTTTTGACCGTTAGGCACACCTGCGTTCGGATCTCCACTCCCCCATTTTCAAGCACCTTCCCCTGTTACCACCCACAAATGGTACATTCTGTCAATCAAATTAGCAGCCCCTCGCTGTTTTACGAGCGCACAATTCCGACCGCAATGACTGTTTTGCGCATGCGCATTACGACCCATATGCATGCGCAGTTGTGCGAACATCGCTCAGAGCGAACAAGCGGCCGCTTACGAGTGGCTCTGAATCAGGCCCATACTTCTAACAAGAAACACCTGAACAGGATATTGATACTAGTTAGACCCACAGTTGGGGTTGATAAAACATATGTTGCATACATGTGGTTTAAGTAGCAAATATGTATCATGTAGAAAATAAATTTAACTTAAATGTTGTATCTCACCAATTCAGTAGACACCAGACTGGATGCAGCTCCATCCTCTCTAAAGCTTTGACACAGCAGGGGTTGGGATAAGGGAAGTCTGGAACACTGTGGCACTACAAATCCCAGGTTGATTTACTCTCAGAAGTTTGACTGTGGATACTGTAACACTGGTACACTTTCTCAACAGTTTGACTCTGTCCACATCTGCTGGCGGGATGTAGTTGATAGACTGGTTGACTACATGCCACCTGTCTATATCCTGACAACTAAAGCCCGACGGGGGACTTAACATAGACATCGAAATACTGATGCCTATCTTAATCCCAATGCTGGAATTCAGAAGGACGCCTGGCCGACCGAGGTAAACTTGGGAGTCCCTAAACCTAACCCGCCCCCACTTAGCCACAAAAACCTCTATCATTTCCGAGAGGGAGCCTAATTGTCCCAAGTTAAGGTGCATACAACCTTGCACTTACCCATAAAGACAGGTGCATTTGAGCAAAAGTAGATTTTTGATGTCATACAATGTCATTTGCCCTGTGTGTTTGAAGTTTTCTAAATTACTTTATTAATCTCAAAAATGTCAACACAAAATATAGAAACAGCCTGTCAAAATAAAATATAATTTTTTCAGGTTCTTAAAAAAAAAAATCTAAAATAACATGTGCAAATTCACTGATAAAACAACTGTTGATGATTTTATACAGGTTCAGATGAGAGCTGACTCATGTGTTTTTAATTGCTTGCATGTATTGCCTATTATTGTATTAGGTCCTGCCCAGCCAGTCTATTTATGATTATATTGAGTTGTCAAAAATAAAATATTAATAGCAGGAAATCCACTCAATGTTGTCACTCTTTTTTTAAAGCAGATGTGTGCAACTTGTGAATTGGAACCCTAAATGCTGTACCAGAATCTGTTTTGGGTCATCAGATATGTACTGTACAATCTATTGCAAACTGGCACTTTTGGAGCCCTAGAACAATAACACACTAGGTTTAGAGTGGAGCATTGTTATGCTTAGTTATTAGGCAGCAGTTACAGACAGTTTTCTTTTAGTCTGACAAGAACTAATCATGACCTGATTCCTTACTGGTTGGAAATTATAAAGATGTGTAAATGGTTTCAAAGAACACTTATGACAAAGTCTCATTATTTCCCTAGATGATTGTCTATGATAAAGCAGAAGTCACTTCTGCCTGATCCTTTTTACATTTGTCAGAGATCATGTTTTTCTGTTTAGTTGGTAAGTTTCATGCACCAGCATTATTTAATGTCATCCATTTAAACAATATTAGGAATGTTTCAATGTGGTTGAAGGTGTCAACACAACAATTTAAATTGATACACAGAGAATTTACAGAATTTGAACTTGACACAATGACTAAATTGTTTATTGTTCTTTCATATCCGCAAAAGAATGCAAAGCTTAACTACATTAATAATGTCACAGCATTATGTATTAAAATAGATCAATGTTAAAGAATTGTATTATCTTTTATCATGTTGTCATAATAATTGATCAGCCAGTGTTCTATATTGTTTAAAGCTGAAATTGTTTGATCTCAGCTCTCTAAATATAATGACAATAAAATGTCAGACTCGTTATATTGTGCAAATACAGTTTGTCTGTCTGTTACATTCATACGTATACACCCACATTCTAGTTTTGGGAATGGAAATTCAATCTATGCCATCTTTTGCGCAATAATGTGTCCAACTGGAGATGCATGTCAGTGACGTCATAGTCCAGGCAACTACCACATTTGAAGGGGGGGGGGCATTTATCAAAGCTTGCAGAGAAAGAAATTATGAGAAAGTAACAACCAATCAACTCCTAAACTGACTAACAATGCCATACATAGACATCTGTAGTTAACTATTACTGGACTTCAAATAACCCAACGTACAGTAAAATTGTCATTGTTACAAAACTCATGCACACAAAAACATCACCTATAGCAACCTCTTTTCCCATGGGATACTACTGTATGTATCTGTCAGGTCTCCAACTAGTAACAGCTTCTTAAGTTCAGTTTCACTACAGGTGAGAAACTATGTGCTACAAGTGACTAACCTACAAGCACCACTCTAATGCAGGAAACACCTGGGCAACATACCCGCCATCCCAGGGATGTGCAGACCAAGCAGCTGATTGGTAAGACAATACACACTCACCAATCTGACATTCAATGTGTTTGTGCTGACAACTCAACTGGGCGGGTTTTTACATTTGTCTGCCCAGTTGAGATGTCAGTTACTGGCGATCTCTACAGAAAGTGTACTGTACATCCATATGTGCTGATATATCTACAAGTGATATTGGCCTCGGCTATGCTGCAAGGCAGAAGTGATTTGTCTGTGAACAATGTCGTTCACAGACATATCATCTGTACATACCAGTAGATGCACTATGTGTTATGTGTTTCGTTGGCTGATTGAAGAACATAATGCATAGCGGGCCTGAAGGTGACTGCATATTTCCAATGTTTAGGGGTCTGCACCTGCACAGGACTCATTCTGGGGATGTGCAGAATGGGTCCTGTGATCTCGCTCTCAGACCCCCCATGCCGCAGAATGATTGACATGCTGCTGCATTTGGGGGCAGCGGGGGCCTATGTTTTCCGGGAAGGATGGTCGCGATGGTTCCGATGGTAATCTCAGCCTGCAACGATGGTCACAGTGCTTGGATCACAAATGCAGCAAGGAGGTGTCTGACACCTCCATCTACATTTCCATCTGAAGTGGATGGATTTACACCGCTGCTTGTGTGCAGCTGTCTAAGGGCCTGATTCAGAGCTGGACGCTCTGACCAGAGCGCTCGCTCTGAATCAGGGCCCTCCTACCTAAACTTGGAGCGGCCTCCTGGCTGCTCGGATAGGTGTGGGTGACCACCCACAGCATATGCGATGGGCCAAAAAGATGGTCGCGGTGGTCAAGACCATTTGGACCATCGGGCTTGCGACGAGACCCTGCGGTAGGGTCTAGGTGACCGCAAGCCCTGGAGTGATTTTGGCTCTATCAGAGCCCAAATCACTCCCACTGACATCACTAGTGATGTCAGTGGGGCCGGACCCAGACAGTAGGCGTTCCCATGGGAACGCTTCCGTCAATCAACATTGACAGCACACCCCCTTTGGTGCAAGACCCGGAGTGATGGCTTCCCCGTCGCTAGCCTCCGTCGTGCGCATGCACACTAGGGCACCATCGACCCGCTTGCGAGCGCTCAGTGCCCAGCGGGTCTGAATCAGGCCCTAAATCCGTTCACCTCTGATTCAGGCCCAGTGTGTACCCAGCTTTTAAGGTACTAGATGAGGAATGCAGGATATATTAACCAATGTGCACAGTTCAGTGGTAAAGTAGCAATGACAGCAGGGATAATCCAAACGTGACTTTGTGAATGCAGAGTGTCATACCAAAGGTAAACAAAAGGCACAGTTTAGAAGTAGTGAGCAGCAATGAAAGAGCCACAGCAGTAGAGAGCGAAATGAAAGAGAAGCAGCAGGGGTGATACAAATGATATGTATATAGTACAGTAGTACATTGTATAGATGTGTGTGTATATATATATATATATATATATATATATATATGCAGAAATCAGGACTGCACTCAATAGTCTTACAATCACCTTAAAATGGTCCTTTATTTAATCCATTGTTTCAGGGTTCCCACTTTCATCAGGGCCAGCAGATTACACAATAATGACATACAAAAAGACATATATACCCCCTGTAATCATTACAATTACACTCACCCACAATACGCCGGCCTCAGACTCCACGAGCCGCGCGCCCATATCAAATGTTGTGGCTCATATGACATCATCAGCTGGCATCTGCCTGTGAGGGTTACACTGTATACAGGTTGCCTAGCAATGAACAGTGACATAGGTCTTTATAAACAAAAAGTCAGTACCGACAGTATCGCAAGTGTGCAGCTTAAAATGCACAGTCAGTTTGTAATCCAGAAACCCCTCTCTACTAGTTTCTAAGGCATGAATCACTACAGCATCTAAATTTGGGACAGCACTGACAGTGCCGCAAGTGTGCAGCATAAAGTCAGTTTGTAATCCAGAGTTCCTCTTTCACTCAGACCCCACTACAAATTTCTAGTCATGAAATCATTACAGTACAGTACAGTGTCTGAGCACCGCACACCACTTTCTTGAGCAAACAGCTTACACTGTTCTTTGATTATGTTCATGGCAGATGTTACCAGCCTCTACACCTGCATCCCGCATGATGCAGGGATGGAGGCTGTTAGACAATTGATCTTGGATGAACCAAATTATGTTGGTCTGCCTGTGGATTTCTTTATTAAGTTATTATGGTTGGTCCTAACTAGGAATTATTTTTTGTTTGATGGTAGACATTTTCTACAAGTGGCGATGGGGTCCCCTGTGTCCCCTTCGTACACCAATGCCTTCATGCATTCTGTTGAACAATCCTTATTTTATGTGCATAACCATCTTAAAGCAGAAGTAGTACTATACTTAAGGTTTATAGACAATCTACTCATTTTCTGGATAGGTCCTGAAGTTGACCTTATTACCATGTTATAGACACAGAGGACCTCATTCAGAGCCGGTCGCACAGAGCGAGCGGTCGGTCTGAATGAGGGGAAGACATCTTGAATTTTCAAGATGTCCTCCTTTGCGGTGGTAAGGCTGAGGGTTGACACCCACAGCCTTACGACCGCCTAAGGTGATGGTCGCGATGGTCAAGACCATCGCGACCATCGGGGCTTACGACGAGACCCTAGGGTAGGGTCTCCCTTGTCGTAAGCCCCAAAGAGCTTTCGGCTCTGTCTGAGCCGGAAGCTCTCCACTGACATCACTAGTGATGTCAGTGGGGCCGCCCACAAATGGCAGGCATTCCCATGGGAACGCCCCCATTTGGGCTGCCACCCCCTGGCCCGCCTTCCAAATGGGGTGAGCTGTCAATCAACATTGACAGCTCACCCCCTTTGGATCGAGACCCGCTATGTCCGGCACTATCGGTCGTAGTGGGTCTCACGCATGCGCACGATGGCGCCGGCGCCATCGTGCGCATGCTCTGTGGGGGGCCATCGACCCGGTCCGAGCGCATCGGCGCTAATGACCGTGTCTGAATGACACGGGGGGGTTCGGATTTCAGAAATCCGAACCCGCTCACCCCTATAATATACCACTATGCATGTGGGTGCAAAACAGTTCTTTTTCAAAATTGTGTCAAACAGTCTATAAGAAGTAAATGAAAATGTTTATAACCAGTTCACTGCAGATTCACCATTCCAATAAATTTTCAGTTATATTCCTCTTTTAGATGTGGCTCTTCTTTTGTGCAAACTTCTTATGGTATATGTCCAAGAAAAACACAAAAAGAGGTAGCCACCATAGCATAAAATCTTTTACACTTTATTGGGAATATACTTAGAAACATAAAAATGGAAGCGTACCGAATATGACCTTTTGATAAAAGTACACTTTAACACATATAGGGGTATTATTATGCTCCCCCTATAGAGCGTTACTTTCCCCGTCTGGGTATGCGTCCAATATAATCAGGATTACCTTTCTCAAAAGGTCATATTCGGTACGCTTCCATTTTTATAGGATTGTCTCAAAAACAAAGTGGTTCAAATAACCAAAGTGGATCTATGGAGTAGTAACATCATCACGGTCTTCAAATAGAATTATTGTGGACATATTAAATGCAATTTCTTTGGAAGTTTTTTTAGAATCCCATTAGGAGCGCACTGAAACTTTCTTGCTTTTGTCTGTATACTGTGATTAGGGTGATTAAGTGATAATTACCATTGTTTTGAGTGCTGCCCTATTTAATGTGGATCGTGTTTGTTTAAATTGCCTTTTTGTACACACATTCCCTATATTGACTTTGAATTAAAATACTAATAAATACATTAAAAAATAATAATATCTATAATAATTAAAAGGGACATCGGATAATGTCTTTGGACAGGTTTTTGTGTACTATAAAACAATTTAAGCTCAAATTCCTTATTAAGACCTAAGGGGAGAAAGGTATTGAGTTTAAAAATCCCTGACATTTCTGCCTTGGCTAAAATCTTCTCCTCGTCCCTGTCTTTCCAGGAGGCCCTAATACTCTGAATTCCCATAAACAATTTTACATCTTTTATTTTACATTTATGAACAGTTTTAAAATGGTTAGACAGACTGTGGGTTTTCACGCCCTTCTTAATGTTCCTTGCATGCTCTGATAAATGGGTATTGAAGGCCCTGTAGGTACATAACACATAAAATAAGCCACATGTGCCTTCCACTTAATATATGATATTACTTGTTTGGCAGGTTATACAGTTTTTTTATCTTGTATTCCTTATTATTAACCGTAAAACTCATAAACTTAGATACCTGACTTGCTGCTAATTTACAAAAATGACATATGCCGCACCTGTGGAAGCCTTCTGTTCTAACAGGGTTACTAGGCTCATAGTGCATGGCACTTGTAACTATGTGTGTTTTCAGGTTGGGGGCCCTTCTATATATAAAATTGGGTTTCATTGGGATCAAATTCTTTAGAACAGGGACCATTTTTAAGAGATGCCAATGTTTCCTAATTATGGATTCTAGTTTCTTGTGATTCGAACCAAATGTGGTTATGAAAGAAAAATCATAATTTGTCTTATTAAAGGATTTTCTCGATGCTAACAGTGCTTTTCTGTCCATTAAGGATACTTCTTTCCTGTTTTTTCCAGATCTATCTTATTATACCACTGAGTGAGAAACCTTTTACTCATATTCTCACTCTGGGCTTGATTCAGACCCGCTCACGAGTGCTGAGCGCTCGCAAGCGGGTTGATGGTGGCCCAGTGCGCATGCGCACGACAGAGCCGGCTCCGTCATGCGCATGCGCGAGACACGGATAGCGACGGGCAAGCCATCGCTCCGGGTCTCATACCAAAGGGGGCGTGCTGTCGATGGTGAGTGACAGCATTTCCCTATTGGTGGGCGTGCCGGGGGCATGGCTGCCCAGACGGAGGCGTTCCCATGGGAATGCCTACCATCTAGGGCCGGCCCCACTGACATCACAAGTGGTGTCAGTGGGAGTGCTTTCGGCTCTGATAGAGCCGAAAGCACTCCAGGGCTTGTGGCAACAAGACCCTACCACAAGGGTCTCGTCGCAAGCCCGATGGTCGCGATGGTCTTGACCATGATGACCATCTTCCTGGTCGCTCACTATAGATGTGGGTGGTCACCCACAGCTATACGAGCGGCCAGGAGGCCGTTCTAAAAATTAAGAAGGACGGCCCTGATTCAGAGCGAGCGCTCTGTCTGAGCGTCCGGCTCTGAATCAGGGCCTCTGTATCATAAATTTGCTGTTGTCACTACAACAGTTTATCCCCTTTTTTAAACAGCGACGCAGTTCCACTAACACTAGCAGGCACAGCCCTTCAAACATTCTGCACCTGCAACTAGATAGAGGCAATATTGTCTTTGTACGTACATTAGCGGATTTGCTGCCTGTGGGTATCTAAATAGGATTCCCATACGTCGCATCATTAACACAAAGACGCAATCGTGGCTGCAACAAAAGTTATAGCTGCTACTACATCTACCTCCGAATCACTCCATTTGTCTGACAGAAGATAATAGTCTACTTTCCATATATTTTAATATCTCTTCATGCATCAATGGAATGTCCTTGCTAAAAAATAATAGCTAATTGCTTCTTAATAGAGCCAGAATTTTAGCCAGCTTGTTTTCGAACAACAAAGCTTTGGCATAACGTTTACCATGAAGTGGTATTGGTAGCTGTCATATTATACCAATTACACTTGTAAAATAATAAAAAAAAAATAATTACAGTTTGAAGTGTATTTTTTTCTCAAATACCTGAGGATTGTACAGTACAGGTTGAGTCTCCCATATCCAAATATTCCGAAATACTTAATAATTTTGTCATGACTGAGATAATAAAACCTTTGATTTTTGATGGTTCAATGTACACAAACTTTGTTTAAGGCTCAAATTATTAAAAATATGGTATAAAATTACCTTCAGGCTGTGTGTACAGGGTGTAAATGAAACATAAATTTATTTAATGTATGTACACAAACTTTGCTTGAGCCACAAAATTATTGAAAATATTGTATAAAATGTGCTGCAGGCTATGTGTATAAGGTGTATATAACACATAAATGCATTCTGTGTGTATATTGGGGTCCAATTCCCAATATATTTCATTATGATATGTAATTATTCCAAAATACGGAATATTCCGTTATACAAAATACCCCTGGTATCAAGCATTTTGGATATGGGAGACTCAACCTGTATAACACTAATTTTCACTGAAACTTGGCTCTTCTCTGCTTGGAGTACCCAGATTTTAATTTAAAGTATGCACAATGTTACAAATGCAACATTTTCTGCTTTAGAGATGATACAATATATAACTTGCACCAGAGATTTGAGTATCAAACATTTTACAAGGAATGAAAAATAAAATGATGAAGTAGAGATGATTTCACAGCGATTTGAATTTACCTTCTGCCCTTGTCACTCGGTGCCCCTGATCTGCTATATGGCCATCTCCCCACTGCCTTGGAAAAGTAATTACTTGGTTCACACAGACCTAGCATAAACTTCACCAGCTATGGGGACCATATGGGAGTACCTAGCATCATATAGAGGGCCATGCAGTGCTTGGTACACAGTTTAATCACATTTTATGAAAGAAATATAAAAATAGAACACCATTTAGACACTTTTTCTCTAATCATGCTGTAGCATAGTGAAAAAGAATTGAGTTCAATAGTCAACAAAATATGGACTGATCCATATTTACTGTATACTTGTAGTGTTCATCTTGTCAATGCTCATTTGCTATGACAATCTAGATATAAGGCATAATGCTTTACATCACAAAAGTAATCAGGGTTAAAATACCGGATAAAAGAGAAATATATATTACACTGTCTCTACTCATCTGTACCCAAAACTTAAAGCAAAATAGTGACCGCCATATAATACAGAGAGCATCCCAGATATAGCAGCACAATACAGAGAAAATCCAAGCAACCACAATACAGAGGGCATCTCAGTAACCACCACATAATGCAGAGCACATTCCTGCAACTGCCACACAAGGAAGAAAGCTTCCCAGCGACCACCACACTATACACAGAGCACCCCAGTGATCACATCACATCACAATACAGAAAGAACAATCATTATTTATCTATTCATTCTCCATATTCATTATATTCCTAAATACCACCCTCAGGGCCTGATTCAGAGATGGACATAGTTCACATGCCACTTTGGATGCAGCAGCGATGAGAAGATGAGAAAGAAAAAACATACTCAGAATGGCCATCTTACCTGTACACCGAGGCCAGAAAATCTGTGTCTTCCAACACAGACCTTGTCTTCGGCACTCCCAGAAAATGTGGATGACATACCCCTGTATGCAGGCTGGCCCTGCCCACTCCCCATCCCAAATGGATGCAGTCTATTCAGGCAGCAGCTTTGAAACTCTGAAAGTGAACTCGCAGATGGAGGTCTGTTCATGCGCAGTACACATTCTGCGTATGCGCAATTCTCCCAGCTTCAGAGATGTTTGCAAACCATCAAGTTTGCATATATCTCTGAATGAGGCCTCAGTCTCATTATAAATTACTCTTCATATTAATTAACCGTATTATGATCGTAACCCCTTCAACTCATAATAAAACCCAATCATATTTAACACACTGATTCTTAACATTAAGGGCTTGATTCAGAGCCGCTCGCAAAAAGCGAGCGCTCGCTCTGAATCAGGATGGCCGCTTTTTAAAAAAAAAAAAAAACGGCCTCCTGGCTGCTCGCTAAGCTGTGGGTGACCACCCACAGCCTTAGAGAGTGGCCAGGTGATGGTCACGAACATCGCGACCATCGGGCTTGCGACGAGACCCTTGTGGTAGGGTCTCATCTGCCGCAAGCCCCTGTGAGCTTCCCACTCGTGATGTCAGTAGGGCCGCCCACAAATGGCAGTCGTTCCTTCAGGAATGCCTCCGTTTGTACAGCCACCCCCCACCCTGCCTACAAAAGGGGGCGAGCTGTCGATCAACATCGACAGTGGCCCCGTTTGTAGCGAACCCCAGAATGAGAGAATTTCTCTCTCGCTTCGGGGCTTGCGCATGCCGCGTGTGCGCAATACCCCACCATCGACCCGCTTGCGAGCGGGTCTGAATCAGGCCCAAAGTTCTTTCAGCTATACCCCGGGATGTAGTTAAATTGCTGGTGGACAGGATGCTGGCCTCCAAAATACCGATGCCGGAATCCCACTGCCTGGCAAAATGCTGATGCTGATATCATGAAGGAGATCAGGATACCAGTGATTGCATCCTGAATGTCAGAATCCTAAATGTCCAGACCTGAGGAAGTATCATAGTTTCCCCAGGGATGAGGTGGTTAGGTTTAGGCAAGCCCTGGGGAAAATTAGGGTTAGGCACCCCCCTGGGAGGGTTAGAATACGTGGAGGGGGGGTTAAGGTTAGGCACCCCTGGGGTGGAGGGTTAGGTTTAGGGTGTGGTAAGGGGGGGTTAGGGTTAGGCACCCACGGGGAGAGGTTAGGGTTAGGCATCAAAGAGGGAGGGTTAGGGAGGGGAGAGGGGTAGGGATAGTATTCGTACCTATTCAGCCGCCATTATTTCATACCGATTCCATACCCCCACCCTCTCTCTCTCCCCACTTACATATTGCAATGGATCTTCCACTGCTGTTACCACAGAGAATAACAACAGTGGAGGAAGAAGGTCCTACCATAATTTGTGAGGAAGGACCATCAGAGCAGATTCTGGGGCTGTGCACTGTAGCTATAGGCTGCATGGCAACTACAAAGGGAAGCATGGAAAGCTTCATCTGGGTGCATTACCCACCTGTCAGCCTGCCGCCTGCCTTTGCCTACTTACTTGGCTGTCACTTGGTCGCTTCCTGGTTTATAATAAATATCTTAAAAATAAAATACATCAGTAATTCCATAAGAGTCTCCATGAGTCTCTAGCCTACCAGGAAAGGTCCCAGTACTGTCTATCACCAATTACCCCTAGAGGCAATGCTTTGTAGTAAGTATAGTCATTGTTAGAACTTTGGCACAGCAGAATCAATGGACAATAAGGGGCAAAATACAGAGTTGAATATATGTCCGTTTTGCTGAGTGCATCTTGCATTTTGTTTAAGTTGCCAGAATGGGTCCCAGCGCATATTCTGTGCGCAGCCTGTGGCACATAATTCTGCCAGTTATAATAATCAGAAACTGACTACCATAACTGGCAGATTTATGCGCAAGGAGAGTTGCGCCATAGAAGTAATTTCTTCAATAATCATGTTAGTAGATTGTAGAGAGAAGTCTTCTGAACGAATTGAGCCTAATAAGTACAAACATACAGACTTGAATTAACAGCCTGATTCAGAATTGTACGCTAATGCTGCTGCGTCTGTGTACAGAGCTGCTATGTGAATATATGCAAATGTTACAGATGCTGGGAGTTGTATTGAGACACCATCTGCAGCTTTGCAAATACAGCTACAAGTTAAAAGTGCTACCAAATGCACTGGTTGTATATTAGAGAAATATATACTGTACATCAAGTATTTGATCAAATTTACACCCCCATATTTAAGAAAAGATTATGATCTATGAAGCACAATATTTCTTTATAAATATCCTGTGATGTTAATATAAATGTTTTTGTTTGTAAGTAAGTTTACCGAGTACTATGAGTGTGCCCCTGAATTAATCTTCTTCATGGCACTACAAATCTCTGCATGGTAGCACCTCTTATTATGTTTAAAATTAGAGTGTGCAGTCAAAGCCTCCTCTGACTGTGAATACATAAGCCCTGTGGCACAGGAGTCTTGGTTGTATTATTAAGACAGAGAGCTTAATTTACTAAGTGGGGGCTTTTGTAGCTGCCGCTTCCCGGTGGGTTGCGCCCAACTTAATCTAACAGGCACCACCATTAGCTCATTATTAATTTAAATTATCACCACCATCAAATAAATGACCCTACTAATAAAACAGTATGTACCACCAATTCAAAAATGAGCACCCACACTCACCATTAAATTAGTATATCTCCCTACCCTCTCCCACATCACACAGTAAATCCTTATAAGCTCTCCCACTCACGCTGACTTTCTTTCTTTGGCCCTCTGCCAGTGGCGTAAGTTCATCTCAGATACCCGGAGGCAAGTTATAATTTGGTGCCCCCCCATCACAGCTGCTGACACTGTAATGTAGAAATTTGCATGCAGACAGGCTATAGATAGACAAAGGATGCAGCTGATGGTCTGACATGGAACTCTCTACACGTGTTTTTTGTAACTTCTCAGGTGCCAGGAAGGGGTGCCATGTATTGGGAGGCCGTGACGGTACACCCTGGGTACATAGTTACAGCCCTAAGTGGGATGAATATGTTGTGGACAATGGAAAAGGTGCCCCTTCAGAGCTGGAGTCTGGCGGCAGGTGCCTCCATTGTCTCCCATAGTTCTGCCCCTGCCCTCTGCAATGGAGAGACAGGCTCTTCTATCTGCCTCTCTCACTGCCATGAGTCCTAGCAGCACTGCATGCTAGGATGGCTTGCATAGATCATGTGGTGCATGCCGTTTCACAGATGAAATATTCAGCCAATTGGAAGATAGAGGAGTGGGTGCATTCACACTGAGTGCAGAGGTTAAGAGCAGCACTGTATGCCAGGATGGTGTGCACAGGTCAGGTGGTATATACCATCTCACAGATGAGATATCCAGTTAAATGGAGGATAAAGGAGTAGGCACATTATCTGAGTGGGTCTCAGTGATTAATTTCTCCTGTCACCTGTGGCATCCAACAATAGAAAGTGGCTGGCTCCAAGAAAGGTCCTTCCAGGTGCCAGCTAAGCAGGTCCTACTGGGTGCCATCCAAAACAGCCTCGCATTCCAGGGATTGCTGACCAGTGGCGCGGTGTTGCACCAGCATAAATTGTTATTGCTTTACCCTTACAGTGACAGAAGTTGTTGCTTACTCTACATGCACCTGGGTCCAAGGGCTATAGATATAAAACTAGAAAACTGGTAATATACTATACTTAAGCATGCAAGGTTCAAAACTGTTCACCGGAAAAAGAAATAATTCAAATGAATATTGCATAACTCTGCAATTGTACCACTTTGCTGGAATATATCTGTTTGATATCAAGATTGTGAGGTTCATATGGTTTCTTTTATGAAAAGACAGAAAGCATATTTCCTGAAACAACATAATCTTTTCACAATTTTATTGTATTATTTGAATATTTTCACCACATATACTCGGAATCTAATTGGGGCAAAAGAACTGTAGCTACAGTTGTTGTGACCATAAAAAGAAACTTGCTCTGAGGAGGGCACCTTGGAGTGGCACGTGTTATATTAGGGCAGCATTTCTGAACTCCAGTCCTCATTCAAATCCAACACATCATGTTTTAATTTTTTTTAAATCATGTCCTGGTAAATAAGCCTAATTGGCTTCATCAGTAATCATCCTATGTTTCCAGTCTACAGACAAAAATACTGAAAACATGAAAACATTTTGGGGATCTCTGGGTTTGAGAAGTTATGCCAGGATGGTAGTGGTACCATGAGAATAATGGAAGTTCTATCTGCCATTAGCATCATTACCAGTTATAGCTCAGTTTTGTCTCTTGCAATGAACTCTGGCATACCATCAGACCATAATACACATCAGCCCAACAAGATAAGAGGACAGACATGAAGTGGGCACAGACTATGAATATAAATTCAGAGCAGGTATGGTTGATTGTACATATACTCTTAAAAAAAATTGTGGATTATATGTTTATGTGTACTATTAAGGTATTAATTTCTGTATATAATATGCACTCTTAAATACATCCATATACTAGCTTTGCCTAGAAAGAGTTTGTAGTTATGCATTGAATTTATATTCACTGAGCCTCACACTTGCTAAATCTAGCCTTGTCTCTATCATATTGTTGCCATAGAAACTAGAACGAAAGGGAATCAATCTGTATTCCCAGCTCAATGAAGGCATGCATTTTGGTGCAAGAGCTCTATTGTATGATACTCTCTAGGCAAAAGGCATCTTGATATGTTGTGATGTCATTGAAGTTGTGTCCTTTGACTTATAGTTTATTTATGATTTTTCATCAACATTACAAAGACTGTTTCCTTATTTTCCCAATGTATATTAGATAAGTGGTGCAGAATTATCTGTCAATCTTCTTCAAAGAACCTGAAATTATACTGATTGAAATGCTAAAACATTACAATAATTAAGTAGTGATGTGATCTTTCTATATTGAAAAGCATGAAGGAAACCAAATTTATGTGTCAAGAACTTGTGTCAAGACTGTGTTTAATAATTTATACAGATAACAACTATTACAGTATACAAGATATAATGTGATGTTTCTTGAGTTTGTGATTATACAGTTATTTACTTCTGATCTCATAACTGCAGCCAGGAGCATCATATTTCCAAAGAAGCAATTGCTCAATGAAAAATTTACTATTTCAAAATCTCAAATAGGAAGGGGGCTGTGAATGAGTCACACACTAATAGCTAATCTCTTCTATCTTTATCTCCGAAGGAGTTACATTTGTTGTCAGTGTATGCTGGGATACTGGATAAACTGTCATACTAGGAGTAGTGCTAGAATAATATCAATCATACAATTGTATTGGTTTTTCTACAGAAACAAGTTGGATGTATCGACCTCATTTCATATAGATGAACAAATCGCACTTCACATTGCTGCTCTGTACTGCTGTTGACACTTATATGTTCAGATTGGCTTGTTGGTTTACTTAGTCCCTCTGACTTGACTACTTACTGTATGTACATGCAGGAGCTTAACCACTTAATTGGCAAATTATTTTTGGGAAAAACCGCTCAGAAATTGTAAGATTTTTTTAATGATTGAATTGATTCAAGAACATGTATTTCAAAACTTATCCAATACAATTTTTTATATACTTTTATTTTAAACACATAACATTAACATCAAGTTTTAGTATATACCGGTCATCTTTATATCGGATCATCAATGTTTGAAACATCGGGACCATTGTGACTTCACACTGGGGGGCTGCGGGGTGCTTCATTTTTCCCTGGTGGCTGCTCCTATCTGCAATTATCGACCGCATGGCAGGCACTGGGGCAAGGTGCAGGGATGTAGAAAGATTATCTTCCAGCAGCCGCCCACTGTGCATTACTGACAGGTTGCATCGGCTGCGACTATATCAGTTAATGCACTGCCTTGCATGGTCGCAAACAATGCGACCACGCCAGGCAAGTAGTTAAATAATTTGTCGTGCTGTTAACATTGTAATGCAGGTTGCTCTATTGCTGTGCACAGTGGGATCGATGCTCTTGCATTGCGTGTACAAAACTAAAGTTGTGTATATTCGCCCATACGAATAGTTATAGGCATCTCTGTGACCAGACTGTCAATATCTGTACTCTTGGTTTTATAGCCGGCATCATTATCAGTGGTACTTGCAGCAGCCCTACCTCTGGAGCAAAGGGTCACAGGGATAATGATGCATACGCACAACTCTGAATAGCACACATTTCCTGTCAACACAAACTTACCGTACTTAGTTTATGACGCCCTATTACAACCCACTTACGCCTATTCAGCCACAAGTGGAGATGTGACTGAGCTGCATGTGGCTCTGGATCGCTACGATGTAGCTCCGGACCATGTATAGTAAGAAGACATGCAAGATATGTCCGCAAAACCAGTCCGTGGTGCCCCTGAAATCAATGATTATAAAAGGTGCTCTGACCCCAGACAATTTTATTTTACAAAAGAGACAATATGGAATGTAAAATTATTTTTCCCTTGACTAATTCATATAATGTTCCGTAATGATTTTCCATCATGTTTTTAAATTGTATTTGTCATGCTTGAATAGAAGCCTAATTAAAATGCATACTTATTCCCACATTTACCATTCTTAAAAAAAAAGACAACTGTTCTCCTTCCACTTTCTAAACTAAGGGACTAATGCAGCATTGCACGCAAGCGTAATGCTGAAGGCAGATGCCCGATTATCAGGAATCTGTGCGTGCGCAGAACCCGTTTTGCAAATGAGCAAAATGGGTCCTGCGCAGTCGCATGCAGTCCCTTCTATGCCTCTGCCTGATTGACAGAATGGGTTCTGCGCACGCTCAGATTCCTGATAACCAGGCATCTGCATTCAGCATTGCGCTCGCGTGCAATGCTGAATTAGCCACTTAGTTTAAAAATTGGAAGGAGAACAGGTTATCCCAGCCTGGAACCTTGGTTTCAGTGCTGAGATCACAAATGCAGCAGGGGGTGTCATACATCTCCTGCTATATTTGCATATTTACAAGGATGGATGCGTGCAGCTTTGCAATTCTGTACCCAGCTGAATCAGCCTTTAATTCTGCTAAATTATCATTGGCATTATTTAAATTTGCTGTTGGTGTGGACCAGTGGAGGCTCCAGAGGGGGGGCTGCAGCACAGTTAAAAATTCAAATAGGAGAGTCACACCAGCTGCCAGTGAGTCCCAGCCAGGGATGTTTGGCTTTGTTTGAAGTGACAGTTGGTGTGATTCCCCTATTTAAATTTTGAACTGCGCTGGTCATCACTGCCCTGATAACAAATACTATCAGCACTGACATCCTAGAGTTTTACAACCACTTTTGGACTGGTCCACTGGAACACTGGAGAAATCGTACACCACAATTCCTCATGACCTAGATATGTGCTATTTCATGGACCATTACATTCCCTGGTTGGCCCTTTATTTACCAGTCCAATGCCAAATACACCTAAAAATGCAGCGAAGAAGAAGTGCAATGTCCTGGCAGAAAAAAAAACACATAATGGGGATGAATTGGAAGCAAATAACTTTGTATCTGGAACAAACCATCTTTTTGCATGCAGGATAAATAATATTGGCTGTCATTGCATGTAGCCCACAAATCATGGACAGATTTATTTGTGCACTGCAATTTAAACTTCGGTTTGGACACGACCCTCTGAAATCTAAATCTCTCTGCACATTGTAAATCTTCCCCACCTGCAGTGCAGCATGGTTTTACCCAGGTGCAAAGTTACTTGCTCTTTTTTTGCTTTGTTCCCAACTCAGAATCAGCCCAATATATGCATGCTTTTCTATTTGTGGGACATATTTATGTTGCACGTGCATTGTTCTAAAACTGTGTATTTATATGAGACCTTTCATTTATTTTCATCTGGCCAGTCATTTTTACTAAACTCTCTGTTTTATGTAGACTTTCATTTAGAATGTCTAAAATATAATTTTTGCTGTATTAACATGAGAAATTGTATATTTATGAAGTTGAACTCTTAGGATGTGAAATATGAAAGTGTGTTTTGCAGAATGACAGAACAATTTTCTCCTATTGTATGGTAATTGCCATATGTTTCAGAAATGTGAGACATAATTCATTAGAGCTCTCTTGTGCTGTAACATGCTGCTTTGAAATACAGTTATAATTATTAGTCTGCATTTCTATCACATAAACAGCTAACTGTACTATTCTAGTGACCGATATACAATAAATAAAACATTCTAGTGGTCAGTTTACCATACATAGAGCATTCTACTAAACTTTTTACATTACAGAGAGTATTTTAATTACAAGTATACAATACAAAAATCCCTCTGATATGCTACTGTATATGCAGCATTTTAGTAGACAGTTTTCTGATGACTGATATGCAATACAGACAAATATATCTAGGCTGTGTTATGAATGTGGACAGTCATGTTGACATGAGAATGTCAACATGAATGTTGATCATGTTGATGTTCATCATGTAGATGAAATGTCAACATGTCAGAATTTTGACACTTTTACCCGGTTGTATAGTGTTGATGTATTTTGCTGCAGTGTGTCCAGGACAGCTTCCGGGTTCCGGCGGCCATGTGACTGTCACTTTTGGGTCAGACCTGTGATCCTCTGGTCTTCCGGTGAGTATTTGTCCCCTAATCCTAATCCGTACCCCTAACCTTAACTCTAGTGCCTAACCCTAACCTCCCCCCTGCAGCCTGATCCTAACCTCCTCTCTGCAGCCTAACCCTAACCTTCTTTGCAGCCTAACCCTCCTGTCCGCAGCCTAACTCTATTGTCGGCATTTTGACAATGTAAACATTTCACACCACTTAGATCTGGGGAATGGGATGTAGTGTCAATTTATCAAACTGTGATACAGTAAGATCTGCATTGCAAAGTATTTCATCATATTACAAACACCACAAATTATACTTATAGATACTTTGCAAAAATACTACAGATTGATGATTGGATGACTTTGGGTCACATGATCATCAATTTGAACACTGAAATACGTTGAATGGTTGTATCTACGTTGATATCCAATATACAGTATATGTATTAAATGGTTCATAAGGAATTTCCCTCCTGAAAAAAGGTTTTAGATTTAAAGCTTTTGACAGCATACAGCCTTGTTCTGGTACTTAATAAATACAGTACATGAGTTAAAAATATTATAAGTGATGATTAGTCAGAACATATGACAAATCTGTTTTTATGTGACTGATTTTATTTGATTGATTTTTATTTTTATGACATTGTATACATTATCTGTGTTTAGGCATTTTTTAAGACATTTTATAATACAATATTTGAAGTCTTATGTGAATGAATCATTGCAATGACAGTATGATATGAATTTTAAGTTGCCTTCCACACCATAAAATTTGTCTGTGCTCCCATTCTTAATAAATATGGATAATATATATGAGGTACCAGTGTCCTCTATTTTGAGAGCTGAATATTATTAATGTGATGATTGACATTATTTAAGTATGTATTATTTAAACACAGCTTTTATTGAATAGCCTGTTTTAGAGACTAATAGGAGTATTTTTTTCTATTATATTTACAGTACATATGTGTTCTTTGTTATTATATATGAACTGCTAACAGTGATCTACTCAAGAAATCATAAATTATTTCTTTTAGTAGAAATTAAAAAAAAAGTTGACAGAAATTACACAACATGCAAGTTGGCATGAGATTTAGTATTGGGATTTTCTAATTACATTTTATAATAAAAATAAAGGAATGCTGATACATAATTTAAATCAATTAGAAGGAAAATATCCTTGGCAAAATCTGAAAGAGACTTTCATAGGTGGATACTTAAGTTGATTTATTACAATCAGATTGTTTAGAAACCAAAGTAATTGATATGTTAATTGAATAGCAAAGCAATTAAAGAGACTGACTACTATGTGTTTTAAAATTGTTTGTTGCACTTGATCACAAATATATTTTTTTCACTATATTTAATATATAGCTAAAATTTGTTGATATTTGTCAGTTCAAATATTTTATCAAATGCATGAATGAAATATGAAATCTTAATTAAACATATGACTTGAGGATGCCCCAATTCAGAATATTTTTATTTATATTGGTTGTTTGGGCACTATGGGGCTGATTCAGAGATGTGTGCTATCCCAATGGTTAGCGCACATCTCCGATTGTGACACCTCTGCGCCAGTGCATGACCCATACTGTGCATTTGCAGTATGGGTCTGTGATCACAAACCCAGTTCGGCAGCAGACTGAGAGTGATTGACTGGGTGGGAAGGGGGCAGCGATGGCCTCTGTTTCACAAAAAAGAGGCATTTCACCACCATTGGGGAGAGGAAAGAGGCCAGGATCTCCATTGGCTGACAGAGATTTCCTGGAGTCTGTTGTGTATCTGTGGTTGTCAGTTAGAGCGACCCCATGGTCACTCAGCCGGCCAAGAATCACGCAGATGATCCAATGCTGTGTCTATGGATACAGCTCAGATCAGTAATGCATGCAGGAGCCATGATGCCTCCTGCTGCATTACCATGTTAACAGCTGCAATAGAAATAGCATCAGAGCCTATATTGTGACCAGCCCAGCCTGATGGGAGTCTGTATTGGTTGTACAAATAGCGGCTCTGCATCATGACCTAATATATGTATCCATCTATAAATTACCTCCATGTCAACATGCACACCTTTGCAATTTAACATAATTAGTCATTTGGACAGATTAAAGATTTTGACAAAATGATCAACTCTGTGGGCCTGATTCAGAGATGCATAAAGGTCTGTTTTGTGAATGGATCTTATGATCATGAGGAACTGTGCAGATGTTAGAGCCTGGAAATGTACTGAACAACTATGGGTCATTCAGTTCTAGAGATCTCAGCTGCATCTCCTCTATTGGCTTGTGATGGAGTTGATGTACTGTACCTGAGTGCTGATTTGTTTTATGTGAGAATTGTTTATTATTGATTGATATGTATTTCAAAGATTTGATTGTATTATTTTACATACTGTATATTTCAAAATGAACTGATGCAATAGTCATTATACCTCTATATTTTAATGGTTCTTGAGCGTACGTTAACCAGCTTAACACTAAAAATAATGATTCAGACACAATAAGTGGAATTAAAAGGACGGGGCATTTATTTGCAAGAATTTATTTTTATTTAAGGTTGGTCGAGAGAGCATTGCCTTCTCAGCTCGAGTCAATGATGATAAACTAACAATTGAGACTTACTAATGCTTCTAACACAACCTGAGTTATGAAGTTGTCATCCCACTTTATTGGCTTAGTTCTACTGAGTCCAGAAACTAGGAAGAAGCCCTGGCCTCCTCATTAGAGCAGAGACAACTCACTCATTAAAAGAGAGATGCCCCACAGCTACCACCTTGCATCTTGCTAGGCCACTGAGAGGCAATGTTTTCTCACCAAAGCCAGGTTGCTAAGAACTGCAGTCTGCCACCCAGTGACCCTAAAACTCCACTCTTAAAACCACAAATAAACTACCCAGGAACATGGACAATCCTGCTTCACTAAGATGAACACCAACAGAACAAAACATCATTATAATGAATTAAACTTTGTCTAATTATCAAACTCCTTTGAATACAAACAAACCTTCCAACCTAAGCATTAACTTTCTTATGTAAACAGTCAACTGCTGCAAGAAGGGACAACCAATAAAATAATTACCTACAAAGCAAATATTCAAGTCTTCATGATAAAAATCTTTAACACTGTACAACAAATTAATACTTTTAATTTGTTTCCTTTGTATAAATAGTCATACATTACTAATTTGAGGTCAAGAAAAACTAAAATGATTTCAGAATGTTTTAATAGCTCTATTTTTTTAGCTACACTACTTGCACTATACTGTATGTACATTAGTAATATAGTCATAGTGAAAAGCTATTTTAAAATAATCTGATATTTTCTTGATAGAAAATAAATAACAGTTGTTTTAATTAAATCAATCACAAATAAGAAAACAAAACGAAACAAACATACAGCATACGAAACAAACATACAGCATACAAAAGTACTATCTAATATTGTGGCCTATTCATGGGGGTGCTTTCTCTTTGCTTGTCGCTTGTACTCCTCTTCTGGGGCAACTCTTGTCACTGTCCAACAGTAGTGATTCACCTACCCTGATATCTTTGTTCCATTGCTGAATTGTCTTGGCGGAATCGCTCACTATGCTTGTCACTGAGTGCACCACAGTTATCTTGTGTGGGTAATCCCGTGAATCTCATATATTTAAATAGGGGAGGGGACAAATAACTGAATCATTTAATTGGGTCATTAGGCCCCACCCCCTCTGCACAGAATGCAGATTGCTGGTAAGATTCTCTCCATTCTGCCCACTTCACTAGTAGTACCCCTACATCGTCATAAATGGGCTATTTCTCAGAACTGAGAGTTTTTAATGTCATATTATTTTCACATCGGAAGCATTTTCATTGTTGTGCAGTGAATCAGAGCAATCCCAAAAAGTCAGACAAAATAATTAAGACAATTAAACCACGACAATGACCAGGACAGGACTTCACAAACCAAAAAATGGGGGATGGATGGGGGAACACAACAAGAGACTGGAGACATAAGTAAAGGTAAAACCATCTAATAACCATTGAGAACAATGTTTATTTTGTTATGTCTTTATTTTCTTTCTTTCTTTCTTTCTTTCATTTTTCTTTCTTTCATTTTTCTTTCTTTCATTTTTCTTTCCTTTTTTTTCTACCCTAGAGATAAATTTTATTTTTTTCAGCAAATCCTTTACACCTCCATTATAATGTCAAGTAAGTCTGGGCTTACTTCACAAGAAGCACCATCTTAACTCTATTTAGTGCTGCAAATGTGACCCTTATAAGCTACTAACTACCATTGGCCTAAGTTCTGAATATCTCTGACATAACAGCCTTCTTCAGTAGAGCAAGGGGCATTCCGTATCTGGAAGAAAAGCCTCTCATAATGTATTCAAACCCATAGTTTGCAAGCAATGCTGGAATTTAGTCTTAACTGGTATGTATTAAGTGGAACACTGTGTGCACGTGACAGTCAATCTGAGCAGCTTGGAGGATGTAAATCGGCAAATTTAGTTGCCAAGCTTACAGAACACACTCCTTCATGGTTTTGAGACTGGAGCATATTCCAACTCCCTGACCATTTTACCATGATTAATTTTATGTAAGATTGTGTGCAGTTGTTTCACTACATTCTGGGACTCATGCATCCAGAAACGTCTTAGAAGATGCGAACAACTTGTTAACCCTAAATGTTCCAAAAAAAGGTCAATTAAAAAGTAGCTCTAAACAAAGCAACCAAGCAACCTCAAAATCTCCTCCAACTGTGCCATCCACTACCAGTTTAAGTGATCACACTAATCCAATGTCAATAGGCCACCTTCTATCCTCCCTAGTCGTTTCAGACCATGCTCAACCTTTCATCACTTTGGATATAAAAAAAAGATTTTGTAGGATTCTTTATTAAATAATTTTGAAAAAAAAAGGTTATGCCCGTCTGATCCGTCGAAGTTGATGCCCTAGATCTTCCTTCCTTATAACAAGCCTAATAAAAAGCACTAAGGCACTGTTAGCTGCCCTTACCTGCAGGGACCTCAAAAAAGGAACTGTTCCAAGTCCATCCAAACTGCCAAGTAAGACCATCTAGTGGACAGTCCGAAGGGACAAAGACACCAATCACTCTATACTGGCTGTACAATCTGCCATACAGAACGAATACATCAGACCCTGTGATCTAGAACCTGGTGCTAGAGCTCTAAATCTTGTTGACTATAAATAAGACAATAAGACAATGCATCTGCCACACAATTATCTATGCCAGCACATGATGAGCTCTAATGTTAATGTTAGCCTCAAGGCAATGCTGAATGAAATTGCATAACAAATACAATCCTGTAGTTGACGTAACTCTCTGAATGTTGATAGCCTGGACAGAATACTATGTACCAGTTACAAGGGTATTGTTTTGAAAGTTCTGTGATGACTACAATTGGAAAGAAGTCCAACAACAGCATTTTTGCTGTAAAACAGCAAGTTTGCCATGAACTGGGCCACTGTTCCTCACATCACTAACCATCTAAATATGTGACAAAGCCCAGGGACCAGATGCACCCCTGAATGGCTGAATTCATTAGTTATCCACTGTGGGTTTAGGCCAAATTCTCTCAACATTAATATACTTTAAGAATGACAACCACAAAGTGAAATCATCCTTAATCTCCTATGGAAGCGAATTTTGTGATTTGACACTGATACTCTCGCAGTAGCCCTGTCAAACTTCCTGCAAAAGACCCTTCCTATGGGAATAACTATACAAGGAAAGTGCAATAACCCCAGTAGTGACTGTACCTCTCTCAAGACAACCTTCCCAGACTTCAAACAAACACTGATGTTCTTACTCAGTCAATGGATTTTATTTACTAGCACTCGACAAAAACTTTGCACCATATTTAATTTATTCTCCAGGTAGCATAAACATGACACTGGACATTTCATATTTTCAGAAGTTGTTGTTACTATGAGGATTTGAAACAAAGCTTTCAATGAGAAAAGCTCATTGCTACATACATCCTCATCTGCCGGCCCCACGACCAAAAAAATCATCCAAATAATGGGCGACTCCAACATCCCTGGTGCCAGCCTGTATGCACCACTGTAAAAAAGGTACTGACCTTTCAAATAATGCACAAGAAACCACACAACCCATGAGTAAGCAACAGTCAATAAAAAGTCCATCAAACTGAAAGCCCATTAAATAAAAGGGTGTAAGGTCAAGAGAATGAAGGCTGATTCAGTATTGACCTTAGTCTAAAGCAGAGGTTCCCAAAGTCCGCCATTACAGTCCATGTTTTAGGGATGTCCATGCTTGAGCACAGGTGACTTAATTAGTACCTCAATCCATTTGATTTAACCATCTGGACTCAAGCTTGGATATCCCTAAAATGTGGATTGTAATGGCAGACTTTGGGAACCTCTGGTCTAAAGAGACCCTGGCTCACAATCCCCTGTTTAAATTCACAGTTCAAGAGCATTGTTAACTGAACTACCAGTCAGGTAAGATACATGCTGAATCAATCTAAACTTACCCAGGATTTTTGGACACTACACCCAGTAGGGACATGCACAAGTCCATTGTCGGGGGAAGTGACAAATGAGCCAACCATGTGGCCCAACTGCATTAGAGAATTTAAATGCAACCACCTCAGGAAACAACCTTACAGGTCTCAGGTTATGAGAAGCCAAACTGATACATGCTCTTGAACAAGAATCTTAAACTCTAACAACAAACCTTTCAATGAAAATACAGAATCAGCACATCTAGGATACCAATCTCATGACTTTGCCAATTCTGAGAAACAAATAAGGGAAGGAGCTTTAAGTAAACTACTTTTGTGGCTCATTTCTTGGAATCACTGATGGGTGAACAGCTTTTGGTCATTCATTAACTGAATGTCCACCCGTCAGCCAGTGCATGAGTGACAAAAATGATCTTCCAACTGTTGCAATGGCCAGTATTAAGAGCATAACACTTGCGCTTCTGAAATGGAAGAACATGTGTTCAGTCAGTCACATCACTTTTCTGTCTGAGGGAGCATTGCGCTCCTGTGTCACATCCAGCTACACCTCAAAATCCTTGAAACCTAGTGACAGAATGCTCCACTATCCTGCTTCATATGATATTCTTAATCGTAGGAATGCCAGGTGGTGACTAAATACTGTATTTCACATATATGCTGTGTATAAGATTTATGTAGCGCAAAACATTCATATGTTTTACAGGCCTTGATGAACAGCAGTTTGATAAGACTAGCCTGACACTGAGACCTAAATGCATGTTCTCCTGTACCACCCAAGGCTTTGTCGAAAGCTAAAACTTTCTTGCCTGTGTCCATAATAGTAAAACAATCGACAAAATGGTCATTGTCAATTTTTTCACTTATCTTCTGGCTGACCCACCTAGTAATGTATGATGGATCAAGTCTCCACTGGAACTCAGTACCTGACCTAACTTGAACTGAGCTAACTGTGCCATCACTAGACTTGCCTTCACAGTGCCAATCTAGCATGCACATGATCTCCCAGGCTATTTCAAGGAGGAGCTAGACTTTCCTGAGCTTGAGCTACAGCTAAAACATACAGCACGGTCTTCCACATACTTACCAATGTGAACCTGACAGCATCAAAAACATATCTGTCTTCTCTTAATGTATATTTATGAGGGATGTACATAAAATTGTGTTTTTTCCGTGAACCCATTTTATTAATATTTATATATTTTTATTCAAATATGTTTTTTAAATCATGATTTTAAAGAATAGATTGTGTTTTAAAAGTATTTTATTGTGTTGTTACTTATCACTATTAGTAATGTCCTTCTGTGTAAGGCTTTTAGATACATGATAATACCAAATATATCAACATTTACCTAAGTATAATTTTACTGGTTAAGAGAGATCACGTGACAGGGTGTTTGTGAATGAAAAGCCCGGCTATGCTAACAATGTGGCAGTTCTTGAGAAAGGAGAAATTTTTCTCCAAAATGCGTTGAAGCCACACCATTGGACAGCCAGAAGGAAGGTGCCTACTGGGCGGGAACCATTTTCAAAACTGCTTCACTTTCACTGCAGCCTGCAGCATGGACAATAAGTGCCGGTTTCCATCTTCTCCCCAGCTGCGGCTACGGTACCTGTTCCTTCTGAGGGAGATTGACTGTGAACTGATGTACACAGAACTGCTTTTTTACCATTTTTCAGCTCACCGTTAAGAGTTTGTGGACTTGTTACATTTTTTTGTTTGTAATAAATTTTTATATCGTGGATGTGGATGTCCTATGAATTCCTAGAAGGATAAGTAACCCTGATGTGCATGGAAGATTGGATCTGAATGTAAGTTCTCTCTTTCCGTGGAGTGCTGATACTTGTGATGGTATACAAGTTAAAAGATACCTTTTTATGCAGTTGAGTCAGAATTCGAATGTGTCTCTTGATCTGGTTGTTCGGGAGAAAGGACAGCGACTGACTGAAGCGTCGACCCACAGTGACATACCAATTTGGCAGCAACACATTTCCTGCCTAGTATTTTAGCGCTAGTTACCTCTTTTATATATATATATTTGGACATTATTTTGGGATAAGGGTGAGCCCATTTAGAAGTTACAAGCTGCTGAACTACTGACAGAGGTGTTAAGGATTTCTTTGGTTTTTCATTCTGACAGCATGAGTAGTGATGGCTGCCACTGGTTAATCACACAGCATGTGAGGTGATTTCACTGGTCTGAAACTGGACCTTCTGACCCTGCAACAGAATAAAGAGAAGTGGTGGAATCAACAGAACACACTACAGGAGAAACAGCAACAGCAGCTGTGTGCAGCAGAGTCAGACATATTAGGCTTCTTAATGCCAGCAACATGTTGGTGGTCAGCAGTTGCATCTTAGGGAGGGAATTGACAGTGGTTGGGATAGACTTCCACATGCAGTTGCATGCATTTTTACTATGCAAAGGTGGATTCACACTTTCCAAACATTTGTTACGGCCACGGAGGTAAGGTGAGGAGAAGCCCACAATAATGGTGATCACCAATATAAGAAGAAACCCAAGCTATTTGGGTTAGAAACCCTCAGAGCATATGCATCATCCTGGGATGATACAGGCTAATATGGTAAAACAGAATGACCAGGGGGCATAAAATAAAATTGCCTGGTTAAGGATACCAGGGAAGGTATGATGCGATGGGGTGCACCTGTCCCTTGAGGACCGAGGTGTTTCCCTGCTATCAAAGTAAATGGGATAGATGTGTCAGAAAATAATAAAGGAGGAGGAGGGTTGACCGTGGAGATGCAGTGTCAGCAGCATCTGGCCTGGAGTTTAATGTGAACCACCCCAGGATGAATATCCTGAGAAAGTGACTGTAGACATCAGGGGCTGTGGGGGTCATCTCATCATCTTTCACATCATAGACTCAGGGGCGCCTAAAGAGAGGGGGGGAGCAGGTACTAATTACCCAGGCCCGTGCTTGCTGGAGGGGCCCTGGGGGGCCCGGGTCCAGCACCGCTTCACCCCCTCTTACATCACAGCAGCCCAGCACACGCTGTTGTATGCTGGGCTGCACTCGGAGACTTGTAGCTGCTAAGAAGTAGTCACAGCAGTCTCCTATGCCTGTGGGCGGAGCGATCAAGCTGATAGCACCCCCCACTGGTTAATGCACGGGCTGAGGGGGCTCACTGCACTCCCCTTGCCAGCGCGCAACTTTTTAAATAAACCTAAGGGGGCGTGGATGTGATTAGGCCGTGCCTGCTTTTTTATCGGGGCCCGGCGCTGCTCTTGGCGGGCCTGCATAGACTACAGTAAATCATAGGAGTGGAAGGGGTGGTGGCACAAGGGGAACAAAGCTCTAGGTAGGCTGCAAAAATGAGGAAGGAGAAGGAGACTGAATAGGGATGAAAATGGGGAGGGAATGTAAAGAGAGAGGTGATAGGGTGTTCAAAACCTGGGAGGATGCTGTGTGGCGGGGACTCCCTCCCCGCCACACAGCATCCTTACAGGGCTGAGCATCTGGGGAACACATACTGACAGGGAAGAAAGAAAATGACAAGGAAAATTAGAAGAGTTATCAAAGAAAATAATAATAAAAGAGCTAAAACTAAGAGTTAAAAAATAATAATTAAAGTTAAAGCTGAAAGAAAAACTAGCAAACACTGATTGTACTGTATTTATGTCCACGGAATTTTTTGGAAAGGAAAAAGATCTAGAATCCTATATACACATATTGTACAACATTACCTTCAGGCTGTGTGTATAAGGTATATATGAAACATAAATGCATCTGTGTTTAGATTTGTATCCCATTCCCAAGATATTTCATTATGGTATACATATATTCCAAAATACCCCTGGTCCGAAGCTTTTTGGATATGGGAGACTCAACCTGTATATATATATATATATATATATATATATATATAGATAGATATATACAAATACAGCTCCCCTGGTAGCCCCATCGAGAATGAGAAGTCACTCGGGATACTCTCCATAGGAATGACTCATTCCTGTGGAGAATGAATGGGGTGGCGCTGATTGGTCAGAGTGTGGGAACTGCCGCAAACTAAACAATTATTTAAACTAGGGATGTGCAGGCTCGGATAGGTTTGAGTTTGCACGTGGAGTTCGGATTTTTCCCTCCAAAAAAAAATGGAACTCAGAGGCTAAACGTCATCTTACATGGATGAACATCATCATTCCTGGAAGTCCAGGAATGATGATGTTCGTCCATGTAAGATGACGTTTAGCCTCTTTCTGAGTTCCGTTTTTTTGGAGGGAAAAATCCGAACTCAACGTGCAAACTCAAACCTATCCGAGCCTGCACATCCCTAATTTAAACCCCATTTATTCCTATGGAGAGTTTCCCTGAGTGACCTCTCAGTCACAACGGGGCTCCCAGAGCAGCAGTAGCAGCTTTTTTTTGTTTTGCCAAGATTTAGAATGATGCAGAGACCGAAGAGGTTGTGTCCCCTTCAGTTTGTAATAAATGGATAAATGAGGTATGTGTTTGGGTGAATTTAGTAATACAATACAGCATGGATCACTATTCTGCTTATACGCATGCAACGCAGTTGCTAATATAAGACATAAGGACGCTCACTTCTCCTTACTCACATCCATATACTGGGCCAACATAGTGAAACAATCAGTAACATCGAGTTACATGGTACCAATATGCACAGTTAAGGCAGGTCAGACCTCATTCAGGAATTGCTTACTTCAGCGCACGCTATGAGGCCTCAGACGGTGTCTGGTATCGCAGTGTCTAATTTATGCACGCCCATGAAATGCACTGGCACGCCTGCATTCACTGGACCATCCCCCCACCACCACCCACAAACGGCATTCCTGTAAATCACTCTGCCATGGGTCTGCCTAGCCTCTGCGATGACAGGCCCTATCAAAGTGGCTAGTTCACGCATGCACACTTTGATGCATATGCATGTGCCATCTGCAACATCAGCTGATTGCGTGCGTATAAGCAACTGCATTCCTTGCTGAATCAGGCCCTGAGTCCTGACTTTTGTTTAATGCTTTTTTACAGGTGCAGTACAGATGTCAGCGGTCCTTGGTGTCAGGGCATGCTGACACTTGTGGTTTGCCAAGTGCCATCATGCCTTTTAAAGCTTGCTAGGACCTGTAGTCCACCTGTAAATAACAATATTATTGTTTCCTTATTAAAAGTATTACCTCTGCACCCAAAGCCCTTATGGGAAAACAACCGTTTTTTGGGGGATCCCATGCTGAGGAGCAGCACCAGTCTCCTCTCCTCTGCCGATCGGGGGAATGATCACACTGATCTTGCCACCCCTGGATTTGCGCTGGGCTGAGGTGCTTATAGCACAAGTCCATTTTTTTAAGGGGGTGTGGCCAGGCCTCCTGTGATTAGGCCACATCCCCTTCTTTTGAGCCCATGCTGTCTCTCTCTGGCCCTGTTAATAGCAGACCATGGGGCTTATACTGCATAGCACGTGTCTTATGGATTCAGTATACTGCCATGTGCCAAAGAAAGAAATTGTCTTATGTGCTAGATCACGTATCCACACATGGATGGAGGTCGCTAATGCATGTGGATTGATCAGTCCATCAAAAGACCACACTAAGAGTTGGGGGGATGTATCAAGAAGTAACAAAAAAAAAGGTGGCGCAATTCGAGTATTCTCAAATTCCCTATCTATTGAATGTCTCAGCTGCTACAAGAAACCAGGTAGTGTCCTGGTTGGTATAAACTATGAGCAAGACCGGGTGTTAAAGGTAAAGGAATTCCTGCTGCCTCTGACGAAGCTGTGCTACACAGGGAAACGCGTTAGGCGAGATACTGCATGGGCTGCTGTATAAGAGACAATTGAAAATACCTACTGTCCATTAGTTCCAGGTTATTTGCGTTTGGGACTCTTTGCTGATTCACCTCCAAAGTCGGCGCCACACACATTATTTCTAGCACCACTGCATCCAAGATATACATCAGCTGGAGTGGGGAAACTGTTGCTTGCAAGCCGGACCCACTTCATTTACAGCCGATCCGGGCAGGTGTCCTGCAGACTGCAGCTGCCGTTCACCTTTAACACCCAGTCTTGCTCATCATGCAAGACACATTTGGGCACAAACGAAGGTTCTGAGCCGCGGCCAATTCAAAGGAAGGAGTCTCCCGTCATCGGAGATTGTCTCCGACAACAAGGACTGTTCTGATTGAACGTACAAGCATCCCGGGGTCTCTCAGCCACCTGCTGCACCCGGTAACCTCATCAGAGCCTATCCAGGTATTTAACCAGGACTTCAGTTCTCACGAGTTGTGAGTGCATGTTTTTATAAAACTTATTTTTTCTGCATATTGGGGATCTTTTGTGGACGGACCATGGTGACCCCATTAGCTACAATCACGAACTTTGGTCGTACTGAGAGTGTGTCGTATACACCAAATCATTCTATATAAACGCATTTATATCACTCTTGAAAAGCATAGAGTGACATAATCATTCTGGAACTATTTCTGGACACTAATTGACACTCATATATAACTTATTAATATAAACAGCTTTTGAAACGGCATGCATCCAGCAGTGGTATAATCTGTTTATAACAGCTGTGACTTTTTCTATATTTATCTTTATTGTTGGGAATTTTCCCTATACATCTATGTTTTAGGATTTATCTGCATAATATTTTATATGTATAAATAAATGTATATCTTATCCTGTTGATTGAATATCCCAAGGGGGGATGTATCAAACCTTTGAGAGAGATAAATTGGAGAAATTGCCTATAGCAACTAATCAGTTTCTAACTCATTTTATAGACAATGCTAGATAAATGATAGCTAAAAGCTATTTGGTTGCTATATCATCTCCACTTTATCTCTCTTGAAGGTTTGATACATCTTCCCCTATGTGAAATATGTGTTTCTGTGCTATAACTGGGTGGTGACCATGTGAACTTACACAACTCTTCTGTCTTGTTCAAATGTTATGGGAATGCCATGGCAGGGTTGTGGAAGTGTAGTGGGCATGTCGGCCAATGTCCATGCTTATTCACTGCGTCAGGACAAAAATGGGACGTCCATTTTGCACCAAAGCATGGGGCAAGATAATAACAATGATGGCTGCGGCAGCAGGAGTGAGAACAGTGGGCAGGATAGACTTCCATATGCAGTTGCATGCATTTTTACTATGCAAAGGTAGATTCTCACATTTCGAAAAGTTGGTTATGGGTAAGGAGACAAATATATTTCTTCCACCCTTATGATGATGATGATAATTATGATGCCTGAGATGAAGTTCTAACTTTGAAGCATGAAAGTAAGGACCATGCATGATGGTGCAAAGCCTCCGAGATTGAGTGGATTGGTGCTGTTGTTGTAACGGAGTCGTGTTTGTGTGTTTCTCAACAAACATTAAGCAAATTTTAATTGCCATTGGCTATCTGATCATTACTGTCATTTGGGTGCAGCCTTTCATGGTAGGATTGCAGTTCTGGGGAGCCTGCCTGTAAGTCTGACAACCATTACAGTTTGTGGAAAACCTTCTTTCTTGGCAAGAGTAAATTCTCTAAAAAAGTATCCCTGTTACTTCTCTAAAATGATATATAATTTACAGATAACTAAGAGAGATGGCTTTTCACATAACTTCTAGTTTTTACTGTTGTGATATAAAATACTGAAGTGTGGTATCATATTAGTGTTCCCTCTTGTAGGTTTTGCTCTGAGACCCTCAAGCTGTAATTATAATTATACCACTGTCTCTGCTTTACAATGCCATTATTTTTTTGGAGATGAAAACAAATACATTGTAGTTGCTGGATGCTATACTCTTATATAAAATCATGAGACAGAATCAAGCTGCTGCCATGCACTATACTACGGTGCTGTAAAACAGTATGAATTTGAGCCGGCTGTAAAGACAGCTAATATAAAATTGCAGTGTCGTCTGTTTGTGACTCTCTTGCAGAAACTTGGATTTCTTAATTCAGCATAAGGTGATTCCTGAATGCTAATGCCTCAGTTAAACTCCGTAGATAGTTTGGTGGAGTGGTGCGTGTACAGCACATGTTTACCAACTGAGAGAGACGGGGCATCTGTGTCCATGTTTAGTTTTCTGTTACGCTTCTTATTGCAATTCATTTAACTGCTCTGCGTTTCAAGCTAGGTGACAGAAATGCAAACACAACATGAAATAGACCAGCCGCACTGAAATAACTGAACTGTGGTCTCAATTTAGATACAGCTGTTTTGGTTCTCTAGATAGATGTAATTTAAAATAGACTGTCAACCAGAAGACCCAGTAATATTCAAGGGGCAGAGGATTGTCACATCTCGGGCAATTTTATTCACTGCTATTGGACTTGTGTATCCTAAAGCAAATCACTGCACACTAGTCACTCAGATATTTGGGTTACATGCTAACTGAAAATAGACAAAGCAGCAGACTTACGTGCAACATATTATAATTCTACTAAGACTAAAAGGGGTTATACTATTGTTTCTTAGCAAAACACATTCAATTAAGAAGACGCGACAGGCTTATGCATAGTTAAACACCCATCCAATTCGTTTTACATCTGTTTATACTTCTGCATTTTTACATTCACTGCTTAAAATAATGAATGTCTCTGCTGCCCTATGCGTTATTATCATATTTCAAATTTGTTATCATTAAAGTTTTATGTTGTCAGATTTAGGATGTTTTAGGCAATTGTAGCTAACAGGTATACAGCTTAGTCTCTTTTATCTGATCATCCAATTTTAATGTCATACTAGAGAAAATCTACAGAATTTGGGATTGAGCTAAGGTATGCATTTTTAAAAAGAGTATATTTTCTGGCCATATCTATTTCATATCTTCCGAAATGTGCAGAATTTGTACCAAGAATTAAACAAAAAAGTCATATATCCATTTATTTGTACTGTCCGGTGTCAAAGAAAAATATAATAAAATTTCTGCCATAGAATAACGAGTAGAATTAATGTGCCAATCGATTTTTTAAGGCTTACTATTAAGTATGTCTGCGACATATACTTTCCTATGTGCTGAAGGACTGTCATTTAGCCCAATTGGATTGATTCTGACTGATGTTTAAAAATAATGCAAAAGTGTTGCAGGTCTGATTGATTCAGTGGCTGCCTATGATAAATTTACCTGCCACTGACAATAAATATCCATCTACAATCACTTGTCATACATTTTATTTATTATTTTGCTGCACTGACTTGATAAGATATTATTCATGGACTACATTTGGGCATTTAAAACAGTAATTTAACTAAGATTTATGAATCTGCTGTACACAAGTTGTAATATCAGGTATAACTGTAGCCATTTACAGAACATCAATATGAAGTTGTACTAGAAAATGGGCACAATGCTTAATTATGCTGTGGTTGGATGTTTGCTTCATCCTGTTCTAAAATAAATACATATTTTATGTACTTGTTGCTAAGCATGTACTGTGTATCTTGATGCTAAAGAAAGACATGAGATAATGACCAAGTCTTCCCCTTTCATAAAGAATTTATGCAGTTGTTCGTTTAAAAGAAAATGGACTGCTTGCAGCAAGACTTTGTTTTCTAATTACGTGAAGCCACAAGAAAGTGTTTTTTTATAGCAGCTATGGGTAATAAAATACATGTTAAAACTTAAAAGTAACCCTTGCATTTTCCGTATACTGTATATTGAACATTAGCTGATCCAGGCAGCATTAGTCTTACTTTGGAAACAGATTAGTAATATTACTTCACACTAGAGATGTGCACAGACCACCGTGTTTTAGTTTTGGTTCTAAATCTTTTTGTGTTTTGGGTTTGGCAAAGCCACCCTCAAATGTTTTGGTTTTGGCTTTCTTTAAGAATTTCTAAAAACAGCTAAATTCCTGTTTTTGCTCCAACAGTATTATTAACATCAATAACATAAATTTACAATCATTTTCAGACACTTCTGACGACCTCACAGCTCACAATATTGTTTTCACCAAAACTGGCCAAAGGCTGCAGTGAGCGAGTTGCCTGGCTAAACTAAGCAACTGAGCAGCGGCAGAAAAACATGGCAGTTTAAAAGAATAGAGCACATTTCTGAAACATTGGGCCTGATTTAAACTTGTACACCAAAGCGATGGTTAACGTACAAGTTTGATGGCGGTTGGACTACGCATGCGCAGGATCCATCATGTGCATGTCCAGATCGGGTCCTGCATTCTCACACGTAGTGTGGATGCAGACATCAGGTGAATGACAGTCTGCAGCCTTTCGGGGTTGCCAATGGGCTCCGTTATACAAAATAGAGGCGTCACCTCCTTTCTGTGGGAGTGCTGTGGTCAGTGCCTGCAACTTCTGATGCAGATTTACTCGCCTGGGCAGCAGAGTTCAGGCAGCTATTCTGAGTAAGCTTAGGCTTATTCCGAATGTGGATGCTCGAAAACCATGACCGACGGTGATCGGATGTTGCATCTTCTGATGCAGCACTCGGATCTGCAAAGCTGGCAGGAGGTGCTTTTAGCTTTCAGACACCTCCTCCAGCATTAGCATATTTTAGCATCTCTGCTGTGTCAAAAGATGCAGTAGCTGTGTTATTAGTGTTCAACTCTGAATCACCCCCATAGTAGTACTGTGGTGGCAGGCAGGATGGCAGTTTAATAAACTACACAATATTATAGAACAGAGGTTTCCAAACACTGCAATTATGATCCATGTTTTAATGATATCCATGCCTGAGTCCAGATGATTAAATAAAATTGTCTGAGGTAACAATTAAGTCATATGTGCTCAATCATAGATATCCTTAAAACCTGGAGTGCAATGGTGGAGTTTGGTAACCTCTGTTAAAGAATGTTTTCATCAATTAAGAACTTAATCAGCCAGCACAGGTCAATGTAAGAGGAGTATTTAGTGGAAGCCAGGTAAAGCATTCATTTATTGATTGATTACTAACAGTTCTAATAAATATAAAGAAAAACAAGTTGGAGACATGGAAAAAACTATGAAAAAACAAGCTTCCAAAATCCCAATGAGATTTTTAAAGTTTAATTTGAATCCAAACAGCAAGTCTCAGGCCTCATAACAATACAAGAGATTCAAGGCAGAGTAACAACCTAGTCTGACTCACACTTCTTTTTTTTTTATAATCTTGCTGACAGCGCTTTTATTCCCATATCTCTATAATTAGATTAACATTATACACATATAATAGCAATATGTTGCACATAGTGATTTCTGTACAAAAGGGATTACATGTCTTCCTTATTTGAGATAACAGGTTCAACCACAATAACACACCCCCTACACAGATGATTGGTTGAATCATAGCATATCAACCAGACCATACTTGGACACACCCATCCTTGAAGAAGGCCTTTATTGGCCAAAATGCGTTGTCACATGACTTTGCCTCACATGCCACTGTAGGAGCGACAGAGAGATCAGTGCACAATCTCACGCTGCCGCTACCTTCCTCCTATTTAGGATACAGCACCTGGTTTACCACACATCCAGGCTGCATCTACCACAGTAGTCAGAGGGTCAAGTACTTGTTCCGGACTTTCCAGCTCCATCCATCAGCTGTTCCATGGGCACAGCAGAACAACACTATCCAGCCCAGGCAGCACAAATACAGAGGACACCACGCGGCTACCTAAGACGGCCAGCGGTAAGCCATACACGTGGGACACCGCGGCTGCATAACACACTCTGTCACATAGGCACAGGACTGATTGCAGATGACAGAGTAGGGATACATATGCACCAGCATACAGAGATGCACCTTACACACAGATTACCCTCAAATCCCTAGATTCATTGCCAGAATCAGGTGTGACCATGCACCAGCCTCATATACAAGGCAAGGGTAACATATATATTTACGGGAGGTAACCCCCTCAAAGGGCACACCGACTATCCAGACATTTATTGACTTATCCATTGGATCCATTTTAGACTATCAGTTGCTGCACCAGAGGTGCCCTAGAGGAGACGTAGGTACTACACTATGGATAGAGGCACCCTAAAGGAGCCTCTAACTATCCTAGCAACCCACCCCAACATTGGGGATTCAATATTGGACGTATACCCGAATGGTGTGTCCATTAGAAAAAAGCAATACACTTGACATAAATATACCTTTCATAGTCTTTATTTTATTTTAATATTCATATTACTATATTAATCATATCATATCCTTCAGACATAGGTGAGTGCTTAGTGCATTATTTCTTTTCATGTTAACCCTTTTTTTGGAGACTGGACATCTCCAGCAGCGGGCAGCTCCCAATACATTAGGACATTCTTCCTCCTTGTGAGCGCTGTTCACATATTCTAAAAAAAGAGAAACAAATTGGTCAAAGTTAATAATTATTAATTATCAAATGATATTACTTAATGATACTACTCTGTATCTGTGGAGAAGTTGCAGGAAACAAGGCCTACAGTATATGTCTGGATGAGAAGCTGGTGATGGATGGCCTTGCAAGATACAAAAGAACATGAATGCTGCCTGTCAAGCATGCACATTCTTGGCAAAGCCCATAATGAAAAGTGGCGCATGGTGGAATTGCCCTTGGGCCCACCTACCCTTATGTTGTGTATTAAAAAGGACATGCACAGTTTAATAAACCAAGCACTTCACCTACAGAGACTGACACTTTTGTTGCTAAAGTACTTGGTTTGTTTGGGCTCTCATAAACCAAACTACCAATGGGCTTGAGGTGACTAACAGTGTTATTAAATATCATGACAGTTGGTAGATGCCATTATGATCTTCATTATCACCCTCATCAGTGTTAGGGATATATATACTAGTGCAATTTTTTTAGAAGTGGAGTTGTTGCCAATAGCAACAAATCAGATTCTAGCTATTATCTTCGAAAAAGGTACAACAAAAATGATAAGTAGAATCTGATTGGTTGTTATAGGCAATAACGCCACTTCTAAACACCTGTACTTTAGTAAATATACCCCTTAGTTTTACCAGCACACAATATTAGCTCTTCCCCTCTGGAATTCAATGTTACAGAAATCTCTGTAGTTTGTTGTAATTAGCAGCAAATATCTTCCTCATAGAATTTGTAGTTCATTTTGATGAACATCCGTTTTTCCACATTTTTTAAAAGTAGCTTCCTATGGCGATTGCTCACAAATGTTTCCGGCTGTGCTAAACACCCTTTCTGAGTACATGCTAGAGGATGGACAGCTTAAGTACACCCAAGCTAGTTTGTACATGAGGCTCCAAATTGCCATTATTCAATGGGACTGTATGGCTTGCTTATTTGTACATTATCAATAAAATAATCCTCCACCATTTTATGGATGCTAAGTGCATCAGATTGAGTCTTCGTAGAGGTGTCAATAATTGTGGCCAATTCTTTAAGCCTGACCAGATGTCATAATGGAAAAAGAAATAATCAGGTGCAATAGGTTTAAAAACTAGAACCCAATGGTTTCAGTATTGTAGATGCTGCTTCTAGATGAACAATTCTGATCTGCTTAAACTCATAAACAAAAAAACAGCTACCAAGAACCTCCTAAAGAGCACAAAAAGCTGTCACATATATGTGTGTGTATGTATATATATATTCCTATCAGACTCTCCTCCTCTTTACAATCCTTCAAACGGGCTCTCAAGACCCACTACTTCATCAAAGCCTTCCAGCTCCCATCCTAACTTGCTGCAACATGCTCCTTCCTCCGTTTACCCCATCTGTGTCTCACCTGTTTGTCTGCCCCTCCCCTTTAGAATGTAAGCTCTTACGAGCAGGGCCTCTACCCTCTTGTGCTTCTCCTTACTTTACTTTCACCTACTTCTTTCCCCCCACCATGGCACCTAACACTTGGTTGCTTACGCTCTGTTGCATATCTAGGTGTTATGGTCACTTATGTATCAATGTATATTATCCATGTCCTTGTCCTATTTCTTACTGTAAGTCCGTTGTCAAATTATTTGTTTATGTACTTTGTAAGGCGCTGCAGAACACTTGTGGCGCCATATAAATAAACGATAATAATATATATATATATATATATATAAATAAATAAATTTATAATTTATTCATTAACATAATAACATGCATAAATAATAGCATTTCATAGAAATCATGTGAAAAGTATATAAAATATACAGGTGGACTCCAAAGCTGAAACTGAAGCAGGAGACATCATGTCATGTGCCAATTGGGCAGACTACTTGCTCGCCATGAGCTCTTTCCATCTCTTAAGACTCTGTTAATTGGAACGACATTACATATGACTTAAACCTACAGTAGGATCAAGCATATAAAGGGCAAAATTCCACATGATTACTGCCTACTGAGTTAGTTGGTAGCATGCAAATTATTCTGTTGTTGCAGTTGCTACAATCTTCTACATACGGTTGCTGAATGCCAAAACTGCTCAGATATTTTTCTCAGCATTTCCTGAATGTACCTAGCAGTTTTTAGAAATTCAGAACCACAAAGGTTATTGTTTGCACAAAACTTGGTATATGTTCAAAATCGCCCACTTGCAATGCTCCTAAATGTTACTTGAATTATTGGAAATTACAAATCCTGAGAAGAATCTTAGCGGGGTAAGCCATTACGCCATCACATCGCTGAGTATTTCCATCTGATTTACACCAATATGCTTCTTAGTGAAGCTGGTGATACAGAGACTAGCCTGCCTGTAAATAAGCTGGTATTGTGTGATAGATACTGCTGCTGCTGCTGAAGGTGGCACACCTACTTTGTGGGCTGTCACAGTTGTGAAATCTTTAGTTTGATCACTACCGCTTGTCCATATATCTGTCATTATGTGGAAAGTCAGTATGATGGCATTTTCTAGGCCAAGAATCACTTTTTTTTAACGTTCCAGTACAGAAAGATGGAACAGAGATGGAATTTGGGAGCAGGGACCTTAACTAATTGTCTAAAATTACATACATTGATAGAGTATATTGGGCACACATCTAATGCTAACATAATGGTCATGGCTTCAGTGATCCTTTTGTAAATGCTTGTTTCACAGCCAATTGTTGTTTGAAACTATTAGTCTTTGTTTGGTTGCTGCCTTTAGGAAACACACACTCTTGAAAACAAATATAATTTTAAATGAATTAATTTAAAATCCTTTAAATGGTTTTTAAAGACCAACAACAAAAAAAATGTAATCAATTTTTATTTTGTAATAATAGGAAAAGAGGTCTTCTTTATTTGTGGCACAGCTCAAACAGAGTGACCCAGCACAGTTTTTCTACAAATATGCTTGAAGTTCAACTTTAAATCCCCCTGTCTCTGCCCTTATACACAAGTAACCGACACAAGTGACACTATATGGGTTGGGTACGGGATGCTGGCAGTCACAATACAGACAGTGGAATCCCGACAGTGGGAATCCCGACCCAACTAGGTAAGTATCCCAACGCCTGACTCTCCCCCTAATATCCCCACCCCCCGCAGCTTACCCCTCCCCTCTTGCAGCCTACCTTAACCTTCTACCACGCAGCCTAACCCTCCCCCCCGCAGCCTAACCCTAACCTTCCCCATAGTGTCAAACCCCTAACCCTAAACCTAATCCTTCCCCTAACCCTAATATTTACCATCAGGATAGCGGCGGTCGGAATTCTGGCGCCGGGATTCTGACTGCTGTATATTAAACGCACATGAGGCAGCAATCCACGGATTTAGAAGAAGCATACCAACATCAGTAATTAAATTCCAACATTTCAGATGATTTATTGCATCTTTCTTCAAGATGGAATAAATCATCAGAATATCAGACACCTTAGTGTGTATTAGGAAGTACACCCGGGTCATTGCAATCACTATATGGAGTGCCAATATATCGATATATTTTAACAAACATATACAAAACAGATACTAAACAGCCTGTTTGCTTTGCTGCATTGGTTTACCAGTTCTACTGTCTATAATGGGGGAAGATGCGCGGTTTGAGAATCACTGCACAGATCCACATACATCTGGAATGTATAAGAGGTATATACAATAAGCTATATCCACCTAAACTGTATTGTGTGGTAATGATATACCACTGTGGCTGGTGGTGGTGGTGGTACTCAGAGTAAATGCAAGTAGACAATAAAGGGGAGGGTATATCAGTTATGTGAGAACATCAACCCAAAGACTCTATAGGAGTGCACTAGATGGGTAACACTACAGAGATAACGATCTATATAAATCCATTTTAATCTCTTTTTTTTTTTTCTTGCAAAAATTCATAAAGGTTATGTGTTAAGATATTTTGATTGACATTTAGCTATGAGAGTGCACTCCTATAGAGTCTTTGGGTTGAAGTTCTCACTGAACTGATATACCCTCCCCTTTTTTGTCTACAAGTGCGACTGTGTCTGACAAACACATAGTAGCCTTTTTGCACTACAGTGCACTGCATTGCAGTTGTTGTTACTAGCTAGTGTGGGAGTGGGCAATAAGCGCCCCCCAGCTGTTGTAGAACTATACATCCCAGCATGCCCTGCCACAGTTTTGCTATTTGGTCATGCTAAAACTGTTGCAACACATGCTGGGATGTGTAGTTCAACAACAGCTGTAGGGTCTCTTATTGCCCACCCCTCTAACACACACAGCACAGTGTGAAATATACCTGCAGCCAGTCACCCTTCCCACCTACTCCCCATCTAGCTACTACTTCAACTCTGTCTTTTTAATGGCCTCCTAATGGCATTTTTTTTAGACCATCTAAAGTCCACACTTTCTCCCTACAGTCTCCTGTGTGAAATGGTGCCTGATCATGAAGGAAGGACTGTTACTGTATATTTAATCCAAAACATGCAAGATCCAACACAGGAAAATTATGTTTTGCCTCAACCTGTGATCTGTAACTCTCAGAAACCCTAAGGCTGGGTACACACGTAAAGATTTCCTGTCCAACCATCCAACTAGTTGATTGGTTGGAATGAAAATCTGGTAAGGTATGAAAGCAAATGACAATCAGCAATTTGCTCCCAAATGCCGGAAAATGGACAAAAACTGTTGTTTGAACCAATTATTTAGATCAAACATTTAACAAACTTGTATGACGACCATTTTCATCTGTTTTCTGACATTCAGGAGCAAATTGATGCTCATCAGTTACTCCCATACGTTACCAGATTTTCATTCCAACCAATCAACTAGTTGGATGGTTGGACAGAAAATCTTTACGTGTGTACCCAGCATAAATTCAGTTTTCTAAAAAATTGGCTGCTCATCTTTTAACAAAACTGGCTATGTACAATCCATAACTAATAGTTCACATTATGTATTGGCAGCAGTGGTAGATTAAAGTGATATGGGGCATTGGACTGTACAGTACTTATGCACTTATTGCACATGTATTCAAATGCACAGCTTGGCATGTAAGAAAACAATAAAAATTAATGCCATATCATTAAGATTCTCCTACACATGGCTTCAATGTAATCTAGTACATCTTCCAGTTCCTGAAGATTTGTTGGTAGCGCAGCCATGCTTTTAGGCTCAATATCCTAAAACTCTACCTTCTGCATTGTATCATTTAAAACATGACTCATAAGACCACATGACCTGTTTCCAATCATTTACTGTCCAATTCCTGTGTTCCTGAGCAAACTGGAGACGTTTCATGCTGTTTTTAGCACATAGTCATGACGTACAGACAGGCCTTCTAGTTCTGTAGCCCAAATGATGTAATGTACAATTTACTGTTCATTCAGAGGCCAGCTGAATTGGTCTCTGATTCAGATTATTGTATCTATAATTTGATGCACTGTTGCCTGTGTGTGGGAATGAACAAGTCTGCCCACTATCCCAGCTGCTCGAGCATCCAGTAGCCATTTATGACCACAGGCCTTACACTCAGAACCAGTTTTTCATCTGCTGGTCCACTCTGTGTACACTTTGTTTACTGCTACTTACAGCTCACATTGCATTACTGTTCTTACAAAAAAAGCTAAAGCTCTTTTTTCTGGTATAAAGCAACAAAATGTTCTATTGTGTAACTTAGATATAAGTTGTTAATGGCTGGTGCTGAAATAGTTCTGAATTTAAAGTTACACATACTGAGCAAATTGTTTAAATAACATACATTTTGGTAGACAACAGTGTTATCTGTTTGAACATGATTTAAAAATATTTATTTTTAATTTACAAGGGATTATTGTTGAAGTAATAACCAAATGTCAGAAGTAATGCAGTGAAAACAATAAAAGTATTTATACAATATATATATATATATAAAAAAACCTCAAATCTTGTTGCAAACACAGCGATCTACCTGAAAAAAAATATGCATTGTGAAAAAGTCTGTATGTAAGTGCTTGTGGCAAGGTTGAATTTTTAACACAGACAGAATTCCTTAGTGGATCTAGAAGAAGTAAATTATCAATATTTATGCATACAAGGTAGTGCTCATCTGCAATTGCTCCCAGCCATGACAATAAACACTTTCAGCAGGTGTCCCAGAAGTCTCTGGACTGCCTATTATTATTTTTATGTGGCTACATGCTATTACCATATTGTTTAAGGCCAGAGAGCTATTTCATCCAGATGCACAGACGTTGCCATAGAGTTCTGCTAAAAGAATTATAAAAATGATGAATATTGTATAATATGTTAAAATATTTTATATAACAAAAGCAGCGTGCTAAATGACAGTTAGCAAATAAGTTATTAGAATATGAGTCATATATTTAAATCAATATTAACAAACATTCAAGATAATACATTAAAAATACTATAACAATAAGAATCTTACCAGTTATTGCTGTTAGTTATGTGAAAACACACATTACAACAGCAAATGATTGCTACAGTATGGCTGAGGTAGGCATGTCTGGTGTACGTATTACAGTAACTTAGTGTTTAGTGGGTTAAACTATAGGTGTTTGGTTTCACTATATTATGCTAATAAATGCATTTGGAAATTAAGTAATGTTGCTTGTCTTTGGGAATAAAATATTAAGATACACTACAAACAGCAACTTTGTAAAGTGCACTACAATATAAATATAAATAAATTGTACTATGGCCTTCTTTCATTCAGTATATGGGTGGATTTGGTGCATCACAGGGCCTGTTTAGAAGTGGATGCTAATCGCATCGCTGCGGTGTCTTTGTACTCAGTGGATCTGAGAATGTTGCAGCCGCTGTCTTTTGTACAGTGACCCCCACTGCCGGCTAGCCAATATCCACCACTTGTGTACAAAGACACAGCATTGGATGATCATCAGTAACACAATCATACTTCTGAGCAACCATGGGGTTATTCAGAGGTCTGAGGGTGTGACCGATGCCCATCACAACTAAGCTGCCGAGGCCAGCACCACTACGATGTGGACTAAGTTGCCGGCTGAGACATGCCCACAAAATGGTCTCGACATGTCTGTGTTTTAGTTGCCATGCTCTCATTACCCCTTCCCAACGGTCGATGTCTGTCCCAGTGTCCTAATCCACACTACATCCGCTGTAGCAAGACAGGACAAGGGCAGTAAGTGTTACTTGCGCCCATTGGTGATAATCTCCCTCATAGAGAAGTGGATTTATTATTAATCTTTATGTATAGGGTGTCACAAATATTCCGCAGTGCCTTACAGAGTGCATATACAGAAACAGAGCAAACATTAGTTCATAACATTATTATTAGGGGTGAGCGGGTTCGGTTTTACTCGGTTCTTATCGCCACTTTACCGCAAATTCGGATTTATTATATTGGCTATCCAAAACACATGATAGGCGATAGCCAATAAAATGCCGTTTAAAGATCCGAGTAAATCCGAGTAAAACTGAACCCGCTCACCCCTAATTATTATGCAAGGATAACTAAAGTGAACACAGATAATTTATAAACAATAATAACAATAAAATAAACACTGGAGTTTACAATCTATGGACCTCATTCAGACCCGGACGCAAGTGGCTGTTCGTTCAGCGTACGAGCGAAAAAATGTAAAATCAAGTGCTCGCTCGCAGCTAATCTTCTGCCCCATAGTCTCCCAACCCCTCCTCTAGCTAACGAATGCTCAAAATAGCGACCGTCCGTCTCCTCTTTGGATGCAGGGAACGCACGCACAAGTCAAATCCGGAAGTGGGACTGTCAGTTTTCGATTGTCTGCTTTCATTCAGCAAACATACTTGAATCGATTAATAGCAATCAGTATATTAATTAGCTTAATTGTTATGCAATCCTTTTTTTTTACAATGTCAATAAACTTTATTATTGTTCGTGTGTGTCATTCTTTCCGCAGAATACGTACGTTTGTACCAAGGGGATGGTTTTTCAAATTTTAAAGTTTGTTTGAATGCTACTATTGTTTTGCATTTGTTTATATGCCGATTTTTCATCTTTATTAATAATATTTAAATTAGCTTACGCATGTCACTGCATCAAGCCTATCATAACTCACATTATATTTGTGAGGGTGTAGGTCACATGACTCATACAATAACCAATAGAATGCTTTCTGTTAATTTTCAAAGTACATTAGCCAATCAAATTTTTTCTGGGACCTTTATTAAAACTGTTTTGTGTTGAAAAAATCATAGCCATCATGAGAGCCGCAGCATTTTGTCGCCGTGAACTCCTGGTCCTCACAGATGTGATGGACCGGAGAATAACAGAATATCCGGCCCCCATCACTAACCTCCGCAAGCGGAAAGCCTATGCGGAGGTGCGGCGCCGGCTGCGTACATTGGGCTACCGCCACAATATCGGCCAGCTCGAAAGGCGATGGTCCGATCTATGCCGCAGATCCCCACGCCTTTTGGCCAATTTGCGTTAGCAAATTGTTGAAAGTAAGTGTTTTTTTTTTTAACATTTTAAATGTAAGCATACCTGCGTGTGCATGTTTTCTGTATAGCCCGGTTTCTTTATTTAGGACATACCTGCGCGTGCATGTTTTCCGTATAGCCCTGTTTCTTTATTTAGGACATACCTGCGTGTGCATGTTTTCCGTATCACCCTGTTTCTTTATTTAGGACATACCTGCATGTGCATGTTTTCCGTATAGCGCTTTTTTAATTTTTTTGGGTGTGTAAATTTTTTAATTAAAAAATAAAATATTTAATAATATTAATTTTTATCCATCATTTAGGGGCTGAGTGCAGACTACGACGTCAACGATGTTGGGCTTGTCCCCTATCCCCCACTCCCACCAAAACCTCCTCTCCCCAACCTTCCCCAAATTCCCCCTCCAACCAAGACCTGGCAGACCGTGATGCCCCTCCCTCTCATCACATTGCCATCCCTCAAAATTCACCCTCCCCTCCACCCCCCCTCTCTTTTCATCACCCTCTCCTCCACCCACCCCTCTCTTTTCCACACCCTCCACTTTCAGCCAAATAACCCCTCCTCCATCCGACCAGCAGTGGCCCACCTCTGAGGAGGACGATGTCGGGGCTCCAGGCCCAGTCATCATTATGACCGGTATGTTTCCCTTTTAAACTATGGTTGTTTTTGCATTATTTTGTTTTTGGTTGATGTTGTCCTTTTGCCTGTGCATTTCCAATTTGTTAAGTATTTCTAATGTTTTGGATATATAGCGTTGTCAAGCAATGTCTAGGATGTTTTCCCCTTACACATATGACACATGTCCAAGCACTCATACTTGTGTCTTTCTTGTTTACGGTAACAACAAATGTTGTATTTTTGCGTAGTTCTCCCTATTTTTTTTTTTTTTTTTAATTATACAATCTTTGCGTTTGGCATTACTTTGCTTTAATTTTTTTTCTCTTTTTTTTAAGTATAGTCTGATTTTTAAGTTGTTTGCAAACATATAAATTAAGGTGTAATTTTAGTAATCCACACATTTTTTAACCCATAGAGGACCAGAGGCGGAACCAAGAACTGTTTTCCGGATTGCAGAGCTTGAGGGGCCATGTAGTAGGCATGCTCGTGGTCCTGGATCATTTGTTGGCGCTCCAGCGCCACTAATTTTTTATATTTTCGCCCTAAAAATGTTTAAACAAATAAAATATATTTTGATTTCTTAAAGTCTCATTCCTTGTCTGTAAATATTAGATTGTTGAACCTTACATAAGTCGACTATTGTAGCATGTTTTTTTAAGTAATGTAAATTAGATTGTAGAAAGCTCAAGTAAGTATGTAAGCTGGCACCTTAAACACCTAACAATACCAATAGGTTTGTAGAATTAACAGCATTTAAAAAAAAATTTTTTTTGGGGGTAATGTAAAAATTAAATCAAACCTGCTTAGGCCTAGATTAGAAAACATGCTGATTCACCATAATACCTTTGGTGTTTGTTTTTAGCCATAAAGCAGGGTAAAATACTTTACAATTTAACACATTACAGGATTAGCCATTAAGCAAGTTTGCCTTTTTGGGACCAGGTTACACTTGCTTGTAATTTACCAAGGAAATGTTTGTTTAACGTTAAACAAAAATTTAATGCACACAAATAATAAACACAAAGTGAATAGTCACAATCAATTCACACAGTGAAAACAGACTCAAAAATACAACCAACACCAAAAAGAACAACATAACAACAACAATCAAGAACTGTTTGAAGAAGTAGCATGCCAACATGAATCCACAAATGAGGCGAAGAAATCATTGTTCCAGAAGTTATATCCAATGTGGCCACATGAAGTAAATTTTTTGGATCAGGTAGTAGGCATCGTTTTTTCAGGTAATTTTATGGAAAAAAAACCCCATAAAGATAAAACACAAATTAAAATTGGCCATTAAAATCTTACATGTCTACATTGTGTCAATTAACTTAATTTTTTAAAATAATTACCTAAAAAATCTGGCCACCACATCATTGCGTATGGCCCCCCCACATACTGACCTCCGTCCAACCTCGGGGGGGGCATCCTCATGCAAAGCATCCTCTGGCTGCATTGGGACACCACTCCTTATGGCGATGATGTGAAATATCCCACACAGGACCACAATTTTCGAAACCATATCCGGCAAATACATGAGCTTGCCACCAGAGTGGTGGAGGAATCTGAATCGGCCTTTTAAAAGGCCGATACAGTGCTCCACCACCTGCCTGGTGGCTGTAAGTGCAGAATTATACTCACTTTGTGGCCCTGGTGTGGGAACCAAATAAGGAGTGAGAAGCCAGGGCGTGCAAGGGTAACCACTGTCTCCTGTGAAAATATAAAAACAAACATTAGAACCATTGTGTAACAAGCTTTGCATTGGTTTCAACAGAAGGTTTCAACTTACCCAGAAGCCATGCATCACCAGCTTGGAGGTTGTTTAATTTGTACCAAATCCCTGATTGCCGGATGACGAAGGAATCATGTGCACTGCCGGGGAATTTGGCATTCAGGGACAGGATCTGGAGGGAGGCATCACATACCACCATTACATTCAGTGAATGAAAGTGCTTGCGGTTCCTAAAAATAGCCTCCAGCCTTGCTGGAGGCTGAAGTGGTATGTGAGTGCCATCCACAACCCCTATGATGTGTGGGAAGCCAGCTATTTGGTAAAAATTGGCCTTTGCCACATTAAGGGTACCCATATCCAATGGCATTTTAATAAAATGATGGAGGTGTTTAAAAAGGGCCTCCATCACTGCCCTCAGGATCCTTGAAAAGGAGGATTGGGATATTCCCGCAACTATTCCCACAGTGGTTTGAAAGGATCCTGAGGCATAAAAATGTAACACCGACATTAATTGAGTAAGTGGTGGTATTGCTGTAGGACTTTCAATTTGCCGTTCAAGATCACTCTCTATTAATGAGAGAGTGTCTATGATGATTTGTGGCGGCAGACGGTATCGCCTTAATACCTCATCATCTGGCATTCCAAAAAGGGTGACACGTGTTCTATATATCTGGGGCCTTGCACGCCAATGAGGCCTATGCCTGGAACGAAGTTTTTTCAGGTAATTTTATGGAAAAAAAACCCCAAAAAGATAAAACACAAATTAAAATTGGCCATTAAAATCTTACATGTCTACATTGTGTCAATTAACTTAATTTTTTAAAATAATTACCTAAAAAATCTGGCCACCACATCATTGCGTATGGCCCCCCACATACTGACCTCCGTCCAACCTCGGGGGGGGCATCCTCATGCAAAGCATCCTCTGGCTGCATTGGGACACCACTCCTTATGGCGATGATGTGAAATATCCCACACAGGACCACAATTTTCGAAACCATATCCGGCAAATACATGAGCTTGCCACCAGAGTGGTGGAGGAATCTGAATCGGCCTTTTAAAAGGCAGATACAGTGCTCCACCACCTGCCTGGTGGCTGTAAGTGCGGAATTATACTCACTTTGTGGCCCTGGTGTGGGAACCAAATAAGGAGTGAGAAGCCAGGGCGTGCAAGGGTAACCACTGTCTCCTGTGAAAATATAAAAACAAACATTAGAACCATTGTGTAACAAGCTTTGCATTGGTTTCAACAGAAGGTTTCAACTTACCCAGAAGCCATGCATCACCAGCTTGGAGGTTGTTTAATTTGTACCAAATCCCTGATTGCCGGATGACGAAGGAATCATGTGCACTGCCGGGGAATTTGGCATTCAGGGACAGGATCTGGAGGGAGGCATCACATATCACCATTACATTCAGTGAATGAAAGTGCTTGCGGTTCCTAAAAATAGCCTCCAGCCTTGCTGGAGGCTGAAGTGGTATGTGAGTGCCATCCACAACCCCTATGATGTGTGGGAAGCCAGCTATTTGGTAAAAATTGGCCTTTGCCACATTAAGGGTACCCATATCCAATGGCATTTTAATAAAATGATGGAGGTGTTTAAAAAGGGCCTCCATCACTGCCCTCAGGATCCTTGAAAAGGAGGATTGGGATATTCCCGCAACTATTCCCACAGTGGTTTGAAAGGATCCTGAGGCATAAAAATGTAACACCGACATTAATTGAGTAAGTGGTGGTATTGCTGTAGGACTTTCAATTTGCCGTTCAAGATCACTCTCTATTAATGAGAGAGTGTCTATGATGATTTGTGGCGGCAGACGGTATCGCCTTAATACCTCATCATCTGGCATTCCAAAAAGGGTGACACGTGTTCTATATATCTGGGGCCTTGCACGCCAATGAGGCCTATGCCTGGAACGAAGTTGAGGTTGGTCGGGTTCTAGAACCATGGCCAATATAATACGACCAACATCAACCTGAAATGGTAAGCCACGTAGTTATTGTTTTAGACAAATGTGTTAAGAAAAATATACTTATCTTTTCTCAGGAATCCAAAGATGCTTACAGGCCTGGGACGTGTCATGTGCAGAACACCATACATTTCAAAAGTAGAAAATATGTTTAAGATTCATTATAGAAAATATGATTGTAAACAAATTGATTTCGTGAAAAAATAAAGAAGGGAGCACACATTAGTTCAGAAAATACTATGCTACATTTAGTGTTAAGACAAGATTTTACCCTGAAAATGTAGTAAAAAATTAGTTCGTAAAATAGTACTTTACTTTTACAGTTAAAACCACTCAAACATTAGTTCACTAAATAGTACGCTACTTTTACAGTTAAAACAAGACACATTAGTTCGTAAAATAGTACGCTACTTTTACAGTTAAGTCAAGACACATTAGTTCGCTAAATAGCACGCTACTTTTACAGTTAAAACAAGACACATTAATTCGTAAAATAGTACGCTACTTTTACAGTTAAGTTAAGACACATTAGTTTGTAAAATAGTACGCTACTTTTACAGTTAAAACCACTCAAACATTAGTTCGCTAAATAGTATGCTACTTTTACAGTTAAAACAAGACACATTAATTCGTAAAATAGTACGCTACTTTTACAGTTAAGTTAAGACACATTAGTTTGTAAAATAGTACGCTACTTTTACAGTTAAAACCACTCAAACATTAGTTCGCTAAATAGTATGCTACTTTTACAGTTAAGTCAAAACACATTAGTTCGTAAAATAGTACGCTACTTTTACAGTTAAAACCACTCAAACATTAGTTCGCTAAATAGTACTCTACTTTTACAGTTAAGTCAAGACACATTAGTTCGTAAAATAGTACGCTACTTTTACAGTTAAAACCACTCAAACATTAGTTTGCTAAATAGTACGCTACATTTAGTGGTAAGACATGATTGTGCCCAGAAAATAAACAACATTACTTTGCGAAACATATGCTAAGAACAACACATCTAATTTGTAAAATCATGAAAACAAAAACACTTACCAAAAACAGACAAATATCCCAAAGTTCAAAAACTTCACTGGGGCAATGCCAAACTAACTGTAAACCAAAAAAAAATATATTAAAAACATTTGTAAACTATTTACTAATTTTTTTTACGGTGGTTTTTTAAAATACTTACTCAAAAAATCACAAAAAAATAGCCAAACAATAAAAAAAAAAACAACGGAAAAGAAATAAGCTAGAAAAAAACAAAAAAAACGCTCCGAAAATGTCCTCCTTCTACTCACTAAACCACAAAACCTCAAAACCACTCCAACACCAAACCTCCAACAAACAACATGCCAAATCGACTCCAGTCACACCAAGCCATAAATAGTCTTTATTTTCCCGCTCAAATTAAGGACAGACAATAGGAGCGCACAGTCAGTGATGCGGCCGAATAATGCTGACGCATGAATGAAAATGTCACTGAAAAGCCAAATCGGTCTGCTGTAGTGAGACCTGAAAGTCCAAAATGACTACAGAGCAGCAAAGCACTGGCCAAGAGGCGCCAGGTAAGTATTTCTCTTTTTTGGGCAAAAGGATTCTGTTTAACAATAATTTTGGGAACATTTTACATTATACATTTTAATCCCATTTTAAAAAAAGGTGTTGAGGATGCCATAGAAGAGGCTGCTGGGCCTAGTAGGCCAACTAAAAACAAAAAAAAAGGCAGCCACAATTCACAAGAAAGGAGATGGAGGTTTTGGTGCAAATGTGCAATGACAACCTGCCACAGGAAGCAAGGAATATGGGTGCAAGCCAGAAATGGAAAATGTGGGATGACATAGCCAGTGGTGTCAATAGGGTGAGTGATTTGGAACGTTCAACCCGGGAGGTCAAACGCCGGTACGTAAAAACTAAATTTTTAGTAAAAAGTGTTTACAGGTCCAAATACTGCAGGAATAATGCCAACTTTTTACCCCACAGATGGAGCGACTTCAAATATCGTCTTAAGCAAAAGCTGGCTGATAGGGCTAGGCATGCAGGGGGGACAGGTGGGGGTCCCACCCCTGTGTCACTGGAGCTCACAGATTAGGAGGAGATGGCCCAGGGGTGTGTGCAAGATGAGGAGGTGTTTGGCGTGTTGAACATGGATACTGACATGCCAGACTTTGCGGCTCCTCATGTTGCCCCAGGTAAATGTTGTAATGTTAACAACTCAGAAATGTGTTTGGGCCAATATCTAGATTATAATGTTACTCTTTTCTCTTTTTTCTCACAGAGACACAGGCAGATGAGTCTGCTCCAGAGGGTGGAGCTTTGGCCGCTGAATTTCTGCTGGCTCTGCAGGGGAGGAAGCAGTAGATCCGGCTGTGGACCCTGTGGCAGACAGTCCTGGGCATTCCCCCTCGCAGGCAGTGGGCCTCCTCACTGATCTCAATATTAAAACAGATCAGCAGACCGAGATTCTGCTGAGGATGGACGCCAATCTGCTACGGGTGGTGGACGCCCTGGAGCAAAGTGCTGCGGCCAACGTGACCATTGCTAAGGCCCTGGCAGAAAATACTGGGGCCAACATGCGAATAGCAAATGCCCTGGAGCAGCTCGTTCGGCAGCACATGTTGGAGCCGGCCTCCCTTCCTGCCGGAACATCAGGACCCTCCACCTCTGGCACAACAACAGCCATCCCTCCAAATGTGCCTAGCCCTATGCCTAGTCCAGAGGCCACAACATCTGCCTCTGACCAGGCCAGCAGAAGGACATCCCGGACCCGTTCAGGCTCCCTCCTTACCCCGGCCAAACAGGCCAAAAGGCGATGACAGCACTGGCTAATTTTCCCACAATCCTTCTCAGTGTTTGCCCCATATTCCTTAATGCCCAAAACCTCCCTCTCCTTTCTTGTGATTTTTTTATTAATTGTGATTGTTTGTGGATTTCAAATGCCACTTATTTTGTTTGTGTGTTTCTAAAATCATTTGTTATTTGTTTTTACGTTATCAAGTTTTTTTTTATTTCCCCAAAATTTAAAAAAAATAAAAATAAAATAAAATAAAATAATGTTGAAAATCTGCACAATTCTCTTGTTAATTTATTCAAAAACTGGTTAAAAGGTAATCCCGCAAACAACATTACAAACAATACAACGGAAATCTAAACATTATTTTTGTTAAAAAAAACCAAGGGTTAAAAACAATTTATGAGTTTTAATTAACACTTAGCAAAAAACAAAAGGACGATTGTTTTCTTGGCCCCTAAAAAATGAAGAAAAACAACAAACCTGCGTACAATATTGTTGCCCTAAATAAAATAGCAAACAAATTTGGCAAAAACACACAATGTAAAAAAATTTGTAAGCTAATTGATTGTGTAACCCAGAAATTAGTAGCTGAGTAGTTCACCTGCGTATGGGTTTTTGCTACTAAAAAAAGGCTATTGGCTAAACACCTTACAGGCATTTTTGCAATTCAAAACTGATTGTTGTTGAGGCCTCAATTGATAAATCGGGAAACCATCGATGAGCCCCGGGAAGAACGAAGAGACCATCGTCATTGCAGTAGAGAATACCAGACCACAAGCTGAGCGAGCAGTTTGAATGGAAAGTGGATCAGACAGTGACGTAACCCTTGTTCCGTTCACATTGGCCGTTTGCATCAGATAATTTATGTACGCCCAAAAAACGCCTCGACACGCCTGCGTTTTCCCATCTCCACCCCCGTCACCGCCCCAAAATGGACAGTTCTGTCAATCACATTTGACATGTCACTTCCTGTTCGCTATTCGACGAACGACTGAAAAAATTATCACAATCAGCCGTATGCACATGCACACTGTTACACCGACGCATGCGTGGTTTTACAACATCGGATGACTACGAGCGTACGACCGCTTATGAGCGGCTCTGAATGAGGGCCTATATTCCATTCCAATTGTACACACACAGTACACACTAGGGTTATTTATTTTGTTGGGAGACAATTGACTTACCAGTATATTTTTGGAATGTGGGAGGAAACCCACACAAGGACGGGGAGAATATACAAACTCCACACAGTTAGGGCTGTAGTGGGAATCAAATCCATGACCTCAGTGCTGTGAGGCAGTAATGCTAAACTTACCACTGTCTGTGCTGCCCAAATAGTATATGAGGGAAGAAGGCTTTGCATGTCATAGGTTCTAATCTATAGGGTGTAGGAACAGACATGGGTGACACAGGCCCTGATTCAGGGGTGGACACTAATCCAGTCATGACTGTGTCTTTGTACACAGCATTACTGAGAATTTATGCTAAAGCTGCAGCCACAGTAATCTGGACAGAGACGCCCACCGGCTGCCTTTCTGATCTGCTTGCATGCAAAGACGCACATCGGTCGCACCATCACAATTCTGAGCAAGCCTATGGCTGCTCAAACTGCTGGTGCATGTGAAACTGCATACAAAAATACAGTTACTGGCTGCCACATGCTAACAAAATGCTAGCGGCACACTCCCGTTTAACTACTACTCCCTGTTACCTCCGATAGACGCACTCTGACTATCAATCACTCTGCATCCAACTGCTCACTATGGCCCCCATCAGTAAACCATTGCAACACATGCATAGTGCGACTCATACATGTGCAGTACATAGAACATCGGCCAAGTGCACAGACATCAGCATAGCGTCCATCTCAGTATCAGGCCCACAGAGAGGAGATTTAGAGCCACACAGACGAGGCTGCATCTGCGTCATTTGCCAGAGCCGTGCCTGAGTCTTTATGATAATGCCACAACTGAATATCTTTCTATTGAGACGCAACATCGCTGCACCATCAAAGCTTACTCCAGCCCCATGGCAGGTGCAATTTCTCCATCTGACCATGGCATCCTGTGTCAGTGCTAATGCGTCTTTATACACAGTCGCTGGTAGCTACATGCCTGCATCTGCCTATACACCCCGTTACCTCCGAGGAACACCACTAAAATCCTTGGCTCTTGTAACAGTTTTTTTCCTGATGTAAACCATCAGGATATGACTCAGGTACATGAGAAAGACTTCTAGCATCAGCTAGCATGCACCTCTATGCCTTGGACAAAAAGGGGATGTTTAGGATAAAAGAAAGACTTTTTGATAGAGAAATGTTTCTTGAGAGCCTGTTTAAAGCATTGCAGAGAGGAAGAGCATTTAATAGGGAGAGGGAGTAAGATCCAGTGGCGGGGAGAAACATGGGTGAAATTCTGAAAGTGGGAATAGAAAGAAATTATCAGTTTGGAAGAGAGGCGGAGGTCATTGTAATAACAAATTGTTCAGGCGGAAAGATGGGAGATGAGGTCAAAGATTTACACAAGAGAGGTTGGATGAGGGCTTTATATGTGAGAGTGAGAATGTTTGAATTGGCCTCTGTAGGTGAAGATGAGCCAGTGAAGTGCCTGGGAGAGAGGTGAGACAGAAGCAGAAAGATGTGCAGGGCAGTGGTGTTAAGAATGCATTAAGACAGAGAGAGGTGGGAGTCAGGAAGTTCAAATAAAAGGAGGTTGCAATAGTCTAATAAGCAGAGAAATAGTGAGTGGGTAAGGGTCTTCATTGGCTCCTGGTGATTGTAAGAAAGTGGAAGCAATAAAAATGGTAAAGGGTCTGAATGTCGTGTTTGAAACACAGCCACTTTGTGTCAAACTCAGAAGTAGTCTTTGCTCTCTTCTCAACATGTGCCAATTATCTGAATATATCAACAAAAATATGGCTTACCATGGGGGGGAAGTATGGGAGATGTACGCTGCACCGACACACTTACTTCCGATACAGGTATGGTGGTGGTGGATGGAGTGCACTGGACATGGGGCCCCTCATCTCCTAATATTACCCTACTTAGATATTTTAATGTAACCACTTGCCTGGCATGGTCACATCATTTGCGACCATGCCAGGCTGTGCGATACCTGACATGGTTGCAAACAAAGCGACCAGTCAAAAATGCACACTGGGCGGTTGCTAGAAGATAATCTTCCAGCAGCTGCCAATGACAGAAGGACCCCTCAGAAGGACCCCTCTCAGCCCCTTTGCATCCCTGCATGCTCCCCCAGTGTTTGCCATGCTGCCGATCACTGCAGGAACCCCCACCAGGCAGCTGCACAGAGAAGTCACAAACTCACAATATCGCAATGGACCAATCATCGATGGTTCGTTATATCGATTACTGAAATGTTAAAATTGATATTAACGTTATGCGTTTAAAAAAATATATTTTTTTTTAATAAAATTGTGTTGGATAAGTTATAATAGATGTTCTTAACCTAATTCAAATCATAAAAAAATTACAATTTCTGAGCAGTTTTTGGAAAAAATATTAGCCAGTAAACTGGTTAAGAAAGCAAGAAAGCACTTGGATCTCCAGAAGGAAAGACCAGAAAGCTGGAAACATAAGTGTGAAGAGAGGGGGTAAGGTCAAGGGTGGATAGGTACAGTAGATTTCAGTACCATCAGCATTTATTAAGTATTGTAGCAGAGCTTGTACCTATCACTAAAATTCCTTATTCTGATAACAGACTAGAATGGTATTAACAGAAAAAAATGCTTGAAATATATAATTTTTTTATATATATATGCAATAGACAAAAAATCTTATGGTTTCACATGTCTCATTAAGGCTTCTTAGAAATGATCTGAAACTTCACAAAACCTACTGAATTTGTGCCACTCAAACTGAAAAAAGCAATGAAATTCTGATCATTAAGGCTGATGCCTTAATGGACATTTTCCTTGTGCAATACAGGTATGGTATGCCATCACACCCAGTGGTTAACTGCATATTTTCAGTATTCTCACAGAATGAGATTGCTGTCACTCACAAAATGGTTGAGCTGCTAATTCACAGAATTGTGTACTAATTGGAATACACACATACAGTCTATGCAACTAAGGTCTGAGCAGAAGATAGAGCACAGGCATCAACCGCTAGAGAGATCAAATAATTATCTCTGTCTTACCATTTGGTTGTCCAAATTACTATATAATCAAGTCAGCATCTGTTCTTTCTCCTTCATGCCATTCGGGCCTATATTTGTGGCCATGCCTGTGGATGATCTTCATGTTGCTATTTTTGTACTGTATAATTACTTAATTGCATTGTTTTTGCTACCAACTCAGTAAACAATTTAACTGGAAAGATTTATGTCAGTGTCTTCTTTCCTTGTGTTTGAAGTGATAAACTTTCCTTCATTATCCAAGTCTAGTCTTGGAATTGCCATCAGTAGGCTTCCGAAAAATCTACCTGAGGGCGGGCTCTAGCAGTCACATGACCATTAGGAGAGAGAGCAGATGCTCGGTCTGCCTTCCTGTGTATGGACAAGCTAAGTAAGTGAAATTTTATCACTCTACCTTGTTTTAGTGGTATTTGAGAGGCTTGCTCATCCACCCACCAGATTTTGCTAGGTGGCAATCCTCCCAATGAACAAATCTGCTGCTCCCTGCATAAAGCTTTAGATCTACAGTAGATATGTCAATCCTATTCAAATACGCACTATCAATATAGGAGAAGCAGGTAAAGCAGGGTCAGGAGCATGTGCAATACTCCTCCAAGCAGGGCCCATTCACCTGCTTCTTTAAGCCATGTAGCTTGGTATGCAGTCATTATATCGACATTCAGCAGGTTGACACCAGAATGTCAACATGGTCTGAATGTTGATATTCAAAATGTCAATATGGGCAAAATGTTGACATTCACAATGCCCTTGGTCATAATGTCGATATTGTAAGTTTCAACAGGCAGAATGTCAACAGTCCATTTTAGTGTTAAAGTTAGGCTGTGGGTTACAGAAAGAATAGACTTTGACCTACAAGCATCTGAAAACGCTATTTCGACATGCTGACTGTTGACATTCACAGTGTCATCATTGTGTAAATGTCAGATGTGGTTGTCAACATTTGACATGTTGACATATTGGCCTTGTCTTCATTCTGAATGTCTACATTCAGATCATGTTGACATTCTGGTGTCAACAATCTTAGGGGGAGATATATCAAATCTTGGCAAGAGAAAAGTACCGACCAATGAACATGTATGGGTCTGTTTATAGGATGTTTGAAAAATGACATTTAGGAGCTGATTGGTTGGTACTTTATATCTCTCAACTTTATCTCTCACCAAGCTTTGATACATCTCCCTCTTAATGTCTACATTCTGAATATTGACATTTTGTACCAGATACCTGATGCTCATCAGCCTCATATAATTGAGGCTGTAAGCAGGGAATGTACAGTAAGGAGGACCGCCCATATGCACTGTCAATATAACCACAGGTGGGTAAGCCATTGATGGACAGACCCTCCTACATGGTAACCTGGTCCCAGAACAAATACTCAAATGTGTGTTCAAATCCCATACAATCTTCAGGGAAGTACATACATTACTAACAATTATGAGTCACAGAATGTTGCAGGATACAGAAAACCATTGCTACTGTAATTAGCCACAAGTAACATTATGTGTAGACAGTGAGTTAAGGTGCCCATACATGGTACGATAAAGCAGCCGATCCGATGGACTGGTACAATTTGGCTGCTATATCGTACAGTGTATGGGCATGATATCGGACTGAGCGCGCACCCGTGGGGTCATACATTGCACCCCCTGATCTTACTGTAGGTTCAGTCGATATGGGGATGCAATTTGCAATCCCATGTAGTGCTATGCGCGTAGGGGAGTCAGCATATTGGGTGGTCAGCCACCCGATCACACCGTGTGTGGGGACCGCCCGATATGTCAGACATTGGATCCCCCATCGTTTTGCATGGTGCATATCGCACCGTGTATGGCCAGCTTTACAGTACAAAATGTGTGCCAGTACTTCTCTAGTTGTTATAAAGAAAGCACATTAGCTGATTTGTTACTGGGGCGGGATGCATGACACATTGCATTCGGGATGCGATGACTCCCGCCACCCATTGCATGCATGCCGGCATTAGCAATGCCGGTAAGCATGATGAACACTGCAAAGGACCGCTCTCTTAGTAAGTCTATGATCCAGAAGCTGGCATCCTTCTGCGCATGCACAGAAGGACGCACGCGCCACAGGGATGCTGGGAGGGATCCGATGGAATCCCTCTCCCAATAGAAGCCCATAGGCTTCTATAGGGTAATACCCATCAGGAAGATGGCATTACCCACCGCAACCAAGCCCCAGAGTGCATTCCATTCCGGGACTTAGTACATATGAGAAATCTGCATTTCTACCTTTGATGCACCCTGCCTCTGAATCTAGAATGTATGTAATTCTGTTCATTCTCTGTGGCAATGCAGGGAAACTTAATGTACTTTATTCTATGCCACACATAGCTGTTCAAAAAGTTCTAATGAAGTTCTTAAATACAGCTTTATTGTGAGTTATGGATGGTTGTAGTCCTCCAACTTGGACTTTCAGCTTTGGGTAAAGGAACCTTCTCCCCCCACCCCCCCATACCATTCTCCCCCACTTAATGTAAAGAGGGAACATGCCTTTTGGAGAAAGACTTCTGCACTTCAGTTTGTTTTAGAGGGGTTGTATGGGAATTGTGTTTATGAACAAGTGTTTTTTTCACTTATGGATGATTTTAACATTTCTAATGTAAAATGTACTCAGAGGTGTTTTAGTGAATTTGTACATTTGATTTGCAGATATAAACCTTGCTCCTCTATGTTAAACATTTGTGGATAGCACTGTACACTAGCACCTTGTAAAGTTGTGGGGACTTAATCCAATAATTAATATGAGAAAAACATAGAAACCAGACTAAAACAGTACAGTCACAAAGAATTCTTTGGCACAAATAAAGCATGTGTTTTCAGTGTATTGGATTTTAATGTATGTTCAAAGTGTGTTCAGATACAAACAAGGAGAATTTGCTATACCGATCAAAGATCTCTATGATTGCTGTACTTTTATTTCAACAATATCTGATTGCTCTACTTTTCCCTCCAGTTTATATGGGTTTGAATGCATTTTCACCTTAGGAAGTGGACAAGCACATAGATGTGACTTTAGTTATAGTACAGAAAATCTCTCTTTAAAGAAAATTTACAAAATACTCTTGTTTAATTTTTGTTTCCATAAAATGTACTTAATTATCTCAATGAAGTCATGGACAAAATATCTGCACATCATGAATGTTTCTTGTTTGTCAGGGTGAATTTGATTTTTTAAAATATTTTGTTTTCTAATGAATATTAGTAAGCAAAGTTTTTTGTGGACTTAGAAACACATATACAACTTTATATTGAAAATATCCAGCTAGATAAAGGGTCATAGCAGGGGATAATCTGCCATGGGCCAGCTTCACCTCCAGAACATGTGATGTCATAATGTCACATCAAGAGGACAGAGCCGCTGAATCAAGCAGAAGCTGAGCTCTTCAGCGGCTCTCTAGGCTGCAGGATACCATTCAAACCAAATGCAGGTGCCATGGAGCAGTGATGGTGCTGCCACCACAGTCTCTGAGCCCTGGGCAGCAGCCCCACTTGCCCACCTCTGGTTATGTCCTTGACTAGTTATATGGACAGTTATATATAGGGAATATCACTAATTTTGTCCACTTATCACCTGTTTTTAAATTAAATATCAGGTTCTCAAGCCAACTTTTCATTTGATATTGATGAGTTTTGAGACCTTGAAATGTACAGAAAAAGGATAGAGGATCATCTATACACTGTCTGGCATACCATTGTTTAGACAAAATGTATACATCTGCACAGTCTTTACATACAAAATCAAATGCTCCTACATCACAAGCTAGAAAAATTTGTGATGACAATAATGACAAAAAAATACAATTGAACAGCACAAAACAATTAATGTTAACTATGGACATTTTCGGTATTTGAATTTTAATGTTAACAATGTAATGCATTTTTGAAAAAAAGTTCAGTAACTTAAAATGACCATACATACTCTGGGTGGGATACCTTGTTTCTATACATATCTTAGATTATTAGTTATTAATGCCAAGTGATATCAGTTGCTTTGCCAAGATAAAATAACCATATATCACAACACCGACTCTTGAGTTTGTAAATGAAAAATAACAAAATAACTACATAAATTACGTGTAATATAAATCATAATACAAATGTAAGTAGCTCACAAATCTAAAAGTAACTGAATTTAATGATAGAACAAAGTATAGCTTTTCTGCACTTACTTGATAAAGCTATGATAAGCATATACATTTTTACATAATATCGGTTTGTTTTTTTTATTTTTAGATTAAGCATTAAACTGGTGTGCCAGCTATAAAATGGATCAATTCTCCCACTTGTTCTTTGTTGTCCAACATTTAAATGAAACAATGTTTCTTTCAATACATGGGAATAGTAATTATTTCATGTTGGGAACATTTCAGTGAAAAAAATTACGTAAATGTGAAATTAACTTTAAGACAAACTACTGTTTTGACAAAAGGACAATACAATTAGCATTAAATGTATTGATTGCACTGAAAAATACAGAACCATTTACCAATGCAATTTAACAACATCTGTTCTCTTGTTTAACGCTGTTGTAAAGTGGAAGTATCTGAGTGTTTTATGGTAAGTGCCTTTCTTTAAGTCCTTTTTTATGTTAGACGGAAGTATGATCGGCTCCTCCTTAAAAATACTGCCAGTACTAAGAAAGAAATCAATACAATGCCAGTAATAAGGTTTAAAAGATTAATGGTCAATAGGAAAGACGAAGGGATGTACTATTAAACCTACTAATTGCAACCCAACAATAAAACTACCACAAATATATGTACAATAGAAATGTTAAAGAGAAAGAACAACAGGGTGATTGCCATTAGCAGCTTGAAAATTGCTTAATTGGGTATTTTTTTTGTATGTGCCTAGATAAGGCGACTTAAATGTTTTAGGACTTTAAGATATTTGTTTTGGTTCACTGACAAAACCTGAGGCAATGTGATTATTATTCAGTCTAATTCTGCTGTGTTCCCTGACAGTTAAACAAGTAAACAAGCAGTATTGGAAAAACACAATATGTGCTTTTCTCAAAGCATATATATTACAAAGGTTACATATATAAATATGTATATGCATATACAATTAAAAGTATAATTATACATTCATAATTTTACAGTGTTTCATTGAATTAATATATTTGTGTACTTCATGTTAAAAACACATTCTACTTAATTTTCATTGTCACAATTTAATGCAAACAATGAATAAATTGTTGATTTCACTGCATTTCTAGTAGCTGGACTTGATGTAGAAAAAAAAATCACCCTGAAAAGGTCAAGTACACTGGAAATTGAAAAAGAGAACATAAGCTAAAAAAAAGAGATTAATTCAGATGAAAAGATCAAATGTTTGTAATTTATATCAAAATAATTTCATATCAAATATGTTTATAATTTATATAATTTCATATCAAAAATTTTTTTAGTAAAAAAGATGAACATGATTACTAACAATTGGCCATAAACAATATAAAAAATGTAATGCAGCTATTTATAGCAGAAATGCTGTACCACTAAATCTGAAAATGTAATAAAAAGAATAAATTAGTTCCATAGAAGAAAAGCAAAAATTTATTTAATAGTTTAGCAGTGCATTCATTAGAAATTGCAAGAATAAAAAAATATTGCTCACTGTAGGAAAACTTAAAAAATACTAAAATGTTACCTAGGGATTTACAAAATATATAAAATGCTTTTCACCTGTTACAAAAATATAAACCTCCATTCCTCAACCTATGGTATGTTTGCCTCTTGGGATACCTGAGGCTGATTTATGGGATTCTTCAACCTGTTCAGTTTAACTGCAATTTATTAAACTTTGACAAAAAGTCAAGTGGTTACTTGCTAGGATTTTGTAGATATAAAGAAGTTTTTGTTAAGACTTAAAAAGCATGTGCATAAAGAAGTTCTTGATAAGAAAATGTTGAGTCTCTGGTAAACTGGTAAACTGCCTCACTGTCAATTCCTAACAAATTATTGGTGCAATAGTATTTCATTATAGTCTATTAGTCTAGCCCCTTTTATTGCAGTGTATAGCATATTATTGTGTTTGGATCCTTGACCCAACACTTATGCACTGTGACTAAAGCTGGATACACACTTTTATGTTTGCAGGCTGATCGGGTAAACTGTCCTGATCAGCCATGCAGTCTGTCCCCAGTGTGACCTCCTGTCAGCCACGTACACACTGTGCAGACATAGCACAGTGTGTACGGGCTTCTATGGGATCGGTAAATATTAAACCATACATAAGATGCGACCTCCCGATCCTGACCATTGCAGTCGGTTAAAAGCCGTTTATCGGCTGTATCGGGACAGTGTACACACCTATACGATCCAACGGCCATTCTCTCGATATTGGATGAATGGCCTGATGATTGTATAGGTGTGTACTCAGCTTAAGTATGTGGACCTGATTATCTGATGCTGCGGATAGTGTAAAATGTCCACGGTGTGTCCATTCATGATACTGTTTCCTGATAAATGTTTGGTGTGACTGACTGACTGTTCTTAATACCTGTTTTATATGTTATCACATGCAAGAGTACTATGGAGGTTAGTGCATTTGTATGTACATTGCTTAGGGAAGGAAAAAAAGATCACAGTTTTATAGTACACTTGTATAGTAAACCACACACTATGTTAAACAGGTATTAAGTTAAACATGATAATGTAGGTGATATTTACATTTGCAGCTTTGAGGTAGTACTGCAGCCATAGTTCCCAACTATCCTGATTTCTTCAGGTTTCAGAATTGACCAAATACACAATTTGCTTCACTTGTTTCAGTTGTGGATTAAGGATTCAATATTTGTCCTTTATATTTGCCATCTATAAGATAAAATATAAAAAGTTACACTTTATAGAACTGTATTATGGACATGACATTTCAAGTTGGGTAAGTGCCCTTTGTTCATATAGTGAGTCTGCAATAGATACGTGATAATATATCCATTACTGGGAAAATAAAAGTCTTTAAAAACACAACAAAGACTCTAATGTCATAAAAAAACACATGGTCATCATTATCATCATCATAGTTTATTTGTATGGCGTCACCAGTTCTGCAACATCAAGCTGGTAACAATCATCTTTTAAACTACATTGGGGTGTATGTATCAAGTCAAATAAGGTAAAAACAGTGTTCCATTCCTCTCTTTCCTCTATATGTGCCTTCAGACAGTTACTTTGTGTGGTGGTCTGCTGAGTGGGAAAGTCTGGAGTATCATATGTGTTGCCATATTCTGCAATGGTGCTTCAGAACTTGGAGCACTAACTTTGACAAGTTTACCTGGTATTATGATGCATTTGCAGCTGTTCAAGGAGAAGACAGAAATGGTTAGAGAGCTGTGAACACAGGTGCTGTAGCTGGTGGTGTTCCTGACTCATAGCTCAACCCTATGATACTAAAAATGGATCTGCACCTGGCATTCTTTGTTATGTGATTAGTCTTATACCTGAGACTGTGTTGTCTCTTGCTACTCTGGATAACCTGTGTAGCAGACATATGAACTTGCTAAATTGACTCAGTTTTGCTTTTCATCTTGCCTGGCTGTTGGATAACATGTGAAACAGTCCTTTGGACTTGACAAATGGACTCACTTGTGCTTTTCCCATTGCCTGGCTGCTGGATAACCTGTGAAACACACCTTTGGACTTGCTTATGCCTTTTCTTGCTCAACTACTGATAATATGTGCAATAAATCCTTGGACTTACTAAATGGACTTGTTTTCTGTCTTTAGTTTATCTGTCACCTGCAAGTGCATTAGTGCACCAGTGTCAGGCTCTGCTGACAACTAATTATTATTAGTATTATTATCCTTTATTTATATGGCACCACAAGTGTTCTGCTGCACTTTACAGAGTACATAAACTAATAAGTGAACAAGAAACTAGTAACTTACAGTACTTACAGTGCAGGACAAGGACATGGTTTATACAGTATGCAGTCGGGATGCCGACGGTCTAGTCCCGGCAAATTTCTAATGACAGGCGTCGAAATCCCACCTGTTATTAGAGCCCGATACCAGCCTTGGCAATCGAAGTTAAGCCGGGCACGAACAGCCGCATGGAGGGGAGGGTTATGTTAGGGGCTCCCAGGGGGGACTTACGGTTAGGCACCCCCCTGAGAGGTTAGGGTTAGGCTAGGGGAAGGGGGGGTTAGGCTTAGGCATCCCCAGGGGGAGGTTAGGGTTAGGCACCCCCCTGAGAGACTTAAATTTAGGCTGTGGGGAAGGGGGGCTTAGGTTTAGGCACTTAGAGCGGGGTTAGGGTAGGGCACTTGGGGGGAGGTTAGGGTTAATCACCCCTAAGGGAGGCTTAGTGTTAGGGGGGAGGTTAGGTTATCAAATAGAAAAATACTCACGTGTCGGGATCTTCACTGCCGAGCTTCCGCTGTCGGGATTTGAACTGTGCGGCCGGCGGTAAATCATACTGATTCCGTTTATACACATTTCTGCAAAAGTGATTAAAACACTCACAATTAGCAGCAGGAAGTTATCAGTCATGTGTTTGATGCCCTTGTGGGGAGTAATAAGTATTAAATCAATGAGGGGGGAAAAACAAGGGAGAAAAAACAATTGCACAGGAGAAAACACTAATAGTTCAAGGATGTAGGATTTCTAATATCAAATGCAGAGGTGCTCCCTCAGAGTATATGAGGTGAATGAATAAGGAAGAATAAAAGGAAACTCCGTCAGTGGGGCACTCTCTGGTTATAGATAGAAATCTGGTATAGATTAAAATATAAATCTTTATTAAATATAATTAAAATAATACTGCCAAAAACCTACAATCATGAACAGTCAGTGCAAGACAGACAAACGAACAAACAAAAAGAGTGTTCACAAGTGATCCTATATGTGGATCAAAGGATAATATCAACATAGGGGAGTAAGAAGTAGAAGAAAGTAAGTAAGGAGAAGCACATGAGGGAAGAGGTCCCTCCTCATGAGAGCTTACATTCTAAAGTGGAGGGGCAGACAGACAGGCATGACACAGAAGGGGAAGATAGGGAGGAAAGAGCATGAAGTAGGTTAGGATGAGAGCTGGAAGGCTTTGATGAAGTAGTGGGTCTTGAGAGACCATTTCAAGATTTGTAGAGAGGTGGAGAGTCTAATAGGAAGAGGGAGAGAGTTCCAAATGTAGAGAGCAGCATGGGCAAAATCTTGGAGGCGGGAGTGGGAGGAATTTCTCAGTTGGTAGTAGAGACGGCGTGCATTTGTTGAGCTAAGTGGATGGGTGGGAGTGTGAAAGGAGATGAGGTCAGAGATGTAAGTGGGAGAGGATTGGGTGAGGGCTTTGTTGGCGAGTGTTAGAACCTTGAATTGGCATCTGAAGGGAAGGGGAGCCAGTTTAGGGCTTGAAGGTGAGGGGAGGCAAATGTACTACATTTGGAGAGGAAGATGATCCAAGCAGCAGCACTGAGGACCGATTGTAGTGGATAGAGGTGGGAGACTGGGAGGCAGCTAGGAGAAGGTTACAGTAGTCCAATCTGTAATCCAATCAGCGAGTCGATGAGGGTTTTAGTAGCATCCAGGGTGAGGAAGGGTTTAATCCTGGAAATATTTTTGAGATGGAAATGGCAGGACTGCGATAGGTGCTGAATGTGTGGTTTGAAGGAAAGGGTGGAGTCTACGATAACTACAAGACAACACACTTTGGGGCTGGAGGAGATAGTTGTGCCATCAATAGATAATAAAATTGTGGGAAATGAGGTAATGGAAAAGGGTGGGAAGAAGATCAGCTCAGTCTTAGACATGTTAAGTTTAAGAAAGCGCTGGGACATCCAGGAAGATATAGCAGAGAGACAGTTGGAGATATGGGTGAGTAGAGAGGTGAATAGGTCAGGGGTGGAAAGGTAGATTTGAGTATCATCAGCATAGAGATATAGGATGTCAAAAGAGTTGATGAGTTCATCTAAAGAGGACGTACATAGTGAGGTCCAAGAATAGAGCCTTAGGAACTCCTACTGTTAGTGGAAGTGGGGGGAAAGAGGAGTCATGAGAGGAAATTATCAGAGAGGTAAAAGGACAGCCAGGAGAGGGCAGTACCATGTAGACCAAGAGAGTGAAGGATTTGCAGGAGGAGAGGGTGATCTACAGTGTCAAATGCAGCAGAGAGGTCAAGGAGAAAGAGCAGAGAGTAGTGGCCCTTGGATTTGGCAGCATGGAGGTCATTGCATACTTTCGTTAGGGTAGTTTCAGTGGAGTGGAGAGAATGGAAGACAGATTGAAGTGAGTCAAGGAGGGAGTGGGAAGAAAGAAAGGTGGTAAGGTGGTTGTAAACAAGGAGTTTGCAATTAAAAGGGAGGAGAGAGATGGGTCAGTAGTTGGAGAGTATGTTAGGATCAAGGGTAGGTTTTTTTAAGAATGGGGGAGACAAGGGCATGTTTGAAGTGAACTAAGGAAATCCTTTGATAAGGTGAGAAAATCATTTTTATTATTGCTACCCATTACTAATGGACTGTTGAATTCCTCTACAATACCATATGAATTTAATATCATAAATTGTTGAGTATTTATCTTATCATTGTGTCACAGAGATTTCATCTCTGGATGTAGTCTCTATTCAGACACTATTGACCAATGTTTTCAGGACTGCACATGTGCTGGGGCCACTGTGCGCATGTGCCATGATACTGCTGCAGCTCCTGTCACAGTGCCTGATTGACAGGTGTGTTTTGAAGCAGTGATGGTGAGCATTGGAGAAAATGTGGGCTTGTCAACACTGTTTTCTGGGTGGAAAAAAGAAATGTGGCTGCATCCTCAGACAAAGTTTAACTGGCCCCTCCAGCATAGTTGTGTGTGCCATTTTGAGTAACCTGAGGGTTACTCAGAGGTTGGATGTTGTGACCGATGGCAGTGAATTAGAGAAGCACATAGTGGGCATCTTCTTACACAAGACGCCTCCGGCTGCATTAGCATATTTCCGCACAGATGCTTCATCCACCTCTGAATCAGGCCCAGAGCTTGGATCTGCATGCATGGAAATCTTATACATATTTACCAACCCCCAGATCTGACAGCAACCACAGCGCTGACGTGCTGACAGTGCCGCAAGTTTGCACTTTAAACGCACAATCAGTTTGTAATACAGAGACCACTGTTTAAACAGAGCCCACTACTAGGTTCTAAAGTCATGAAATCACTATGGTGTCTAAGTCTGGGACAGCGCCGACAGTGCCACAAGTGTGCATCTTAAAATGCACAGATTATAAGAAACTGACACACTCATAGCAGCATATTAGTTGTCCAAGCAGATGGTGGATGGTGTCCTTGGCAATGGTCACCATTCCTCACCTTTTCAGAACACAAGGGCAGACCTTGAGCTGACAGCTTACAGTAAATGGCTAACAGAGCGTCCTTTATTATGTTAATGAAAGGATCTTGCTTGCTTTGGGGGAAGGGACCTGATGCACTGATCAGGACCTGATGCACTGTGTGTGACTCCCAACCCACTGGGCATGCACATTACTACTGTATGAGCCTTATTACGCCACAGCTATGGAGTAGCTCCACTGGGCATGCACCAGAGACAGCCACCACAGTGCCGACGTGCTGACATTGCTGCAATTTTGCGGTTTTAAATGCACAATCAGTTTGTAATACAGAGACCTCTCTCTTAAACAGAGCCCACTTCTAGTTTCTAAACTCATGAAATCACTATGGTGTCTAAGTCTGGGACAGTGCTGACAGTGCAGCAAGCATGCAACTTCAATTGCACAGTCAGTATGTAATACAGACATCCCACTTTCACTGTGTGTGACTTCCAACCCACTGGCCATGTGCAGTGCTCTGATCTTCCATATGCCATGGCATAGCACGAACTGGTGTATGAAGTGGCTCCACTGGGCATGCACCAGAGATCCCATTGCAACCCCTCCACTGGGCATGCGCCAGAGATCACATTGTAACCCCTTGGAACTGACAGCCACCACAGCGCCGACATTGCCGCAAGTTTGCAGTTTTAAACGCACAATCAGTTTGTAAAACAGAAATGGCTCTCTAAAACAGAGCCCACTACTAGTTTCTAAAGTCATGAAATCACTATGGTGTTTAAGTCTGGGACAGTGCCGACATTACTGCAAGTTTGCATTTTTAAACACACAATCAGTTTGTAATACAGAGACCTCTCCCTTAAACAGAGCCCACTACTAGTTTCTTAAGCAATGAAATCACTATGGTGTCTAAGTCTGGGACAGTGCCACAAGTGTACAACTTCAACCGCACAGTCAGTATGTAATACAGACATCCCACTTTCGCTGTGTGTAACTCCTGATCCACTGGGCATGCACAGTGCTATGATCTTCCATACACCACAGCATAGCACGAACTGGAATATAGAGCGGTACCACTGGGCATGTGCCAGAAATTCCATTGCAACCCCCTGGTCTGACAGCCACCACAGCGCCGACGTTCCGACAGTGCTGCAAGTGTGCATTTTAAAATGCACAATCAGTTTGTAATGCCTCACTTTTAAACAGCCCACTACTAGTTTCACTAATGTGTCTAAGTCTGGGACAGCACCAAAAAAATGTTATTCTTTTCCAGGGCTTGAACCCAGGACAAGCACTGTTGCAAAGTGATCACCTAACCTGTAGCCCACATGCCAGTTATATCAAGAACCACATATAGCGGGCTCATCCTTGTGAAATCCACCCACCCGCTGCTGTTTTTAATAATAAAAATGTGTCTTCCTTACTAGGGGTGTGCACCGGTCACTTTTCGTGTTTTGGTTTTGGATCTGGATCTTTCTTCGTGTTTTGGATCTGGATTGGTTTTGCCAAAACCACCCTTCCGTGTTTTGGGTTCTGGGTTTTGTGTTTTGGATCTGTATTTTTTTTTAAAAAAAGCATAAAAACAGCTAAAATCACAGAATTTGTGGGTTTTTCTGCTACTATGCTATTATTAACCTCAATAACCTTCATTTCCACTAATTTCCAGTCTATTCTGAACACCTCACACCTCACAATATTGTTTTTATGGCCAGAAGGTTGCACCAAGGTAGCTGGATGACTATGCTAAGTGACACGAGTGGGCGGCACAAACACGTGGCCCATCTAGGAGTGACACTGCAGTGGCAGACAGAATGGCAGTTTGAAAAACTAGGCCCCAAACAGTACATACTGCAAAGAAAAAAAAAGAGGTGCAAGATGGAATTGTCCTTGGTCCCTCCCACCCACCCTTATGTTGTATAAATAGGACATGCACACTTAACAAACCAATCATTTCAGCGCCAGGGTCTGCCACATGACTGTGGCTGAAATGATTGGTTCGCTTGGGCCCCCACAAAACAAGCTGGCAATTAATGTGTCCCTGCACAAACTGGTTCTACGGAGGCAAGATGTCGTCCTCATCTTCCTCATCCACCGATTCCTTGGATAAAACAGGAAAAAGGGATTTAGGTGACCCTGGACTGCTTACGGTCTGAGCCAAAGTTTCTGAACTTGACAGTAACTTTTTATGAACGCGCTGCAGGTGCCGTATAAGGGAGGATGTTCCTAGGTGGTTAACGTCCCTATCCCTACTTATTTAACCTTTACATATGGTACATATGGCAAGACAGTTGTTGTCCGGATTTGGATAGAAATATTGCCAGACCAAAGAGGTGGAATGTTTGGTCTTCTGCCCAGGCATGACCGTGATGGGCTTTTTCATCCCACGGACAACAACTGTCTCCCCCGGAGCCTGATTTAAACAAACCACATCACCATCAGAATCCTCCTCGCCAACTTCCTCCTCAGTGCCAGCTACACCAGTATCCTCATCCTGTTGTACTTCAACAGTGACATCTTCAATTTGCATATCAGCAAGTGGACTGTGGGTGCTCCTTTCAGCACTTGCAGGGGGCGTGCAAATGGTGGGAAGAGCCACCTCTTCCTGTCCAGTGCTGGGAAGGTCAGGCATCGCAACCGCCACCACACTTGGACTCTCCTTGGGGATTTGTGATATCTTCTTAGAACGCACAGTTCTTCGCTGTGCTTTTGCCAGCTTAACTCGTTTGATTTTTTTAGCGGGAGGAGGGCTTCCATCGTCATGTGAAGCTGAACCACTAGTCATGAACATAGGGAAAGACCTTAGCCGTTCCTTGCAACTCTGTGTCGTAAATGGCTTATTGGCAAGTTTACGTTTCTCTTCAGATGATTTAAATGTTTTTTTCAAGGTCATTTTCCTGAACTTTGTCATTTGGGATTGTATGTGCCCTCTACTATGACATTGGGCATCGGCCTTGGCAGACGACGTTGATGGCATGTTATCGTCTATGTCATGACTAGTGGCAGCAGCTTCAGCACTAGGAGGAAGTGGTTCTTGATCTTTCCCTATTTTATTTTTATCGGAGAAAGTTTGGTCCTCCATTTATGTTATATTGATAAATACGTGCGGCTAAGGCGCACACAAACACAGAAAATCATTTTTTATTTTTGTTGGAGACTAGTGCACTTTGTGGGTTACACCACCCTTTAAGAAATGAGCCAGCCGGCCCTTTACTTATGGGACACAGACGCACGCTTGGCACTACTTTGTTGATGCACGTGCGGCTACTGCGCACACAATTCACAAACACAGAAAATATTTTTTTATTTGGTTTGGACTGGAGTGTACTTTGGGGGATACAGCACCCTTTAACGGTCAAGCCAGGCGGCCCTTTACTTATGACACAGGCGCACGCTTGGCACTACTTTGTTGATGCACGTGCGGCTACTGCGCACACAATTCACAAACACAGAAATTTTTTTTTTATTTGGTTTGGAGTGTACTTTGGGGGTTACAGCACCCTTTAACCGTCAAGCCAGCCGGCCCTTTACTTATGACACAGTCGTACGCTTGGCACTACTTTGTTGATGCACGTGTGGATACTGCGCACACAATTCACAAACACAGAAAATATTTTTTTATTTGGTTTGGAGTGTACTTTGGGGGTTACAGCACCCTTTAACGGTCAAGCCAGCCGGCCCTTTACTTATGACACAGTCGTACGCTTGGCACTACTTTGTTGATGCACGTGCGGCTACTGCGCACACAATTCACAAACACAGAAAAATTTTTTTTATTTGGTTTGGAGTGTACTTTGGGGGTTACAGCACCCTTTAACGGTCAAGCCAGCCGGCCCTTTACTTATGACACAGGCGCACGCTTGGCACTACTTTGTTGATGCACGTGCGGCTACTGCGCACACAATTCACAAACACAGAAAAATTTTTTTTATTTGATTTGGAGTGTACTTTTGGGGTTACAGCACCCTTTAACGGTCAAGCCAGCTGGCCCTTTACTTATGACACAGGCGCACGCTTGGCACTACTTTGTTGATGCACGTGCGGCTACTGCGCACACAATTCACAAACACAAAAAAAATATTTTTTTTTTAGCACTTGGGGGGAGCACCCCTAACGAACAGAGCACCCCCTGGACAACACTACAGCACCCCTTTAGGACTGGGACACTGCACAGGACTTTGGAGTGGACACAGCCCCTATGGACAACTGACTGCACAACACAGTCCAGCCAGCCCCTATGGACTTTGAAGTAGTGGACACAGCCCCTATTAACAACAGCAGCACAGCACAACACAGCCAGCCCCTATGGACTTTGAAGTAGTGGACAACAGCAGCACAGCGCAGCACAACACTACTCTGCACTACACTACACTACACAGCCCAGCCAGCCCTAACTCCCACCCTCCCTCTTCACTGTCCACAGCCGAGTGAGAAAATGGCGCCGACGCGGGTACCTTATATAGGATCCAAAACCCGCGAGACTCGGAAGGCGGGATGATGACGTTTTGCCTCGATTTCAGAATCCGAGTCAGGCGGGAAAAGTCGAGCCTGACTCGGATCGGACTCGGATCGGGGGAGCTCAGGGGGGTTCGGATTTCAGAAATCCAAACCCGCTCACCCCTAACTAGTACATATATACACAGTACCCCACCATTAGAGAATAATTCATACCATCTCATTGAAAGCTGTGCGTGCATGTCATTAATATACAGTATCAGTTATACCGTCATAACATGGCAACTACACTACTGTACAGTTATGTACAGTATGTGTACTGATTTGCGCCCCGTTCTAAAAGCTTATGTGATATTAAAAAGATTGGTTGTGCGAACATGCAAATACATTGCATGAATGTGATATCCATCCAATTTAACAGTATGGTATTCAGTACAAATTACAACAGTGGAGCACTCGCCACCCAGCGGTTAAGCGATGTTTTACATGCTGTACAGTATCTTTCGTTGAAGAATACCATGGTACGCCAAAGTCCAGCCATCACGTAATGTTCCATGGGGCGACACAGAGGCCTGAATGGTGCGCTATGAGCAACAATCTAGCTGGGCTATCTGTATTACGCCAAGTGATTGCCTCAGAATATCGAGTAGCATAATTCACTATTTCGAGGACATACTGATGTCCCCGAGCAGACTTTAACAAGGGTACAACCAAATCCATGGCTATCCGGTCATCTCTATAACAGGCATGGGCACTAGGGGACTCTTGAAGTGGGGTCTAGGAGCATGATACTGGCACTGAGGGCAGGAAGAACAAAATTCTGATACATCTTTATACACTCAGGGCCAAAAAAAACACTGCAAAAACCCTCTCAGTGGTCTTTTCAGCCCCTAGGTGACAATGTTCTAGGTCCTACACAGTTCTCATATATGTCTGGGGAACCACAAGCTGCTCTACCATATCCTTACTCCTTTTTGTCACTTGTTACAAGAGCTCATTATTAAGGGCCATGTGTGGATATGTAAGCCTGTTATCTGGGTCTAATGATTTCCCATTAACAGCTTTCACATTTTCTCTGGCTTTTATCAAGGTGGGATACCTTAAGTGCTCAGATGCAAACAAATCCTCTCTCATTTTAAGCTACCACTTCTCCCTCCTCTGGAGGAGGTACCTAATTTTTTCCCTCATTATCTATTACTCTGAGGGTTTCGGGGGTCACACCTGAAGCCAGCATATCACCAGGATGGTCTACTGGCTCTATACTGTTCACCTCTTTGACCATACGAGACTTCCATAATTTCCAAAAAAGGGAAAAGTCTCTCCCTATTATAACATCATGAACTAAGGAAGGAACCATTCCCACATTAACCATAGCTGAACCACAAGGGGTCTCAATATTCACTTCAGCAGTATTATAATAATGGGTGCCACCAACAGTTGTTTGCTTTAAAGCATTTACCAACCCATCTTTCACAAGTATGATTACACTTCCTGAGTCTAACAATGCCCTTACCCGGTTACCTTCCATAACAATTTCACACATTTGTTTTTCGGGCTCAGCCAAAGGTGCAACAGTACAGACTAACCTAGCAAAGTAAGACATTCTGCGACATTCAAAGACAGCCTCACATTGCATAGGTTCTTGAACAACTGGGCAATTAGCAACAACATGTCCTGGCATACCACACCTAAAACATGTCATCACATAACTGTCAAGTCTTTTAGGCAGGTGAGACCTTTCTTGCCCCACTGGCCCATCTTTGGACCAAGCACCCACAGTCTCTTAATTTTTAAGTTCTCTTAACCACCCAGGACCCTTTCCCCATGGAACAGTCTTACCAGGTTTTAATGAAGTGCGCAGTCGTGGATCTAGGGGCCGCTGTGGTATAGCCAGGAGTTCCTCTGCCACCAGGTATCTTTCCACCATCTCAACTAACTGGTCAGCTGTTTTGGGATCCCTGTGGCTCACCCACTTGCTCAAGGCAATGGGCAGGGACCTCAAATATCGGTAGATGACAACTCTTTCCACAATTTGGGGTTCGGTGATGTCTCTGGTTGTAACCACTTTTTTGTTAGATGTATGAGGTCGTGCGTCTGTGAGCGGGAAGGCTTTTCTATGACATACACCCAGTGATGCACTGGTTGTGCTTGGACCGATAGTGTAACCCTCAGGTGAGCCAGAGTTTCCACTTTTAGTTTCTCATACTTGAAAGCATCTGCTGTGCTTAAGTCAAAATAAGTTTTCTGAGGCTCACCTGAGAGGAAGGGTGCCAGTAAACCAACCCACTGTGCTTTAGGCCAGTTCTCATGCTCAGCAGTCCTATCAAAGGTAGTCAGATAGATTCCACATCATCAGCTTCTGTCATCTTTTGGTGGAAGTGACTAGCCCGGATGGAGCTAGAGCTGCTTGGCACATTCAGAGAAACATTTCCAGGCCGTGCTGTGAGATTCTGCACCACTTCTTTAAGGATCTCACAGTCCTGGTGCTGTTGCCTCCTTATCTTGTCAACCTTTAGTTGATTTTGCCAGGTAGCTTCCTGCTGTACCTTGATGGCTTCTTGCTGTACCCTGCTGTGCTGCTTTCACTTGTAGCATGGCCTTAATAACATCCTCTATGTTGTTGGGTTTTTTCAGCGATTTTGTAACCACTTTCACCCTGGACATGTATCAGCACTGTTTTCCAGCAAAAAGGAAGGTCTGGCCCTTTAACTGAACTGGATTCAACAACTGTGCAGACAGAGCACCACAGCTCCCAGCACGTCACACTGTGAGAAAGCTTGTGCAGAGTTTTGCACCTGCAGTTTTACTCTGTGCCATATTGAGCTTCAGTCCAGACAGACACAGATCTGCTTTCTGAACCAACTGCTCCCTTCACTTATGTGCAGATCATTTTGCCTGCATTCTCCACCACATGTAACAGGGTTGGGGAACCGTTACCATCTACTGGGGTAGATGGCACTGTGCCTCTGCCAGTTTTATTATACAGAAAAAACTAAATAATAGAAATAAACACCTTGCCGTCTGGCACTAACTAAACACAGAAAATGATCCTATCTCACTAAATAAAAATACAAGAAGTTTTACCAGCATAATTCACTTGGTCTCAGCAGTTTGATTCTCTCACAGAGACACTATAAACTTTCCTATGTCCCCCACTGATCAGCCTGACAGCCTGAAAACACAGCCACCCAGCTGAAAGCCCTAATTAGCCTCCCAAAACCCGTACTGGGCCTAATGGATGGAGCCCCACCCTCTCATCTCATATTCAACCCCAAGACCCTAATCTGGTTCTTACCAAAAGCCCAACAGCTCTCAGCAAAACCAACAATACTCATTGGGTTTTAAAACACATATGTGAGAAATGTTATGCAAATATATCTGCCTTCCATCACTATACCAGTGATATTATCACAATATATATATAGTGTATATATATATATATATATATATATATATATATATATATATATATATATATAAAATCTCTGTTTGGAGGCATGTCATTGGCACCTGTTTGGAGCAGAGCCGGATTTAGACCTCATGGGGCCCTAAGCCCTCTTCCTCAATCCATAACACTCCATTTTTATTCCTGATTCACACCTCTTTTACAACACCATGGAGGTCCACTGCAGCCTTGAACCTTCGGCTATGTATGTGTAATACACTTGCTTTTTCCTAGCTTTTGCAAAGCTTTTTTGAGATTGGCCCCGCTGATTGCCCCTCTATAGCTTTTACTGCCAGTCCATTAAATATCATACTGCCCTCTGACAGCAATCACTCAGCACACTGGCCTCCATCCCAACTCACTCATGTCCCCCATAGCACACACACTAAGCCAGTTACTGCCCACCTCACAGCACCAAATACTGCCTCCTTGACTGCCTGTTTCACAGCACAACATCCCTCTCTACCCTCAGCACCCCTCTGCCCTCAAAGTACCCCTGTCTCCCCTTTCAGCATATCACCTCTCTTTCATCACAGCAAAAACCCCTCTCAGCACCCCTTTTCCCTCACAGCACATAACACTCAGAATAGTCCCCCCCACAGCACAGACTCCCTCCTCTCACATCACCCCTCTCCACTCACAGCACAGATCCCCACCCCTCACAGCACAGAACCCCCACCCCTCACAGCACAGACTCTTCTGCCCATAGACTCCCTACCCTCATAGCATAGACCCCCCCTCACAGCAAATATCTTTCTCAGCACAGCACAGATCTCTCTACCCTCTTAGCACAGGCACTCCATCCTCTCACAGCATAGATCCCATTTCCTTATTAGCATAGACCCTCCTCCCCTCATAGCACAGACCCCCCCTCACAGCACATATCTTGCTCAGCACAGCACAGATCTCTCTGCCCTCTTAGCACAGGCACTCCATCCTCTCACAGCATAGATCCCATTTCCCTATTAGCATAGACCCTCCTCCCCTCATAGCACAGACCCCCCCTCCTTCTATTCAACACAGACCACTCACACGCAGTGGCGTAACTAGGGCAGGGCGAGCGGGGTTCGTGCCCTGGGCGCCGTTGGACCGGCAGTGTGGGGGGGCGCCGCCGGCCACGGTACCGGCCCGCCCGCCCTAGATAGCCAGTGTAGCGCCGACCGCAATGAGTGCGGTCAGCGCTACACATTTGCACAGGACCGGCGCTAGGCTTCCAGCGCCGGTCCTGTGCTGCATGCCTGAGCCCATTCCCTCCCCCTGAGCGCTTGCCCAATAGCGCCAGGAGGCGGGGTCAGGCTGTGCATAACACACGCATCGCCGCCAGCGTGTGTTAAACAGCAGCCAATGAGAGTCAGATAGACTCTCATTGACTGCTGCAGCACCCACTGCAAGAGCCAGACTTCCATCCGGCTCCTGCAGTGGGTAATGGGACTGACGTCATGACGTCATGACGTCAGTCCCATAATGCTGAGCGCGCCAGCCCGGGCGGACTGGAGGGCGTGAGCGGCATCGGCATCGGCATCGCGGACAGGAGCAGCGTGGAATCAGGTAAGTATATTTTTATATATATTTAAACCTTACCTATCTGCACAATGGGGGAGGGGTTGGCTACTACTGGGGGGGACATCTACTGGGGGGGGACATCTACTGGGGGTGCCATTGGGAGGACCTCTACTGGGGGGGGCTACTCTACTGGGGACTACTACTTGGGGGGGGGACTACCACTGGGGGCATTCTAAAAGGGGCATAGTATTACTAGAGGCACTGCACTCGGGGGACCACTAATGGGGGCAATAATAGGAAGGGCCTCTACAGGGACCACTGGATAGGGGGTCGTCACTACTGGGAGCCTGCATCAGGGGGACCACTGCTGGGGGCACTGCATGGGAGGGGGGGACACTACTGCTGGGGGCACTATATAAGGGGCTTACTGCTACGGGCACTGCGGGGACCACTACAGGGGGCACTAGATAGGGGGGATCACTACAGGGTGCCTGCATAAGGGGACCACTACTGGGAAAACTGCATGGGGGGGACTACTGCTGGGGGCACTATATAAAAGGGCACTGCATAAGGGGATACCGCTACTGGGCGCACTGCATTGTGGGGACTGCTACTGGGGGCACTGCATAAGGGGGAACACTACGTGGGGCACTGCATTTGGGGGGGCCACTACTGGGGTACTCAGTAAGGGGAACTAATTGGGGGCTGTATAAGAGGGACCACTACTGGGGATACTGTATAAGGGGCACTACTATGGGCCTGCATGAGAGGGACCACAACTGCATACTGGGGGTACTACTGGGGTTAAGGTGCATATGGATAGGAATGTTCAGTTTGAAAATAAAGGGGTGTGTCATGTTGACACGCCCCATTTTTAAGTGACCATGCCCATTTTTTGCTGTGCGTGCACCTTCGGCGCGCGCACATGAGGGGGGTTCCCTTTTCAAATATGCCCTGGGCTCCAAATACCCTAGTTACGCCACTGCTCACACCATAGAACCCTCTCAGCCCAGACACATCTCCCCAAACCACGTAGACTGCTCTCCCCTTACAGCATATACCCCTCTACCCTCCCCTCCCACAGCACAGCACCTTTCTCCCCTACTCACTAGTGCCATTAAACATACCTGCCGGGGACATAATTTTTTGACCTGTCCTTCATGCCAACAGCAGCAAGTATAACCGTGACGTGATGATATCATGTTGCTCTTACGGATCACTCCCAAGTCTCCTGAACAAGGCACAAATAGTGCTTGGTGGTAGAGCCGCTGGCCGACCCTGGCATGCTCCCTCCTATGGCATTTGGATTCTGTACTGTGTGTGGGTAGGCCCCACAATTTCTGATGGCAGCCCTGACAGCCACACAGTGGTGCCCTTATATACAGACACACAGAAGTGCCCTTATACACAGTAGTGCCTACCTTACAGAGTGCAGCCGCTTATGTGGATGTGATGAGAGCGGTAGGGTGCGGGAAGTGACCGTGAGGGCTTGCATTGCAGGCACAGGTGGGACAGCTCCTTTAGCTCCTGGAAGCAACAGCAGGAAGAATAGTTAAGAGAGGAGGAGCCAGGGGTGACATGCAGGGAGGGACCCACTAGCCCAGAGTAAGAAAGTCTTGCAGGAGTTCAGGCAGTGACAGGCAGGCAGAGCAGCCATCAGTAATCAAGGCTGCTGTATAATGCGGCAACCAGCTATCCCTCCGGTCCCCCACCACCCATGATGTGGCCTCCCTCCCTGCAGCTGCATCAAACTGACACAGTAGGTACTGGATCAATTGCAGCACAACCTATCCTAACTGCTATTGGCTGGGTGACGCCTACCTCCCCGCCTGCTTTTCATAACCCTATTAACCAATGACAGACATGGCTGGCACAGTAAAGAAAAACAGCCTGCGTGGTCATGTACACTGCCCTGGCCAGCAGGAGAGGGTGGCAGCACTTCCCGTCTGCTGGACTGCCGCTGCGCCCACGTGCCCTGCTTGCCCCACCATAGACATGCCCTGGAAGTGCCACTATAGCTGAAGCGACAATTACAGTAGTCTTCAAGACAAAACCAACCAGGTTTTTCCCCAAAATGAATTGTCACTTTGAATCTAGTATCTTCCCAGAAAAACACGCCAGTGCTACTAAAACATGGGCTATGACTTTTGGACCCATATATGATGTACATGGTAGCAATCTTTATTCTAGTAAAAGTTTGTAAGGTTATCTGGTACACATCTAGATTTTAAAGGACAAAAAAATTGCTGTTTTTCCTTAGACTCTTACTGTCCAAGAAACTCCTACCATCATAAATGTAGACGAACAGTGTACAGTAAGTATGATGTCTGTCTCTTGTATTAATTACAACAAAAAGCTGCTACAGCAATATCATATCCATGTTGAGAGATTGATATTTGCTTCATACTATTATCAGAATTCTGCGGGAATTAAGCACAAAAAATAAAGTAAAGAAGATGAGCAGATCAGGAATTTCCTCTTTCACTTAGAATGTGAAAACCCCAACATGTTACAGCTGCCAGTAATTATAAAGCACACAATAAGTGAGATGAACAGCAGAAAATCGTGAGGAATATGGAGTATGAGACACCCAGCTGAGTGATCCAATTGATCCTGACTTCCTCTAATGTCATATATCCCAACACCAGTTATAAAAGAGGGGGTTGAGCATGCATGAGGGATCAACATTCCCCAGAAGTGCAGGCCAAATATTAAATGTACCACAAAGCAGACATAATCACCAGCTGCTCCCCGCTATCCCCATGTAACTTAGATATCATATAGAATACCTTGACCTCAACCACAGTATTCTTCAGCAAAGACAGATTGTACAAGCAGCAGCTAAAATCAACAGCATCTGGAGTCCTCCTCATCTCAGTGTCCTTACCGGCACCTTTTATGCACTCCACAGTTGCATCATAACATCATGGGCAGGTTTCTGAAGCTCTGTTAGCCAAGAAGAGTGCCCCGAGGTGGTGCTATTTTGGTGGGCCTGCGAGCATCTTGTATACACTACGAGGCTGCGTCATGATGCAGATGCATGTTTCTGAAACTCTGCCTTCTGAACATACAGTTGAGCCTGTGAATGGCTGGACTGGCCCATATGGCCATCTGCCCTTTTGGCATTTGCCAGATGTCCAGTCCAGCCCTGGACATAGGGATCAAGCCCTTTCAAATTTATAGGGGAACTTGCATTTCAATGGCATAAATCTCTCATGGGATATAGCAATATTAACCAAGCTAAGCTATGAGGCAAAAGAGGGGCACTGGAGGCCATATAGTGCCTAGCAATGCATGCCCTAGCTAATACCAGGAGAGAGTTAACATATAATTGGAAAGACTGGCAGCAAATATTTATGGTCTAGGCTGAATAAACAAATCTTAGAGTCATACAGAGGGATTCTAACTCCAGTCTCCCTCATTGCTGTCATCACACAGGACCAAATCCCAGAAATCAAAGTGCAGGCCCACAGCAGATGGCAGTAATCCACATTAGGACCAGAGATGTTTTTAATTTGTCCTAGGTGAGCAAGTCGAACTGGAGTCCAGTAGACTCTATGCACAATATATAGCTGAATTTGTTGAAACCTGGCATATGTTGTGGCTCTACAAAGAGAACCAAACACAGAGCTATAGTCCTCATCTGACAGAGGCCCCAAATTTACAGTTGGAAGACTAATGCGCATTTCCGATGAGCTTTCAATATTTGATGGCTTAATATAATCTTTGCCGTTGTCTGAATCACTTTTAGATTCACTAAAAGAATGTTTGACATTGCAGCTTGCAAGTTCTGGCTCATGGAATCTTGCACTTGCAACAAGTCAAGAAAGCTTCCTCCTTCTGAACAGGAGTTTTTGAATAACCAACAAACTTCCAGGCTTATGTCTATAGGAGGAATAGATGTTAAGGCAACTGAAGCACTGAGAAAGCATTTAAACAGGAAAGACACACATGTGCCAGCATAGACTGGTGACTTAGGCCCTCATTCAGAGCCGTATGCTCTGAGCAGAGCGCACGCTCTGAATGAGGGCCGGGCTCCATTTTCATGGAGCGTCCTCCTGGACGCTTGTATAGCTGTGGGTCACCACCCACAGGCTATACGAGCGTGCATTGTGATGGTCGCGATGGTCGAGACCATCGCGACCATCGAATTTGCGAGCCGGAGCCTGCGGTTGAGGTTTTCAACCGCAAGCTCCGGAGTGATTTTGGGTCTATCAGAGCCAAAATCACTCCCACTGACATCACTAGTGATGTCAGTGGGCCGGCTTCTGACGGGAGGCGTTCCCGTGGGAACGCCCCCGTCAGGGAGGCACGCCCCCGGCACGCCCACCAAAGGGGGCGTGCTGTCAATCAACATTGACAGCACGCCCCCTTTGATCGGACACAACGAGCGAAAGACTTTCCTTCGCTCGTCGCGTCTGGCGCATGCGCACGACGGAGCTCCCTCCATCGTGCGCATGCTCAGTCCATAACATCGACCCACTTGCGAGCGGACAGCCGCTCGCGAGTGGGTCTGAATCAGGCCCTTAGCTCCTGGTCCTTTGCTGCATTCATCTTTTCTTCAACCTGCATGTGCACTCATAGGCTATGTCCCACAACATTCTTCTAGTGAATCTAAAAGTGATTCAGACACCGGTGAACATGATTTTAAGCCATCAAAGCTTGAAAGCTCCTCTTCACAAATTTGCATTAGTCTTCCAAACACTGCTCTCGTTAGTGATCAATACAGTATGTCAAATAGGGAAACTTCTACCATATCAACTGCAGTTTTGCAAGACTTACTGTAGGTCTCATCACTCCCAACTGTAAAATACATCATCTGAAACAGAATTGAAATCCCTGACACATATTACAGGAGCAGCAGGGAATTCAGACATAAATAGCACAGGCCTTCATGAGGACCTTACAACTATAAGGTGGAGGGATGTATACTGCTAGTAAAATAAGGGGAGAGGCATGTATGGAGGCATCAAGAAAAACAAAGCAACCAAAAGGGTCAGCCTGCACAGATTTGTTAACAATAATCAAGACCTCCTCTAGAGTTGGAATTAAATGTGGAGTGAAACAACCAACCCACTCATGGCCTTTTCAAATTCAGTATCTTACTCCCAAGATTAGTTTCTAGAAGGCATACTCTCTTAGGATTCTGGGCTTTAAAATATTTGAGAACCAAGGAATGCTTAACCATCTCATTAAGCCTACAATCATTCCAAGACAGTGCGTTCAGCATTTATAATAAAATAGGAGTGAATGACTATGCCCTCCAGCAACACCACACTTCAAATTAGACTGCAGGTGCTCCTTCAGCTCCTTACAGAATAATATAATACAGTATAATTGTGTACAAAAAACAAAACTTACAAAAAGGAAATGCAAAAATCAAAATACAATAAAAAAAAACAACAACTGCACAATAAAATCCCAACCCTACCCTGCATACATGAACACCAGCAAAAAAAACCTAACAGCTTAACTAACTACCTATTAGGAAGAGAAGGTGGGGGCAGCAACTCCTATGTATTCTTATGTCATGTCATTACCAGAACATAAGTAACAGGCCATCCACAGTCACCCATAGTGGAAATGGAAAACTTTTTAAAATTCAAACTGACAATAATAACATATAACTTGAAAACCACAATCTGCATGAAGATTGCAAGTTAAACAATAAAACATTGCAGGCTTATGAAATAAAGTTAAGGACATGCAAAAAATAGCATTAAGGGGAGCACAATAGCTCAGAGTACATTAACAATAGCAGACTTATGTGGAGAAGACACAGCCCAGAGGATCCTCACGACTAGGAACCTGAAGGTCTATCCTGGCCACCGCCTTGCACGGAGTATAGAAGAAATGTGCTCTACCCCCTGAAACAACATGTAAATGTGGAGGAAAGAACATAGAATACTGGAGTTGTAAGTCCTGTAAACATCTCTTTACTTGCACAAACCGAACTCTTGACTTCTGCACCTTTGCGGAAAAGTCCTGATATGTAGCAATTCATTGGTCGTTGAACTTCCCTTGGTCTTAGCAAGATGTAAAACTGTATCTAGGTCATTATAGTGACGGATTTTGACAATAAATGTGTTTGGTGGAGCCCCCAGAGAGGGTGCTCGTGTAGGCACCTGGTGAGCTCTGTTGATAGCAAATTGGGGTGGTAAAGGCAACCCATCCAAATGTAGTCAGCAACCAGAATTCGAGAAACTGTACCCTCAGCCTTTTCTGGCAAATATTATGTGAATACACCTCTCAATATCGACATGTTTCTGGTGACAGGCCATTTTTTGGGATTCCACAGTAGATAAGCAAACTGGAACTGGAGTTACAGTGTCCTCCAGACTCCAGAATTAGGGAGTTAGATAATTGTTCCTTCCTGTTTCATTAGCCAGAGAGTCACATGAGCAACTCCAACATCTGGTGACTGAGCAGAATGGGCATATTCTTTCAGCTTCGCTGTAGCTGAAGCCTGAAACTTTCTAATCATTTTGTTCAACAGGAGACAGTCCACTATGTCCAACAATCAGGAGAGAAAAATTAAAGTAATCACAGTTTGCAATCTATTCAGCAGGTTTGTGCACCTTCAAATTAGCAAACTCAACTCCCACAGGAAGCAGTTATCATTCCAATGCACCCAGCCAAGATGGCGGCCAGTGGGAGCTATGCAGTGTCACCTCCACAGCTTCATGGGTGGTGATTGGCAAGCAGAAGAGATCGACTGATGAGAGGCAGGAGCAAGCAGAGGACAACATCTGGCCACGTGTCACTTTGTACACACACTGACTGGACCACACGGACACAGAGTAAACACTGGCACCTGAGAGCAGAGAAAGCCCAAAGGAGAAACATCGATAGGGAAACATCACACTGGATCCCAGAGAGACATAGAGATGACCATCAGAGTTTTACCAAGCCAGCTGGAAAGGAGTGACCCAGGTAGGAGACTGTCAGCGGGCACAGGATCAAGGATCAGGATCATCAGGCTGGATAGCAGTGTGACTTGCCCCCTACGCCATGCCTGCTTAGACCTTGCCCCATCTTCCCCTTTTTATAATTAAATCTATTAAGAATAATAAAGGTCAGTTATATTTATTAAAAGTCAATGAACCATCCAAATGTAGCCAATTAGACAGCCTGGTTTCCTGAAGTGAAAACTATCAGACTATGGTCAGTGAGTGCCAACGGTAACATTGGAGCTATATTACTGTCTGTTTCAACACTATTCTTGATTTATCATATTGGGAGCTGTTGATCTTATATAACTACACATGGGGATCCCTGACAACAATCAGGAGAAAAAATTTCTAGTGGTGAGCTATTTTAGCTTTTAAGCTAATTATTACCGGAGGAACGGAAAACATTTCCCACTGGTAATAAAGAGACATGAACAGTGCTCACATCTCTCTCAAAGTGCAAGCAAGGTATAATATAATTTCATAGACATTATGCTTCATTTAATAGATTCCATTGGCAATTGCAACTCCATATGGCGACTGTAGAGGATGTTCCAAGCTTTTAAATGGGTATAACGTTTTATGTTGTATATGTCTTACTTGGTAACATATTAATATTTAATTGAAGTACAGTACTGATTTTTATGGTAACACTGGCTTCCTTATGTGGAATTGAGTTTGTAGTGATACTTATTATTCTTGTGAAAATGTTTCAGATGTATAAAGCTGCAACACTTCTCTATTTAATCTAGCAGCTGAAAGTCCACCTGAAGTAGAGTTAACAATACATTTTTGTGAGAAATATTGAAGAAATAGAGGTACAGTATATCCCTAATTATCCAGGATCTTATTAACTATGTGCAGATTAATGGTGAACTAAAAATAAAATATATATTTTTCTAATCCTCAACGGTACTATATAAATATTGTACAGTGAATACTGTATTGTAGTCTGAGCTAGGCAGTGCATGTTAATTTCTGTCATGCACCCCTACGTATTATACTTTCCACTTTGGCTCTACATAGTAAACTTTGTCCACATTAACACTTTATACAATACAGTAGGTACTGTAAGTATTTTCAGCCTCCGCGGGGGTGAGCGGGTTCGGTTTTACTCGGATTTACTCGGTTCTTATCGCCACTTTACCGCAAATTCGGATTTATTATATTGGCTATCCAAAACACATGATAGGCGATAGCCAATAAAATGCCGTTTAAAGATCCGAGTAAAACCGAACCCGCTCACCCCTAAAATTTAACCATAATTATTCTTATCCGTTGAACCTCCCTCCTCTCTCATCGATTAACCTTTATAATTTGGGATACAGATGTGGCAAGTTACATTATGGCTGGTTGCATCAGAAACATGCGCACACATCGCGTCATGCGATTTCCTGCGACTGCATACGCCATACTACTCTATGGTGCGCACTGCGATCGCACAGTGCATTTCTATGGAGACACGTCTGCGTATGCAGGGCGCAAATCTGCTCACAAATGCGTGTCTCAACTATGCATGGCGCGATTCACCACGCCATAAGCAACAATCTAGCTGGGCATATCTGTATACTGTACTCGATATTGATGTGTATTCCTAATATGACTAATTTTGTACAAATTTTTATATATTTATGACTTAACTCAAGTAAAATCCATATAGGCTATATTTGTGATATTTTATATTATTAATGATGTTAAATTAACCAATGATGTATGTACAATGCATGTATATATTTATTGTTAACTAAACAGTGATAAATGTCAACATTTGTTGGATTTATTTCAGAAGGTTGCAAATTAATTTTATATTTTTTTAGCTGGTCCTTTGTGTGTTTTATCATTTTTGTTGGAGAAGATGGTATTTTGTGTGTTTTATCATTTTTGAAATTCTATTCAGATAACATAGTTTTTCTTTACTGGAAACTAAGTTACATAGTTTTAATATTTGTGGAATATAAATATTAAATGAAACTTGCTGCAACTACACTGGGGTACAGTCAATCTGTTGCCAGGGATTTAAGAGTCGATCAAGATTAATTTTGTGCTCCTGATCATGAATATGCCATGCTTCTTTTTCAGTTCACTCTAGTTTTTGAGATATGCATATGTCTTTAATATTTATGAAAAATTAAATTAAACAATGTTAAAAATAGTTAAAAAGATATTTTTTTTCTTCTGATTAAATTTTATTTGTAAAATGTTATAAAAAGACACAGGATAATTACATACATAAGTGTTAGGAAGCTATGAGAACTGGTTTCTGTAGGATTTTCTTTTGTATTCTTGTTGCGGACAGTCCCTCTGCGGACTCCAACAGTAATCGGCCACCATGTGACGATCCCACCTTCCTTGATATCTTTCTTCCATTACCTGAATATCCTGATGGAACCGTTCATCCTGTTCTTCACTTCTCATACAATCTAAGAGGTTTAAGCAATCTAAATGGCTGTACAAAAAAATGTACTTTAATACTCATGTTGGCACCTACTTTCTCAAAACATTTTAGCATGTTGTGGACTAATTCATGATAGTTGTCTGCCTTGTGATTGCCTAAAAATTTTTGAATGACAGACACATAACTCAGCCATACTTCAGATTCTGTTTCAGTCATAGATGTGGTAAAATTTGGATCCTTCACCAATTTCCGTATCTGTGGGCCATCAAAAATTCCTGCCTTTAATTTTTCAATACCAAGAGATGGGAATGTTCGACAAATATACATGAAACAATCGCCTGACTTGTCCAATGCTTTTACAAATTGTTTCATTAAACTCAGTTTGATATGGAGAGGCGGCAGTATGATTTTTTTCCTGTCAATTAAGGTGTCATAAATGATGTTGGCTTCTCCTACATTTATAACTTCTCTTGGAGGCTGTCATGACCCTGTCTAGTTGTCACCTTTTTGCCTTGAGACTTACCCCTGTCAGCTTCCCCATGGATCTGTGTGTGTAATTTGCCTGGAGGATTTGCTCTGATTATTGCACCTGGTCTCTCCTCTGTCTGTGAGCACTGCTAGCCCTGATTGGAATCACAGGTGTGGTTCTGATTCTCAGAGCTGCAGAGATGAATACTCCCTCTGCATGTTGTGCCTTCCACCACTCACAATGCAACTACCAGACCACCTGTCCATATCCACCAATTGCTGCCAGACCCATGATATATATATCCTCTCCTGATAGCATTCTGGGCCTGAACATCTCGTCTTCCCGTGGTGTATGGTTCATGCTGTTCCTGCATTCAAGTCTATCCCTGTAACCTGTTACAGCAATCCCTGGCGCTATCCAGAAAACCTGTTTCAACTGTACCTGGCAATCCAGTAAGTCTGCTGGCAGCAACCCCCGATGCTTCCAGAAAACCTGTTACAGCCAAACCTGGCAATCCAGTAAGCCTGCTGACAGCAACCTCTGGTGCATCCCGAAAACCTGCTACAGTAATACCAGGCATCCAGACGTCCTGTTACAGAATACCTGGCCTGTGCTCTGCTGCTAGTCCTACTCCTGGTTGGTCCCTGGCACTCTGTAAACCTGCATCGTGTTACCCTGCCTTGCTTCCTGCTGTGGATCAACTCCTGCCCCTGTTACCTACCTATTCCCTCCTTGAACCTAAAATTCCCAAACCTACCCATTCCTTCCTGAAACCTGTTATTTCCAATTATCCTGTCCAGCCTGCAAATTCCCAAACCTACCCAATCCTTCCTGAAACCTGTTATTTCCAATTATCCTGTCCAGCCTGCACCTGAGTTCTAGCCTTTGTCATAGTAATTCCAGATTACCCTGTTTAGCCCTCGTCTCAGCATTACCTGACTTCCCTTCAGCCATTGTCACATTCCAGTCCTGAGTCAAGTTCCAAGCTCATCAGTTCAGTCCACGTTGTTCCAGTCCAGAGTCAAGTTCTTAGTTCATGAGTTCAATTCAACAAGTCTTCCTGCCGGTCCCAGTCCGGTCCCCCCAGTTCCTGTCATTTATCATCAAAGGCAGTTTTCACTGCTACCCAAGTCTTGTAAATAGAGCTATTTACATTATTTGTGATTCCAGTCATGCCGGCCTCTGTTGAAACCCGACCACCACCTGAGACAGGTAACTCGCAGACACCAATTGTGACAGAGGCCATACGGGTTGCTGCCAGTGCTTTTGTTTTTCCACGACTATCCCATAAGCATATGTGACAAGGATACTTAGAGTATCCACTTTGCAACCCAAGAAGAAAGTTTACTATTTTTAAATCGACACAGACCACTGATGCTGAGAATAAGCACATTTTTCTAAGACTAACTTGATATTTTCATACTGTTCTTTAAGTTTTATTGAATGACCAATAGGAATCGATGCAAATTTATTCCCATTGTGCAGTAATGAGCTGAAAATGCATCTTTTAGAACTATCCAATAAAAGCCACCATTCTTCAAATGGAGAAAATAATAGAATTTTATAATTTTTCATTAATTTGAAAACTGGAGCCAATGCAGCTATAGCAAAGATCTAATCCTGCGTGTACTCTCAAACTGATCTTAAATTATTGGCAAGAAAAAATAAAGTTTTTGTTCCCCAGTGTTGTTATGTCATTTGAACTTTTTTTTCTGGGTGCTGCCTACAAGTAGGGTTTTGAGCCATAGGTGTCAAGCATCCACATTACTATGTTAGTGGTATGCACACAAATGCCGGCTTCTAGGGACTATAAAGGTTGCTAACTTTAGAAGCTGGGTAGGGCTGAGGAAAGGAAGGGGAGTGTTTCCCATTGGAAGCTCTTTCTGCTGATCGGTCTGAACTGGCAGTCAAATGTGGAGAAATCACCTCCCCTGGGATTTTCTGTCCAGTTTATGATTAGCAAATTTTGCTTCAACTTGGAAATAACTGCCTTGAAGCGAGTGCGTGGACTCTAACTGGCATAATGGTGTGTTTAATTTTAAGGTGAGTGTGGCCAGCCCATAAAGGATGCATGATAAGCATACCCAAGTTATAGTCTGCCAGACATAGTATGAGGGGTTGGATCCAAGAAATAGTCTAGTCTAGCTAGCAGCTGATTTGTTGCTATGGCAAAGTTATCCACTTGTCCACTGTTTAGAATGTTTAATACATTTCTTTGGACTGATTGTTTTTCATGCATTAATTAATCAAGCTAAGTATGATTAAAACTGATTCCTGTAATATTGTCAACTTTCACTTTTGCTGGAGGGAGGTGGAGCCACAGCTGCAAAGGTATAGTCAGCAGGCTCGCTTGGGCTCTCCTACATACCTCCTGCAAGGCTCCTGGTGTCCTGAGATTGATGCCGCTGGGCTGACTTGTTCTGAAGCTCCCAGCCGCATGGTTCTGCAGGCTTCTCCATTTGCTGCTACTTACGGTATATAGTAGCCTAAAGGTTTCTAATGCAATATGGAGGAGCCCTTATAAATCTATATACAGCAGTGCTGGGCCTTTGAGTGCTTATTGTGCCTGCAGCATTTCCTTTCTCTACAGCACTTAAGACAATACTTCTGGATTTGTGAGTACTTACACTTACTAAGATATTTAGTTAGAGACTGGTGAATTCATTATTTGTGCTCCTTTGGAAAGACTCAGTATTATTACTGACATAAGCTCGTGTGATTTATCTGTCCACATTTTTAATGTATTCTTAATCTGTTTAAGTGTTTTATCTATATGAAATAAATGTTATTTCCCTTATATAAGTCGGTGTTCTATCCTCTAACCTGAGGTATATTGACTTAAGGGTAAAATAATAGATTGTCATAAATCTTATCCATGACAGAGCGCTATCATATGCTCATTAAATCTATTGAATTTAAAAGATTTTTACTGTGTTTGCAGAGAATGTAGTTATGAGACCTGCAGCCGCGATGCCGCCGGTCTCAATCCCGATGCTGGAAGGCCGACAAGGGACTTAAGACAGGCATCAAAATACCAATGCCTATCTTAATCCCGGTACTGGAATCCAGGAGGACAACAGTCTGAATGAAGGTAAGTCTGGGTGCCCTTAGCGTTAATCATGGGGGGGAGGGTTAGGTTTAGGTAAGATACCAGGGTTAGGGTTTTTGAGGGGGAGGATAGGGTTAGGCACCCCTAGGGGGAGGGTTAGGGTCAGGTACCACTGTGGGGGGTTATAGTTAGGCCCTAAAGGGGGAGGGTTAGGTTTAGGCATGAAGGGGGAAACCTAGGTTTATGCAGGGAAGGGGGGCATTAAGGTTCGGGTGCGGGGTGGGGAGAGTTAGGCTACAAAAATGGAGAGCTACGGGGAGAATGGGGTAGGGTAAGTATACTTGCCTGACCCGTGTCTGGATACCAACCATCGGGATGCCGCTGTCTGTATTTTGACAGGAGGCATCCCAGTAGCCGGCATTACATACCGATTCTATTTGCAGCACCTTCATATGCTAAAGTATTTAAGCTGCTACTCTCTGATGTAAGTAGGAGACTGGTGAATTCACAATTTAATTTCAGGCTTTGGAGCACCTGGGCCAGTACTCCTGGATTTCATACAAGCCATTACTACTGTACTTGTGAGAACTTACACTTACTACAATATTTCAATTGGAGACTGGTAAATTCATTATTTGTGCTTCTCTGGAAAAACTCAGTATTATTATTTCTGCAAGCTCCTGTATTTTATACTTAAACATGTTCTACTGTGTTTACAGCACCTTCATATGTTACAGTATTTAAGTTGCTACTCCATGATTTGAGAATACTTATTTATACTTAGAAGCAGCAGTGGGAGCTTAGCGGACAGTGGAGTGTGCCCTTGGTGAGAGAATCAGGTAACATTGTAGCCATAATGTTTTTGTGTTTCATATCTAAAAAGTCTTCTTTTTCTCATAGTCATACATCTATATATGGGCAAACAAAATGCAGCAGCTGCAACCAGCTTGAAAAATATGCAAGGTCTTCAACATCTTCCTCAGGGCCCTCTGGGAGAGACTCTCTTGGGACTTCTAAGTCAGCTGCATCTGGTTCCCAATCGCCACCTGAGGTTACACTACAGCAAGTTTTGGAGGCTGTTACATCCTGTGGGACTAAACTGGTTGACAAAATTGAGAAGGTTCATTCCGATTTGTCCCTGTTACGTCATGATATTCTGCATACTAGAGAGTGGGTTGGAGTAGTGGAAAATCGGATTGCTGCACTTGAGGACTTGCACACTCAATTAAAATCAGAAGCTGCTACTCTGACTGCTCAAATGGCAGGTCTGCAAAACAAAGTCTCAGTTATGGTGGCAGGTTGAGAAAAAATAACGGTCATTTTTTTGGGTCTCCCCAAAAAAGAGGAAGGAGCTTCATCAGAAGCATTTTTGGAGCAATGGCTGATCGTTACTTATGGTCATGACTCTTTTACTACTACTTTTGCAGTAGAGCGAGCCCACCGAATACCCACCAGACCACTTCCTCCTGGTGCACATTTATTGTAAAAATTCTCCATTATCAGGATTGAGATGCAATATTGAGAATCGCTCGAGTTAAAGGTCTCCTGGTACGAAATGGAATCACTATTTCAGTATTTCCAGATTTTGTTGCAGATTTACAAAAGGACAGAGCTAAATTTCTTCCTAACAAACGTTGACTCCATGACTTGAATCTTCAATATGCCAGGCTGTTCCTTTCTAAATTATGCATAGTAGCGGATGGTGAACAAAATTATTTACGACACAAAAGAAGGCTGCTTCATGGTTGGATCTTCAAAAACCTGGCAGTAGTCAGCTAGCTTCTGATTTATTTAATTAATTTAAGATTATGCAGAATGTTGTTGTGGAGGGAATTTTGTTTCATGCATGTAATTTATAATAATATGTTTGGCTTATAAAGTGTTAGATACACGGAAATTAAGGATACATGGCCTTGCATTGGGGGCTGTTATTTCTAATTTTCCTTTTTTTTCTCTCTTTTTTTTGTTATTCTTGTGTTAGTTAAGTTAAGGGGATAAATATACCTCAGAAATGGGGGTGTACAAGGTTGAGGGAGGTTGGTTGGGATTGAATTGTAGAAATTCTGTCTGATTTTCAATGTTCTTTCTCTTCCTTATTCTTGTGCTGAACTGGTCTCTCATTTTTCTTTGTAATGTTAGTTTTTGTTATTTTTAAAGTTACATTTTCTAACTTGGAATGTTAGAGGTGTAAATGATCACCTGAAAAGGTCATTGATTTTTAAGCTAATTAAACAATATAATTCTGATATTTTGTGTTTAACGGAAACACATTTAGTGGGGAGAAAATCATTGATGCTTAAATGCCCCTAGGTTGCGCTTACCACTCTATGTATACTTCATCATCCAGATGGGTCTCCATTTTGATTAATAAAAAGTTTCCATTTGTGCTACAGTCATTACAAATTGACACTTATGGTCATATGTTTTCTTGACTGTAATATTTCTTCTATTCCTCATTTTATTGTGGCGGTTTATATTCCTCCTCTTTTTTCATTTGATGTTTTAAGACAGGCTTCTGGCTTTATTGCAAAATCCCCAGATACACCTGTGGTATGCTTGGGAGATTTCAATGCCATTATGGACCCAGTCTTAGATAGGTGGAGGGCTTCTATGAGCTCTTTTAGTCAGAATGCTTCTGGTTTTTCACATTTTGTAAAAGAATAGGGGTGGGTGCATGTGTAGAGACGTAAATATCCTGAGGTTAGCCAACTTCCTCCACCATCACACTTTTTCACGTATAGACCTTGCCTTAGTTTCTTGTACATTGATGCCCAAGATATTGCATATGGAATATAAAGTAAGAGGTGTATCAGCCCATGCACCGTTGGTAATAAAATTGGATTGAGATGTTCCCAGAGGATTACGATTATGGAAATTACATCCCTCATGGTTACTACAAATGGGGGCGGGGTTAGAGCTGGAAAAGATGTGGGAAGGATATTTTGCAGTAAGTGTTGCTAGTTTCCCGACGTCAATTGTATGGTATGCCTTTAAAGCCTTTCTTCGAGAGTCCTTTATACAATGAGTGGCTGAGATTAAAATGCATAGATTTCATATGCAGGCAGATAAAATGGGTAGTTTACTGTCACATCTGGCACAAGCTGTACCCCCCACAATTTGTGTTTCAGAACTACTAAAGGTAGACAGGTCCATAGTGACCTCTACTCCAGACACTGTTGAGACATTTACTTCTTATTTTAAATCTCTATATTCTACCAGCTTGACCTCTGATGTTCTGCTTTGCAGACATATGTAACTTTGGTAGGTCTCCCTCAGTTAACTCAGGAGGATAGAAAATACCTTGATTCTCCTCTGACAGTGGAAGAGTTGGGGACAGCCATAGCATTGTTCCCTGGTGGCAAAGCACCAGAATCTGTTGGCATTCCTATTGAGGTATATAAAAAGAACACCAAAATATTTGTTCCGAAATTGTTAGAAATATTCAATATGATCTTTGAAGAGGTCTGCCTCCCTTCATCTATGTAAGAGGCAATTGTTATAGTTCTTCCCAAATCATGGAAAAATCCCAAACTTTTGGATTCTTACCATCCTATTTCATTATTTCCCACAGACAGACAGATTTTAGCTAAAATCTTGGCTATCCATTTAAATAAAGTTATAACATCAGTGATACATCTGGACCAGTCTGGTTTTATGCCAGGAATGTCAACCGCAGTTAACATCCGTTGGTTATATACTCACTTGCAGATATCCCATGGGGAGGATTTATCCACGGTTATAGTGTTATTGGATGCGGCTAAGGCATTTGACTCCGTGGAGTGGCCCTTCCTGTGGGAGATCATGCTTCAATTCGGATTTGGCCCAATATACCGGAAAGAGTACAATTATTATATGACAGGCCAAGTCCCAGATTGTCTGTGAATGTTTTCTCCCCCTCTTTCAGTGGCCCGGGGCACATGCCAGAGATGTCTATTGTATTCGTCTTTGTTTGCTTAGTGTAGCTTTATATGCTGATGACTTATTATTGTTTTTATCTATTTATGTAATTGGGCTACCAGCAGCTCTTCAACTCATACAGTAGATTTATTTGGAGAGTAATCTAGCCTAAAAATTAACTGGAATAAGTCATATATTATACCACTTAGAGGTAGCTGCTTGGTAACCCCTTTAGTCTCTCTTCCTCTTTGTTTGGTTAACCATTTTAAATATTTAGTCATTTGGATAACAAACACACCTAGTGATTTTGTTTCCCCTTATATAAATCCTTTTTTATTTATGTTAAGGATAAAATTAGGGTGTGGAGCCGACTCCCCCTTACAGTTATGGATCAGGTCAATTTAATAAAAATGGACCTGCAACCCAAGCTTTTATATACTGTATACTTCAACATTCTCTTGTTTTTCTTTCTGCTGGTATATTTAGGAAACTAAATAGTCTCCTTTCTTCATTGGTTTGGGTGAATCGCCATTCTCTTATTAGTTTATATACTCTTACTAGGACTAGATCTGCCGTAGGTCTTGCATTGCAAAATTTTAAACACCATTATTATGCAGCTCAAATGGTACATCTGTGGATATGGCTTCAGAAACCATCTAGCGATGCTTTGCATGTTCTTTTAGTATCTCAGTCATACCCTGGGTTTACTCCTCTACAAATATTGTTAGAAGGAAGAATAATTGCATCTAGCCCACCCTTATTAAAAGAAGCAATTCAAATTTGGAGGCAGGTCTCTGGCATGATAGAGGCTACTGAATTAGACCCTGATACTTCCTTGAGTAGCTTGAGTATACTGACCGAACTGGCTGGTTTACAACCTAACTGGCAGTCTGTGGACATTTCTACAATAGGTCAGTTCTATGATAAGTCAGTTCTTTGATCAGTTGATCAGCTTGGACAGAAGTATTTTTTACCATCAGAGTATATCTATTGATAATTACAGCTTAGACATGCCTTGTTGACACCGTTTTCAAATTCACCCTGTTTTAATTTATTTTCTTATTAAAAACATTTTTGCTGATTCTCGGCCCCCGTAAGCCTTTATCATACTCTTATTCGTTCACCATGCTGAAAATCTACCTAGACTTGAAGGTCAGTGGGAAAAGGATTTGGGTCCTATTAAAGATGAGACTTGGGCTGAGGCATTGAATTCTCCTAAGGTTTCTACAACATCTAATAGATTTCAACAAATTCAATTGTTTTTTCTAACTCGAACATATCTTACTCCGGTCCGGTTACTTAGATATGGAGGCCGCTCTACTGATCGTTGTCCTAAATGTCACACAGAGGAGGGGTCATTTAAGAATTTATTGTGGGTGTGTCAATTAGTTTGTCATTTCTGGGAGTGGGTTAATTCTGTTTTAATCGAACTGGGAATTCCTAATGTAATACTCACCCCAGTAGCGTGTTGTTTGGGAATGATCAAGGTAAATCTTGTTAATAAAAATTGTAAACAGTTTATAATAAATATGTGTGCCTAAAGTGTCTATTGCTCGTTTATGGATGGCTTCTGAGGGACTGGAGGTTGAAGCCTGGTTTTCTTTGATCACCTTGAAAAGACACCTTGATCAGCATGAAAGACACATTAATATTACACATAAGGCGGAAATCAAATTTAATCATATTTGGAGTAGGTGGCTGGAGCCCAGATTTGCCTCATCATAAAGAAATAAGGAAGATTCCATAATAGTTTATCTCTAGGTGAACATTTACCATTTATTAGATGTACTGTACATAATAGTGTAGGGCTTTCTTGTGTATTTAAGTTATGATGAGAGCCAGTGCAGCTTTTGAGTTAATTAATTTTTTTTTGTCATTTCAATCTTCCTTTATCTTTCCTTGTTTTTGTATATATAAGTGATGCTATGTATAGGCATAAAATTACTATTGTAAAATTAGATAGCAAGTACATTTTACATGGGAATAGAATTTTGTTAAAAATGACTGGTTTGGGGGGAGGCTTAGGGTTATGCAAAAGGGGGAGGATTAGGGTTAGGCACTAAGGGGGTGAGGATTAGGTTTAGGCACTAGGGAGGGAGGGTTAGGGTATGGTTAGGGGTTAGGTATACTTACCTAGAGCCGTCAGGATGGTAACCTAGTTAGAATGCTGGCATCGAGATACTGACAGCCGGGATCCCGAACACCAGCATCCTGCACCCAACCCTCTAAAACCCTGCACTTTAGTAAATATACCCCATATAATTATTATAATTGTTGTAAACACATTTATAATCAATGCACTTATAATCAGCAAAGTACACTTTTATATTTATGATCACTATATCTATAGTCATTAAGGTAGTTGCTAATATATTTGAGGTTAATAAATTTATAGTTGATGTATTTGATACCCATAATAACTATATATATTTTTAACATGGTTAATATTGTTTTTGGTTAAGTTAGGTGGAATTGTTATAATTATTGTTACGCTTAATTGTTATAGTTTCTGAAATCCGAACCCCCCCCGAGCCGCCCCGATCTGAGGCCGATCCGAGTCAGGCTCGACTTTTCCCGCCTGACTCAGATCTGAAATCGAGGCAAAATGTCATCATCCCGCCTTCTGGGTCACGCGGGTTTTGGATTCTATATAAGGTACCCGCGTCAGCGCCATTTTCTCACTTGGCTGTGGACAGTGAAGAGGGAGGGTGGGAGTTAGGGCTGGCTGGGCTGTGTAGTGTAGTGTAGTGTTGTGCTGTGCTGTGCTGTGCTGCTGTTGTCCATAGGGGCTGTGTCCACTCCTCCAAAGTCCATAGGAGCTGGCTGTGTTGTGCTGTGCTGCTGTTGTCCATAGGGGCTGTGTCCACTCCTCCAAAGTCCACAGGGGCTGGCTGTGTTGTGCTGTGTTGCTGTTGTCCATAGGGGCTGTGTCTACTCCTCCAAAGTCCATAGGGGCTGGCTGGGCTGTGTTGTGCAGTTAGTTGTCCATAGGGGCTCCACTCCAAAGTCCTGTGCAGTGTACCAGTCCTAAAGGGGTGCTGTAGTGTTGTCCAGGGGTTGCTCTGTCCATCAGGGGTGCTCCCCCCAAGTGCAAAAAAAATAATATTTTTTCTGTGTTTGTGAATTGTGGGCGCAGTAGCCGCACGTGCATCAACAAAGTAGCGCCAAGCGTGCACCTGTGTCATAAGTAAAGGGCCAGCTGGCTCATCCGTTAAAGGGTGATGCAACCCCCAAAGTGCACTCCAAAAAATATTTTTTTTTCTTTGTTTGAGAATTGTGTGCACTGTACGTGCATCCTCAAAGCAGCAGTGCCAAGCGTGCATCTGTCTGTTAAAGGGTGGTGTAACCCCCAAAGTGCGCTCCAACAAAAATAAAATAATCTTCTTTTTTTCTGTGTTTGTGTGTGAAATGTATGCGCAGTGGCCACACCTGCATCCTCAAAGCAGCAGCGCTAAGCGCGTGTCTGTCTGGTAAAGGGTGCTGTAACCCCCAAAGTGCACTCCAAATAATATATATTTTTTTCTGTCTTTGTGAATTGTGTGCACAGTAGCCGCACGTGCATCAACAAAGTAGCGCCAAGCGTGCGCCTGTGTCATAAGTAAAGGGCCGGCTGACTCGTCTGTTAAAGGGTGGTGTAACCTCCAAAGTGCACTCCAAACAAAATAAAAAAAATATTTTCTGTGTTTGTGAATTGTGTGCACTGTGGCTGCATGTGCATCAACAAAGGAGCAGTGCCAAGCGTGCGCCTGTCTCCTATAAGTCTGTTAAAGGGTGGCGTAACCCCCAAAGTGCACTCCACAAAAAATAAACAATTCTTTTTATTCTGTGTTTGTGTGTGAAATGTATGCGCCGTAGCCGCACGTGCATCAACACAGCAGCAGCGCCAAGCATGCGCCTGTGTCTTAAGTCAAGGGACGGTGGACAACTGGTCCGGACTGAAGGACGTGCCAACAATTTCTGACATGTCTACTGTCACTGCATATGATACTGTCACCACTGACAGAATGGTGGAGGAATTATATTCTGTGTTTGTGAATTGTGTGCACTGTGGCTGCACGTGCATCAACAAAGGAGCAGCACCAAGCGTGCACCTGTGTCATAAGTAAAGGGCAAGCTGGGTTGTCCATTAAAGGGTGCTGTAACCCCCAAAGTGCACTCCACAAAAAATAAAAAATTCTTTTTTTTCTGTCTTTGTGAATTGTGTGGGCTGTAGCCGCACCTGCATCCTCAAAGCAGCAGCAACAAGCGTGCGTCTGTCTGTAACCCCCAAAGTGCACTCCACAAAAAATAAACCATTCTTTTTTTTCTGTGTTTGTGTGCAAAATGAATGCGCAGTAGCTGCACATGCATCAACACAGCAGCAACGCCAAGCCTGCGCCTGTGTCATAAGTCAAGGGCTGGTTTGGACATCTGGTCCGGCCTGAAGAACGTGTCAACAATTTCTGACAAGTCTACTGTCACTGCATATGATACTGTCACCATTGACAGAATGGTGAAGGATTACATCGGTGACAGCATCCAAGTAGGCATGTCAGACAGTCCATACCTGTACTGGCAGGAAAAAGATGCAATTTGGAGGCCCCTGTACAAACTGTCTCTATTTTACCTGAGTTGCCCCCCCCCTCCAGTGTGTACTCCGAAAGAGTGTTTAGTGCAGCCGGGAACCTTTTCAGTGAAAGGCATAGGAGGTTGCTTCCACAAAATGTGGAGAAGATGATGTTCATAAAAATGAATTATCAACTCTTCCAGGGAGACCAGCCTCCAGAACATACAGAGGGACCTGTGTTGGTGGATTCCAGTGGGGATGAGTTAATATTCTGTGAGGATGAGGATGTACCCAACACTGAAGAGGGTGAGGAATCGGTGGATGAGGAGGATGAGGACGACATCTTGCCTCCGTAGAGCCAGTTTGTGCAGGGACATATTAATTGCTAGCTTGTTTTGTGGGGTCCAAACGAACCAATCATTTCAGCCACAGTCGTGTGGCAGACCCTGGCGCTGAAATGATTGGTTTGTTAAATTGTTCATGTCCTGTTTATACAACATAAGGGTGGGTGGGAGGGCCCAAGGAAAATTCCATCTTGCATCTCTTTTTTTTCTTTGCATTATGTACTGTTTGGGGCCTAGTTTTTCTAACTGCCATCCTGTCTGCCACTGCAGTGTCACTCCTAGATGGGCCACGTGTTTGTGCTGCCCACTCGTGTCGCTTAGCATAGTCATCCAGCTACCTTTTGGACATAAAAAGACTATTGTGAGTTGTGAGGTGTTCAGAATAGACTGGAAATGAGTGGAAATGAAGGTTATTGAGGTTAATAATAGCATAGGAGCAGAAAAACCCACAAATTCTGTGATTTTAGCTATTTTTATGCTTTTTTAAAAAAAAATACAGATCCAAAACACAAAACCCAGGACCCAAAACACGGAAGGGTGGTTTTGGCAAAACCAATCCAGATCCAAAACACGAAGAAAGATCCAGATCCAAAACACAAAACACGAAAAGTGGCTGGTGCACACCCCTAATATATATATATATATATATATATATATATATATATATATATATATTGTAACTTGCGTATAAGGGCAGGGAAAGGTGTGATTTTAAGATGATTTTTCCAAAAAACACAGTGCTGTGTCTAAGTGAGCTGCACCCCATAGAATACCTCGTTTCCTGTTATAAACATAATCATTAAAAATAAGGACTTTTTTTATCTCCAATCTTTTATAATTCAATTTATATCTTATTTTTTCAAGAGTGTGTGTCTTGGAGAGGCAGTGTATGGTATTGTACTTACAGGTTGTTGCTGTTGTTGTGTACTTGTTAGTTGCACTCAAAAATAATTAAGTAATATGGAAAAAATATATTTTTGCTGGTGTAAATAAATCTGCAGTCTTTTCTAAATCAATTTATATCATATTTATACATCAGTGTGGCTGAATGTGCAAATACTGAAATGCTCACTTTTAGTGCCCGTGCAAGCTATAATACCAATTGTCCCACCAAATAACAGCCTGGCGCTAATAAACTACAATTGAATAATAGACCACAGCTGCAAACACCTATGGGTCTGTGTAAACCCAATAAAAGATCACCTGCTGATGATCCCAAACAAAGATAATACACTGATGATGTTGCGCTAATTGGATTTGTAATTACAAATAAATACTTAACGTGGCAGAAATGAATTCAAGACACCAAATAAATCTACCATGAATTTAATAAATACACAATAAGCATATCAGTAATGGTATACAAATGACATATAACAATCACCTTAATATTGTAAAAGTCTGTACAGACTATCATATATTACCATGGAACCTCTTGATTCCTAATAGAAACCTGCATAACTGACAGGTTTACTAAAGAAAACATAAAAATATAAAAAAATTGTATATTGCATGTAAACTGTGACCAATCTTAATCTGACAGTTCTCACCCGTTCAAAGTCCACATATGAGAGTCCTAATAACCCCTTTGAATTTACCTCCGGGTTTTGACAAGGGGTAGTGCTGGAATGTTTTCCAAAGGTGTAAACAATACAATGTTATTTAGGAAACACGGACTCCATGCTAATTCGAAGCGCACATATAATCCACCTGTATATCCTGAAGAGGTGTAGCGGTTATTGGTATCTCCTACCGCCTGGCCAATGGACAAGGTTATCCTCTGACGGGGAAATCCTGAGGCTGTAATATGGTCAACACATGACCGCCTGGTTATCTCTCACCATCTTGAATCCAGCCAGCGGGCACCGTCACCGCAATGTGTAGCGCTTATGGCTCTCCGTGGAAATAAACGGGTATCCAAAGTCAGCAAAACGACTGTGTCACTTGATGAAAATCCTCTAACTAGTTTCGCTTCCACTACATGAAGCTTTATCAAAGAGCATGAATGGGGTAAAGTATATTCTCCCCCCTTATATACAGCTTCCTTTTACCTGATAGGATACAATGTTATTTAATCAGTCTCCACATGATGCCAATGTTCTGATTGTCATTCTTAACACATGTAAAACCATTTTGAAACACAGAAAATAACTCTTCACTTGGTGTCTTGAAAACTCAAATGTACATGAATAAATACTCACAATTTATCTTTAAATCATTGAAGCAACATATCAATTAAAAAGAAAAAAAATATAAGAGTTCTTACCATATAATATAATAAAAAATAATTAACCATTGTTAAAAATTAATTAAACCAACATTCCTATTTTTAATTTTTATCTTGTTCACCTATGGGATTTGAACTTATATCCTTCTATGTTGTTGGTTCCCAAACCTTTTCTCATGCTCCACACCACTGGAGCTCTCAATCAAACTGCAATCATTGTAAATACATAATACCAATTGTTGCATCCTAATACACCTCCAGCGGTCGCACCATCAAAAATTGCCCAAGCTCTATGGCAGGTACAGTTTCTCCATCTGCATATGGCCTACTGTGCTTTTGACTGTGTGTCTGTGAATGCACCTGCCAGCATTGACTCACCTGTGATACTCCCATAGAACGCCCACTGAACGGCCCATTTTTCCATACATTAGTAGCCACTTTCTAGTCACCGGTAAGGCACACCCATCACTTTTCTGCCACCTTTCTGATACTGTCTGTGTAGATTGCAACAGCACCTTTGTGCAAACACTCTGTGTAATGCATCCGCCGCAGGGGTTTTCAGAAATTTCACACATGCGCAGTTGCAAATAATTGCTCAATTGTGTGAACATTGGCATTGCCTGTGGATTGCGTGCAGCTCTAAATCAGGCCGATTGCCCAGTACTCATCAGACATTATTAACCTGCCCTGCAGAAATGCTAGTGGGGCCAGAGGATGGGAGAGAGCATTTAACGTGCACTATCTTGCACATCCTGACACTCACTTTGAAAGATGGGAGCCCCCGATATCAATCATGTACTCTTTTTGTCACCAGACAATAACACCCTATGCTACTAAAAGCAATAGGAAATAATTCCCATCCTGGTATCAATAAACACAGTGTCCATTGTGCAGATTTTATTATGAAAATACATGTGTAGAATCTATTTTTTGGTGTTTTGTATTAGGTGAATTAATACTGAAGCAAAAAATATGCACATTTTCTTTGTACTTGCCATTTCAATAAATACATTTGTGGCCACTTTGTTTTGTTGACCATTTTTGGCAGGTTGGTTTTATCATGTGGAGAAAAAAGCTAAATATTCAGGAAATTCAAAGATTGTGAAAAACAAAAAACACAAGGCACATTTTATGTGTGTACTACATAAAAATAGTAACTGATATTTATGCTGAAATATGACCAATACAAAAAGTGCCAACATAAGCAAACTAACCACATAATTTTGGGGCCTATTTGGTTCTTGCAGGTGACGAAACTGTCTCTGATTTTGAGATTCTTACACAACATGCCTGTCCTTGTAGCAGCCTATACTCGCTCATTGTGAGGTATAAGTGGCATATCCAGAGGAGTTTGAGTGGGGCACGTGCCCTGGGCACCATCGGCACATAGATTTCCCTACTTTGTGGATGTAAGAGAACAGGACCAGAAGGCATTGAATACAGTATGATGCTTATTTATTTATTTGCCACCTAGTCATACTACCTGGCCTGGTCTACCTTCTAAGTCATAGGAGCTGAGGAAAAGGGCATCTATTTTAACTTGACAATCTACCAAATTTAATTAGATGTATTAAACACATTTCTTATGTACATATTATTGCAACTATGATGGTAAAAAGCTCAAGCACCAGAAGATTCTTGGTTAAGCCTTCCACCTTAACGCACACTGTCCAGAAACTAACTGGATTACCTTCTAAAAGGAAGGGATCTGGGGTTTTGGTTAGGATAATTGGGATGATCCATCCCAAAATTTATTCCATTTCCTTTCCAAAGTAATAATCTTCTCTCCTCTGTAATATAAATTCTGCACCTGTTTTACTTTGTCTTTTCTTATGCTTTGCCCTGGATCAGGACATCTAGAGTGTATAAAACGTTAAACAAACTGGACTTGTGTCTTCATCTCTAACGTCATAAATAGACACAATGTAGACTTGCACCATCAATGCTCTTCCTATTTATCAATGCCCTCACCCTAATACATCACCAAAGTCTATAATCTAAATAAAACTCCACAAAAACACAGAAAAATGACTCACTATATACTCTTGTGCTGTAGAGAACTGGCCGTCTCCAGCCAATGAGAGTCGTGAGTGGTTAGAGACAAAAGTTTCCCTTTTTTTCCGATTTATCTGATTGGTTGTTTGTTTTCATGGGCCAGATAATAATAATGGATAAGAGACAGTTTTGAATTTGTCAGATTGATTGTTTGAAAATATCAGCCAGTCACGTTTACTGTACTGGTGATTCTAGATATGTGCCTCTCCTCGGGCAATCTCTTAATACAATTCTTAATTTTTAACCATTGCTCAGCGGAGATTAAACAGCTTCAAGTCATCACCATTTTTATTATTATTAGACTAATACGATTTTTTTATGATTTGTTTCAGAAGGTGGTCATCATATATTTTATGATTTCCATAGCAACCATTGCTTAACACTTCTCCACTCATCAATGAGTCTGTACAAACTATAGAAAAACTGATTCCAAATCATGTGAGACCCAATGCTGCTAGCAGAGAGGCTTGCAGGTCTACTACATATATGGGTATATTTCCAAATTCAACACAGTGCAAGCCAGAGTGTGGGGACTTTTTATATATCCATTGGTTAGGGATAGTGCTACAATGGCAAATAATTTAAGCCAGGTATCAAGTTTATTGAGTCATACCATACCCTGTCATAATTATTCTTTTCTTGGTACTGCTGTATCAAGGGAAATAACTTAGATGCAGTATAGAAGGAATAAGGAGAAAAATACTATAGGAATACAATACGCAATAACAAAACAAAAATATGTAGCTGAAATAATAGAGTTTTCCAAGTTACTGTTTGTTTTAAAGTTGTTTAAGATATTTTATTGTCTCTATGAATTTTTTTGTGTGCAACAGTTGCAAAATAAGTATTTTTGTTTTAATCCTCTGATTGCTACTCATGAAACTAAAACAATACAGCTTGAATAAAAACCATGTAGTCTTTTTCCTCCCTCCTTATCCATGCGTATTTTCGACTGTGGGTTTATACTGTACAAATGTATTATTTTTGAAGGCCAAATGATTGCTATTTGGATAGGCCTGATATACAGTAAGTATGTCAAAACAATGCTACATTTATTAGAATATCATGTTACTGTAGTTCTTTTCTGCTGATTGTGTTCCAGAAAAAAAGAGCTGGAGCTAAAACACCAGATTGGAGCTCTGCAGGCCACCAAAACAGGAGCTGCAAATACTGTTACAGCTTAGCTCTTATCAACTGGGGCCCAACTGAAAGGACTGTAGCATGTTATGTTTTATGTTACTTGCTTTAAATACAGTATAGGGCACATTTCTGTTAGTAATAGTATGACAAATACAATATGGATCTACTTAGCTACATTCCGATAATGCTTTGCAGGAAGTACACAGCAATAACAGTGCTCAAGGCCCTATCTTGGGCTAAGTTACATAACATAAAATCTGCAGCCTGTCTGACCTTACCTAAAGTGATGTGTGGATTGGGTAATAACTACCTGATACACTTTTGGTGGCAAATTACTCAATAACCCAACCAGCATTCCAAGTTTTATCCCCGTCCATCTGAAATTTACTAAAATGAGAGTTTTTAGAAGTGGAGATGTTGCCCATAGCAACCTATCAGATTCTAGCTATTATATTCTAGAAGGTGCTAGTTAAATGTTAAGTAGAATCTGTTTGGTTGCTATGGGCAACATTTGCATTTCTAAAAACTCTCACTTTAATATACCCCTATGTGTCCATTGTCTGCTTGATTAATTTGATGCTACGGTATGTTACTCTATGAGGAGGAAGACAGCGTCTCGTAAGAGATGCACATGGAGTCCACGCCATTCAACATCATCACACCCTGAATAACTGTACAGAGAGAAGAGCTCAAGTAGTTTGCAAAGAGAACACATTGGCTGGGCAGAACATGTAGAGGTAACAGGGAGAAAGCAGTGATCTTTCTATATTTTGTGTATCGCACTCGACTCCCTAACAACAGATAGAACACTCAGGGCCTGATTCAGAGGTGCACAAAGAGAAAGAAAAGTGTTGTTCCCAATGCAGTGCACAAAAAGTAGACAAATGTAAACATAAAACTTAAGTTTTAATAGTATTCTGATAAACAAAAAGCAGCACAAATAATTAAAAATAATTCCTAATTATTATATAAACAAACAATAAAGTTATAGTGTAAAGACATAGACAGAAGTGAATATAAAATAAGTCAGCGAGTCTCCCTTGGTCTCCGACTGAAAGTCTGTTATATTAAAAGTTGGTTTTCGTGTGACCACTACTCTGGATGATAAATAATATAGAAATTGTTATATAATAATAGTCCTAGTAAAGAATAGACTTGTATTGCTATTTTATATTGTGTTCATCTTCATGTAAAGGATGGTGAAATAGAGCATTATGGGATCTTCTTGTTTTAGGCTGAGAGTGTATTAGGATTGACTCATATCGTATACACTTAACAGCCTAAACTCAATTTTATAATAATCAATAAGCAGGAATATATTTAGAACACTCTGTATTTGAGTCTGTATAAATTGAATAAGGTTTTGCTGGGATCAACCTGCTACAATGTTTCTTATGAGCAAAAATGGTTATTATGTAGATATATTACTCCACATATCTTGTCTGTAAATGATCACACTGCTACACAGTCCCCATATATATATCGAGCAAGTGAATGGTACTAGTTTACTAAAGCCACACATAGATCTGATGGTATAAATGACACCAATCTAATTAGTTTGTACGTATTTATAAAGATAATGAACATCTGATAGTTTGGCTGCACCATAAAAAATCCTATATATGAGCGATAGGTTTTTAATATAGTAAGTAGCCCTATTATTAGCCACGTGCTGAATAATATTGAATACAATAGGCAGCCTATTTACAACCGCACACTGGTATTCTTTAATGTGATATGCGGCTTAAATTCACAGCCACGTGCTGCTACCGTTTAATATGTTAGATAACCTTGCTTATAGCTGTATGCTGATGCTGTTTAACCTAATAGGCAGTTATATTTTATAGCCACTTTTTAAAGTAGTCTAATATAGTGAGCATGCTCGTTATTATAGCTGCACATTAAGGAAATAAGCAGCCATATTAAATAGCCACACAATGGTTTATTTAGTATAATTAGCAGCCTTATTTTTAGGCGCACATTAAAACTTAAAATGGATTCAGCGGTGATCATTTACAGTGTTGTCTTTAGTCACTGCACATGTGTCCCTATGGTTACTGCCAGGGAAGGCAGAACAAATTTGCATACAAAGAGAGGTAAATTCAGTGGGTGTTCCTGGGTGGTAATAGGGGGATGGCTAGCTAGACATGGCGTGTAGTGGGCAGGCATTGGCACCGGCTGCCATGTTCCGATGGATATTTTGAACAACCATAGGGCTTCTCTAAGGTCTGATGGAGTGACCGATGTGCATCGGAGTTGCGAAGCAGATGGTGGGTGTCGCTGTAAAAATACCATTGGCTGCAGCATTAGCATTAAGATGCAGTCATGCTGCATAAGAAGACGCAGTCACGACTCTCGTTACCGTCCAACTCTAAATCAGGCTCTATATGTTGCTATAGGTAATGAATAATGTAACTGTAAAGACTGAGCCAAAATGGAATCCTATACTAAGAGATCAATATTTTTTATTTGACCCTTCTATGATATTGGAAGCTTTTGATAATGCCTTCTTATTTCACCTCCCTCTGGATCACTACAGCTTCAATTTACAAAAGTTCAACATGATGGCTTTATATAATCGTAACTAACAATGTAACTTGAAACAGTGTAGACAGACACCAACTGTGCTATGTTTAGCTGTCTATGCCCTTAACCTCACTCTTCTATTTTGGTCCAATATAGTCCCATCAATGACTGATTGATTGAAACTTTTTTCTACATTTTTTCAATTCATAAGATTATAAAGAGCTCAAAAACATCAGGTTAGATCTATTTCAATGCACCAAACCTGACTTGCTCTTTATGAAGCAAGAAATTAGTAGAAAAGGTTATAAGTGATGCCGCACCTACTATTGTACCTTGTACACTTGGAGTGGTCATATCCTCAGTGCTGAGCTATTCTGCTGCTGAGGGGTTTATATCAATTTATTTTATTCATTTGAGAGATTTTTTGAATCACATTGCTCGGGGAATAAAATAAAGTACAGTACTGTACTACACTATGAGATTTTATTAATGGCAGTAAGGATAGTATGAGTTTTAAAGTTTGGCACTGATGGACAATACAGTTTGCATCATTCATAGATAATTTTCTCCCATTTACAGGGTGAGTGAATTTTCATTTACAGTATTTACACATTATATAGTATTTTACCACTTTACAGTGAGAATTATATAGTTTTCTTTTTTACTGTATATAATCATGGAAATAAGAAACAGTGATTTTTTATTATAGGCATTACAACACCAAATAGATGGTGGATGCATTGAAATACACTCTGCACATATTGTATATTTTATTAAACTCTCAGTGTGCACAATATTTTATTTCCCCCCTTTTTAAATCTCTAAATAAATAACAAATACCAATGAGGCAGAATTTATACATTTTTTTTCACTTAATTCTCTCCTCCCGTCAACTGCTGTAGGTGAGTATAAAAAAAGCACATGCTACAGTGTGGTGCCTCTGCCCGCATGACTGACACACACACACACACACGCACGCACGCACGCACGCACGCACGCACGCACGCACACACACACACACACACACACACTTCAGAACACCTATACTTTAAGAACCCTCCAAGAGAATAGACTTGTAAACCAATCCTCCTATACCAATATTCATGCACTTAACTTGAGAGCTATATTTATTTATATATATATATACACACAGTCGAGTCACACTATTATGACTACCTCATACAATTGATGTCGGCGGTGTATAGCCCACGAAGTGCGCCACATGCTGTGTGCTGGCTTGGTGGGTATATAAAGTGTGTGATAGGCTGTCTGCACATATATCACTCGTTGCTGTCTTGGGTAACAGGGGTGATTTATCCAAGTTGCAAAAAGGGATGATTATTGTCTTTTGGACCAAGGGCCTGGTTCAGACCCGGACACTAAGCCTCGATCGCTCGTGGGCAAAAGGGGCCAGGTATGCAAATTCTGCGATCACACTGTGTGGCATAAGGATGCCCTCTAATCCTTAGAGAGCGATGGCATTAAGCGAACTCAGGTGTATAAAGACGACTACTTTCCTTTCTTTAAACACATCATCTCCAGGAAGTGTTTGAATAATTGGTAAGAGCCATCGGAGCTGCATATAGCGCTTGAGGTAGCCCCTACCCTGCTGCAAGCACTGCGATCAGTGCTGACTGCAATACAACCAGGTGACATGTGCAATGACACCTCCATGCTAATGATGGACGCCCTTTAAATGCTGTTTTGACGCCCAGACACGCCTGCATTTGCACCACCACTCCCCCGTTCACAAGCACCTTCCCCTGTTACCACCCACAAACGGCACTATCTGCCACTCAAGGTAGCGCTCAGTCTTTGTGCTATGAGCGCACGATTCGCGATCACAGTGACTGGCTCGCGCACGCGCACTGCAATGCATATGCATGCGCACAATGTGAACCATCGGCAGCTACGAGCAATCACATCTTGGTGTCCGGGTCTGAATCAGGCGCCAAGGGTGGCAGTATTTCTGAAACAGTGCAGTTTGTGAACTGTTTACATGCTGCTCTGGTAACGGTGTATCGTGACAGGTCAAATGGCACCATTGCAAATAACTGTCATGGAAACTGCAGAGCACCACATGCCATTGATGTGAGAGGTGAATGTCGCAAACGAAGGTGAATGAGGGCAGACCAAAACGCTACAGTGGAATAGCTCACCATCAAAAATAATCTGGGGGCTACCAGACATGTTTCTAAAATAACAGTTCAGCGAACCTTGGTGCATGTGGGGCTCCGAAGCAAACGGATGGTCACTGCACCTATGCTAACGAAAAGGCTTTAATTTTCATGCCTGTATCGGAATTGGACCTTCGCTGATTAGCAAAGGGTTTCCTTCTCCAATGAGCCATGTTTTCTGCTTCATCAAATGGATGGATGTTGGCATGTCAGGCAAGAAACATCAGAGAACAAACACCTTGCAACCAGTGCTGGAAGAACAAAAGCTGGTGGTGGCAGTATTATGGTCTGGGGAATGTTTTCATGGCATTCTCTGGGCCTACTCATTCCATGTGGAAGGCACCCTCAACTGATTTGGTTATGAATCCCTACTTGCAGAACACGTACACCCATACATGCTGATTGTTTTCCCTGAGGCAGATGAGATCTTCCAGCAAGACCATGCGACAAGTCACAAGGCTAGAAATGTCTGACAGTGGTTGGATGAGCACAACCAAGACTACCATGTACTTCCCTGGCCCCCTAATTATCCGGACTTGAACCCAATTGAGCATCTTTGATCAATGTGTTAGCTCTATGGATACTCCACCACACACCCTCCAGCAGCTGTGGGATGGAATGCAGTCAGCATGGCTCCAAGTACCTTTGCCAACCTACCAACAACTTATTGAGCCTGTCTAGCTGCTTTTTGGTGCTGCACACGGTGGTTACTCTGGCTAATAGCTGGTGGTCATAATAATGTGACTCAACTGTGTATATACCAACTGAAGTACCTGGCATTGCTCAGGTTTAAATCTTCAAGTTATTAAGTTATCGATGATTTTGATGTAACTGTTAACATTTTAAAAATAATTAGCAGCTTATCTCGCTCTTCCATTGCACCCATGAGGAAAGTTCTGCCCGGCAAACTCTGCTGTGAGGTCCGACCAGGTCCCCAACCACTCCATTAGGCATCCCAGATCAATTGTCACCCCTCTGTGAAGTTTTCATCAAAATCCATCCAGTGGAAGGCCAGAACAGGCTCCTCAGGTCAAAGTTCTGCCCAGTGTACAGCAACGGGAGGTCCGATTGGGACCTTTAACCCCCTAGAATGTCTTCTGGGATCCAACTCTGTGAAGTTTTTGTCCAAGTCCATTCAGTGGAAGGCTCAGAACAAGCTTCCCGGGTCAAAGTTCTGCCCAGCGTACAACAACTGGAGGTTTGACCAGGACCCTAACCCCCCTTAAACCTAGCCGGGTTCCAATTGGACCATCCCAATCAGTGCAGGGGTGTCCGAATGCATACCCAGACAGACAAACAAACAAATAGACCAATTTTATATATATATATATATATATATATATATAACCTTTAAAAAAACCCGAAAACATACACATTTCTGTAGCTAGTTAGAACTAAACTATTTTCAAACATTTGAACTTCTTAGCTGTAGAGAACATTTTGATCTACATTTTCTTGTTATTGCAAGATGTTGTATAAAGTAATCTAATAGCCTACTGATTTTTCTCAAGTCAAAACATTTTTTGAACTTTAATCACTGTCTTAAGTATTTATTTTTGTGTTATTTTACTATACAAAACTTTCATGAGCAGGGCATAGTTTGTGTGGTTTGTTATGAGCTTCTATTTTACTTTTAGACCTAAATTTGGCAAATCAACTGAAGAAAACTAACTGGCTGCAGAAAAATGATTTTACGTCTCTGGAGTAAAAACACATTGGCATACGGTATAACATACTTTGTTCTCACCTCAAAGGCTTATTTCTTTTGCAATGAAAGCAGCAAAATGGACTTTTTTTTGGCTTTGACGGTTACAAGGGACTACTGGTTTTCAGGAATGAAATCCAGTATTTAATCTGTACCTCAGTTGGATGCTAGACAGGCAACGCAACATGACAAAACCAAATGAACATTTCCAGCAGGGTTCTTGATTAGACTGAGCTAACATGATTTAATGACAGTTCTCTAGCTATTTGAATGATAAAAATGAGTCAAACCAGCATAGTGTTATCTTCCTGCATAAGATTGAATATAACGTATTCAAACAGCACATATTTCAGTATTTAAAATATCTTTTTTTCCCCATATACTGTAATTTTTAATAGTAGCCGGCAGTAGCAAAGGACAAATGTTATAAGTAAAGCTCATATGATATGTTCAGGTAAAGAGTGAACCGGAACTACAGTACAACCACACAGGTATGTAGACAAATGGAAATATTCAAATCAAACTAATGAAATCAGGGTTGAATGCTCTGTGTTCCAAGACTGTGAAAGATGAAGGCATAGCTGAATCACATTGGGGTCAACACAGAGTTGCACACAAAAAGCAATTGCACCTAAATTATGTGCACAGAGAACAATGCAGATATTCATCAGCATGTAGAACTGTGTGCTCCTATACGACCACACTGCCCCTATCCTTATGCTTAGTTTCATAACTGTCAGCAGGGATGGGTACTATATGCCGGTGCTGGAAAGCCGCCGATTAGAATCCTGATGCCGGAAGCCTGGTGTTCAGAATCCCCACTACGGCTGGTAAGGACCCTAACCCTCCCCCTCTCCCCACCCTAACACTAACCCTCCCTTGGGGTGCCTAACCCTAACCTCCCCCCTGGTGGTGACTAACCCTAACCCCCCCTTCCTGAACCATAAACCTAACCCTCCCAGGAGGGTGCTTAACCCTTGCCTCCCCCCGATGGTACCTAATCCAAACCCTCCATGTCTGCAGCCTAACCTTAACCTCCCCCCACCCGCAGCCTAAGTCCCCCCAGGGTATCAAAACCTAACTCCCCCAGGGCTAACAGCTACCTGGCCCTGCTGTACTTACAATCAGGATGCCAGCTGTTGGTATTCCGGCATCTGCACCTCCAGCTGATCAGGATTCCAGGCATTGGCATTTCTAACTGATTGGTATTCCGCCGCTGGGATCCTGGCAGTCGGCATCCTAGCCTTCGGTCAATTGACTGCACCCCATGTAAGCATTATCTGTACTTGCACCTGTCTGAGCCCTGGTGAAGAGATCTGCCTACAAAAACAGCTCTGCATACAGACAAAAAAAGAAATTGACAATTGCCTCCATTTCTGAGAAACGCCAGTAGAGAAATCCTGTATTCTGTGACTATCTACCTTGACAGTTGGGGTTTTATGGTACAGTAGGACATCAAAATTCTCTCCTTGGTTTGATACAGTAAATGAGGAAATTGAGGAACTTGGTAATAACTTGGCAGGGCTTAACATTATCATCAGTTTTCCTAGGTCCTCCTAACCAATGAACCCTCTCAATTTGTGTGACAGAGATATCATTATGTTTGCCCATTACAATGGGAAGTCAAGTGCTAACAAAATACATTAAGGAATTGCCCTTCACCTTATCTGGAATTTCCTATGGTGGCAGTTCTCTAGTTTATCCATTTTGTCAGCAAAATATTGAACAATCTTAGGTTACCAATTACCATCTCTATAGAATGTATTTGATCTTCTTCAAGAAAAGTAGTCTGAGTCTATCCTAGCAAGGGCAGTGTCAAAATTTGTTTGCATATTTTAATTTTTTTTAATGTATAAATGACATCTGATATTTCATTGGCTGCCTGTGCCTTGGAGATGTAGTGAGGGAACTGCAGATAACAGCTCATGAAGATCAATGGATTTCCAACTTGCCTGTGGTGCTGTAGACGGGGAGATATACTATAAGTAGACCTTGCCTTGCCAGTCCTCATGGCTGCAGAAAATTGTGTTGACTTTGAAGATATTTTTTATAACCTGGTGGCGAGGAATTAAAGCTACAGAATGCAGAGGGTTTCCAGTAACATATGTTGCTAACCCAATACAAATAAGATTGCATACGGGAACTCTATACTACTATAATACTTCCCCTCCTAAGGATGAGCATTACATAAAAGATGTTCCCAAAAGAGATATAGTAAATTGGCAAAAAAAAGTTAACCCTAGATAACTTTGGAAAATAAACTAAGCCTTTAAATGGGGAGCTAATGGAACTACAGTATATGGATTATAAATCAGTATAACAGCAAACAGTCAGGCCTGTTGGTTACAAAATAATTGACACATCTGCAGCAAAAAGGAAAGGAGGGAAGAAAAACCAGAGCAAGAGGCACAGGAAATGCAAAGATCATGGAAACAATAGCAGCTAGCAACAAGGTGAAGTCCAACTGTTTAAGGGTAAGTAGCTCCATCAATTTTAATGTTGTCAAAAGATTGCAGCTACCCAAATATATGGGTGTGGTATGAAATGTCGACTTGAGAATGGTTACATGAGAATGGTTACATGAGGGTAAATGTAATAGCTTGCGAACTGCAGGCATCGGCGAGTCCCATGTGAGACTGCCTGATGTTTTAAAGTAGCAGTCATTTAAAAGGCAACACCAGGTTGATTTTGCCTTTCAAATGACTGCTACTTTAAAACATTGGGCAGTCTCACGGAACCCGACGATTCCTGCAGTTCACAGGCTATTACATATACCCCATGGTCAGAATGCCACCATTCAGAATGTCACATGGACATTATGTGAACATGTCAAACGTTGACATTCAAAATGTCAACCTAGTATTTTCAGTTGATTTTAACTGCACCATAGCCCTAACCCTAAAATGGACTGTCTACATTCTGCCTGTTTACATTTACAATGTCAACATTATTGAGTAAATTTACTAACGTGTGGGTTTATAAAAGAGGAGATGTTGCCCATAGCAACCAATCAGATTGTAGCTATTATCTTCTAAAAGGTGCTAGATAAATAAGTAGAATCTGATTGGTTGCTATAGGCAACATCTCCACTTATATAACTAACACATTAGTAAATATACCCCTATGTTCATGTGGACATTGGGCCTGATTCAGACCCTGATGCAAGTGGCCGTTCGCTCGTCCGCCGTACGAGCGGAAATATTTAAATTCAAGAGCTCGCTCGTATGTTCGCTCGTAGCTTATTTTCCGCCCCATAGTCTCCCAACCCCTCCTCTAGCTAGTGAACGTTCAAAATAGCGACCGTCCGTCTCCTCTTTGGTTGCAAGGAACGCTCGCACAAGTCAATTCTGGAAGTGGCCCTGTCAATGTTCGATTGCCTGCGATTTAATTCTTCAAACATACTTTAATCGATTAATAGCAATCAGTATATTCATTAGCTTAATTGGCATTCACATCTTTGCAATCCGTTTTTTTTTACAATGTCAATAAACTTTATTATTGTTCGTGTGTGTCATTCCTTCCGCAGAATACGTACATTTGTACCAAGGGGATGGTTTTTCAAATTTTCAAGTTTGTTTGAATGCTACGTTTGTTTATATGCCGATTTTTCATCTTTATTAATAATATTTAAATTAGCTTACGCATGTCACTGCATCAAGCCTATCATAACTCACATTATATTTGTGAGGGCGTAGGTCACATGACTCATACAATAACCAATAGAATGCTTTCTGTTAATTTACAAAGTACATCAGCCAATCAAATTTTTTCTGGGACCTTTATTAAAACTGTTTTGTGTGGAAAAAATCATTGCCATCATGAGAGCCGCAGCATTTTGTCATTGTGAACTCCTGGTCCTCACAGATGTTATGGACCGGAGAATAACTGATCATCCGGCCCCCATCACTAACCGCCGCAAGCGTCAAGCCTATGCGGAGGTGCGGCGTCGGCTGCGTACATTGGGCTACTGCCGCAATATCGGCCAGCTCGAAAGGCGATTGTCAGATCTCCTCTGCAGATCCCCATGCCTTTTGGCCTTTTTGCGTCAGCAAAATCAGGAAAGTAAGTGTATTTTTTTAACATTTTAAATGTAAGCATACCTGCGTGTGCATGTTTTCCGTCTAGGCCTGTTTCTTTATTTAGGACATACCTGCGTGTGCATGTTTTCCATCTAGGCCTGTTTCTTTATTTAGGACATACCTGCGTGTGCATGTTTTCCGTCTAGCCCTGTTTCTTTATTTAGGACATACCTGCGTGTGCATGTTTTCCGTTTCGCGTTTTTTTTTTTTTGGGTGTGTAAATTAAAAAAATAAAATAAATTAATAATATACATTTTTATCCTTCATTTAGGGGCTGAGCGCAGACTACGACGTCTACGACGTTGGGCTCATCCCCTATCCCCCACTCCCACCCAAACCTCTCCCCAACCTTCCCCAAATTCCCCCTCCACCCCAGACCTGCCAGACCGTGATGCCCCTCCCTCTCATCACATTCCCATCCCTCCAACTTCACCCTCCCCTCCACCCCCCCCTCTCTTTTCATCACCCTCCCCTCCACCCACCCCTCTCTTTTCCTCACCCTCCACTTCCAGCCAAATAACCCCTCCTCCATCCGACCAGCACTGGCCCACCTCTGAGGAGGACGATGTCGGGGCTCCAGGCCCAGTCATCAATATGTCCGGTATGTTTCCCTTTTAAACTATGGTTGCTTTAACATTATTTTGTTTTTGGTTGATGTTGTCCTTTTGCCTGTGCATTTCCAATTTGTTAAGTTTTTCTAATGTTTTGGATATATATCTTTGTCAAACAATGTCTAGGATGTTTTCCCCTTACACATATGACACATGTCCAAACACTCATACTTGTGTCTTTCTTGTTTACGGTACCAACAAATGTAGTATTTTTGCGTAGTTCTCCCTATTTTTTGTTGTATTTTTATGTTTGTTTTTTTTAATTTATACAATCTTTGCGTTTGGCATTACTTTTTTTTTTTCTCTTTTTTTTAAGTATAGTCTGATTTTTAAGTTGTTTGATAACATATAAATTAAGGTGTCATTTTAGTAATCCGCACATTTTTTGGACCCACAGAGGACCAGAGGTGTTATGAAGACATTTATGCAGGATTGCAGATTATGATGGGCCATGTCGTTGGGCTGCTTGTGGTGTTGCATCACATTTTGGCGCACCTGCGCCACTAATTTTTTATTTTACACCTCCAAAAATGTTGGAAAAAAAAAATTATATTTTGGTTTATTTAAGTCTCATTCCTTGTGTGTCAATTTTAGATTGGTGAACCTTACATAAGTCTACTATTTGTCCATGTTTTTTAAAGAAATGTAAATGTGTTTGTCGAAAGCGCAAGTAAGTATGTAAGCTTGCACATTAAACACATAACAATATCAATAGGTTTGGAGAAGTAACTGCAAAATGTGAAGATTGTTTGGTGTGGGTAATGTTACATTTAAAGCTACCTGCTTAGGCCTACAATTGCAAACATACTGATTCACCATAATACCTTTGGTGTTTGTTTTTAGCAACAAAGCAGGGTACTAAACTTTTCAAAATAATAAATTACAGTATTAGGCATTAAGCAACTTTGCATTTTTAGAAACAGGTTACACCTGGTTGTAATTTACGATGGAAATGGTTGGTGAATGTCAAATAAAATTTTATTACACACAAATAACACCAAGTGAATACACACAATAATTTCAAAAAACCTAACCACACACACAAGTTAAAAAACACACCCAAAACCCCCAAAAAACACAATCAGGAACTGTTTGAAGAAGTAGCATGCCAACATGAATCCACAAATGAGGCGAAGAAATCATTGTTCCAGAAGTTATATCCAATGTGGCCACATGAAGTAAATTTTTTGGATCAGGTAGTAGGCATCTTTTTTAGGTTAATTTTATGGAATAAAAAACAAAAAAATATAAAACACAAATTAAAATTGGCCATTAAAATCTTACATGTCTACATTGTGTCAATTAACTTAATTTTTAAAAATAATTACCTAAAAAATCTGGCCACCACATCATCGCGTATGGCCCCCCACATACTGACCTCCGACCAACCTCGGGGGGGCCATCCTCAGGCAAGGCATCCTCTGGCTGCATTGGGACACCACTCCTTATGGCGATGTTGTGAAATATCCCACACAGGACCACAATTTTAGAAACCATATCCGGCAAATACATGAGCTCGCCACCAGAGCGGTGGAGGCATCTGAATCGGCCTTTTAAAAGGCTGATACAGTGCTCCACCACCTGCCTGGTGGCTGTAAGTGTGGAATTAAACTCACTTTGTGGCCCTGGTGTGGGAACCAAATAAGGAGTGAGTAGCCAGGGCATGCAAGGGTAACCACTGTCTCCTGTGAAAATATAAAAACAAACATCAGAACCATTGTGTAACATACTTTGCATTGGTTTCAACAGAAGGTTTCAACTTACCCAGAAGCCACGCATCACCAGCTTGGAGGTTGTTTAATTTGTGCCAAATCCCTGATTGCCGGATGATGAAGGAATCATGTGCACTGCCAGGGAATTTGGCATTCAGGGACAGGATCTGGAGGGAGGCATCAAATACCACCATTACATTCAGTGAATGAAAGTGCTTGCAGTTCCTAAAAATAGCCTCCAGCCTTGCTGGAGGCTGAAGTGGTATGTGAATGCCATCCACAACCCCTATGATGTGTGGGAAGCCAGCTATTTGGTAAATATTGGCCTTCACCAAATTAAGGGTACCCATATCCAATGGCATTTTAATAAAATGATGGAGGTGTTTGAAAAGGGCCTCCATCACTGCCCCCAGGATCCTTAAAAAGGAGGATTGGGATATTCCCGCAACTATTCCCACAGTGGTTTGAAAGGATCCTGAGGCACAGAAATGTAACACTGACATTAATTGAGTAAGTGGTGGTATTGCTGTAGGACTTTCAATTTGCCATTCAAGATCACTCTCTATTAATGAGAGAATGTCTATGATGATTTGTGGCGGCAGATGGTATCGCCTTAATACCTCATCATCTGGCATTCCAAAAAGGGTGACACGTGTTCTATATATCTGGGGCCTTGCACACCTACGAGGCCTATGCCTGGGACGAAGTTGAGGTTGGTCGGGTTCTGGAACCATGGCCAAGATAATACGACCAACATCAACCTGAAATGGTAAGACAGGTAGTTATTGTTTTAGACAAATGTGTAAAGAAAAATATATTTATCTTTTCTAAGAAATCCAAACATGCTTACAGGCCTGGGACCTGTCATGTGCAGAACACCCTACATTTCAAAAGCAGAAAATATGTTTGATTCATTAAATAAAATATGATTGTAAACAAATTGTTTTTGTGAAAAAATAAAGAAGGGAGCACACATTAGTTCAGAAAATACTGCGCTACATTTAGTGTTAAGACATGATTTTACACTGAAAATGTATTTAAAAATTAGTTCGCTAAATAGTACGCTACTTTTACAGTTAAAACAAGACACATTAGTTCGCTAAATAGTATGCTACTTTTACAGTTAAAACAAGACACATTAGTTCGCTAAATAGTACGCTACTTTTACAGTTAAAACAAGACACATTAGTTCGCTAAATAGTATGCTACTTTTATAGTTAAAACAAGACACATTCGTTCGCTAAATAGTACGCTACTTTTACAGTTAAAACAAGACACATTAGTTCGCTAATGGGTACGCTACTTTTACAGTTAAAACAAGACACATTAGTTCGCTAAATAGTACGCTACTTTTACAGTTAAAACAAGACACATTCGTTTGCTAAATAGTACGCTACTTTTACAGTTAAAACAAGACACATTAGTTCGCTAAATAGAACGCTACTTTTACAGTTAAAACAAGACACATTCGTTCGCTAAATAGTACGCTACATTTAGTGGTAAGGCATGATTGTTCCCAGAAAATAAACAACATTACTTTGCGAAACATATGCTAAGAACAACACATCTAATTTGTAAAATCATGAAAACAAAAACACTTACCAAAAACAGACAAATATCCCAAAGTTCAAAAACTTCACTGGGGCAATGCCAAAATAACTGTAAACCAAAAAAAAAAAAAATTACAAACATTTGTAAACTATTTACTATTATTTTTTACGGTGGTTTTTTACAATACTTACTCAAAAAATCACAAAAAAATAGCTAAACAATAAAAAAAAAAATCAACGGAAAATAAAGAAGCTAGAAAAAAACAAAAAAAAAGCTCCAAAAATTTCCGCCTTCTACTCAGTAAACCGCAAAACCTCAAAAACACTCCAACGCCAAACCTCCAACAAACAACATGCCACATCGACTCCAGTCACACCAAGCCATAAATAGTCTTTCTCTTCCCGCTCAAATTAAGGACGGACAATAGGAGCGCACAGTCAATGATGCGGCCGAATAATGCTGACGCATGTATAAAACGTCACTGAAAAGCCAAATCGGTCTGCTGTAGTGAGACCTGAAAGTACAAAATGACTACAGAGCAGCAAAGCACTGGCCAAGAGGCGCCAGGTAAGTATTTCTCTTTTTTGGGCAAAAGGATACCATGGAAGAGGCTACTAGGACTAGTAGGCCAACTAAACCAAATAAAAAAGGCAGCCACAATTCACAAGAAAGGAGATGGAGGTTTTGGTGCAAATGTGCAATGACAACCTGCCACAGGCAGCAAGGAATATGGGTGCAAGCCAGAAATGGAAAATGCGGGATGACATAGCCAGTGGTGTCAATAGGGTGGGTGATTTTGAACGTTCAACCTGGGAGGTCAAACACCGGTACGTAAAAACTACATTTTAGTAAAAAGTGTTTACAGGTCCAAATACTGCCGGGATAATGCCAACTTTTTACCCCACAGATGGAGCGACTTCAAATATCGTCTTAAGCAAAAACTGGCTGATAGGGCTAGGCATGCAGGGGGGACAGGTGGGGGTCCCACCCCTGTGTCACTTGAGCTCACAGATTTGGAGGAGCTGGCCCAGGGGTGTGTGCAGGATGAGGAGGTGTTTGGCTTGTCGAACATGGATACCGACATGCCAGACTTTGCGGCTCCTCATGTTGCCCCAGGTAAATGTTGTAATGTTAACAACTCAGAAATGTGTTTGGGACAATATCTAGATTATAATGTTACTCTTTTCTGTTTTTTCTCACAGATACACAGGCGGATGAGTCTGCTCCAGAGGGGAGCTTTGGCCGCAGAATTTCTGCTGGCTCTGCAGGGGAGGAAGCAGTAGATCCGGCTGGGGACCCTGTGGCAGACAGTCCAGGGCATTCCCCCTCACAGGCAGTGGGCCTCCTCACTGATCTCAATATTAAAATGGATCAGCAGACCGAGATTCTGCTGAGGATGTATGCCAATCTGCTACGGGTGGCGGACACCCTGGATCAAACTGCTGCGGCCAACGTGACCATTGCTAAGGCCCTGGCGGAAAATACTGGGGCCAACGTGCAAATAGCAAATGCCCTGGAGCAGCTCGTTCACCAGCACATATTGGAGCCTGCCTCCCTTCCTGCCGGAACATCAGGACCCTCCACCTCTGGCACAACAACAGCCATCCCTCCAAATGTGCCTAGCCCAGTCCAGAGGCCACAACATCTGCCTCTGGCCAGGCCAGCAGAAGGACATCCCGGACCCATTCAGGCTCCCTCCCTACCCCGGCCAAACAGGCCAAAAGGCGATGACAGCACTGGCTAATTTTCCCACAATCCTTCTCAGTGTTTGCCCCATATTCCTTAATGCCCAAAACCTCCCTCTCCTTTCTTGTGAATTTTTTATTAATTGTGTTTGTTTGTGGATTTCAATTGCCACTTATTTTATTTGTGTGTTTGTAAAATCATTTGTTATTTGTTTTTACGTTTTAAACATTTTTTTTTCCCCAAAATTTTTTTACCAAAAACAAAAATAAAAATAAAATAATGTTGAAAATCTGCACAATTCTATTGTTAATTTATTCAAAAACTGGTTAAAAGGTAATCCTGCAAACAACATTACAAACAATACAACGGAAATCTAAACATTTTTTATGAAAAAAAAACCCAATGGTTAAAAACAATTTATGAGTTTTAATTAACACTTAGCAAAAAACAAAAGGATGATTGTTTTCTTGGCCCCTAAAAAATGGTGAAAAACAACAAACCTGCGTACAATATTGTTGCCCTAAAAAAAAAAAAAAAAATTTAGCAAAAACACGCAAATGTAAAAAAAAATTGTAAGCTAATTGATTGTCTAACCCAGAAATTAGCAGCTGAGTAGTTCACCTGCGTACGGGTTTTTGCTACTAAAAAAAGGCTATTGGCTAAACACCTTACAAGCATTTTTGCAATTCAAAACTGATTGTTTTTGAGGCCTCAATTGATAAATCTGGAAACCATCGATGAGCCTCGGGAAGAACGAAGAGACCATCGTCATTGCGGTAGACTATACCAGACCACAAGCTGAGCGAGCAGTTTGAATGGAAAGTGGATCAGACAGTGACGTAACACTTGTTCCGTTCACATTGGCTGTTCGCAACAGATCATTTATGTACGCCCAAATAACGCCTCGACACGCCTGCGTTTTTCCATCTCCACCCCCGTCACCGCCCCAAAACGGACAGTTCTGTCAATCACATTTGACATGTCACTTCCTATTCGCTATTCGACGAGCGACTGAAAAAATGATCGCAATCAGCCGTACGCACATGCGCACTGTTACACCGATGCATGCGTGGTTTAACAACATCGGATGACTACGAGCATACGACCGCTTACGAGCGGCTCTGAATGAGGGCCATTGTGAATGTAAGCATTTTCCCCAAGTCAGTATTCTGTCGTCTTCAGGTATGTCAATTTTCTGCATATCAAATATATAAAACTGCAGCAGAGGTCCAAAATCAAGGCTCCAGGAGTATCAGGTCTGATATGGGACCCCAATAACAACTCACTGTTAACAGGGACCTTTTAACTAACTAGCAGAGGTAAATAGGTCCTGATGTGGGTCCAAACAAAGCAGGGAGACCAAATTGTTAGAGGAGATACAGTCTGACTTTGCCATCAGGCCTTAGGCCACTTACTGTAAGTCAACAGTTAATAGCAAGGCCTGATGTAGTCAATACAGTGAATCAACAGGTAGTGAGGAAATAATATTATATGCCCCACATTGTGGAAACTAAGTATTAAAGGTAAATCCATTATTGTGCTAAGTGTGCCAGGCAAATTCCTTCCCTGAGGTGTCAGACTGCCAGATGCTGGAGAACATAGTTGCCAGGGAAACCAAACAATGTTGTGATAACAGCAATATGTCTATATGAGGCCTCAAAAAACTGCTCATGGCAGGTAGACTGAATTGTCTGAGGAGATTGACTTGTTGTCTCAATGTACAATAAGTGTCCATTGGGGAACAGAGGAGATTTGGAGAGACATTTTGGAGGGCATATGGGAAAGGGGCACTACTGTGGCATATGCACCATTACTGTGGGGGTATTTGGGACACTACAGTGTGGGATCATGCTGTATACAGCACTACTGTATATATGGAGCACTAATGTGGAGGCTTACAGGACATTATTGTGGGACAATTGGTGTACTATTGCGGAGGTATATCATACACTAATATGGGGACATATTATTAACTCTGTGGCACTACTGTGGGGGCATATGGAATAACTTTTGGCATATTAGGCACTACTGGGGGCATATGTAGCATTAATGTGGGGTAGTACACAAATTCTTCCACAGGGTGCTAGAAGACCTGGGGCCAGTGTTGTCATATTGTATGCTACATTTTGGAATATATAATACAATCTCTCTTTGAGCTATACTACCTGCTATCTTGACAAAATGTGATATGAAAACAAAACCATGCATTGTGGAGGCAGAATGCTGACATTTATTCAATACCAGAATCAATAATTGAGAGTTTTATTAAAATCCTACTGGTTTAATTTTCTCTGAAAAACACTTATTACATTTTGATCCAAACCCTATGTTAGAAGACCCTAATTTTAAATGGAAAATGGAAAAACCAATATGAAATAGATATTTGCTTAGTCCATAAAATGTAGCGCTTTTGGGGAAAGCTTTGCTTTATATATATATTACAATTTAATTTGCATAGCGTTGGGGCACATATTTTTACTAACAATTCAGCCTACCAAGATCTGCCTGGTTAAGCTGTTACTGTCTTTTATTCTTTATTGAATTTTTACTGCACATCATGTCAAGAGGACAGTCAGTAATCATTATGACAAGCACTGAGTGAACATGGAACTCAACTGATCGAAGTAACTTTATACTTTAAATATTCAGTGAGCAGCAGTTATACATAACATCTGATAAATGCCAAACCAAGTAATCATCAACCAGTCCAACAGAGAACAAGTTCACAAACATAACCAATTGGATAATTAATAAAATCTTTGGAAGGCCAGTGGTCAAAATAATGTTATATACCATGTAGTAGGCAATGGCAAGTCTGGGGGATTACTCAGTTCAGTGAGCACCATCTCAAATTATTAATCACATGATGTTAGGAATGATATAATTCCTTGTCATTTCACATTTACAGCACTTTTAATTAATAGAAGTACACTCCATCAGTTAAATACTATTTAAATACACAGCAGTTCTTGTGGGGTTAACTTCCAGTGAAGGTCTCCTATATCTTAAGAGAAACAGAATGGGCGCTGTAGTTAAAAGTCAAGAGTCAAATGTGTAATCTGGATGCAGCTCAACCAAAAAAAGAGGAGGCTAACCTCTGAGGGTATGGAAACAGAAAAGACAAAAAAAAAGCGCTCCCAAATATTTTGTGTTATCTGTCTCCTATATCTCTTTGTACAGTGAACACATTTAGGAGGAGATAGCCTCAAATTGTCCTCTCGTACCTACTAGCACTATGCAGCAGCCCTGCATGACACAAAACAGGTGACTGGAAGGAGGACATCAGAGCTTACCTTTTTCAGTTCACAAGCATCATTTGCCAGCTTATACCGACTCTTAGCGGTATATTCAGGACATTATCCAGGTGTTTATCGAAATATATAAATAAATTGATAGTATGTATGTTTGTTCGTGATAAACTTTGAGAACTACTGAACCAATTTTGATCTGGTTTTTACTGCAATATTCCTTGAGATCCTCCGCGTAACAGGTGGAGCTTGTGACTGACAGGTTCCGGAGGACCCCAGTGCAGGAAAGGACTGAAGGACAGGGAAGGAGTGACCACAACACTGCCTGCACAGCTCTAAGAAGGCAGACTGACTAATCTCACTGACAATTAAGTGACAGAGGGTCTGATTCAGAGCTGGACGCTCTTTAAGAGCGCTCGCTGTGAATCAGGGTATTTTTTTTTTGTTGCGGCATCCTAGCCACTCGCTAAGCTGTGGGTGACCACCCACAGCTTTTGCGGGCGGCCAGGTGATGGTCGCGATGGTCGCGACCATCGGGGCTTGCGGCGAGACCCATGTGGTAGTGAGTCCCGGAGTGAGAGAATTTCTCTCTTACTCCAGGGCTTGCACATGAGCGTGGCGCGTACTGTGCATGCGCAGTACCCCACCATCGACCCGCTTGCGAGCGCTATGCGCTCGCGAGTGGGTCTGAATCAGCCCCCAGAGTCCCCCTCCACATAATTCTTTAGTCGTCGATTTAGTATCATAGAATAAAATTAATAATCACTCTGCAATGACGAGTAGGCACTGCTAGTATTAGTATATAATGGAGAGAAGAAGGCTGTTTTTCTGGTGCACTCTTATATGTAGTATTATAAGGTTAAAATATAACTTTTATTGAAGTCAGTTAAACTATTGTCTCTCTATAAAATGTAAGTCCAAAAAATCATTAAGTCAATGGGTCTCATTCAGACCTGCTCGCTAGCGCTGAGCGCTCGCAAGCGGGTCGATCTTGAGGCCCTGCACACGCACAGCGGCCACGTTGCACGTGAACAAGCCCCAGAGTGAGAGAGAAATTCTCTCGCTCCGGGGCTCACTACAAAAGGGGCGGCTGTCAATGGTGATCGACAGCTCGTATCGTTTTGTAGGCGGGGTGGGGGGGTGGCTGGCCAAACGGAGGCGTTCCCGAAGGAATGCCTGCCGTTTGGGGGCGGCCCCACTGACATCACTCATTAGAGCCGAAAGCTCACTGGGGCTTGCAGCAGATGAGACCCTACCACAAGGGTCTTGTCACAAGCCCCGATGGTCACGATGGTCTCGACCATCGCGACCATCAACCTGGTCACTCGCTAAAGCTGTGGGTGGTCACCCACAGCTTAGCGAGTGGCCAGGAGGCCGGATTTTAAATGTGAAGCGGCCGCCCTCATTCAGAGCGAGAACTCGCATTTTGCGAGCGGCTCTGAATGAGGTCCAATGTGTGGTATGGTACCTTAACTATATGTATATTACATTCATTGTGTACATCTACTCAGATGCGTCCAAGGAGGAACCTTAAGAGCAAGGCAAAAATCTTTTAAAGCAATAATGAAGAACCGTTCTGAAATAAAAATCCCCTTTGTGAACCTGGATGCATATATTGAGTCATGATTCAAATTTCTGTATGCCACAGATTAAATATGTTCAGGTAAGTATATGGTAGCCTGATTGCTATTGTAAGTGATCTATTTGGGAGTGTATAGCAGGACTAATTATTGAAAACAAACTGATTCCTAGTTATTAAACTGATCTTTCAGACCAATAATGCAGATAATCAGACAGATGATTATTGATCATATGAATCCCTTTTGTTCAAGAAAGGTGATGATACAGGGCAACAGCATAGGTTAATTCAACTGGTTAATATATAATCTGTTTAGCCAGTAAAGCATATGTAAGGAATTAATGATATGTCGCCCATGTATGTGATATATGTTACCCAAATATAATCATGGTATAATCTATATATTGGGCACACGTACATAGTATAATCACCAAACAAATAATGCAGCGTACCACACTGTTTGTAGGGATTCCAGGTCATATGTTTGTCCTAAGTTTATATATTCTATTGCAATATACATTTGCTCATAATGCTGGCCAGTAAAAAATAAAGTCCCATATATCAATAAATAGAATCAGACACAGAGGTCCGATGATGGTCTGGATAATGTAATTACCAGCAGATATATATGGTTTCACATATAAAAGATATGGATCAATAAATGTGAGTTTAGACACAATTTAGAAACAGACACGGCGGTCTGATAGAAATAACACAGTTACCATTGTATGATACAGTTACCATTGTGGATACCAAGGGTGGAAAGAGCAGTCAGCGTGTGCACCTGCCTGACCACATCCATAAGCTGGACCACATCCATAAACTGGTTCTAGTATGAATGCTCAAATTGCAAGCTTGATACACCCTGTCCTTTCTCCAAATATTACTGTTGGTAAGGCTGTGGGTTCTCAATCACTACAATTTCTTTTGTGAGGCTTAGGGTGGGTACACACTTGCACGAAATCAGCCGATTTGCCTGCTTTGACCAAATCAGAAAGACAAATTGGACATATCTACAGTAGCAGTGTGTATGCCAAACTGTGCGCTGCCGCGGATCTACTGCAGTATCATGTGATTGGCCGTGCTGCAGGACCAATCACATGACATCGCATGTGGTGTAGTGCATATTAATGAAGGACAGAAAGACACATTGTTCCATTGTTCATTAAATCTTCTTAATGTGTACCGGTCTGGGGTGATGGTAAATTGCCCCGACAATTGGCAAGATTGACGGTCATACAAGTGTGTACCCGGCCTTACTCACATCTCTACAGAAAATGACCACAGTGGCTGCAATATCTGAAAATATAAAGGGTATTTTTTCCAATGTACTGTACAACAATGCCTCACTGCTTGTCTCTGCACCTTGTTGCTAGGTACTGTAGAAAACTATCCTCTCCCACTAAATTCATATGTTAATGTACCTTGGGTTTCTGTTATATCAAACTGGTTGTACTGTAGATTGCACTGATTCTAGCTCTCTGGCTGAATAGAGAAAGTTTCAAGCTTTTTATTTTTTTAAATCTAGATTCCTAGCTATTGCCACTCCCAGGTCCATAGTTTCAAAGTATTTGTTGATAACGTAACTGTGATTTCTTTGTCTTCCTTGTTAGCTATTTTCAGATCATCTACAGTACATGAAAATCAAGCACATCAATTATAATCATGAATCTTGGGAGTAAAAGCATGGCTAACCTTGACTTCTTGTGAACTGTTCCTTAAATAAATTGTGTTCATTTTGATGTCCTATGATCTGGCTGATTGTTTGAATCCATAAAGGTATCTCTTTATATAGGTTTAGTCTCCCATATCCAAAATGCTCGGGACTAGGGCTATTTTGGATATCGGAATATTCCGTATTTTGGGATAATTGCATATCATAATGAAATATCTTGGGAATGGCACCCAAATCTAAACATAGAATGCATTTATGTTTTATATACACCTTATACACACAGCCTGAAGGTAATTTTATACAATATTTTCAATAACTTTGTGGCTCAAACAAAGTTTGTGTACATACAAGAATGTCATTTATGTTTCATATACACCTTATACACACAGCCTTAATGTAATTTTATACTTTATTTTTAACACATTTGTGTACATTGAACCATCAAAAAGCAAATGTTTTCACTATCTCAGTCATGCTAAAAAAAATCCATATTTCCTCTTACTGTTTTGGCATATAATTCAGGCTCTATAGTTACTCTTCAATATCACCCCTGAGACATGATTTTTTTGATGTCACAATATCTCAATTTAATTTCCCAGACTACTGGGATTCCGGTTTCACTATTCTTTTATGACTGGAACAAAAGTGGATCCTTCACCATATTTTGAAACACTTTCACTTGCTAATAAACTTGCCTTGAATCCATGAACTTTGTCTTTACAGTCATACTTGGCCAATAGAATCCATTTACATCTATTTACATTTTTGTCTCTTAGGTCATTACTGAGTTCCCAGGTCTGGAGCTGTTTCAGATATATAATTTTGTATTCCACATCTGCATCTTGTGGAAAGACATTTCATTTCTCCTTCCATAACTTTGGACCTGGATGTATAAGAATGTACTGTAGTTTGAACTTATACAACAGGTGTTTAACTGACTCATGTCAACCAAAGCAGTTTCTGGGTAGTGTCTCTTAGGTGGCCTGAAGTGAACACAATGAGCATGTGGATGGCATGTTAAGGGAGTGTCATGTGTGTGTCAGTTAATTTGGCTGCATTCCCAGAGACCATGTTTAGACACAGTTAATAAGGAGACACTGTGGCATCTATAGGCTGGTTCAAGTGTCAATGGTGGAAGCAATGATGCGTAGATGGTGGACTGTTTGGTATCACCAGTAGATTTGTACTGTCAACGGGCATTAAAAGTGGGCCTTAGGGCTTGCACTGTCCGGCATACATGAATACACAAGGGGAATGCTGAAACTAGTCTCTGAATCAGGCCCAATATCTTCAGCATTCATCATGCATATGTTAATTGTTAGCTTTTTTCTGTATACAGTTATGTAGAGGTTCACATATAAATCCGGAATGGGATTGAAATCCCAACGGCAACAGGTTGAGAGGATGAAATCCCGACAGCGTGAGGTAAATGACCTAAACCTCCCCTCTCACCCCCTAACCCTCCCTTAGGGATGCCTAATTCTAAACTCCCGGGGTGGTGCTTAACCCTAAATCCCCCCCAGCGGTGCCTAAACCTAACCCCCCTCCCCTCACCCTAAACCTAACCCTCTCAGGGGGAGAGCCTAACCCTAACCTCCCCCAGGTGGTGCATAACCCTAACCATCCCCCCTAGGGGTGCCTAACCCTAATTCTCCCCCCAAAACCTAACGCTAACCCCGCTAGAGCCCCTAATCATAACCCTCTCCCCCCGCGGCTAACGCTAAGGGAGCTCTGAACTTACCTTCATTTCGGGCTGTTTCCTCTGCGTTCCAGCATCAGGATTAACATAGGCATTGGTATTTTGACACCTATGTTAAATCCTTTGTTGGGATTGCGGATGCCGGTCTTATAACTACCACTGCATAAGTCCATGCAGTGCTCAAAGTGACATACTAGCGCTTCTCCTCTAGAAGGATGCATGCATCAACTGCCCATCAAGCTACTGCGAAACCAGGTGAAGTGGAGGGAGTACAGAGGTGTTCACACATACATATCCCAAACAGCTCTGTTTGGCATAACACAGATCTTGCCATGCATCTCTCCTCAATTCATTCACAAAATACATGCCTAAATCACATTAGTAATGTGATAAACTTACATTGCAGATCCTGTGTGTGACTCAGATGCTAACCTGTGTATAAAGGCAAAAGACAGAGGGCTGATATGAGTGAGCCTGGGCCATGGCTTAAGCCATACAGCATGCTTGATCTGCATCTTTACACCATTTCTTTGCATCAAATATAATAGGTGTATGGGACACATTTGTAGCTCAGGGAAACAGGGTAAGGGGGAGCATGCTGATACCATCTGTATGTTAGACAAACGATGCACAGTAATGTCACCCAATCCATGTGACATGCAGAATGGATGTTTGCTATGACTGCATAGACCAGTAACTGAAAATGACTCTCTTTTGATGCAAAGGCGCTCCCATGGTAATGGATGCAAACTCGCCTGTTGGATTTCTATTTGGAGTATGATTTTTGTTTCAGAGATTAGGAATGAAGGGCTATCTTCAAACTCCCAGAAAACTCACTACCAAACAAATGCTATCACCAAGAGGGAAAATCACACAAAATGCTGCAGCATTGGTATCTAGGAGGGAGTACCTACATCTTACTTTTAACAAATGCATAAATTCTAGTAAACTAATATCCTTCTTTTCTTTCTAATTACAACTAACTGGGGGGAAAGTATATTAAATCATAAGGAATAATTGGAGCAGATAATCTTAATGGAGCAGTAGCACTAGGTGACAGTGGGCCTGATTCAGAGATGTAACCTACACAAATGTATATGCAGCAGCTGTGCGAATATATGCCAATGTGTCACAGCAACCTGGATTTGTACTGAGATGCCCCCCGGCTTCACAAATCCATGCAACTGCATACAAAGACGCAGCATTGGTAAAAGATCAGTAGGTTATTGGCCTTCTGAGTAATCCTATGGTCTTGCAGAATGGCTGCGGGAACTGAGACACCGGAACCATTTTTACAGAGTACGGGATCGCAGTTGCAGGCTGAGACATTCCACAAAAATGGTCGCGACATGCCTGCATATGAGTCACCCCCCTTCCTCATTGCTACCCGCAAACAGTCTCTGCCAGTCAATCTCTTTGCAAATTAATCCACACTGGGACTGCCGATGGTAATGGAACTTTATGCATGCGCAGTGCAACTCAGACACATACGCAGTGCAACTCAGACACATACACAGTGCAACTCAGACACATATGCAGTGCAACTCAGACATATACGGAGTGCAACTCAGACACATATGCAGTGCAACTCATACACATGCGCAGTGCAACTCAGACACATACGCAGTGCAACTCAGACACATACGCAGAGCAACTCAGACACATGCGCAGTGCAACTCAGACACATACTCAGTGCAACTCAGACACATACGCAGTGCAACTCAGACACATACGCAGTGCAACTCAGACACATACGCAGTGCAACTCAGACACATATGCAGTGCAACTCAGACATATACGGAGTGCAACTCAGACACATATGCAGTGCAACTCAGACACATGCGCAGTGCAACTCAGACACATACTCAGTGCAACTCAGACTCATACGCAGTGCAACTCAGACACATGCGCAGTGCAACTCAGTCAAATATGCAGTGCAACTCAGACACATACTCAGTGCAACTCAGACTCATACGCAGTGCAACTCAGACACATACGCAGTGCAACTCAGACACATACGCAGTGCAACTCAGACTCATACGCAGTGCAACTCAGACACATACGCAGTGCAACTCAGACACATACGCAGTGCAACTCAGACACATACGCAGTAGAACTCAGACACATGCGCAGTGCAACTCAGACACATACGCAGTGCAACTCAGACACATACTCAGTGCAACTCAGACACATACGCAGTGCAACTCTGATACATGCGCAGTGCAACTCAGACACATACTCAGTGCAATTCAGACACTTACGCAGTGCAACTCAGATACATGCGCAGTTCAACTCAGACAAATATGCAGTGCAACTCAGACAAATATGCAGTGCAACTCAGACACATGCGCAGTGCAACTCAGACACATACGCAGTGCAATTCAGACACATGCGCAGATTACTGATAATAACTCAACTGCATAAACATCGGCATTGCACCTATCTCAGGTTCAGGGTCTATTTGCTAAGCCTTGGATGGAGATAAAGTGGTTGGAAATAAAGTACCAGCCAACCAGCTCATAACTAAAAGTTTTCAAACATAGCCTGTGACATGGTAGTTATGAGCTGATTGACTGGTACTTTATATCGCATCACTTTATCTCGATCCAAGACTTAGTAAATAGACTCATTAGGCCCATTGTCCGATGTATGTGCTGGCATCCAACTGCTGGCCGGGCATTTCCAAAGGGCAATGTTTGTGCTGGGCATAAAGCAGTATCTGAACTAGAAATGGCCAAGGCAGGAACTGAAAGTATTTTGACCAGATTGGATAACAAAGTCATGACTTATGCAAACTGAAAGCAACACAGGATCATGTCAAACTGCAGGTCCTGTAGTAATTAAGAGTCTGGCATCCAGAGGAACAGATGTTACCTCAAACTGATCTAATGTAGAAGGTTTGTTATTCTGTCATGAAACAAATCAATGGACACAAACACTGAGATGAGTAGGAACTCTATTGCCCAGGTACAGCAGTAGTTTGTGGATCTTGGTATTTAATATCCAGGCAGAAAATGTAGATAGAGGGGCTATGGTACAGGAAACAGAACAGATGAGAGTGGTCATAGGCATGAGGAGCTGTGGCAGCTGTGATGAATGTGACAACAGAAGTTGCAGACAGTCTTAAAGTACAGCAGGTGGAGCTACTGTACTTGTGATTCTGTGAGGAGATCTGGAAAACATGCACTATTAGTGCTCTCTGGAATGAGTTTGGGAAACACTGGTATAGAGGAACCTAGTCACTAGGCTGCAGGTGCAGTAGAGTGCAGTGAAGGCAGAAGTGACTCAGAGGACTGTGCAAGTTTGTCACATATGTTTGTTAATCAATAAGAAGACAGAAAAAACTCTCATAAAATCTTTATTAGACAACTACTTAATTTTCATGTATTGCAGTCTATATGAAACCAAGGGCCTGATTCAGACCTGCTTGCAAGCGCTAATGCATCTAGGGGTGATTCAGAGAAGGAGGCTAACAGTGAAGTTAGCATAGCAGTGATGCTAACATATGCTAATGCGGCAGGAAGAGTCTGAGGACAAAAGACGCCTCCTGTCAGCATTGCAAAGCCGACTTCTGCGTTTTAGGACTAAGCATCGGCTCACCATCGCCAGCCATCAGTAATCTGAGCAAGCCAAAACTGGCTGCCAAAACTGCTCAGCCAGGGACAGGAAATCTGTGCTGCTAGACGCACACCCCACAAGCCTTGGCATACCTACAAAACAGGGGCAACACGCCCCCGTTTTGTAAAACAGACCCCCTCTCCGCCCCAAAATGTACACCAGAGGGTATATTCACTAAACTACAGGTTTTTAGAAGTGGAGATGTTGCCTATAGCAACTAATCAGATTCTTGCTTTTATATTATAGCAGGTGATTGATAAATGATAAGTAGAATCTGCTTGGTTGCTATGGGCAACATCTCCACTTCTAAAAACCCGCAGTTTAGTAAATATACCCACAGGAGTGCTTTGTATTTAATATTATTGTCTTTTTAAATCCCATGGCCAGAGCCATGTGAAAGCAATGGCTTTGAAAAGTTACCGCTTAGTAAATCTATCCCCAAAACTCTGCACAATTTTTCTTTTACATACAAACAGAAATTATCAAACAACAATTTATTTTACAGAATCTTAACTGTTTAATAACCTGCTGTGACAATATTTGTCTTTTATTGCCTGCTACTATGGCACATATGTTTTTTTTGTCTGTTTATGAGATAAGATTCAGTTGTTGCTTCAGGCAGTACAATGGTTAGGTGTACATCTGGAAATACTATAACAAACAGTTCAAGAAAATTAGCAGCATCAGCTTCAGTAAAAGACTATGGTTACATTGAAATGAGCTAACTTATACTAGAGTGTGGATTAAAGGAAAAAGTATAACTACTATAGAATAAAATACTGCAGTATGTATTGGCATTCAAAATGTACAAGTAAAATATATTTATGAAAATCAAGATATTCATCAGCCTAATAAAGATTTCTTTTATTAAATAAATAAATAAATACATACATACATAGTAAACTGCATGCTCTTACTCCCTAAAACATTATCTAAGCACCAGTGCTCAGAGCCTGAGCTGTCTACAGCTAATGTGAAAAGGGGACCTTTAGAATAAGTTATATAATAAAATGATGAACTGTTGAAATGATCTATTGAAATGATAATATTTTTTATACTGTGTTTTTTGTAGTATTTTCCTATTTAGTACTGCATGCATGCCAGGACAGGCTGGAGTGCCAGTATGCTTTGGCTGCCAAGGACATGCTGGAACTTATAGTTCTACAAGTGTAAGCCTCAGTATACCAAAGCAGTTTATGGCTGCAAAGGCTTGCTGGGTTCAGTAGTTACACACATAACATTCATGGTTGTTAGTTAGAGCCACAGTGATAGCAGCAGATAATTATTTCACCAAAGAAGTTCAGCACTATGTGTCAGACTATAACTGGGATACCTTATGTTGAGGCATTCCCTAATTCTTTTGATTTTTCATACAAGAAAATATAACATCCAACTGTACAGTACATGAGGTCTAGAATAATAAGCTTGGTACACATGGTACGGTCTGCACAACCAATGATATCGCTGAACGTTTTCCCTTGAACTTTTCTGAAGTGCAGGACAAACGATACTGGGTGTACACACTGATAGATGTCTATGATAGATATCTTTCAGTGAAGTCATCCTGCCACATCTCTGAACATGCAAATCGTGATGAAATCGTCCAAGTTGGCCTGCATTTACGGACGACCATAGATAACGTTATCGTCCATGCGGGAACGCGCATTGTTGGTTGTTCGTTGGTTGAACATACCTAGGAACAGGAGAAATAAGCAAACAAATAAAAGTCTAAGATCAATGTGTGCAAATGCTAGGATTTAGGAAATTAAATCCCTGAACTAATTGCAATAATGACAAGGGATGATCTGGATATTGTGGCTATTACAGAGTCATGGTGCAATGAAATTCATGACTGGGACATAGCTATACCGGGATATACTTTATTTAGGAAGGATAGAATGGGAAGAATAGGAGGAGGAGTAGCAATGTACAGTATGTCAAGGAAACCATAAATACTACGTTAATACATACTATTGAAGAAAAAACCGAGTCCCTTTGGGTGACTATAGAAACAGGGGAGAAAGTGATTCTTCGTATTGGGGTGATCTACAGACCACCAGGCCAGTGGAACTGGACAATAAACTAGTGCAGGACATCACTAAAATGGCATTAAAAGGAGAGATTATAATGATGGGAGATTTTAATCTACCCGATATAAACTGGGAGGTGTCTGTGGCAAGTTCCACTAGAAGTAGGGACATCCTGAATTCATTGCACAGAGCCTGCCTCCAGCAATTGGTGAGGAAGACCCCTCGGAAAGATGCAATATTAGACTTAATACTTACAAATGGAGACTGAATATCTGATGTAAACGTGGGTGAAAACCTGGGATCCAGTGATCATCAAGCAGTATGGTTCAGAATAAAGACAGATACTGACTCACCCCATACAAAAACAAAGGTGTTAGATTTTTGGAAGGCTGATTTTGCAGGGAAGGAAGATGTGTAAGCGAATCTTTGGCAGAGTGGAAGAACTTGAGAGGTGGGAAAATTTAAAAAGTGCATTATTAAAGGCAACAGACCTTTGTATCAAAAGGGTTAGGAAAACCACAAGGAAAAGGAAGCCAGTGTGGTGTGGGAAAGAGGTAGCAAGTATTGTGAATGCAAAAAAGATGGCCTTTAGGAAATACAAGCAGACACAAAATAATGAAGACAAAGGAGACTAATGTAAAACAGAAGGAGGCTAAGAAAGTAATCAGATGTGCAAAGGCAAAAGCTGAGGAGAAAATGGCACAGACAGTGGGTAAAGGGGGCAAAACTTTTGTTAAGTATATAAGCAAAAGGAGAAAAACAAAAGGTGGAATATAAAGACTGAAGACAGAAAGAGGGAGTCCTGTTGAGGGAGACAATGTAATAGCTGATCATCTTAATAATTATTTTTGTTCAGTATTCACTACTAAGAGAGAGGGCAAGGGGCCACAGTTAAGTTGCAGGTGTAATCAGAAAAATGAGGTAGGAACAAACACATTTACAGAGGAGAAGATCCTATCAGAACTCTCAAAACTGAAAGTGGATAAATCAATGGGGCCAGATCGGATACATCCAAGGATACTAAAAGAGCTTAAAGGGGTGCTGGCAACAACATTAACAGAATTATTCAACCAGTCACTAGCTACTGGAGTAATTCCAGAGGACTGGAAAAGAGCAAATGTTGTCCCACTGCACAAAAGTGGAAGCAAGGAAGAGGCAAGCAACTACCGACCAGTGAGCCTTACATCAGTAGTAGGGAAATTGATGGAAACACTCTTAAAAGAAAGAGTCGTAGATTATCTCAAATCCAACAATTTGCAGGATCCCAAACAGCATGGATTTACTGGGGGGAGATCATGTCAAACAAATCTTATTGACTTTTCTGACTGGGTGAGTAAGGAAATAGATAAAGGGGGGCCATAGATATAGCTTATCTAGACTTTTGTAAGGCTTTTCACACTGTTCCACATCGCAGACTGTTAAATAAACTGGAAAGCATGGGATTGGATATAAAGATAGTTGAATGGATAAGATCATGGTTGCAGGATAGGAAATAGAGAGTTGTAGTAAATGGAGTGCAGTCTCAAGAGGGAAATGTTACCAGTGGAGTACCTCAGGGATCTGTACTTGAACCAGTGCTTTTTAATATCTTTATTTGTGACATTGCAAATGGTAAAGGAAAACTATGCCTTTTTGCAGATTACACAAAGGTATGCAACAGGGTAGACACACCAAAAGGGGAAAAACAAATGATTTATGGTCTAAGTAGACTAGAGGAATGGTCAAGAACGTGGCAACTACAGTTTAATGCCAAAAAATGCAAGATCATGCACTTGTGTCTGAAAAATCCAAAGGCTAAATATAGTATTAATGGCAGTATACTGGAAAGTACTGAAGAGGAAAGGGATCTAGGAGTCACTATTTCAGGTGACTTAAAGGCAAGCAAACATTGTAATAAAGCAATGAGGAAGGCAAGTCAGATGCTTGGTTGCATAGGGAGAGGAATCAGTAGCAGAAAGAAAGAAGTGATAATACCACTGTATAGGTCATTGGTACGTCCTCATCTCAAATACTGTGTTCAGTTCTGGAGGCCATATTTCCAGAAGGATATTAATACATTAGAGACTGTACAAAGAAGGGCAACTAAAATGGTGGAAGGTCTACACCACAAAATGTACCAGGAAAGACTAAAAGATCTTAATATGTATAGTTTGGAGCAGAGAAGGGAAAGGCGGGACATGATAGAAATGTATCAAATATATAAGGGGTTTTAATAAGGTAAAGGAAGGAGACATTCTTCAAAGAAAGAGAAGTACAGGTTGAGTCTCCCATATCCAAAATGCTTGGGACCAGGGGTATTTTGGATAATGGAATATTCTGTAATTTGGAATATTTGCATATCATGATGAAATATCTTGGGAAAGGGACCCAAATATACACACACAATGCAT